>CM057814.1:1513221-2713221 GCA_030067965.1 Latrodectus elegans
ATATTAAAATTAAATTATTTGTTTATATTATTCCCAGTTATAATTATTTACTAATAATTTTAATTAAAAAAATTGTAACACAAGGAAATAAATTATCTGGTTTGATATTACCAATGATATGGGAAAATATTAAGGAAAAATGCGTAGTTATGGTTAGATGTGGTCATTGATCGAGACTACATATAAGCATAAAATACCTATTAAAATAGATATTGTTCATCATAATTATATCACTTAGCAGATGTGAATTATTAAATATGAAAATGAAATGAATAAAATAAATTTTTTATTCTTACATATTTTAAGAAAAGTAAAATGAATAAATAAGTTTGATATTACATTAGAGGCTTACAGTAAATGCATATCAAAACTATACAAAACATTACGAAGATTGACTTCCTTATCAAATGTTTCCTGGATATTCTTATTATTTATTTTAAAAAATGAATTAAAGTAAAACTATATTTGTCAACATAATATTATAACATTTTTTTTTAATTTTTACAACTGATTAATTTGCATATAGTCAAAGCTACTCAATTTGTAAATTAAATTTCCCATGTTACAAATAATTTCTTATGGAAAAGAACTTATTTCCCTTTGAATAAATATATAAAGGAAGCACTTAAAAGATTTCAGAAATTTATGCACTGTTCTTAAATTTATTGTACATTTAAATATTTGAAATACATGTTATTCTTCAAACATTGGTATTACTTAATGGCAATGAGGAAACTGATTCACTTAAGATTTGTTTTTGTCTGTATGCCATTATTATAGCAGCATTTTAAAGGAACTGGTTTCACTATTTCTACAGCATGACATCTGTGAGCAGATAGTTCTATAAATACAAAAGTATTTATTAATTCCAAGTGAAAGTTAATTTGACTCAAAAGGTTTGCCTTTATATGAGGAGAAGATAAAATATACTCAATCGGGAAAAAGACTAAAATGTATAACTAAAGACAGAAAAAAAAAAAAACTATTTCCTTTATGTACTTTGGCAATGTTGCTTTTTTATTTTCTTTCCTAAGTTTTGATTTCATTATCATTCATAATGAGTAAACAGCAGATCCAACATGTAAAGCAACACATCCAACATGTTAATAAACGAAATATCAATTTTAAAGTATTAAATACTTAACTGATAAATAAAATTAAACTTAAATTATATTCTTTTCTTCATAAAAATCCTTAAATTATTTTCAAGATGAATATTACAAAATTTTGCCTCTTTGATAAGTGTTGTTTTGAATAATTTTGACCAATATATTAGCTTGAAATTTAATTGTTTTGTGTTATAAATTACAATAAAAAAACAAACAAAATAATGTCTACTATCGAATTTGACTTTAACCTCTGTATTTGCTGTAAAATACTCAAATAAAACTCATAACAAAAGAGATATTATGCAAGTAAAAACAGTTAATAAATGTAGCAATATATATATATATATATATATATATATATATATATATATATATATATATGGAAGCTTAACCTAATTAAGCTTACTATATTAAAGCAATAGAATAAACATGTAGTTTACAAATATAATATTTTAATCATTATTTATTATTTTAAAATTATATAGTGAATTTCAAAATTAGAAGCATCTCTGAACTCAAAACAAAAACTTTTTTAACTATTTCTCATATCATATTCATTTTACTTGTATACCTTACTAATTTATTTGTTTAAAAAAAATTGTGTTTAAATTCTTTATTTAACTTCAATTCATCAAAAAGAAAAACTGAAAGTAAATAAAAATAATTCTGACAAAATTATATTTAGGTTAATATTGTCATTATAATCAGACTTTGTAAATCGGTAAAGCAGAAATAAATTATGTTTTAAGTGTATGTTTATGTGCGTGTACATATATATATATACATAATATGATTAAATATATTATTTACCCATTATCCTGTTGACCATTTACTATAACAATATAACCATTTACATTACTATAAAAGAATTAAGTGACCAAAATGTCAATATCATCAAATGTTTGAAATTTTAATCACTTTCTCCAAAACTTTAATTCATACTTCAATTTTTCAGTCATAAATATAAACATAAAATGTGAGTTTTAATATAATAAAATATATAATACAAGAGTAGCTACTAAGCTGCTACATCTGACGGCATTCTAATAGTTAACATATTACACAAGTAATTTAAATAATAATATAGAATTGTTCCATATGAACATTTTTTTCAAACACCTGAATATTGACTTTCCAAATATAGAATTTCAGTTTTTTTATTTTTTTTTTATTTTTTTTATTAGTGGTAATTAATGTAATTCTTACAGAAATGTAAAATTTACTATTTTTAGTATTATATTTGTTTGTGTATGGTCAATAGCTCTGGTATCTAAATAATGGACTGTATAATTTTAAATATAAAAAAATACTCTTTATTTTTTGTAGCCAATTCTTCTCATTCATTTTACAACTGCTCTTCTCAAAGGCAGTAACTCGACTCCCTCTCTCACAGTTTTTTGTTTTTCTCACATACAAAGATGGCACTGCTGCAACAGCCCTTCATGGGTATGGAACATTCCGCCCCACGTTGCAATGTTACATTCAACCAATGAACATACAAATAATTAAAAAAAGCTTCAGCACAAAATCAATATAAGCATTATATAAGCACAAAATTAATATAAAGTAATACATAGTAACACATAAAATATAATAACAAATTACATACTAATAGGTAAAATACAAATTTTTGAAATGGGTCTTTTTAAAATTCCTGAAGGAATTTTTACTTTAACAACTCTGACCCGTTTGTCATCGCCCAGATAGAGTTGTACTATTCTACCTAATGACCATTTTTGAGGAGATAGATTTTCATCTTTGATGAGCACTATCTCATTGATTTTAACATTTTCCTTCTCAAATCTTCACTTGGATCTCTGTTGCAAATTATTAAGATATTGCACCTGCCATTTCTTACAAAAAATTTTAATAATTTTTGTTAATTTTTTCCAGTTACTCAATTTATTTTCATTAATGTCAATTAAATTAGGTTCAACAATAGCATTTAAAGGTCTACCAACTAGGAAGTGAGCAGGTGTTAATATATCATACACATCAGTATCTGAGACAGAGGTACAAGTGGTCTGGAGTTAAGAATACCCTCTATCTGAGTAATGACAGTTAAAAACTCTTCATAATTAAGTTTAGCATTGATACACACTCTAGTAAAATGAAATTTAAATATTTTCACACCACTCTCCCACAAACCACCAAAGTTGGGGGCTCTAGGAGGAAGTAAATGCCAATCAATTCCTTCAGATGAAAGATAATTTGCAAGTTTCTCATCTGGTTTTAAAACCAAATGGTGCAGCCTGGACAATTCTTTATTTGCACCTGTGAAATTTGTTGCATTATTGAATTATAGTTTTCAACATAAACCTCTATGAGCAACAAATCTCTTTAAACATGCAATGAATGCTTCTGATGTCAAATCTGTTACCATTTCAAGATGAATGGCTTTGGTTACCAAACACATAAAGATACATACATATACTTTGTGCAGAACACCCTTTCTTTGATATCTATATTTTATATTAAATGGTCCACAGAAATCAACGCCTGAGCAATTAAATGGGAAATCAGGAGTAACTCTCTCTTTAGGCAAATCACCCATTAGTTGCTCAACTCCTAAAGGTTTAAATTTAAAACTTGTAATACAATCATGCACAATTTTTTGACACATTGTTTTACCTTGTATATAGGCCAAAATTTTTGTCTGACATAATTCAGCAAAGCAGTTGGACCTAAATGAAAATATCGCTTATGGCCTTTAGGAAGAATAATAGAAAATTTACTATTGAAATTTATACTTGCATTTTTTTTATTCAACCATTTACTCTTAATAATCCATCCTGGTCTAAAAAGGGGCATAAACATTTTATCAGGTACAGGCTTTTGTTGGCCCAAATATTTCATTTCGGTGGGGAATTCTAGTCTCTGAACCTCTTTTACTAAGAATTTTTCTGTTACCTTGATTTCTTCTGTTGATAATTCTCCTATCCTCCTTTTAGTAGAGCTCTTTAAGTTGTATAGGAATATGAAAATTTAACTTACAACATGCAATATTTTAGCATAATTATTACTAATATTGAGTAAGTCATAAATAAAGGAATTTGAAGTTAAAGTCAACACAGATGAGTCATTGTGAGGCACATTTCTCAGTTCAGGGGTAAACTCATCTTGTATCACTAATGAAGGAAATTCTCAGTTGGGATAGTCTTCTTCAACAAGGAAACTGGGGCCGTTAAACCATAGTTCACTTTCAATCAGTTTATTGGGTTCCATTCCTCTCGAGATAAGGTTAGCATGATTTTCCCTCGATGACACATGGCGCCACTGATGACTCTTAGTCAAGTCTTGTATTAAGGCAACTTGGTTGGCAACAAACGTCTTTAGCAGGTAAGATTTCTTCCGGATCAACGAAAGAGTTATCATGGAATCACTCCACAAATGGACATTCTTACTGCAGTCTTTAAGCTGTAGGGCATCTTTAACTTTTGTAATCAGCTTCGCGAAAAGAACTGCTACACACAATTCCAGCCTCGGGATTGTAATTCTCTTAAGGGTGCTACTCGTGACTTGCTACAAACCAAAGTCACTTCAGAATCTCCAGTCTCAGATGTTGATTTGCAATAGATGACACATCCATACGCAGACTCAGATGCATCCGCAAATCCATGAAGCTCAATGTGCATTGAGTTGTGCATCATAATGCATTGCTTAAATGCAACATTGTTGATCATTGGCAAAGTTTCAATAAAGTTCTGCCATTGCTAGGCTTCCATTGCAGGAAGGGCATCACTCCACTCTAGCTTTAAACACCAAAGTTTTTGCAAGAAAATCTTTGCTTTAGTTATCACTGGACCCAAGAGGCCAAGGGGATCAAAAGTTCTTGCAATTGTAGAAAGCACAGATCTTTTCGTTGCAGGAATTGCACTCTCAAGATGTATTTGAAAAAATGAAATGATCTGTGCTGTGTCTCCACAGAACTCCTAACACATTTGTTTCTTTCTGGAAATGGTAGTCATTATCAGAACCTGTCTTTAATTCAGAATTATTACTACACCACTTGTGTAGCGTCATTCCTCCACTCCTAAGGATATGCTCCAGTTCAGTTTGAAGCTGTTTGGTTTCAATTATGGTGGCAGCTCCACTAAGCACATCGTCCATGTAAAAGTCTCTCTGTAGGACGGGTGATGCTAGGGAGTACTTCTCTCTTTCATCGTTGACTAACTGAAAAAGCAGTTTAGTTGCAAGGTATGGTACAAAAACTGTGCCATACGTAATTGTTTTGAGCTCATAAGTTTTAACTGGTTCATTCACTCCCTCTCTCCAAATAATGCTATACATTTGTTTAATATCTGCTAGAAAAACACAAATGTGTTTACAAAACCTCACCATTATTGAAAAAAGATCCTCTTACCACCATTAAATTGTAAGGAATTAAGTGAATTTCCTAAAGTTGTTTGAGAAGACGCGTTAAATACTATGCGAAGTTTTGTAGTACTTTTATCAGGGCGATAAATATCTAAATGGAATATATAATACGTTCCTACTTCTTCCTCACAATCTGGAATTTCTGTCATGTGACCCAATTTCTCATACTCACTCAAAAATTCCTTATATAATTTTAAATATTCAGGCTCTCTTAAAAAACGATTCCATAATGAATTTAATTTTTTTAATGCAATTTCTTTAGATTTACCTAAACACTTTGAGTCTTCTTTTAAAGGCATTTTAACTATATATCTCCCTGTACTGTCTCTCTTAACATTTGTTTTGAAATGTTCTTCACATATCATTGTTTCTTTACTTTTAGAACTTTTAGTTTCAACATTTTCTATCTCCCAAAATCTCTATTGCTTCATGAAAAGCAGTATTATCCTTAATTAATCCACAATGCACTTTTCCCTCCATTGTAGTGGGTAAACCCCCACTAACAACATAACCAAAAATGGTATTTTGAAGAACCAAATCACTATTTACAGGAAAAATCTGATCTGGACATAATAATTCGTAAAATATTTCAGCGAATAAAAGTAAATCTATGGAACCTGGTTTATTAAAGTTTTCATATGCTAATTTTACATATTTTAATTCTGGTACATTAACCTTAAGCATCTGTGATGGTGTGAAATCAGTAATTTTAGAAACAACTAAAAATTCTAACTCATTTTTAAAATTTCCCTCTAAATTAGAAATTGTAGTTTTAGTAACCGATTTAACTGTTGTGCATGTATCACATATACCACAGACTGTCAAATTTATTTTATTTTGTTTTAAGCCTAAACTATTAGCACAATCAGTCATTATATAATTATTCATTGAGCCTGGATCTAAAATAGCACGTGCTTTGTAAAAATTTCCTCCGCGATCTCTTAGCAAGCAATTCACTGTACTAAGCAAAAGAGTTTTTGGCAGATTTACGACTCGCATAGAAAGAACTGGACTGTTTTGGTTAGAAGGGAAGATCGGGGCAAGTGGGGAAAGCAAGGACTCTTCACGGGGGCTGATAAGGGTCGGTTAACGCTTTCACTTTGTGCAGGCAGTAACTTCTCCATTCTCAGAAAATGCAAACAGCAATGATGCTGTCTTTTGACTCCCTCTCTTTGACATAAATAACATGAAAAGCGCGATTTGCAGTTACTTATTTGGTGTTTAGCAAGGCAGATAAAGCAATAATTATTTTTCTTAACTACCTCTACTCTATCAGAAACAGGCAAAGCCATATAATTTTTGCATTTATATAAGGGATGACTTTCCAAACAAAGAATACATTTTGCATTCTTAGAATAAGATAAAAATACTCGACAAATATTTCTTTGATTTGCGGGATGTGTTCGAATTCATTAGTTTATTTTCTACTGTTAGCAGTTTCCCTCGGGATACATAAAATAAATCAATTTCTTTTGTTAATTGTATGGGTTCAAACCAAGTATCTGACTGTCTAATACTGATATGAGCAGAGGTTTCTCTATCTAATGTTTGAAATATTTTATGGGATACAATTAATTGCTTTAATTTTGCAAAATCAGACACTTCTCTCAATTTTAAGTAGTAATCAAAACTTGTTATTAAGCAAGAAGCAAACTGGACACGAGTTTCATTTGGGTGTCTTATTGTTTTTCTAAATTGCTCTAAACATGATTGTGGTGTGGGCTCAAATTCTCTGAGAATAATTTCTTTAACTTTTTCATAATCACTTAATTCTTCATGGCCTATGTAAGAAATTGCATTTGATGCTTTCTCACCAGGTAAATTCCCACCTTGGGCATGGATGTTTGTAGTGGTTCGGAATCCACTTTAAGCCGTAGGTCCCCATTTAATTAGCCCTCGTGTGCACAAAATGACTGTTGAGCGACAAACCAAAACTCACCAGGTAAATTTAAAAGAATCTCTGCTTTATATTTATTTGAAACATGTTTTGTTACAAATGCTCTCTCCAAAGAAGTAAAAAATAGTTTCTAACCTTCTGGTTTACTTGGTATTTTAATCGTTAATGGTTTAATGCTTTTTATTAAGGAATCTAAAGAGTTACAGTCCTCAAGTTTTATTTCCTGAATTAGTTTCTACAATTTTTGAATCCACTCTCAAGCGTATTAATTCTAATTCAGCTTTCATTCTCTCTAATTTTATTTGATCTAATTGCAACTCTGTTTGCTTATTTTTCTCAATTATCTCTAACTCTAGTAAACGGTTCTCTTTTATAGATTTTAAGAGATCAGCTACATATTGGGGCTCATTTTTAAATGTGGCATTATTCTTTATAATGTTCGTTAACTCTACAATTGTCATTTTATCAGTAATGACCTCTTCTAACTCCGTAGCCACAACTTGCAAATAAATTTTATTCACGTTTTTAAACATTTTGAAAACGGAACTCAAAATTCAATTTTAATTTTATATAATTAAGTTAATCAACAACACAAATTATAAAAATAGTTATTAAGATCAACAAAATAAATTCAAATTGATAATATAAATTCTCATGGGAGTGAATGACCAAAAAAGCTCAAGCACATACCTTATAGCAACTGATACCGCTATCAAGGACAGTTGGGTTGTTGATGTTTACTCATTTTCACACTCGTTGTCAGCCATATCTCATCAAATCTCCGGCGTGCAGGACCATATGTTTTTGTATGGTCAATAGCTCTGGTATCTAAATAATGGACTGTATATTTACTCAAGTACACCATTTTATTTAGTCAGTCATTTTACTCAAGTTCATCAAATTATTAAATTTAAAATGTATCCATCAAAAATGTATAAAAGGATTCAACCATCTCCATTTTAAGCATTTCAGTATAAATTTTTGTGTATATTAAAATGCTTAAAATGAAAATGTGATATATTTAAGTTATAAATTTTTTTTCCAATTTTTAAATTCTAAGTAATTATTTAAAAAAAAATTATCAGTGTAACATTTTCTTCAAAAATATTGAATATATTTTGATGTAAAGATAATTGTTTATTAAATTTGTTGTGTGAAAACTGTAATTATCTAAAAAAAATTTTTTTCTAGGGAAATTATTATTAAGTGTCAATGAAAACCGAATTCTTAGAGACGTTAGAGGTGATTTAGGGATGAATGGTATTGAAGAAAGGCACCATATTTTAATACCCAAAGACATAACTAATATAAAAAATAGTATTGGTTCTACAACTTCATTTTTTACTCTATTTTCCTGTGATGAAATTAGCTTACATATGTGGATTAAAAATATGAAAGAAATTGGAGATCTAATTTTAGATTTTAAGGAGCGAAATGTTTCCCATGAACATTTAATGGATAAGGATTTTTTTCTGGCATTTATGATGCCTGTTCAGTTGCAAATGTTTGTAGAATTTGGGAATGACAGAATTTGTATCGACTCCAACCATGGAACAAATGGATATGATTTTGAGCTTGTAACTTTGATGATAATTGATGACTTTGAGGAAGGTTTTCCCAAAGCCTTTTGTTTAACTTCAACTGTTATCTTAAATACAATGACTCACTTTTTCAAAAAATGAAACATGTAGTGCCTGTAGAAATAAAGGCTAAAGTTTTTATGAGCGATGATACTCCACTTTTTTATAATGCAAGGGAAAGTGTCTTTGGGCCTGTTGAAAGGTGTCTATTATGTGCTTGGCATGTTGATATAGCATGGCAAAGTCATTTAAATTCAATACCTATTGACAAAAGAAAATCCATTTATAAAATTTTAAAAGCTATTACTTATGAATTAGATGAAAATATATTTACTAATTTACTGCAACAACTTTTAATAGAATTACAAAATGATGCTGACATGGAAAATTTTTATGAATATTTTTTGAAGTACTATAGTAACAGAACACATATGTGAGCATATTGTTATAGAAAAAGAGCTAAATTGAACACAAATATGCACTTAGAACATTTCCATAAGGAAATAAAACATTTTTATTTGGATGGGAAAAAATGCAAAAGGGTTGATAAGTGCTGTGAAAGCTTAAAAATTACATACTTGATAAGAAATTTGACAGGCTTATTAAACAACATAAGGGAAAAATCACTAAAAAAACATACAAGCTCATAACAATGTCATAAAGAAAGGAAGAAAATTACTTCAGATTTTTTGCAGATAGCAGATGATAAATGGTTTGTGAAGTCAACTTCGTTTCCTAGCAAATCATATGAAGTTAAGCAATTGTATAGCTGTTCTTTAGTTTCATGCAATATACTTTGTAGAGAATGTATATGCTGTATATCAGCTTATGAAAGCACATGTCATGATTATGGAATTCTAAACAACATGTGTAAATACATTTATGTTGTCAATTTGCTTTCCAAACAAAAAAAAAAAAACATACATTGGTCCTTTTCAAGTGATTCCATCTCAATCATCTCCAATATTAAAGGATGCAAACAATTCAAATGATGATAAAATAAGTAATTTAGCCCCTACTAAAGAAAGTATTTTATATAAAATCAGTAAATTATACACATGAAAATCCAAATGAAATCTTCAATTGATGGGTTAGTAGCACAACAAATTTGTGATACCCTTCATTCTTTAGAACATTTACTTGATAGTGATATCACCAATTAGTGTCACATTCAATGTTTCTAAAGAACCTTCTTATAAGAAAATTATTCCCAAAAAAAGATTTTTTTCTACAAAGAAACAGAAGGTTAAAAAACAAATGCTAAATAAACCATCTAGGAAAGAACAATTAAATGTGCCTAGCTCACTTTTAAATTAACCTTTTATAAGTATCAGCTGTAACAATGATCATAGTTATACTTAGATGTCAGGTATAAATTTTTTTGTTGTGATTTATTGAATCCTATTTTTATTATTACAAATTGCTTATTGTTCCTATTTTTATTATTACAAATTGCTCTCTTAATAAAGTTAGTGATATGTGATTGAATGAATTATTTTATGTAAATGATATTATATTCATAATTTTAACATCACAAATTAAATAAATATTATTATCTGAATAATTAATTACCAATCTATTCTCATGTATTAAACCTTTTCATTAATATAAATTTTATTGAACTCAAATTAACCATACAAATTTTTGGTAAATTAAAATATTTTTATATTTAACATAACACTTAAATAAATGACATTTTAAAATAATTTATATTACAAATAATATTTTATTAAAAAATATTAATGAATTTAACTATATATCATAACACTGAAAGTGTATGTTTCTTTCTTTTGGGCCAAATATACAATAATTTCATGTTTAAATAGGACTGAAGCAAAAAGAATTTTTCATTGGACATCTCTAAACTTTAATTTAGAAAATAAATCATTAAAGTCCTTTTACTGTGATTTTTAGCACCATTTTATCTGTCAAAGACACATTCATGCAACATATTCTCAACATTACTATTGATTTTACATTTTTTTACTTTTTCTGAAAATTTAAACAAAGATTTTTGTATTTAAGATAGCACATAAATATGAATTAAACTTTAAAATTTATATCATGGAAAGATATTTTCAAATTCATGAGTTAATTATATTTTCAAAGTTTATTATTTATTATAATTATAAGAACAAATTAAAAATATGAAAATAAAATGAGAGATATAAAACAGTTAAAACATAAATCTTAACATGATGAAATTAATTTTATTTCAATATTATAACCTCGTTAATTTTTTTTAATCAAATATTCAGTTTAAAAAGTATGATTTTAAAACAATATTAATTTTCTAAAATGCAATGAATTTTCACCATTTTTAGGGTGATTCATTATTTTTCTTCTATTTAGACACCATATTTTAGAACATAAATTTAATTTTTCAAATTTAGATAATATGTAAAATCCTTTTTTACTGATTTATTGTTAATGTACAGAATTTTGGATAGTAAATAAAATCTTTAAAATAAATCATGTGCATTATATTTTTTTACACTTTCTTTTAATAGATCTCTAAATTTACCACTTGTAATCATTTTCATTTTAAGGCAGTTATTGTCCAGTGAAGGAAAATATTTAATGTAAAACTAATTTGAATATGTGAAAAAATGTTATATTAAAAAAGGCACTAATTTAACATATAATAATTACATTTGTGTGTGTGTTTTCATTTTAGCTAAACTTAATTGCTGACAATTACTTAATATGTATTTTACAGTTTAAATATATAATTACTAATTTAAAACTAATAATAAACAGTGACACAAAATATTAATAATAATTGTAAATTCAAATTTCAATCCTAGTGCATTTTTATAAGACAAACATACAATACTAAATTTTTATTACTAATCAATTTTTTTCTTTTATTAAATATACAAACGATTAAAAAATCAGTGTAAAATCATAGGAAAATATAAAAAATAAGTAAGAAATATAAGTTTAATTAAATTTTTTACTTTTATTAAATATACACATGGTAAAAAATCAGTGTAAAATTGTAGGAAAATATTATAAAAAAATAAGCAAGAAATATAAGTTAAACAGTTTTCGGAACTATTTCAGTATCCCCATATATTGGCGAACGTGGCGAATTTTTTTCGTCGTTAAGTCGCCACAGTAAGCGCGCCAAGCTAACACGGGAAATTTCCCGAAGTTCAATTGAAAAATAAGCATTTTAAAAAATTAAAAAAGGGAAATAAATATAAATGATGGACTTACTTGATATGAAGTTTAGCTGATAGGCCGATTGGTATGTTTATTTTGACATTTTTTTCGTTGTCAACAGTGTCACATTTCAGTTTGTTTTTTTTTAAAAGAAGGCACGCAAAAAATATTTTTCTAAATATTTACACTTTATAAGATTTAAAAAAAGCAAAAAAAAGGCATGCAAAAAATATTTTAAATATAAATTACTTTATAAAATTGAAAAAAAAGCATTCAAAAAATATTTTTCTAAATATATACACTTTTAAAGTAAATAAAGTTAAACACTAATACAATAAAAAAATACATTCAGAATTTAAATAAAATAATTACACCTTCTGTGAAATTTGGTACTCATCCCAATTAATTCCCGAAACGATTTCAACAAATTTATTAAAACAATTTTCATTTGCAGCTATGCAAGCTTTATGAAACATACATTGCAAGGTAAAATTTAAAATCTGTAATTATTTATTGTATTTAACAAAAATATAAAAGATAATAAATTAAATTAATAAGATAAATAAATATATATAATAAATAAAAACCAAATAAAATGAAATAATGTAAAAGAAATTGTAAAAAAGAAGAATTTACGATGATTAGACGCTGGTGACAACGAAGCCCAACTGAGGGAAAATCCCTTCCAATTCCAATAGAAACGTGGAACAAAGAATGTTCTAGAACTATGAACGTCGAAGTAAAATTTAAATAGCTGTAAAATTTATGTAAAACACAAGAAAAATGAATAGTGGCAACAAAAAAAAAGTAACTAAAACTGAATTTGGCAACACTACAATAAAAACAAAAGCTGAAATCGGCAACACTACGAAGTAAACAAAGGGCGCCAGATTTGGCGAGAAATCATATATGGGGATACTGAACTTATACCGACTATTATATTATGAATAGCAATAGATACATTACATTGGTGATCATTTTAAAGTAACATAGAAAATTCCCATTTATCAAAAATTAAAGAAACAAAAAAAAAAAATGCAATGCATTAGGTAAGTGAATGTTTAAAATGCAGCAAGTAGAAGAAAGATAAAAAAAGTAAGTGAACCAAAAGTTACAGGCTTTTTGAAAATAAATATTCCCATAAATAGAATCTAAATTTGTACTGAAATATCATATTTCCAAAGAAATCAACAATCATCAAAATAAGTAAATTTAAATATTTTGGTATTAAATCATCAATTATTATTATTTTTTAAATTACGTCCTTATGTTGGCTCTTTCAAGCATAATAAGTCTTGCAGTCCAATAAAGAAAAGAAGGATCTCCAGGAGTGGAGAGCATCTTGAAATGTGAAGAAGAGCAGGCTTTCTGGAGGGCAGAACATTTCTAAAGATGCTTGCCATCCATGTCAACATGTTCCCTACATAAAATGCAGTCGGGTAAATTCACAAGCTCTATGTGATATAGATGTTTCTGGAGAAAATCATGCCCACTAAGTAACCTGAAGTAGGAGACCCCTATAGATCTAGGTAGATCTCTGGGGATACATGAGCTCAGCAGGGTTCTCCAAGATGTTTGACCTGCATTCTCTTTGTAATAAATTTTTCGCTGGTGGTGCATAACCTGTTTTAGAAGGAGTTTGACATTTCTCAGGCCAGTAGGAGTATCTGGAGGATTTAAAAAAGAAGCCTGTTTTGCGAGATTGTCTGCTTTTTCATTACCAGATAAGCTGCAATGGCTAGGGATCCATTGTAAAGTAATTTCCTTTCCCGCAGACAGTAAAGTGTAAATGATGGTCTTACAGTTAAATTCTATAGATGTAGGTAGGAGAGTATAATTTGCCACTGTATGAATGGCAGCCTGACAGTCAATAAGAAGGACAAATTTCATTTCTGAGAAATCTAAAATTTTTTGGAGAGCTATGTGAATTGCATATGCATAGCCATGTTATCTTGCAGTCTCATCAATTATTATAGAATAGATTTAAATATCAATGTTCTTCAATTCATATTATTTTATGTAGTTCTTGCATACTGAACAGATATTCAGTTTTAATCCTTGTTAGTTTTTTGTTTGCTCAAAATTACACACATTTTTATACAAATAGAAAATAATAAACTTCTACTTTTTATACAAGTTATCCAAGAAGAGAAAATGAAAATAATATATTTACTTTTGTCACCTGGCGGTCACTTAAGAAAAAGATTTTCTACTTCTATTATTCTTAAAATGGGTTATGAATTGCTTCAAATATTTACTCTTGATATCACAAGGAGTTGTCCTTGAAGATCATGCATGAGATCTCTGATAATGCCATAAAAAATTTTACTAACAGTAAATTAGATGATAACACTAATAGTGGTATCTACATTGAAAAATCATTGGATAATTTGTCCATCTTCTGACACTACCCTGATTTTTCATAAGTCTCCAAAAGTAAATTGATCACAAATGATCATGACCCTGAAACTATTCTGTATGAAACTGACTTTTGATCTCTGGATCTTTTTGGACAGTTGCTCTTCCCTTAACATTTCCTCAACTAGATCTCAACTGGAAACAAAACACCAATTTCTATCTTTCTCAAACTTAGGATAACTACAGAGTCCTATGATGTTCCTTTTCAATGGATCTCATTGCATGTTGACATACACAACAAGTAGATAACTTGGCTTAGGAGGGTTGCAGTCAATCAAATTTTTCCACACCATTGTCACCTTTTTAGAATATCAATCCATTGTTAACACTGAATATTTGAACAAGTAGAAGTATCTTCCTTGCCATTCCTGGTATGTGAAAGCCTCACTCTTCTTTTACTCTCAATTATGACAGAGCCTTTCAAATGGAAATTTTCAGACTGGCAAGATTTTTATTTTTGAGGGCAGAAAGATTTTAGCCTGTGCTCAAAATGTCAAATTTAGCAAGCTTTTGCAGAGTACATCCTGATCTGTTCGGGACTTTCCGGAAAGAACATATATTGGTCCCCCCTTCGTGTCCTTGTATTCCTTAGGGTCAGCAGTCTGATGGAACTTCTTTGACTTCATCAGACAGCTAGAGGATAAGCTACAACAACAACTTCTAATAAATTCAACTATCATCTTGACACATTTCATACTTAGAAAAATCAAATTAATATGATTATCACAAGAAATACAAATGTTTCTCTAAATAGTTTTGATTAAGATAAAGGGAAATGATAAAAATGATCACAACTAAGAAAATGCTAGAAAAATCAATCATACTACATATATCTAAAGAGATAAATCTAGCATTACTATCACTCTAGTCAAAGAAATTCAATGCAACCTTCCAAAAACTATCAATTCATTAAGAGAAATTCAGACAGTTTTCCAAAATAGTTGATTAATTAAGAAATGAATAAGAAAAAGATTCTGAGATTGTCTAACATAAAGATTTGGAACTAATTTAGTATCCCCATATATTGGCGAAGGCGGCGAATTTTTTTCGTCGCCAAGTCGCCAAAGTAAACACGCCAAGCTAACACGGGAAATTTCCTGTAGTTGGATCGAAAAATAAGCATTTTAGAAAATTAAAAAAGGGAAATAAATATAAATGATGGACTTAATTGATATGAAGTTTAGCTGATATGCCGATTGGTATGTTTATTTCGACATTTTTTCGTTGTAACCAGTGTCACATTTCAGTTTTTTTTTTATAAAAAAAGGCAGGCAAAAAATATTTTCTAAATATTTACACTTTATAAAATTTAAAAAAAGCAAAAAAAGGCATGCAAAAAATATTTTTTTAAATATATAAACTTTATAAATTTTAATATAAGCATGCAAAAAATATTTTTTTAAATATATACACTTTTAAAGTAAATAAAGATAAAACACTAATACAATCAAAAAATACATTCAGAATTTAAATAAAATAATTACACCTTCTGCGAAATTTGGTACTTATTGCAATTAATTCCCGAAATGATTTCAACAAATTTATTAAAACAATTTTCATTTGCAGCTATGTAAGCTTTATGAAACATATACATTTCAAAATAAAATTTAAAATCTGTATTTATTGTATTTAACAAAAATGTAAAAGATAATAATAAATTAAATTAATAAGGTAATAAATATATATAAATAAGCCATATAAAATGAAATAATGTAAAAGAAATTGTAAAAAAGAACTTACGATGATTAGACGCTGGTGACAACGAAGCCCAACTGAGGGAAAATCTCTTCCAATTCCAATAGAAATGTGGAACAAAGAATGTTCTAGAACAATGAAAGTCAAAGTAAAATTTAAATAGCTGTAAAATTTATGTAAAACACAAGAAAAATGAATAGTGGGAACAAAAAAAAAAGTAACTAAAACTGAATTTGGCAACACTACAATAAAAACAAAAGCTGAAATCGGCAACACTACAAAGTAAACAAAGGGCGCCAGATTTGGCGAGAAATCATATATGGGGATACTGAACTTATACCATAAATATATTAGAAAACCATGTAGCTGATAAAATTTATGCTTTTATAATCAAAGTATAATTTCCGTTTTTATTTTAATTATTTTCGTATAGATGGCAGCACTAGTAAAAATAATATGACCAATCAATCAGAGCATTTAGCATTATCTGACGTTATACTGTCATGCAGTATACACAATAAATAGTGAAAAATAGATTTCTCTCTGAAAATAGTTTTTAAAGGGTTTAAAAAGTAAGAAGTTACTTGAAAATTAATTAACATCACATAAAAACTTATTTGAAAAAAATAGTATTTGTCAATAAAATAAAAAAATAGTGCTAAAACTAATTGTCCTAAATTTGCGGGCTAACAGCTTCAGGGCCAACAATGGCCAGAATCTGTTGACCCACTACTTATCATCCAGCACCGGCCAGGTTTATTTTGGCCAGCACTCATTCCTGGCCATAATGGCACTCACGTCTCTTCGCACAACTGACTGGAAGGTTTGCGCATACGCAAACCACCAAATGGCATTTTTGGCTGAAATTCTGCTTTAGTTTTCAAAAACAACCCTGTTATCTGTACAACCGCCTGGCACGAATGTATACAGAATTGTACAACCAACTTTGATAAGGAAGAATTTCGTGGACAACCAACTGGCGCGTATATATACAGTATTATACAGCCAACTGGGGAGCGCAATTTATGGTTTTTAAAGTTATGTAAACTTTGCAAATTTAAGGTGGCTTTATAACGAAAAATATCTTCAATACAACAGGCTTCTTTTTAAAGTCCTTTAAGGAATTATACAATCGTCAAACTTCAATTATTATTTGCTTTATATAAACAAAAACTAATGCAAAACTGGCTAGCACACACTTATTCACTATATTAGGAGCACTGTTAAAAGCAAAAAAGAGTGCTTAATTTTTCTTTTGATAATTCTATTGTAATATTTTAGTGATATATTTATTACTAATTATCATTTTATTCTTAAATGTACAGTTGATTTGAAAGAATTTTAATTATTAATAATTTACTTTTATAAACAGTAATAGCATAACTCTTACTTATGACTAATAAATTTCTGAAAAAAAAAAAAAAAAAAAAGCAAAAATAAATACTAAATGTGCATGTATTTACATTTAATATTCACCAAAAGTTATAATTTTATACATTCACATTTTAAGAGACATACAATAAATATTGAACTACTTAAACATGTAAAAAGATTTTTCAATTAATAAATTCATTTATTTAAAATTTTGAATTCAAATACTTTTATTTCTAGTAACATTTATAAAATAAATGAGAAATGGATAATGAATTAAATAATTTCATATTAAAAGTATATATATATATATATAATTTCTGCAGAATTTAGATGTGTTAATTTTGGTTCCAATATGGAATTTTATGAAGAAATTAGTGTCTTTTATAAAATTTACAACACTTGTATTTCTTATTTTGGCATGTATAATTATAAATTTACTTCATGCATTGTTTGTTATATCATCAAATGGCTCAATATTATTCTTCCTAAAATAATTAAATTTCAAAGATCTAAATCCATTAACTTGATGTGATGTGATGCTGAGATAAAAAAAAAATGCTTAAATACATAGGTACAGTAAGGAAGTATTAATTTTTATCTTTGTCTAATAATAATACAGATAAATCATATATATATATTGGAAAAACTAAACAGTTGAAGTAATAAAATGCTCAAAATTTCTATAAAGGAACTTTATGTCTTTCATAGTAGAGACTACAATTTGCCAGTTAAAATACATTTTGAATCACTATACTTATGTATGCTAAAAGGAAAGTTAACCTATAAAAGGTTCATAACTAAGTGTTTCATAATATAGATATTTAATTAACCAATTTAACTTCAACATGTAGAAAAGAAGCATCAGTAGCCTGGTTGGTTAGTGTATCATTTTTATTATTTAAAAATAATGAGATCAAATCCTGACCTTAACCAAAGATCTGTATTTTTCAATGAAGATAGCAGGAATATGTTAAATATGTTGTGGTTGTAATGTTTTCTAAGTGAAAAGATACTTTCAAAGGTGGTTTGTCAAGCATTTGGGGCTCTTTTGTTTGATACCTGCTTCTAAATTAGGAAAACTCCCATCATCTCCACCTAACTGGTTATCTCAACTCTTTACTAAATATTAGGAAACATGCAAAAATATGCTGTAAAAATGTTTGTTATATAAGTTACACTAAAAAATTACAGAATTTTTATGAATTTAGAATTTTAAATCAATTTAGGAAACTTTTATCTGAATGAGTAAGCAAATAGGAAGCCAAATATCTTACTTAGCCTTGAGGAATATCCTTTGAACAATCTATCAAAGGCTTAAAAAAAAAAAAAAAAAAAGAACTTTAATAAAAGCATATAATAGTACAAAAGAGCTTATTTTTTAAATAAACTTTACCAAAAAATTAAAGTTTGCTTTAGTAAATTTGTATCATGAGAAATATGCCATGAGTAAGTTCTAAAAGGATGTGTCAGTCACAAATTGAAAACTTGATTTCTGTATACTTTGCCTGTGGTCTACATGTTGACATCATCCATAGCAATTTCCTTGCTTTCTTACCTCTTTTCATTACTTTCATATACAATATTTCAATTCTACATATCAGACTTTGAGATTTTTAATGTAGTAAATGGGGTATTTACATAATATATTAACAACCATCTCAGCAAAACATGACATTTAATGCAACAAATTTTTGTCATATAAATTAGTTTTTATTTATTTCTGTCAATGTAGTTGGTTTTTAATGTTTCCTTACATTAAAAAAATTATAATTAGCAACATTTTATCACAGTTTTTCAGTCAAAAAAACATAACTTTTACCAACTAAATAGAGGCTTCCTATAACTAGCTTAAATGTGTCTAGAAATTTACTGACATTTTTCTCAGCTAATACAATTGCGCAAGAATACAAAATAGGCCTTGTGAAATCAGATAAATTAATCTATATAATAATAAATATCTAATACATAACAAAAAAATGTTGCACTAACTATAAAAATATGTAATTAACTAGGCTGCAACAAAAAAGTTAAATCAGAACTCAAAGAAATAAGATTTTTTTAACTTAATATTTACTTTTATCACTAAACAATACTAATAACTAGTTAAAAAATAAATAAACATTGAAAAAGTACCAGTTGCAGTAATGGTTATTGAGTGAACCTTTATAGAAATAGTCATATGGCATATAATAAATTTGATGTTAAGATTATGGAAATAAGATGTAATAGTACTGTTTGTTGTAAAATCATTTACTAGGTTATAATTATAATTGCAAAAAAACAAAAATATTTTTTTTTTTTTTTTTTTTTTTTTTTTTTTTTTCCATTTTTTAATTTGAAGGGAAAATTATAAATGAACAATGTAATTAGTTTAAAATTAATCTTATACAGAATATTCAAAAATTTAGTTAGCTAGGAAAACTGAAGCATACTTTTGTAAGTTTTATTAGGAAAAATTGTAACAATCAATGATGAAAAATATTTTATCAGCAGTCACACTTTCTGAACTTTCTCTTAAAATATCCAAAAGTTTCATTTCCGCACAACATTTACAACGTAAATAAATTTTGGAAATTAAACCAACATTCATACACCACATAATAACTTCTTTCTCACCTTTATCACTCAAATGAAATATTTCTCTCAAATTCATATCCTGCATCTCAAAGCGCGATTAATTTTGAATAAGAGAAACAGTGAGTAATAACGCGACGAGCAATTAATACAATGCCTTGCTAAATGAAAATGGCGAAATTTTCACTATGTGAGCAAGCTTTTCCCAGGTTTGGAGTTGACAATTGATGAATGACATATTGTTCTTCCAAGAAATTGGGGTGACAAGTGACGGATGACATCCTGTTTTTCCAAGAAATTATGGAGACAAGTGACGGATGGCATCCTCCGAGACATTATGGGGAGACACCATGAAATTCCGGTGAAACATTCATGGAGAAATACATTTGGCGACTAATCACTTTTGGCGATTAAATTTGGCAATGTAAACAAGAACTAGATCTGGCGACTTTTCGCGGCTCGCGACATAGAACATTGGCGAGATTTCTCGCTCCGCGAGTTGAGACCGTAATACTCAGTTTAGCCAAATCCTCAATTCTAGGAATTGGATACCTATCTGGCACTGTTTGTGCATTTAATCTTCGATAATCACCACATAGTCTTAATGTTCAATCTTTCTTATTTACTAGGTATAGTGGACTAGCCCACTAAGATTTAGAGGGTATGATGATGTCGTTGTCCAGCATAAATTGAAATTCTTGCTTTGCCAGCTTCAATTTATCAGGTGCTAGCGGTCTCGCCTTTGAATAAACTGGTTGGCCAGTTGTTATGATGTGATGTTCTACAACTCTGTTTACCAAGTTAGGTTTGGTTAAGTCAGGGTAAGATTTAAGCAGGTTGAAATATTTGGAGGTTTTGTTGACAGTACTGCGATCATAATTTCCTTCAATAGACACAACTTTCTCTTTTGTTGAAAGATTTGGTACCCCATCAATTAATTTCCTGTTATGTATATCAATTAATAATTTAAACTTTCGGAAAAAGTCAGCACCAATGATTCCTTGGTTAACCTTGGCAACAATGAATGGCCACTGAAATGGGTGTCTTAGGCCTAGAGCCAGTGTTAGCATTTTGATAACATGTGTTAATATTTCTGTTGGTTGGTTGGTTTTTATGGCGCAAGGTCCAGATAAGGACAAGCTGCGCCAATCACAAGATATACACCAGTTTTTTTCACCCATTAAAATTATAAAATAATAATATAGTTAAAATGTTCATTAAAAGTATAAAATAGAAATATAGTTAAAATGCATATTAAAGGTATAAAATAGAAATATAGTTAAAATGTATATTAAAAGTCTGTAAACATACAATATATACATGCATAAAATTAAAAACTTGATATTTAAATAAAATATTTCTAAATCAGATAAAATTCATAAATCCTGTGTATTTTAAGAACGCAAATAAATTGCGATGGGGTGGTTCCCCAAGTAGATCTTCTAATGTTAAAATATTACTATTAAAATATCTAAAACGCTGATGGTTAAAATCTGGACACACAATTAAAATATGATATACTATAAATGGTTCATCACACTTTTCACACCATGGTTGGAGATCACTTAAGATCAAATGTTTGTGGGTGAAACGCGTGTGACCAATTCGAAGGCGAGTCAATCTGACATTTGCGCTTCGTGGAGAAAAAACAGATAATGGAATGATGTATGAAAATATAGAATGGAGTTTGTTGCTGAATTGCAGGTTCCAGGATTCCTGCCAAAGAGAATATATGAAATGTTTGAATCCTTTTCTCATGTCCATTGATGGTATTGAAGGCAAAATGGAAGTAGTTGCAGATTTAGCGGCAGCATCAGCTTTCTCATTGCCATCTATTCCTATGTGGCTTGAAATCCAACAAAACAGTATCTCAAATCCCTTCTTAGTAGCAGAATCAATTCATTTGAATATCTTAGACACAACTGGATGGCAATTATAGTTGTTATTCCTCAAAGCTACTAATACACTCATACTGTCAGTTTACAGACAGAATTTACGTTCATTTTTAGTTGTTACCAACTGATGTGCATGGTATATAGCTGTAGCCTCAGTAGTGAAGATGGAGCAGGATTTGTGAAGGCTGTAACTGTAGGAGGTATCATCAAGATAAACTCCACAGCCAACTGATCCTGGACATTTGGATCCATCCGTAAATACTGGAGTGTACATAGTATACTGACAGCGATGGAATGAATAAAGCTGTTGAAGAATAGCAGTATTTGTGTCTGATTTTAATTTCTTCCGAAGGGATTTAGCACAATAATGTGAGAATTATACCAAGGAGGATGTACGAAAAGGTCGGTAGACTCGATTCGGACATCACATAGGTCAGAAAGCAAAATAATAGATTTAATACGACAGTGAAAATGTGGAATGCTTGATGGTCTAGCATTATATAATCTCTTCGCAGTACTTGGAATCGTGGAACGCAAGGGATGATGAGGTGAGGACATGATTTTTGAATAATAATTAAGAGACAGCTGCATCCGCCGCAGGTCTAATGGCAACTGTTGGCGGATTACATATAGACTCTGGACGGGTGATGTGCGAAAAGATCCACAGCATATCCTTAAAGCAGTATGGTGAAAAGTGTCCAATCTGCGTAAAATGGAGAGTATAGCTGATCCATAAGCAACACAGCCGTAGTCAATTCGATATAAAATTATAGACTGATAAATTCTTAAGAGTGATGTGCGATCTGCACCCGAAGATGTATACGAAAGCACTCTGAGGATGTTCAGCAAGCGCTCACATTTCTTCCGCAGTTGTAAAACATGCGGAAGGAAAGTTAACTTTTTGTCAAAAATCACCCCAAAGTATTTTATATCACTGACTACAGGAATGGGTCTATTATTTATGTGAAGCACAGCATCATTATGGAAACTAGTTTTTCTACAAAAATGGACACAATAGCTTTTACAAGGAGATATACAAAGGCCATTCCTTTCACACCAAGTAGTTAACTTATTTACAGCTGTTTGCAATTGTCTCTGAATTATATTCATGTTTGAACCCTGATATGAAATTTGTAAGTCATCAACATATAAATTACTATGAATAGAAGATGCTATCTGATGAAGTATGTTATTGATGAAAAGGTTAAAAAGGGTTACGTTTAAAACGCTACCTTGAGGGACACCCTCAGCTTGAGTAAAGGTATTGGAAACTGTAGTTAAAACAAGTACTTTAAAAAGCCTAATGGCTAGGAAATTCTGTATAAATATTGGAAGATTATCCTTATATCCAAGATTATGTATATTACGCAGAACGCCATAACGCCACGTACGATCGTATGTTTTCTCAATATCAAAGAAGATTACAACAAGATGGTTTCTCTTTACGAAAGCATTTCGAATTTGGGATTCCAGATCTACTATATCATCAAATGTGGATCGTCCTCTTCGAAATCCGCTTTGGTGAAGGGGTGTGCAATTATTCTTCTCTAAGACGTAAATGAGTCTAACATTGACCATACGCTCAGACGTTTTGCACAAGCAGTTCGTAAGAGCTACTGGACGATAACTCAGAGGGTCAGTTGAATCTTTGTCAGGTTTCAATATTGGAATCACTATCGCTTCTCTCCATGATGTAGGATAAGCATGCTCAGTTCAGATTCTATTAAACAATGAAATTATGTTTAATAAAGAATCATGGTTTAAATGACATAGCATTTGATACGAGATTCCATCTGGTCCTGGACTGGTGTAATTTGCCTTAGATAAAGCAGTCTTCAATTCTGACAATTCAAAATCACAATTATAGGGTAGATTATGTCGATCATGAAAGCTTAGTTGTGTCCGCTCAGTGATTCTTTTAATCCTTAGAAAAGCATGACTATATGAATCAAAGCTGGAAACACTAGCAAAGGTATCCCCGATTACATTAGCAATATCTACCTCTGAGGAGTGTATTGCAGCTGTGGTTTTTAATACAGGAGTGGAATAATCCTGATAAATACCATTGGCTGTTTTAACTTTCCTCCACAATTGTTTGCTTGTTGTCGATGAATTGATTGACGACACGTAGCGAATCCAAGATTCTCTTTGACTCTGACGTCTAACTCTACGAGCTTGAGCTTGAGCTTTTTTAAAAGCAACGAGATTCTCCGTAGTATCTTCGGAATATATTCCATTAATTCCTTTGTTTCTTATAAGAGAGTTGGCGTGTTTCATTCCACCAAGGTTTCCTGTGTTTATGTGGAATGATGGAATTTTTAGGGATAGCAAAATCCGCAGCTTGGATTATTGTGTCGGTGACATATTTAACGGCATCATCTATCATATATGTCTTAACTCTTGTCTCACTGATCACAGCTAATTGCGTGAAAAGTGTCCATTCGGCTCGACTGTACACATAATTAGGTGGGTTGTGACACACACTATTATTTCCAGCCTGAGACACGATTAGAGAGAAATGATCACTTTTGTAAAGGTCATTTCCAACTTCAAAATTCAGCAATGGCAAGAGTGATGGAGAACATATAGCTAAGTCCAGAGAGTGAAATGTCCCTGTAGGTTCGTGAAAATAAGTCTTCTCGTTGGTATTTAGCAGACAGAGGCAATTGTCAGAAATTATATTTTCTATCTTACGACCGCGAGAATTCGTATCATCACTAGGCAACAGAAGACTATGTCCGTTAAAATCACCAAGCAATAGAAATGGAGCTGAGAATTGATCAAGTAAGTCGTTTAGTTCCTCTTCTTGGATTCCATCATTCGGTGGTAAGAAGAGGCTACAAACTGTAATCAGACATGCGGTGTGAATTCTCACAGCAACAGCCTGGAGTGTAGATCTTAACTAATGTGCTGTACTGGGATAAGTGTTTGATGTAATTATACAAACTCCACCAGACACAGCTGCATCACCACCATTAACCTTTCTGTAGCATTGAAATCCACGCATTTTGGTGATAATATTGGGCTTTAGGAATATTTCCTGGAGTGCTACACATGCGGGGTTATAGGCTGACATAATGGATCTGATACCATCAATTCGAGGCCGACAATTCCATGAAACAAAGGTTGCTTGGGTTTTATGGCGCAAGGTCCAAATATGGACATGCAGCGCCAAGAATAAATTTTGGAAGAATATATTTTTTTCATTTACTTATTTTGGGTTTTTATTTATATATATATATATATATATATATATATATATATATATATATATATATATATATATATATATATATATATATATATATATATATATATATATATATATATATATATATATTTCTTTTTTTGAAAACCCAAGCAACATTAATATTTCATATTCAAAAATATTATTATATTTAATATTTCAAAAATCAGTGTATATATAATCTTAAAATCCATATATAATGGTAGAACATAAAATAAGATAAATGAAATGTATATATATAAAATTTTAAAATGTTAAATATAAATTATATAAAATTAGAAAAACCTATACCTTTCAAATAAGCAAATAGGTTTCTGTGGGGTGGTTCTCCCACCAAATCAAACATAGTTAAAAGGTTTGTTTTGAAAAATTTAAAACGGTAGGTGTTAAAAATAGGACATGATATTAAAATATGATAGACAGTAAATGCTTCATCACACGCTTCACACCATGGATTTAGTTCACTTAAAAATAAATGTCTGTGTGTGAAACGTGTGTATTCGATACGAAGGCGAGTCAATCTAACATGAGCACTTCGTAAAGGTAAAATTGGTAATGAGATGAGAAAATGGTATGTAACTTGTTCTCGACCTGCATGTTCCACAATTCTTGCCAAAGACCATGTATAAAACTTTTTATACCCTTTCTCACGTCAGAGAGCGGAACCGATAATGAAACTGGATCTGATGCAGCCTTTGCAGCTGCATCCGCTCTATCATTTCCATCAAGACCTACGTGACTTGGTATCCAACAAAATATAATATCCAATCCCTTGCCAGCAAGGGAGTCTAATGCTCTGTAAATCTTTGACACAACAGGATGGCAAGTAAAACCATTGTTTCTCAATGCTTCCAATGCACTCATGCAGTCAGTATATATACAAAATTGACGATGACAATCTGTATTCACATGCTGAAGCGCATAATAGGTAGCTGTGGCTTCAGCGGTAAAGATGAAGCAGGACGAATGCAGACTGTAATTGAAAGCTGTATTTTAAATAAAAACTCCACAGCCCACATGTCCTGCTGTTTTCGAACCATCTGTGAATACAGGTGTGTATGATTGATACGGACAGCGATGGTTGGAAAAAAGCGTTTTAAAAACAATAGGTGTTGTGTCTGATTTTGGAAACTGAGCAAAAGAGTTATTAAAGTTAATTGTTGGATCATACCAAAGCGGATGAAGAAAATGATCATTTGTTTCAATTTGAACATCACATAGGTCTGAGAGGTACAGATTTGATTTGGCTTGTGTGAGAAAAGATGGGATGCTCATTGGACGAGCATCATATAGTCTTTTATGAAAGGCATTAGGAACCATGGAACGTACTGGATGGTCAGGGGTCGACATGATTTTAGCGTAAAAATTGAGAGACTGATGCATTCGTTTCAGGTCTAACGATAGTTGATTACATATCACGTATAGACTCTGGACGGGTGATGTGCGGAATGCCCCAGAGCATATCCTCAAAGCAGAGTGATGAACTGTGTCCAGTCTTCGTAAAACGAAAGATCTAGCCGATCCATAAACAACACATCCGTAGTCAATGCGGGATAGAATCAATGACTGACTAACTCGAAGAAGTGATGTGATATCTGCACCCTAAGATGTATTTGACAACACCTTGAGGATATTAAGCGATCGTTCACACTTCTTCCGCAAATATAAAACATGCGGTAGAAAAGTTAATTTTCGGTCAAAGATAATACCCAGGAATTTTATTTCATTGACTACTTGTATTGGAGTGCTGTTGATGCAAATAATAGGATCATTATGCAGGCTAGTCTTTCTACAGAAGTGGACACATTTACTCTTGCTAGGAGATAGAGTATGGCCATTCTCAGGACACCATGCTGTAAGCTTGTTCACTGCTGTTTGCAGTTGTCTCTCAATTAATCGCATACTAGTCCCCTGACATGATATTTGCAAGTTGTACCCATAGAGTGTACCATTTATTGATGGTGGTAATTGATGCAAAATGTTACTGATGAAAAGACTAAAAACAGTGACACTTAAAATAGAGCCTTGGGGAACGCCCTCGGATTGAGTAAAAGTATTGGAAAATACAGTTCCAATACGGACTTTAAAAACACGGGAGCTTAAAACTTTTTTGTAGGAATATCGGTAGATTACCCCTAAAGCCAAAATCATATAGTGAACGGAGAATTCCATATAGCCAGGTATGGTCGTATGCCTTCTCGATGTCAAAGAAAATGGAGACCAGATCGTTCCTCCGCACAAAAGCACTGCGGATTTGGGTCTCCAAATATGTGACATTATCATGAGTGGGTCTCCCTTTTCGGAAACCTCTGATTAATATGTATACATTAATTTTTTTCTAAGACATATACGAGACGGGCATTGACCATACGTTCGAGAGTCTTACAGAAGCAGCTCGTCAGAGCTATTGGTCGATAATTCAGAGAATCTGAAGGATCTTTACCAGCCTTAAGTACCGGAATCACTATTGCTTCATTCCAAATTGATGGAAATTTTTTTTCAGTCCAGATCCTATTGAACAAAAATAACAAGTTCAAAAGAGGGTCTGGACTAAAATTTCGAAGCATTTGATAGCTGATTCCGTCTGGTCCTGGACTGGTATCATGGGTCTGCTTTAATGCTCTCTTCAATGCCAACATCCAGAACTCACGGCTGTAAGGCACGGCTTCACCATGGTTAAAACGAATTGGTGTTCTCTCAGCACGACTCTTAGTCCTTAAGTAGGAAGGACTATAAGAGTCGTTGCTTGAGACGCTAGCAAAAGTTTCACCAAGGGTATTCGTAATGTCTTTAGGAGAAGAGTATACAGCAGCTCCGGTTTTTAAAACAGGAATTGAAAAATCCTTATAATTCCCATTGGCTGCCTTCACTTTTCTCCACAACTGTTTAATGGATGTGGATGATGTAATTGAAGATATATAATGACACCAAGATTCCTTCTAACTTCGACGACGAGCTCTACGAGCTAATGCTTTAGCTCTCTTAAAGGCGATAAGATTCTCCATTGTGGCGTATCTTCTAAATAACCCCCATAACTTAATTTGTTTTTTATAAATTTCTTGGCATTCCTTATTCCACTAAGGCTTGCTACGCCTGTGTAGTGTAGGGGAAATCTTAGGAATTGAAGTATCAGCTGCATTCTTAATTGTTTCGGAGACTTTTGATACGGCAATATCAATATTCTCGATTGAAACCATTTCATAATCAACAACTGCCAATTGTGAAAACAACGTCCAATCTGCCCGACTGTACACGTAAGTAGATAAGCGTTGTCTTACACTACCACTTCCAGTCTGGGATATGACGAGAGGAAAATGATCGCTATTATGCAGATCATTTCCTACTGTTAGATTTAACAATGGCAGAAGACATGGAGAACAGATGGCCAAATCGAGGAAATGAAACGTTCTTGTGGAAATATGGAAATATGTTTTCTCGTCGGTATTAAGCAGACAGAGACAGTTATCAGAAATAAACTGTTCTATCTGCCGACCGCGAGAATTGATATCTTCATTTCCCCACAAAGAATTATGTCCTTTAAAGTCACCGAGTAACAGAAATGGTGAAGGCAGCTGATCAACTAATGCATCGAGTTCCTCTTGGCGTATGACATCGTGTGGTGGTAAATATAAACTACAGACTGTTAATAAGCATGAAGTATGAATTCTTACAACAACAGCCTGTAGAGTAGTATTCAATTGATGGACAAGTTAGTTGGGTTTTATGGCACAAAATCCAAAAATGGACATGCTGCGCCAAGAATAGGGTTTTGAAAAGGATATTTTATATTATTTATTTATTTATTATTTTTAACCATTATTTTTAAAACCCAAGCAACATTAAAACTTTAAAACACAAAAATAAATGTATACATTTATATTAAAATAATTAAAAATATAAATAGAAAAAATTCAAAGTATATATCAATTAAATATGATATAAAAAACTTATTCCCCTCAAAAGGGCAAATAGTTTACTGTGGGGTGGTCCTCCTAACAAATCACACAAAGTTAAATTATCACATTTAAAAAAGAGTAAACGATATTGGTTAAAATATGGACATGTAATTAAAATATGATGTAGAGTGAGTGGTTCATCGCACGTTTCACACCATAGATTTAGTTCACTTAGAAACAAATGTCTGCGTGTGAAACGAGAGTGTCCGATACGAAGTCGAGTCAATCTAACATCTGTATTTCGTAGACGTAAAACAGATAATGAGGTGAGTGATGAGAAAATGGTACGGAGTTTGTTTCCGACCTGCAAGTTCCATGATTCTTCCCAAAGGGAACAAATAAACCTTTTAATACCCTTTCTCACACCTGAGAGTGGAACAAATGGTAACATTGGATCTTCAGCAGACTTTGCAGCTGCATCCACTCTCTCGTTTCCATCAAGACCTACCTGACTTGGTATCCAACAAAATATAATTTTGTATCCCTTGCCAGCAAGGCAGTCCAATGCTCTGAAAATTCTGGACACAACAGGATGAAATGTAAAACTATTGTTCCTCAAAGCTTCAATAATACATATGCTGTCAGTGTAAATACAAAATTTTTGACAATCATCTGTATTCACGTGCTGAAGCGCATAGTAGATAGCAGTTGCTTCAGCAGTAAAGATGGAGCAGGATGAATGTAGGCTGAAACTAAAGCCTGTTTTATTAATAAAAACTACACAGCCCACGTGTCCTGCTGTTTTAGAGCCATCTGTGAATACTGGTTTGTATGATTGATACTGACAGCGATGAGAATAGTATAGCTGATGATAAACAATAGGTGTTGTGTCCGATTTTCTTTAGTGAGCAAAGGTATTGATGAAAGTGTTTCTTGGGTCATAATAAGGCGGATGAGCAAATGGGTCAACAGGCTCTATCCTAATACCAAATAGGTCTGTGAGCCACAGATGTGATTTGGCTCGTGTGAGAAACGGTGGGTTGTTCATTGGACGAGCATCGTATAATCTCATGAGAGAGGTATTTGGAACCATGGAACATATCAGATGATTAGGTGTCGACATGATTTTACCATAATAATTGAGAGACTGCTGCATTCGTCTCAGGTCTAAAGGCAATTGTTGGCATATTGCATACAGACTCTGAACGGGTGATGTGCGGAATGCGCCTGAGCATATTCTTAGAGCAGAATGATGGACAGTGTCCAGTCTGCGTAAAGCAGAAGACCTAGCGGATCCGTAAACAACACAACCATAGTCTATGCTGGATTGAGTGATCGCTCACATTTCTTCCGCAGATATAATACATGAGAAGAAAGGTTAATTTACGGTCAAATATCACTCCGAGAAATTTTACCTCACTGATCACAAGTTTAGGTGTGTTGTTTATACGAATAATGGGATCATTGTGGAGGCTAGTCTTCCTGCAGAAATGGATACATTTGCTCTTGCTAGGAGATAATGTATGGCCATTCTCAACACACTATGCAGCAATTTTATTAACAGATGTTTGTAATTGTCTCTCAATTAAATTCATGTTAGACCGTTCACACGATATTTGCAGATCATCAACGTACAAAGTTACGTGAACAGAAGGTGAAAGTTGATGAAGAATGCTACTTATATGAAGATTAAAAAGGGTGACACTTAAAATACTTCCCTGAGGAACACCTTCAGGTTGGTTAAAAGTATTCGACAAAAACGTACCAATACGAATTTTAAAACTACGGGAGCGTAAAAAGTTTTGTATAAATATCGGCAAATTACCCCTAAAGCCAAAATTATACATCCTACGGAAAATTCCATAACGCCACGTACGGTCATAAGCCTTTTCTATGTCAAAGAAAATGGAAACGAGATGATTCCTCCGCACAAAAGTATTACGGATCTGCGTTTCCAAAAGAGTAATATTATCAAGAGTGGATCTTCCTTTACGAAAACCACTCTGATTGATATGTATACATTTATTTTTTTCTAAGACATACGAGACGGGCGTTGACCACACGTTCTAGAGTTTTACATAAGCAACTCGTCAGAGATATTGGTTGAGAGCTTGAAGGAACAGAAGGATCCGTACCAGCCTTAAGGATCGGAATCACTATTGCTTAGCTCCAAAGTAAAGGGAATTTATTTTCAGTCCAGATCCTGTTGAACAAAAGCAGCATGTTCAACAGGGAGTCTGGACTTAAATGGCGAAGCATTTGATAGCTGCTTCCATCAGGTCCTGGGCTAGTATCATTGGTCTGCTGTAAAGCCCTTTTCAATTCCAACATCCGAAATTTACAGTTGTATGGAAAAGCTTGTCCATGGTTGAAACGAATTGGTGTTCGCTCAGCGCGACTCTTAGTCCTTAAAAACAAAGGACTGTTAGAGTCGTTGCTTGAGACGCTTGCACAAAAGTTTAACCAAGAACGTTAGTGATGTCCTTAGGAGAAGAACACACAGTAGCTCCGGATTTTAATATAGGGATAGAGAATTCCCTATAGATTCCATTGGCTGCTTTTACTCTTCTCCACAAGTGTTTACTGGATGTGGAATAAGTTATTGATGATACATAGCGAGACCAAGATTCCTTCTGACTTCGACGACGAGCTCTGCTAGCTAATGCTTTTGCTCTCTTAAAGGCGATTAGATTCTCCGTTGTGGGGTATCTTCTGAATAGCCCCCATAACTTCCTCTGTTTTTTATATGTCTCTTGGCATTCTTTGTTCAACCAAGGTTTGCAATGCCTGTGTGGTATGGAGGAACTTTTAGGTATTGATGCAACAGCTGCGGTCTTAATTGTTTCCGTGACTTTACAAACAGCAATATCAATAACTTCGATCAAAACCATTTCATTATCAACGACTGCCAATTGCGTAATTAATGTCCAATCTGCCCGACTGTACACGTAAGTAGGAGACGTTGTTCTACACTACTACCTCCAGTCTGGGAGTTGAACAGAGGAAAATGATCGCTATTATGCAGATCATTTCCTACATTTAAATTTAAGAATGGCAGAAGAGATGGAGAACAAATGGCAAGATCGAGAGAATGAAATGTTCTCGTGGGTACATGAAAATATGTTTTCTCGTCGGAATTAAGCAGACAGAGACTGTTATCTGAAATAAACTGTTCTATCTGCCAACCGCGAGAATTGGTATCATCATTTTCCCATAAAGAACTATGGCCATTTAAGTCACCCAACAGTAGAAAAGGTGTTGCCAGCTGATCTATTAATGCATCCAGTTCCTCTTGGCGGATGACATCATGTGGTGGTAGATATAAACTACAGACAGTGAATAAGCATGTAGTATGAACTTTTACACAATTGCCTGTAGACTAGTATTGAATGCATGGGCAGTGCTGGGGTAAGCATTAGATGTTAATATACAAACTCTTCCAGACACTGCACCATCATCACCACAGTCTTTTCAAGAGCATGTAACCCCTCGCATTGAAAAATTATTGCTCGACTTCAGGAATGTCTCCTGAAATGCAACACATGCGGGGTTGTATGCTGAAATTATAGACTTGATGTCATCATGATGAGAATGCAAACCATGGCAGTTCCAAGAAACTAAGGAAGTTATTGTTTAGTTAGAAAAGCTTCTTTCCCGGAGCCGAAAGGCATGTCATCTGACATCTCCTCCAAAGAGACATCTTCGTCAGAGGGATGTAGATATACAGCGTCAGCTTCCAGGGACAAGGCTTTACGGGTGGATATGGAGGGTCTGGGATTGCCCTCCATTGCAGATTTTAGTTTTAAAGCCTTTAAGGCTTTAGATTTAGCCGTTAGAACTTTTCTACGGAGAGTAGTTGTTGATGTTGTTTTTGGCTTTTTCTCAGAATTAGTAGCTAATTTAACTATTGAAAATGAAAGATCAAAAGTCAGTACGAGATGTTTGGTATGTATAATCTGCCCATCCCGTCTGACAGTAATGCGTTTTACCGCACAGACCTTTTCATCTCTGAGATTTTCTAATATCTCATCCGTAGGAGTATTTAGCAAATCCTTGGCGGATACCACACCACGCGAAAAGTTAAGGTTCATATGAGGTTGGACTGACACCTCAAGGTTAGCAAGCATGTTCAAGTTGCTTATGAGAGTTGCTAGTGCATCTGAAGCAATTTCTACCATTAAATCACCAGAACGAAGTTACCGGATGCTCTTTACTTCACATATATTGCCACTGATACCTTTTTGGATTAGGAAAGAGTATACATTATCGAATGTACCCTCTTTCCGTTTAACAATATAAAATTTTGCTTTTAATAATGTCAAAGTGTGCTCCCGTGGGAGAGAAGAGAAATTTGTTGTTTCAATAGTGGACATGAAAAATTCGGGTTGGTTGGTTGGTTTGTTTTTATGGTGCAAGGTCCAGATTAAGAAAAGCTGCGCCAATCACAAGATATTATACACCAGTTTCTTTCACCCATTAAAAGTATAAAATGGAAATATAGTTAAAATGTACATTGAAAGTATAAAATAGAAATATAGTTAAAATGTATAATAAAAATCTGTAAACATACAATATATACATGTATAAAATTAAAACCTTGAAATTCAAATAAAATATTTCTAAATGAGATAAAATACATAAATCCTATGTCTTTTAAAAACGCAAACAGATTGCGATGGGGTGGTTCCCCAAGCATGTCTTCTAATGTTAAAATATTACTATTAAAATATCTAAAGCGCTTTTGGTTAAAATCTGGGCACACAATTAAAATATGATATACTGTAAATGGTTCATCACGTTTTTCACACCATGGTTGGAGATCACTTAAGATCAAATGTTTGTGGGTGAAGCGTGTGTTACCAATTCGAAGGCGAGTCAGTCTGACATCTGCTCTTCGTGGAGATAAAACAGATAATGGATGATGTGTAAAAATATGGAATGGAGTTTGCTGCTGACTTGCAAGCTTCAGGATTCCTGCCAAAGAGAATATATGAAATGTTTGAATACTTTTCTCATGTCCATTGATGGTATTGAAGGCAAAATGGAAGTAGTTGCAGATTTAGCGGCAGCATCAGCTTTCTCATTGCCATCTATTCCTATGTGGCTTGGAATCCAACAAAACAGTATCTCAAATCCCTAGTTAGTAACAGTATCAATTAATTTGAATATCTTAGACACAACTGGATGAAAATTATAGTTGTTATTCCTCAAAGCTTCTAATACACTCATACTGTCAGTGTACACACAGAATTTACGTTTATTTTTAGTTGTTACCAATTGAAGTGCTCAGTATATAGCCGTAGCCTCAGCAGTGAAGATGGAGCAGGATTTGTGAAGGCTGTAACTGTAGGAGGTATCATCAAGATAAACTCCACAGCAAACTGATCTTGGACATTTGGATCCATCCGTAAATACTGGATTGCACATAGTGTATTGACAGAGATTGAATGAATAAAGCTGTTGAAGAATAGCAGTATTTGTGTCTGATTTTTTATTTTTACCAAAGGGATTCAGCACAATAATGTGTGGATTATACCAAGGAGGATGTGCGAAAATGTCGGTAGACTCGATTCGGACATCACATAGGTCAGAAAGCAAAATAATAGATTTAATACGACAGTTAAAATGTGGAATGCTTGATGGTCTAGCATTATATAATCTCTTCGCAGTACTTGGAATCGTGGATCGTAAGGGATGATGAGGAGTGGATATGTTTTTAGAATAATAATTAAGAGACAGCTGTATGCGCCGCAGGTCCAATGGTAATTGTTGGCAGATTACATAAAGACTCTGGACGGGTGATGTACGAAATGCTCCCCAGCAAATCCTTAAAGCAGAGTGGTGGACGGTGCCCAATCTACGTAAAATGGAAGATCTAGCCGATCTATAAGCAACACAACCATAGTCAATACGAGATAAAATGATTGATTGATAAATTCGGAGCAATGAAGTGCGATCTGCACCCAAAAATGTATTACACAACACCTTGAGGATATTGAGCAATCGCTTGCACTTCTTCCGCAAATATAAAGTATAAGGAAGGAAAGTTAACTTCTTATCGAAAATTACCCCGAGGAATTTTATCTCGTTGACCACAGGAGAAGGTCTATTGCTTATGTAAAGCACAAGATCGGGATGAAGACTAGTTTTCCTACAGGAATGAACACATTGACTCTAACTAGGAGATATACTAAGACCATTTCGTTCACACAAAGTACTTAGATTGTTTACAGCTGTTTGCAATCGTCTCTCAATTATATTCATGTTTGAACCCTGATAAGAAATTTGTAAGCCATCAACATATAAATTCTTATGAACTGAAGATGGTAACTGATGAAGTATGTTATTGATGAAAAGGTTAAAAAGGGTTACGCTTAAAACGCTATCTTGAGGGACACCCTCAGCTTGAGTAAAGGTATTGGAAACTGTACTTCCATAACGTACTTTAAATAGCCTAATAGCTAGAAAAATCTGTATAAATAATGGAAGATTACCTTTAAATACAAGATTATGCATATTACGAGAACACCATAACGCCACGTACCATCGTAAGCTTTCTCAATATCGAAGAAAATTGCAACAAGATGATTTCTCCTCACGAAAGCATTTCGAATTTGGGAATCCAGATCTACTATATTATCAATAGTGGATCGTCCTCTTCGATATCCGCTTTGTTGAAGGGGTGTGCAATTATTCTTCTCTAAGACGTAAATGAGTCTAGCATTGACCATACCCTCAAACGTTTTGCACAAGCAGCTCGTAACAGCTATTGGACGATAACTCAGAGGGTCAGTTAAATCTTTGCCAGGTTTCAATATTGGAATCACTATCGCTTCTCTCCATGATGTAGGATAAGCATGCTCAGTCCAGATTTTATTAAACAATGAAAGTATGTTTAATAAAGAACCATGATTTAAATGACGGAGCATTTGATACGAGATTCCATCTGGTCCAAGGCTAGTGTCGTTTGCTTTAGATATAGCAGACTTTAATTCTGACAGTTCAAAATCACAGTTATAGAGTAGAATATGTCGATCATGAAAGCTTAGAGGTGTCCGCTCAGCGATTCCTTTAATCCTCAGAAAAGTAGGACTATATGAATCAGAGCTGGAAACACTAGCAAAGGTTTCACCAATGACATTAGCAATATCTACCGCTGAGGAGTGTATTGCAGCTCCGGTTTTTAATACAGGAATGGAATAATCCTGATAAATACCAATGGCTGCTTTAACTTTCCTCCATAATTGCTTACTTGTTGTCGTTGAAGTGATTGACGACACGTACCGAATCCAAGATTCTCTTTGACTCTGATGTCTAACTCCTCGAGCTTGAGCTTTGGCTTTTTTAAAATAAACAAGGTTCACCGTAGTAGGGTATCTTCGGAATATATTCCATTGCTTCCTTTGTTTCTTATAAGAAAGTTGGCACTTTTCATTCCACCAAGGTTTTCGGTGTTTATGTGGAATGGTGGAATTTTTAGGGATAGCAACATCCGCAGCTCGTAGTATTGCGTCAGTGACATTTTTAACGGAGTAATCTATCATATCTGTCTTAACTCTTGTCTCCCTGATCACAGCCAATTGCGTGAAAAGTGTCCAATTTCCTCGACTGTACACATAATTAGGTGGTTTGTGACACACACTATTACTTCCAGCATGAGACACGATTAGAGGGAAATGATCACTATTGTAAAGTTCATTTCCAACAGCAAAATTCAGCAATGGTAGGAGTGATGGAGAACATGTAGCTAAGTCCAGAGAGTCCCATGAAATGTCCTACTACTATGAAATGTCCGTGTAGGTTCGTGGAAATAAGTTTTCTCGTCGGTATTTAGCAGACAAAGGCAATTGTCAGAAATAAGTTGCTCTATCTGACGACCGCGAGAATTCGTATCATGACTATCCCACAGAGGACTATGTCCATTAAAGTCACCAAGCAATAAAAATGGAGTTGGGAGTTGGTCAAGTAAGTCGTTTAGTTTCTCTTCTTGGATGATATCATTCGGTGGTAAGTAGAGGCTACAAACTGTAATCAGACATGCGGTGTGAATTCTCACAGCAACAGCCTAAAGTGAAGTTCTTAACTGATGTGCTGTTTCTGGAAAATTGTTTGATGTAATTATACAAACTCCACCAGACACAGCAGCATACCAACCATTATCCTTTCTGTGGCATTGAAACCCACGCATTTTGGTGATAATATTGGGCTTCAGGAATGTTTCCTGGAGAGCCATACATGCGGGATTATAGGATGACATAATGGATCTGATATCATCAATTCGGGTCCGAAAATCACGACATTTCCATGAAACAAAGGAAGTCATTAATGGAATATAATCTAGCCATTGTCACTATTGCTCAATGTAATCTCAGATGAATCTTCCAACATGAAATCATCATTTTAATAATGCAGTTTGACAGTGTCTGCATCCATACACAGAAGAGCTTTTCTTGCAGTTAACGAAGGCTTCCGAACGCCTTCTTTAGCTATTTTTAATTTCCTAGCCTTTAAGGATTTTGATTTTGCCAAAGCTGATTTGGCGATTACAGGTGTAGTAATTTCTGTGTTTTTTACCGTGAGAGCAAGCTAATTTTAGAAAGAGAATTTTTGTCAGTTTGTGTGCTGCTGGATCGGGTTACCTTCTTTGTTATATTTGCATAAGTTACACCAGGGGTGGGATACGAGAATTAACCAATCGACGAGCTTCTGAATAGGAAACATTGTTCTTCATTATAATGGTAACAATTTCTTTTTCCGGTATCCAAACGGGACATGATCTAGAATAAGAAGTGTGGTTAACTTTACAGTTGACACACACTTCTTTGGCATCGCAGGTAGTACTTTCATGGCCAACGTCAGAACAAAGGGCACATGTGAGTTTTCTTCGGCAAGCCATTTTAGAATGTCCAAATCGTTGACACTGGAAGCATCTTAGAGGATTAGGTATAAAAGGCCGTACAGAACATCTTATATAAGCCACTTTGATCTTTTGTGGCAAGTCTGGTGACGAGAAAGTCAAGATGAGATGCTTTGTGTTTAGAACAATGCCATTTCTCTTTATCGTTATTCTTTTCACAGCGCAGAATTTTTGTGTTTTCAAATTTTCCTGTATTTCTTCGGTGGGAATATGAAACAAGTCCTCCGAAGAAATAACACCTCGTGAAAAATTAAAATTTTTATGAGGTTCAGCACTTACGGCGATGTCACCAATTGTTTTCAGGTTTTGCATGAGGATTGTTTGTTTTTAGGTTGCAGTTTCCACTAGCAGAACACCCGAACGCAATTTCTTGATTGATTTTACTTCTCCAAGGTAAGAAGTAATACCCTTTTCAATTAGAAAAGCTGAAACATATTCAAAAGTATTTCCGATCCTTTTTATGATAAAATATTTGGCGTTAACATTTAACATTTGTTGCTCCCGAGGGAGTGAGGAGAATGTGTTTTTATCCATATAACATTAATATGAATTCAGGGACCAGACGGCACCATCCAACACAGAGCCCTACGAGGGGATACAGGTTAGCTGTATCAGTGCTAGTCAGTCTCTATACGCTCACGGTACATCCCTGAAGTGCTCTCCACCCTTAACGAGTCACCTATTAGATGTACCGATCGCTTGATCCATAAAGCCGATTGATGTGATGAGGACTAGAACACACCTCCCGTTTACCTGAAGCAGAGGCCAAAGTAATGTGTTGGTCTCTGGGGGCATCAATTACCAGGATCCTCCTTTCCATGTACACGGGGCTCCACGCACGGCAAACACGTGGGTGATTTAGTCCACAAGAGTAGCTAATAGCAACAGAGCGGCGAAAGATACTCAAGGGGAGCCCTCAACCTCTTTCGAGGCAACCACAATGAGGGAGAAAATGAAGAAATGCAGAAGACTAGAGGAGAGAAGAAAATAAAGAAGAGGAAAGATCACTGGGGTACCACGGGATTGTGATACCCGTGTTTACCTAAAGAAGGTAAACCCCCTGAGGGGCAATTGATGGACAGTGCTGGGGTAAGTATTAGATGTTAATATACAAACACCTCCAAACACTGTGCCATTATCACCACAGTCTTTCCTAATACAGTTCCTCCATGGAAAAGTTATCCTCGCATGGAAAAGTTATTCCTAGACTTCAGGAATGTCTCCTGAAGTGCAAAACATGGAGGATTATGATCTGTAATTAGAGACTTGATGTCACCAAGATGTGAACGCAAACTATGGCAGTTCCAAGAAACAAAGGAAATTATTTTTTAACTTGAAAAGCTCCTTTACTGGATCTGGAAGGCGGGTCTTCTGTCCTATCCTCTAACGATCCTTCATTGTCCTAGGGAAATAGAGAAACCGCGTCAGTTTCCAGGCAAGAGAAAGCATTATGGGTGGAAATTGTCGTTTTTGTTTTTTTTTAATTTCAAAGCTTTCTCCGCTTTTTATTTTGCAAAAGGAGTTTTTCTAGAAAACGTAGGAGATTTTTAAACTTTGGCTTTTCAGATGATTGGGGTAATCTCACTGGGAAAATAGAAAAAGATTCAGTTTGGGTGCTGCTCGATTTAAAGACTTTTCTGGCAGCAGTGGCATAACTGACTCCTGGCTGTGGAGTACGTGAAGTGACTAGTCGTCTTGCCTCAGGATAGGAACACTTGTTGTTAACCTTAATTGTGGCTATCTCTTTTTCCATCATATACTGAGGACAACTTCGAGAATAGGAGGTATGGTCACCATGACAGTTGACACATGTCTCCTTTGCTGTGCAGTTCGTAACTATCGTGGCCAACCACCGCACAGCGTGCACAGGTGATTTTGCCTCTGCAAGCATTTCTCGAGTGTCCAAAGCGCTGACACTGGAAACATCGCAAGGAATTTGGGATGTATGGCATGACGGGCAAATACATATAATCAGCTTTTACATACTGCGGAAAGTCTGGCGTCGCAAAAGTCAGAACGAGGTGCTTAGTATCAATTACTTTGCCATCCCGTTTGACTGTTATGCGTCTAACGCAACAGACCTTCTGATTCTGTAAATTTTCCAGAATCTCTTCCGTCGGCGAGTACAGCAAATCCCTAGCATAGATAACACCACAAGAGAAATTAAGGTTTCCATGAGGCGAGACAGTCACTTTTGCCAATGATTTCATACTTGCCAGAATGGGAGCTTGAGAGTCGGATGCAGCCTCTACAAGCAAGTCACACGAGCACATCTTTTGAACTTTTCTAACTTCCCCAACAATTGCCGATATACCTTTTGAAATAAGGAAGGGAGACACAGTTGTAAAATTTCCCTCCTTCCTCTTAATTACAAAATACTTGGGTTTTAGATATTCCAGTTGCTGCTCCCACGGCAGAAAAGTTAAATTTTTATTCTCCATTATTTATATATACAATTTCGGGACCTGACCGCACCACCCACCACCGAGTCCAACAAGGGGATGCAGACCAGCTGCACCAGTGCTAGCCAGGTCCTATACGCTCATAGTACATCACTGAAGTGGCCTCCACTCTTAACGAGTCACCCAGTAGATGTACCGAACGCTTGATCCATAAAGCAGATTAATGTGCTGAGGACCACAACACACCTCTCGTTTACCTGAAGCAGAGGCCAAAGCAATGTGTTGATATCAGGTAGCCTCAATTACCAGTATCCTCCTTTCAAGGGACACGAGTCTCAACGCACGCCAAACACATGGGTGATGTAGTCCTCAAGAGTAGCTAATAGCAACAGAGTGGTGAAAGCTACTCAAGGGGAGGCCTGAAACTCTTACGAGGCAACCACAACGAGGGAGAAAAGGAAGAAAAAGCAGAAGAGTAGAGGAGAGAGGAAAGTAAAGAGGACAGATCACTGGGGTACCTCGGGACCATGAAACAAAGGAAGTCATTAATGAAAGACAGTCTAACCATTGTCACAATTGCTCAATGTCATCTCAGATGAATCTTCCAACATGAAATCCTCATCTGAAGGATGCAGTTTGACAGTGTCTGCATCCATAGACTGAAGAGCTTTTCTAGCAGTTAACGAAGACTTTCAAACGCCTTCCATGGCCAGTTTTAATTTTCTAGCTCTTAAAGCTTTTGATTTCGCCAAGGTTGATTTGACGATTAGAGGTGCAGTAATTTCTGTCATTTCTTGTTTTGGGAGCAAACTAACTGCTGAAACAGAGTTTGTGTCGTTTTGGGTGCTGCAGGATCAGGTTACTTTTTTGTTTTATTTGCGTAACTAATACCAGGAGCAGGAGCACGGGAATTAACTAATCAGCGAGCTTCTAAATAGGAAACATTGTTCTTGAATTTGATGGTAACAATTTCCTTTTCCTGTTGCCAAACGGGACAAGATCTAGAATAAGAAGTGTCGTTACCTATACAGTTGACACACCCTTCATTGGCTTCGCAAGTGGTACTTTCATGGCCAACGTCAGAACTACGGGCACATGTGAGTTTTCCTCTGCAAGCCATTTTAGAGTGTCCAAATCGTTGGCACTGGAAACATCTTTGCGGATTAGGGATAAAAGGCCGCACTGAATATCGCATATAAGCCAATTTAATATTTTGTGGCAAGTCTGGTGTAGAGAATGCCAAAATGAGATGCTTCGTGTTTAGAACAATGACATCTCTCTTCATCGTAATTCTTTTCACACTGCAGACTTTTTAGCTTTTTAAAGTTTCCTGTATTTTATCGGTGGGCGTGTGAAACAAGTCCTCTAATGTAATCTGGAAGTGGACATAGGGGCTTAATGGGCGATTAAAATTTGCTATTACCGAAACTTATCCAAATAAAACAATACATATTACTGTTAAGTCACTGATACCATATCAAAACTCTTAAAAAAAGAACTATTTCATACTGTTTAAATACCACGTATCAGAGGACCTAATTGGGCGTGTGAAACAAGTCCTCCGATGAAATAACACCTCGTGAAAAATTTAAATTCCTATGAGTTTCGATAGTTATCGCTATGTCATCAATTTTTTTCATGCTCTGTATTATTATAGATTGCTTTTCGATAGCAGTTTCTATTAACACAACACCCGATCGGAACTTCTTTATCGACTTAACTTCTCCAAGATAGGAGGTTAAGCCCTTTTCAATGAGTAAAGGAGAAACATATTCAAAGCTGTTTCCAATTCTTTGTACAACAAAATATTTTGCACTGCAAGTTTCTATTTGTTGCTCCCGAGGGAGGGAAGTGAAAGTTTTTTTTATCCATTTAGGATGAATATAAATTCGGGGACTAGACGGCACCACCCTCCACGGAACCCTACGGGAGTATACAGGTTAGCTGTACCAGTGCTAGTCAGTCCCTATACGCTCACGGTACATCCCTGAAGTGGACTCCACCCTTAACGAGTCACCCAGTAGATGTACCGATCACTTGATCCATAAAGCCGATTGATGTGATGAGGACCACAACACACCTCCCGTTTACCTGAAGCAGAGGCCAAAGTAATGTGTTGGTCTCTGGGGGCCTCAATTACCAGGATCCTCCTTTCCAGGTACACGGGGCTATACGCACGGCAAACACGTGGGTGATTTAGTCCTCAAGAGTAGCTAATAGCAGCAGAGGGGCGGAAGCTACCCAAGGGAAGCCCTCAACCTCTTTCGAGGCAACCACAATGAGGGAGAAAATGAAGAAAAGCAGAAGAGTAGAGGAGAGAAGAAAATAAGGAAGAGGAAAGATCACTGGGATACCTCGGGATTGTGACACCCGTGTTTACCTAAAGAAGGTGAACCCCCTGAGGGCAATTGATGGACAGTGCTGGGTAAGTATTAGATGTTAATATACAAACACCTCCAAACACTGTGCCATTATCACCACAGTCTTTCCTAATACAGTTCCTCCATGGAAAAGTTATCCTCGCATGGAAAAGTTATTCCTAGACTTCAGGAATGTCTCCTGAAGTGAAAAACATGCGGGATTATGATCTGTAATTAGAGACTTGATGTCATCAAGATGTGAACGCAAACGATGGCAGTTCCAAGAAACAAAGGAAGTTATTTTTTAAATTGAAAAGCTCCTTTACTGGATCTGGAAGGCGGGTCTTCTAACATATCCTCGAACGATCCTTCATTGTCCTAGGGAAATAGAGAAACCGCGTCAGTTTCCAGGCAAGAGAAAGCATTATGGGTGGAAATTGTCGTTTTTGCTTTTTTTAATTTCAAAGCTTTCTCCGCTTTTTATTTTGCAAAATGAGTTTTTCTAGAAAACGTAGGAGTTTTTTTAAACTTTGGCTTTTCAGATGATTGGGGTAATCTCACTGGGGAAATAGAAAAGGATTCAGTTTGGGTGCTGCTCGATTTAAAGACTTTTCTGGCAGCAGTGGCATAACTGACTCCTGGCTGTGGAGTACGTGAAGTGACTAGTCGTCTTGCCTCAGGATAGAAACACTTGTTGTTAACCTTAATTGTGGCTATCTCTTTTGCCGTCATATACTGAGGACAACTTCGAGAATAGAAGGGATCGTCACCATGACAGTTGTCACATGCCTCCTTTCCTGTGCAGTTCGTACTATCGTGGCCAACCACCGCGCAGCGTGCACAGGTGATTTTGCCTCTGCAAGCATTTCTCGAGTGTCCAAAGCGCTGACACTGGAAACATCGCAAGGAATTTGGGATGTATGGCCTACGGGCAAATACATATAAGCAGCTTTTACATACTGCGGAAGGTCTGGCGTTGCAAAAGTCAGAACGAGGTGCTTAGTATCAATTACTTTGCCATCCCGTTTGACTGTTATGCGTCTAACGCCACAGACCTTCTGATTTTGTAAATTTTCCAAAATCTCTTCCGTCGGCGAGTGCAGCAAATCCCTAGCATTGATAACACCACAAGAGAAATTAAGGTTTCCATGAGGCGAGACAGTTACTTTTGCCAACGATTTCATACTTGCCAGAATGGCTGCTTGAGAGTCGGATGCAACCTCTACAAGCAAGTCACCCGAGCACATCTTTTGAACTTTTCTAATTTCCCCAACAATTGCCGATATACCTTTTGAAATAAGGAAGGGAGACACAGTTGTAAAATTTCCCTCCTTCCTCTTCATTACAAAATACTTGGGTTTTAGATATTCCAGTTGCTGCTCCCACGGCAGAATAGTTAAATTTTTACTCTCCATAATTCATATATACAATTTCGGGACCTGACCGCACCACCGAGTCCAACAAGGGGATGCAGACCAGATGCACCAGTGCTAGCCAGGTTCTATACGCTCATAGTACATCACTGAAGTGGCCTCCACTCTTAACGAGTCACCCACTAGATGTACCGAACGCTTGATCCATAAAGCCGATTAATGTACTGAGGACCACAACACACCTCCCGTTTACCTGAAGCAGAGGCCAAAGCAATGTGTTGATATCAGGTAGCCTCAATTACCAGTATCCTCCTTTCCAGGGACACAAGTCTCAACGCACGCCAAACACATGGGTGATGTAGTCCTCAAGAGTAGCTAATAGCAACAGAGTGGTGAAAGCTACTCAAGGGGAGGCCTCAAACTCTTACGAGGCAACCACAACGAGGGAGAAAAGGAAGAAAAAGCAGAAGAGTAGAGGAGAGAGGAAAGTAAAGAGGACAGATCACTGGGGTACCTCGGGACCATGAAACAAAGGAAGTCATTAATGAAGACAGTCTAACCATTGTCACTATTGCTCAAGGTCATCTCAGATGAATCTTCCAACATGAAATCCTCATCTGAAGGATGCAGTTTGACAGTATCTGCATCCATAGACTGAAGAGCTTTTCTAGCAGTTTACGAAGACTTTCGAACGCCTTCCTTGGCCTGTTTTAATTTTCTAGCTTTTATAGCTTTTGATTTCGCCAAGGTTGATTTGACGATTAGAGGTGCAGTTATTTCTGTCATTTTTTGTTTTGGGAGCAAACTAACTGCAGAAACAGGGTTTGTGTCTGTTTGGGTGCTGCAGGATCAGGTTACTTTTTTGTTATATTTGCGTAACTAACACCAGGAACGGGAGCACGGGAATTAACTAATCGGCGAGCTTCTTAATAGGAAACATTGTTCCTGAATTTGATGGTAACAATTTCCTTTTCCTGATGCCAAACGGGACAAGATCTAGAATAAGAAGTGTGGTTAACTTTACAGTTGACACACACTTCATTGGCTTCGCAAGTGGTACTTTCATGGCCAACGTCAGAACAACGGGCACATGTGAGTTTTCCTCTGCAAGCCATTTTAGAGTGTCCAAATCGTCGGCACCGGAAGCATCTTAGCGGATTAGGGATAAAAGGCCGCAATGAACATCGCATATAATCCACTTTAATATTTTGTGGCAAGTCTGGTGTAGAGAATGTCAAAATGAGATGCTTTGTGTTTAGAACAATGCCATCTCTCTTTATCGTAATTCTTATCACACTGCAGACTTTTTAGCTTTTTAAATTTTCCAGTATTTTATCGGTTGGCATGTGAAACAATCCTCCGATGAAATAACACCTCGTGAAAAATTTAAATTCCTATGAGGTTCGATAGTTATCGCTATGTCACCAATTTTTTTCATGCTCTGTATCATTATAGATTGCTTTTCGGTAGCAGTTTCTATTAACAGAACACCCAATCACAACTTCTTTATCGACTTAACTTCTCCAAGATAGGAGGTTAAGCCCTTTTCAATGAGAAAAGGAGAAACATATTCAAAGCTATTTCCAATTCTTTGTACAGCAAAATATTTTGCACTGCAAGTTTCCATTTGTACCTCCCAAGGGAGTGAAGTGAAAGTTTTTTTTATCCATTTAGGATGAATATAAATTCGGGGACAAGGCGGCACTCCCACCACGGAGACCTACGGGTGGATACAGGTTAGCTGTACCAGTGCTAGTCAGTCCTTATACGCTCACGGTACATCCGTGAAATGGACTCCACCCTTAACGAGTCACCTATTAGATGTATCGATCGCTTGATCCATAAAGCCGATTGATGTGATGAGGACCACAACACACCTCCCGTTTACCTGAAGCAGAGGCCAAAGTAATGTGTTGGTCTCGTAGGGCCTCAATTACCAGGATCCTCCTTTCCAGGTACACGGGGCTATACGCACGGCAAACACGTGGGTGATTTAGTCCTCAAGAGTAGCTAATAGCAACAGAGCGGCGAAAGCTTCTCAAGGGGAACCCTCAACTTCTTACGAGGCAACCACAACGAAGGCGAAAAGGAAGAAAAAGCAGAAGACTAGAGAAGAGAAGAAAATAAAGAAGAGGAAAGATCACTAGGGTACCTCGGGATTGTGACACCCGTGTTTACCTAAAGAAGGTAAACCCCCTGAGGGGGTAAATTTTTCTGTGTCATTTGCTGCATATAATTTATATTTAGAGATTTGGCACTAACCTTTAGTTTTATTCCAAGGAAGAATTGAAACATCAGCTCCACTGTCAACAAGAATTTTGTAACCAGTTCCTTTATCCCTGACAAATAACCAGTATTTGCGGCCCCTAACATTTCGGCAGCAGGACTCGCCGCAGCGTCTACTGCTGGGACTGGCTTCCCGACTCATTCCAACTACATGGCTGTATGCATTTGTCGGGAAGGCACTTCTTTCCGAATTTGAAATGGTAATAGAAGAATTTCCCTTGAGGATTGTAGCGGCGTCTCGATTTACTACGACTCCTATTCCTCTGGTGGCGACGAAGGCTACGGCTTCGGGACTTCTGCTTCATCTTCATTGAGGCAATTTTAGCCTGGAATTGGTCCACTCCCACAGAGTCGTTCTGTACTGCTGCCGCATCCATTGCTCTCGGCCCCATCTCAATGGTCTTATCAGCCTTAGTAGCTAGTTTATCAAGGTTCTCATCACTAACGATGATCAACCCCTTGACTGAGTCAGGCATCTTGTCGAGCCACAGCGTGCGCAATGCTTTGTCCTAAACGTCAGTCCCAGAAAGGGCACGCATTTTTCTGAGGAGTTGACTTGGTAGAAAGTCCCTTAGTACAAGTTCTGTTAGAAGTCGTTTGATTTTTTATTTTCGCTTTCTACGAAAATTTGCAACAGTCGTTCCTTTGCTGCCGAATATTTGTTCGGAGAAGGATCCTTCACAATGTCCAAAATATCATCCAGAATTTTTGCTTCTAGTTGAGCGAAGAGGTGCTAAACATAGTTTCCTCCGAGGTAATTCTACAGATCTTGTACTGCGCTTCCACATGGTAAAACAATATTTCAGGTTTGTGGAACCAGAACGGTGGTATTTTTATACTCACGTCACTTGCTTCTAATGTTTCCGTGTCAGGCATTTTGAATTATAAGGCAGATTGAAGCCACGTCCGGGTCACCAATTATTATTTTATTGTTCATTCATATTAAATTTAAGGTTGCGTTGTGTTAAAAATAACTTAACCAGGTTCAGCATCTAAAGGATATTTTATTCAGCCTACAACACAGATCGTATTAGCGAAGAGATTCAAACATGGTGCTCAGAAACAACATGTTTTTCAAGTACAGTTCGGTTTCCAGTTAACATTGAGATAAACCGTTAAAAGATATTATAAAGTTAAAGTTACATAAAACTGAAATACACTACTAGCCATTAAAATTGCTACACCAGGAAGAAATGCAGATAACAAAATGATATTTATTAGACAAATATATTATACTAGAAATAACAAGTGCTTAAACTTTCAAAAAATTTGGCTGGATAGATCCTGAGAAACAATACCCAGAACAACCACATCCGGCAGTAATAACAGCAGTTATACGCCTGGGCATTGAGTCAAACAGAGATTGGATTGCATGTGCAGGTACAGATGCCCATGCAGATTCAACACAATGGCACAGTTCATCAACTGTAGTGACTGGCGATTTGTGACGAGCCAACCATTGACCAGACGCTTTCTATTGGTGAAAGATCTGGAGAACGTGCTGGCCAAGGAAACAGCCGAACCTGTTCCGTATCAAGGAAGGTCTGTACATTACCGGCAACATGCGAACGGTCATCATCCTGCTGAAACGTAGGGTTTCGCAGCGTTCGAATAAAGGATAGGTTGGTTGGTTGGTTGGTTGGTTGGTTGGGTTTTATGGCGCAAGGTCCAAAAGCAGACATGCTGCGCCAAAATTAAATATTGAAGCAGATATTCATTTCTGCTTCAAATTACATTTCATTTGCTTATTTTCCATTTTTTTGGAAACCCAAGCAACATTAAAACTTTAAAAAACAAAAATCAGTGTATAAATATATATATATTAAAATCCAAATTACAAATCTCCAATAAAAAAAGGAGATGAAAATATATATATAATTTTAAAATTTATACAAATTAAATATAATATAAAAAACCTATTGCCCTCAAAAAGGCAAATAGGTTCCAGAGGGGTGGTTCTCCAAGCAAATCATATAAAGTTAAAATAGCACAATTAAAAAAGTGTAAACGTTGTTGGTTAAAATTGCAACATGAAATTAAAATATGATAAACAGTGAATGGCTCATCACACGTTTCACAATAAGAATTTAATTCGCTTAGAAACAAATGTCAATGTGTGAAACGTGTGTGTCCGATACGAAGGCGAGTTAATCTGACATCAGCACTTCGTAGCGGTAAAACTGATAATGAGTTGAGATATGGAAAAATGGCGCACAATTTGTTGGTGACCTGTATGCTCCAAAACTGCTGGAAGAGGAAATAGACAAGATTTTTAACACACTTCCTCACATCTGGAAGGGGGATGGATGCTGACATTGGAGTTGTTGCTGCTTTATCAGCCGCATCTGCATTTACATTTCCCTCAAGACCTACGTGACCTGGAATCCAACAAAATTTGATATCATACTCCTTGCCAGCAAGGGAATCCAATATTTGGAAAATCTTGGTCACAACCGGATGACAGTGAATATTCGAATTTCCCAACGCTTCCAATACACTCAAGCTATCAGTATACATGCAAAAGAAATGAGAATTTACAATACTCACGAGCTGAAGCGATTTATAAATTGCAGTAGCTTCAGCTGTAAAGATGGAGCAGGAAACATGAAGGCTGTAATTATATGTATTATTGTTCATAAAAATACCACAGCCGACATGTCCTGCAGTTTTTGAACCATCCGTGAATATTGGCGTGTAGGAAGAATACTGACAGCGATGTGAATAATAGAGCTGTTGGAAAATTGCAGACATTTTGACCGATTTTCTACAGTTGGTAAATGGATTAATTATCAATATTTGTAGATCATACCAAGGTGGATGTGCTAATATATCCGTTTTAATAAATCGGACATAAATACTTCAAAAAAGGATAAATGATTTTTTGTTCGAGTGAGGAAGTGTTGGATGCTGTATGGTCTAGCAACATATATCCTCTTCAGAGTAGGAGTAAGAGCAGAAGAATATAATGGATGATGAGGGTCAGACATAATTTTACAATAGTAATTGAGAGACGCTGCATACGTCGCATGTCTAAAGGTAATTGTTGGCATATTGCATAAAGACTATGGACGGGTGATGTGCGAAAAGCGCCTGAACATATTCTCAGAGCAGAATGATGGACAGTGTCCAGTCTGCGTAGAACAGAAGGTCTAGCAGATCCATAAACAACACAACCATAATCAAGTCGAGATAAAATTAATGATTGGTAAACTCAAAGGAGTGACGTGCGATCAGCACCTTAAGATGTATTTAAAAGCACCTTGAGGATATTGAGTGATCGCTCACACTTTTTCCGCAAATGTAAACCATGTGGAAGAAATGTTAATTTATGGTCAAATATCACTCCGAGGAATTTTATCTGACTGACAACTGGTATAGGTGTGTTGTTTATACAAATAACAGGATTATTGTGGAGGCTAGTCTTCCTGCAGAAATGGACACATTTGGTCTTGCTAGGAGATATTGTATGGCCATTCTCAGCACACCATGCAGCTAATTTATTAACAGATGTTTGTAGTTGTCTCTCAATTAAACGCATGTTTGACCCTTCACAAGATATTTGCAGGTCGTCAACATAAAGAGTTTCATGAACAGAAGGTGAAAGTTGATGAAGAATGCTACTTATATGAAGATTAAAAAGGGTAACACTTAAAATACTTCCCTGAGGAATACCTTCAGGTTAGTTAAAAGTATTGGACAAAAACGTACCAATACGAATTTTAAAACCACGGGAGCGTAAAAATCTTTGGATAAATATCGGCAAATTACCCCTAAACCAAAATCATACATCCTACGGAGAATTCCATAACGCCATGTACGGTCGTAAGCCTTCTCTATGTCAAAGAAAATGGAAATAAGATAATTCCTCCACACAAATGCATTGCGGATCTGCGTTTCCAGAAGAGTAATATTATCAAGAGTGGATCTTCCTTTACGGAAGCCACTCTGATTAATATGAATGTATTTATTTTTTTCTAAGACATATACGAGACGGGCGTTGACCATACGTTCGAGAGTCTTACACAAGCAACTCGTCAGAGCTATTGGTCGATAATGTGAAGGAATAGAAGGATCCTTACGAGTCTTGAGGGTTGGAATCACTATTGCTTCGCTCCAAAGTGATGGAAATGTGTTTTCTGTCCAGATCCTATTGAAAAAATTGATAAATTCGATAAGGAATCTAGGCTTAAATTTCGAAGCATTTCATAGCTGATTCCTTCAGGTCCTGTAGTGGTATTATTAGCCTGCTGTAATGCTCTTTTCAATTCCAACATCCGAAATTCACAGTTGTAAGGAAAAGCTTGTCCATGGTTGAAACGAATTTGTGTTCACTCAGCGCGACTCTTAGTCCTTAAAAACAAAGGACTGTAAGAGTCGTTGCTTGAGACGCTGGCAAAAGTTTTACCAAGAACGTTAGCGATGTCCTTAGGAGAAGAACACACAGCAGCTCCGGATTTTAATATAGGGATAGAGAATTCCCTATAGATTCCATTGGCTGCTTTTACTCTTCTGCACAACTGTTTACTGGATGTGGAAGAAATTATTGATGATACATAGCGAGACCAAGATTCCTTCTGACTTTTACGACGAGCTCTACGAGCTATTGCTTTTGCTCTCTTAAAGGCGATAAGATTCTCCGTTGTGGGGTATCTTCTGAATAGCCTCCATAACTTCCTCTTTTTTTATATGTCTCTTGGCATTCTTTCTTCCACCAAGGTTTGCAATGCCTGTGTGGTATGGAAGAACTTTTAGGTATTGATGCATCAGCTGCACTCTTAATTGTTTCGGTGACTTTACAAACAGCAATATCAATATCTTTGATCAACCATTTCATCATCAACAACTGCTAATTGCGTAAATAATGTCTAATCTGCCCGACTATACACGTAAGTATCTAAGTGTTGTCTTACACTACTACCTCCAGTCTGGGTGATGACCAGAGGAAAATGATCGCTATTATGCAGATCATTTCCTACATTTAATTTTAACAATGGCAGAAGAGATAGAGAACAAATGGCAAGATCGAGAGAGTGAAATGTTCTCGTGGGTACATGGAAATATGTTTTCTCGTCGATATTAAGCAGACAGAGACTGTTATCTGAAATAAAACGCTCTATCTGCTGACCGCGAGAATTAGTATCATCATTTCCCCACAAAGAACTATGGCCGTTAAAGTTACCCAACAGTAGAAATGGTGCTGGCAGCTGATCTATTAAAGTATCCAGTTCCTCTTGGAGGATGACATCATGTGGTGGTAGATATAAACTATAGACAGTTAATAAGCATGTAGTATGAATTTTTACATCAACAGCCTGTAGTGTAGTATTTATTGGATGGGCAGTGCTGGGGTTAGTATTAGATGTTAATATACAAACACCTCCAGACACTGCACTATCGTCACCACAGTCATTTCTAAATCTTCTAAACCCACGCATGGAGAAGTTATTGCTGAACTTCAGGAAAGTTTCCTCTAGTGCAAAACATGCGGGGTTATAAGCTGAGATTATAGACTTGATGTCATCATGATGTGAACACAAACCATGGCAGTTCCAAGAAACAAAGGAAGTTATTGTTTATTTTGAAAAGCTACTTTCCCTGAGCTGGAAAGCGTATCATCTGACATCTCCTCGAGCGATAAGTCTTCTTCCAAAGGGTGTAGATAAACAGCCTCAGCCTCCAGGGACAAGGCTTTACGGGTGGATATGGAGGTTCGGTTTGAGCCCTCCTTTGCTGATTTTAATTTATAAGCCTTCGTCACTTTTGTTTTATTTATAGGAGCTTTCCTTTTATTCAAAGTTGATGAGACAGATTTTGGTCTTGATGATGAAGTTTGGGGTAATTTAATGAAGGGATGTGAAATCGACTCGGTTTGTGTACCAGTGGATTTGGTGACTCTTTTTGCAGCGGCCGCATAACTCACACCAGGCTGCGGTGTGCGAGAGGTAACTTGTTTTCTAGCCTCAGGGTAAGAACATTTATTTTTTACCTTATAAGGAGTAATTTCTTTTTCAAGTACCCGTTGAGGACATTTTCGATAGTAGGAGGGATGGTCACCGTGACCGTTGACACCTGTCTCATTTGCTGTGCAGTTCGAGCTATCGTGGCCAACTGCTGCGCAACGTGCGCAAGTCAGTTTGCCTCTGCAAGCACCTCTCGAGTGCCCAAAACCCTGGCACTGAAAACAACTCAAGGGATTTGGAATGTAAGGCCGAACGGGCAAATTCATATAAGCAGCTTTAATGCTGTCTGGAAGGTCTGGGGTCGCAAAGGTCAGAATAAGATATTTAGTATCCATAATCGTATCATCTCTGCTGACAGTAATGCGTTTAACTGCATAGACCTTCTGACACTGCAAGTTTTCGAGTATCTCATCCTTCGGCGAGTTCAACAAATCTCTTGTGGAAATTACTCCTTGTGAAAAATTAAGATTGCCGTGAGGCGAGACAGTTACTTCAAAGTTTGCAAATATTTTGTTTCAGTGTTTTTTAAAAGGTGCTCCTGTGGGAGAGTAGAATACTTTTTATTCTCCATAATATTTTGTAAAAATTTCGGGACCTGATAGCACTAATCACCACCGAGTCCAACAAGGAGATGCAGACTAGCTAACCAGGGCTAACCAGTGCGACCAGTGCTAACCAGGTCCTATACGCTCACAGTACATCCCTGAGGTGGCCTCTACCCTTAACGAGTCACCCAGTAGATGTACCGATCGCTTGATCCATAAAGCCGATTGATGTGCTGAGGACCAAAACACACCTCCCGTTTACCTGAAGCAGAGGCCAAAGCAATGTGTTGGTCTCAGGAGGCCTCAGTTACCAGGATCCTCCTTTCCAGGGACACGGGTCTCCACGCACGGCAAACACGTGGGTGATTTAGTCCCAAAGAGGAGCTAGTAGCAACAGAGCGGCGAAAGCTACTCAAGGGGAGCCCTCAACCTCTCTCGAGGCAATCACACTGAGGGAGAAGAGGAAGAAAAAGCAGAAGAGTGGAGGAGAGAGAAAAAGAAAGAAGATGACAAATCACTAGGGTACGTCGGGATTCTGACACCCGTGTTAACCTAAAGAAGGTAAATCCCCTGAGGGGCGAATAAAGGATAGAGCCATGGGTCGTAACACACCAGAAATGTAACGTACACTGTTCAAAGCACCGTCAATGCGAACAAGAGGTGACCGAGACGTGTATCCAATGGCACCCCATACCATCACGCCAGTTGATGGGCCAGTATTACGATGACGAATGCACGCTGCCAGTGTGCGTTCACCACGATGCCGTCAAACACGGTTGCGACCATCATGATTCTGTACATAGAACCTATAGTCATCTGAAAAGATGACGTCTCGCCAATCGTGCGCCCAGGTTCATCGTTGATCACACCATTGAAGGCGCTCTTGTCTATGACGCAGCGTCAAAGGAAGCCGCAGCCATGGTCTCCGAGCTGAGAGTCCATGATGCTGCAAACGTCGTCGAACTGTTCGTGCAGACACTTGTTGTCTTCCAAACGACCCCGTTTCTTGACTCAGGCTCGTGACGTGGTTGCACTATCCATTACGGCCATGTGGATAATATGCCTGTCTTCTCGGCTGCTAGTGATAGGTGGCTTTTGAGATCTCGCATGGCGTTCCGTATTACCGTCCTGATCCCATCGATTCCATATTCTGCTAACAGTCATTGGATCTCGACCGACGCGAGCAGCAATACTGCGAAAAGATAAACCGCAATCCCGGTACGCTACAACTCGACCTTTATCAAAGTCAGAAACATGCTGGTACGCAATTCTCCTTCTTATACGAGGCATCACAACAACTTTTCACCAGGCAACAACGTTCAAATGCTATTTATGTATGAGGAACCGGCTGAACAATTTCCTCGTTTAAACACAATGTAGGTGTCGCTATTGGCACCTTCTTTGTCTGAATGCACTGAAAAGCTAATCATTTGCATATCACAGCACCTTCTTCCTTTCGTATAAATTTAACGTCTGTAGCATGTCGCCTTCTTGGTGAAGCAATTTTAATGGCCAGTAGTGCATAAATTACTATAATTATAGCAAAAAGTAACAATAATTAATTACTTTTGAATAAAATAAGCTTAACATTTATTACTTAAGGAAATAGAATTAATTTCATTTCTATTTAACCCAGTCAGACATCATTTAATCAATTTGAGAAAGCTATTGACAGGTGCAGCCATCTAGTGGCAAAAATAGCAATAACTGTTGTCCTTACAAGATTGATCTAATCGGTTCACAATTCTACCACCTGCTTCTTCATATTTCAAATATCGATGTCATCTTTCTAACTTCATATTTGTATTAATTTTACATCCTACGCGGTAACAATAAGCCCACTGACCAACCATCTGCATATACTGACTTTTGAAATATTCTACAAGTTTCGACTAATTCATAATTCTCAAAAATGATTTACAAAGGCTATTAAAAGTAGCAAGATCAACTTCTTCAATAATTTTAAACAAATCAGTTTGAATTAAATTTTTCAACTCAATATCTTTAACCTTAGATTTTTAATTTGTTTTTATGTCTTTTTTAATGTGCCAATTACAAAATTGTCTAAATAAACATTCACCAGAAACCCATGCATTGTAGGAAGCAGGGGCATCATCTGACATAAACGTATCTGGCTTCATCGAGACCCGTTCCTTAATTGCAGAGGAAAAAACCTCAAACGTTTCAGCATTCTGTCAAGATGAATAAAATACTGCCACTGGAAATCCTTCATGTTTACAGTAGTCGAATGGAAACCATACTGATTAAAACCATCAGTTGAATCAATCATAATTTCCATGCAATTCTAACATCTTCTGTTGAGCATTACTCATTATACCAAACATAAAATCTTCATTCATTTCTGTCACAGGCATATAAATTAAGATGGAATTTCCAGGTTCACTCCTCATTTTATGAACTTTAAGATCAACAGACAAAGCATCATTTTTATGAAGAATAACATTTTTCTGTAATTTAAACCTTCTACAAATATTATGCAAGTCTTTTCTAGTTGTGAAAGATAATCTTTTAGTTGGAGAATATTCAGTGTGTATATTGCTTAAAATTTTGGGTTTCGGAATTCTTTGATCCAAATGTACTGCAATTTTTCGCCTATCTTCTTTATGTTAAGGAAGTCTACCTACTTCATTTAAATGTCCAAAATGAGTTGCTTGAACCTCAACATCTACGTTATTACCTCTAATAACTGCTTTAATAGTAGCTGGACAAGTTCCAGAAATTTTATTTGAGCCACCACATTTCACATGTTTTTTCCTATCCTCAACAGTTCGTTTATTCCCACTTCGATGGCAAATGAAATATCTTACAACTGCATCACATCTGATAACTTTTTCATACTTCTCTGCACAAAATGAGCGATGGTGTTCTCTTCAATATCCTCTTTCCAAGATGCATAACATTCAACTGAACCAAACGAATGATTTTCAAATGACATATAAATTTCAGTGTGGTGTAAAGAATTGTGCTAATGTAAATCTTCATAAGACCTTGCATTCTCAGAGCATAAGCCACAAAGTAATAAACCAGAAATATTTAACTTCACATCTAGATGAATCTGCCTAACATGAGCGTATACATTACATTTTCCAGTGAATTTCTGGTCGCAATATTCGCAAGCAAATATGCTAATAGAACTCATGATTACAGAAATTCCATAAAACAAAATAAATTTCTTCAGGAGTAATAAAATAATTGCGTACTTTAATTTTGAAAAACTGCTAACACGTGGTATTCCCCTATTAGTCTTAAGAATAGAATATGTAAACAACTAGCTATACTTCAACCAGCAACACCGTCGCACTCCCGCGGAATGATTTTAGAACAAATATTCCCGCATAACATGGTTTGCGAAACAGTTTTCTACATTTGGCTACTAATCACCGCAAAATTATAAGTTTTCTTCTGCGCATGCACAGTCAGTTGTACGAAGAGATGCTTCTCCATAATGGCCGGAGCTGGGCCATCAAACAACCATAAGCGGCTTGCTGTGGCCAACAGAAAACCGGCTTGGCTAGAAGAGGCCCGGATTTTTGCTGACAGTTTGTGTTTTCTGGGAAAATCCCATTCTTGTGCATCTAGATTTGCAACATTTTACTCATATTTTCCTGCGCACTGACCATCAATAACCTCCTTTAAGCCAGCTATACACCAGACCACACAAGGTACTTCAACGATCATTAAAAACACTCACCATCCAGCTGAAAGATCGTTCAACAACAGTTTCCTTAGGTCGAGTAAAACCAGCATATATTTTTAAGGAATTCGAACAAGATGACAGTGATTCAGATGTGAATAATACAGCAAGCAGAAATATCAAACAACCTATCACGAATAGAAGTCGTAGAAGGATGCATTTTCCTGATATACATATAGACTTGCATATTCTTATGTATTAATTAATTAATATAATCATGTATTATTGTTGCACACACCACATAGTGTGAGTTTTATAACATATATTGAATACTGTATTATAAATCTAAATTTGAATACACTATTCATCATACATAATTATGAAATATTATATTTTACTAAATAATGATCAATGATATAGTAAGTATTGTATGATATATATATTGTATATATATACTCATTTTGCATTCGTCAAATTATAATTTCTCAATTTACTCTCATTGCTCTTCTTAACACATATTCTGTGTCGTTTGGTTCCCTTACTGGGGGGATACTCTGTGGTGACTCAACACGACTTCTCAAAGAAATTGAGGTGACTCATCAAATTTTTTCTGGGAAACTCTTGACCTTTTACAAAACACTTGAATTTTTCGAAGTAAAACTGAAAATTGTGCGAAGTGAAACTAAAAACTTGTCTATCAAATTTCCCTGCCAATGTTATTAACTTCATGAAATGTACCCAATCGATCAGCACACTTTATAGGAGCGGCTTACACATTCTCTCAGTGAGATCTGAGCCAAACACAGAACACTTGCTCTCTAAATTCCATGCTAAGAGTATACGCTGTTTCAGTCTCCTAAATTGCTTTGTTTCAATATAAGTTATGTTGTCTGCAATAAGTAATATTTATTTCCTTAAAAAATGCCGCCTGAAAAAGTTAAACATTAACTAACTTACACCATACATCGTTTGCAGTAGTTGGGAGGGTGACTACGTACTCTTTGTCACAGGGTTGCTGGAGATCTGATGTTGGTTGGTTGGGTGGGTTTTATGGCGCAAGGTCCAAAATTGGACATGCTGCGCCAAGAGTAAGTTTTTTGTAGCTTTATTTTATCTTAATTTTTTTATTTATTTAAAAATTATTATTATTTTTGTTAAACCCAAACGCAAACAACATTAAAAATTTTAAAAAACAAAAATCTGTGTATATGTTATTTTAAAATCAAATTCTAAAATATAAAAGAAAAAAATCAATAGTATATACAATTTTAAAATTTAAAATGAAAATTTAAATAAAATGTATAAAACCTATTGCCCTCAAGAAAGCGAATAGGTTTCGATGGGGTGGATCCCATATTATGTCAGATAAAGTTATAAAATCACTTTTAAAAAAGTGTAAACGTTGTTGGTTAAAATAATAACATGGAATTAAAATATGATAAACATTGAATGGTTCATTACACGTTTCACACCATGGATTTAGTTCACTTAAAAACAAATGTCTGTGTGTGAAACGTGTGTGTCCGATACGAAGACGAGTCAATATAACATCAGCACTTCGCAACGGTAAAATTGATAATGATACGAGGGATGAAAAAATGGTATGTAACTTGTTGCCAACCTGCAAGTTCCATGATTCCTGCCAAAGACCATGTATAAAACTTTTTATAACCTTTCTCACATCTAAGAGAGGAACCGATGGTAAAATTGGATCTGATGCAGTCTTTGCTGCTGCATCTGCTCTCTCATTTCCTTCAAGACCCATGTGGCTTGGTATCCAACAAAATATAATATCTTTTCCCTTGTCAGCAAGGGAATCCAATGCTTTGAAAATTCTCAACACAACAGGATGACAGGTAACACTATTGTTTTTCAAGGCTTCAATAATACTCAAGCTGTCAGTATATATACAAAATTTATGACAATCATTTGTATTCACGTGCTTAAGCGCGTAGTAGATTGCCGCTGCTTCAGCAGAATAGATGGAGCAGGACGAATGTAGGCTGAAGCTGAAAGACCCATTATTTATAAAAATTCCACGGCCAACATGTCCTGCGGATTTAGATCCATAAGTGAATACAGGTTTATAATAATGGTACTGACAGCGATGAGAATGGTATAGCTGTTGAAAACAATAGGTGTTGTGTCGGATTTACTGAATTGGGCAAAGATATTTATAAAAGTATTTGTTGGTTCATACCAAGGTGGATAGAGATTTTGATCAATAGACTCTATCCGAACATCACATAGATCTGTGAGCAATAGATGTGATTTGGCTCGTGTGAGAAAATTTGGGATGCTCAATGGACGAGCATAATATAGTCTTTTCAGGGAGGCATTAGGTACCAAGGAACATAAGGGATGGTCAGGGGTCGACATGATCTTAGTGTAACAATTGAGAGACTGATGCATTCGTCTCAGGTCTAACGGAAGTTGATGACATATCACGTATAGACTCTGGATGGGTGATGTGCGGAATGCATCAGAACATATCCTAAAGCAGAGTGATGAACTGCGTCCAGTCTTCGTAAAACAGAAGATCTAGCCGATCCCTAAATAACACTTCCGTAGTCAATGCGGGACAAAATTAATGACTGATAAATTCGAAGAAGTGATGTGCGATCTGCACCCCAAGATGTATTTGACAACACCTTGAGGATATTAAGCGATCGCTCACACTTCTTCCACAAATGTAAAACATGCGGAAAAAAGGTTAATTTTCGGTCAAAGATTATTCCCAGAAATTTTATTTCATTGACTACTTGTATTGGAGTGTTGTTGATATTAATAACTGGATTATTATGCAGGCTAGTCTTTCTACAGAAGTGGACACATTTACTCTTGCTAGGAGATAGAGTATGGCCATTCTCAGGACACCATGCTGTAAGTTTGTTCACTGCTGTTTGCAGTTGTGATAAGGTATGGCCATTTTCAGCACAACATGCAGCTAATTTATTAACAGATGTTTGTAGTTGTCTCTCAATCAAACGCATGTTTGACCCCTGACATGATATTTGCAGGTCGTCAACGTAAAGTGTACCATTTACAGATGGTGGTAACTGATGGAGGATGGCACTTATAAAAAGGTTAAAAATGGTGACATTTAAAATGGAGCCTTGGGGAACACCCTCGGCTTGAATAAAAGTATTGGAAAATACAGTTCCAATACGAACTTTAAAAACAAGGGAGCTTAAAAAATTTTGTAGGAATATCGGTAAATTACCCCTAAAGCCAAAATCATATAATGAACGGAGAATTCCATATCGCCATGTACGGTCGTATGCCTTCTCGATGTCAAAGAAAATGGGGACCAGATGGTTTCTCCATACAAAAGCATTGCGGATTTGGGTCTCCAAATATGTGATATTATCGAGAGTGGATCTCCGTTTACGGAAGCCACTCTGATTTACATGCATACATTTATTTTTTTTCTAAGACATAAACGAGACGGGCGTTGACCATACGTTTGAGAGTCTTACAAAAGCAACTCGTCAGAGCTATTGGTTGATACTATCAGCCCGAGGATCAAAACTGTTGGGAGCGTGAAACTCTACCACTAAGCCACCAGACTTCAGCAAATAAATAAATAATGCTAAAGTAAGCAGAAAAAAATTCTCTACTTCACTAAAATATTGTTTCCAAATACAATTTACTAGATGAATCGGGTATTTCCTTTTTCACAAAAGTTATCTGTTACTTACATGTCTAACTCTTTAGCATTCAGTTTAACAGTTCATAGATTCAAACCCTATCTCGAGTGCTTATAGTGATTCCGAATGCATTTAAAGTTAAATCAGATTTTGTGAGCAAAGAAAGAAAAATACTGAGCAAGAAATTAATCTTTCAAAGCATATTTCACAAAAACAATTTTAGCACCTTCTTAGTAAAAAATGAACATATCTATAATAAGTTTATCAGTCAATAAAGATATGTTTCTTTATTTTGTTGTGAGTTGAAAAAGGGAAATCTCCCTTAAAAGGAAACTTTTTTCTCCATAAATACATAAAAAAAATAATATATTTAATTTTAAGTACAACTTAGAATGTGTGTAAATCCCATCGTTTAAAAATTAAAGCAAGGAAAACAAGGAAATTTCACCGAAACAGCGATAACTCCAAATTTTATGAGTTGAAATTACAAAATGTAAAGTGTACTTATTACATGACTGTGCTATCGTGCAAAATTTTAAGTGTAGAAATTAGTGCACCACAAACAGGAAAACTGTGTGAGAAGCATCAAAACAGATGGAAATTTCCGTTCAATAGACAATTGAAGTTAGCATTAGAAATTACCATAATGTTAACAAATCGGATATGACGGCATTTATTATAAGAAAAATAATTTCTACGTGGAATATAATCACCTCAAGGTGCATTGTTGATACACGTTACGATGTTTGTCAACACGATACTGTGACACAATGGGATTTTCCATTAAGTGACCAATCATTTCAACAGGGAGTGATAACATTATTCTTGCAATGTCAACTTAGAGTATGAGAAAGTAAAATAGAAGCAACTGGAAAGATGCCTTCCGAATGTCATCTTTGATAATTGGTACGATTCATACGTACATAGCGGTGCAGGTGAGGCTTGGAGTTTGGAATACTCTCCCATCACTACTAAGAGTGTCGCAGTTTTAAACCCCGATCATGTGACGAGGTAATTCCTGAGCTGGCGCCCTTCTCTCTACATCCATGCCACACCAGTAAAAGGACTTAGGACATCACATATTAACATGGACACGTCCCCAACTCACGGAGTTCCAGCAATCCAGTGAAAGAGAGTACGGTGAATTAGGTACGATAATCGAATTTACCGTGATATGCCAATACCAATACCTAAAGACAAGGCCTGCGCACCAAAATTTCCTTCTGGAATGAGTCATCTACATGAGGCTGACCAACAACCCCCTAAAGTTAGAATTTCACTCTATATTTCCTGCTCGACGACTCATTTCAGTCTCTATACGGAGTTGATTTTGCATGGGCATGTCTTGTCTTAAAATATTCATTAAAAGTACACAACTGGCCATTAAAATTGCTACACCAGGAAGAAATGCAGATAACAAAATAATATTTATTGGACAAATATATTATACTAGAAATAACAAGGGATTAAATTTTCAAAAAATTTGGCTGGATAGATCCTGAGAAATCAGTACCCAGAACAACTACCCCCGGCAGTAATAACAGCAGTTATACACCTGGGCATTGAGTCAAACAGAGATTGGTTTGCATTTACAGGTACACATGCCCATGCCACTTCAACACAATGCCACAGTTCATCAACTGTAGTGACTGGCGTTTGGTGACGAGCCAACCATTGACCAGACGTTTCCTATTGGTGAAAGATCTGGGGAACGTGCTGGCCAGCGCAAAAGACGAACATGTTCCGTATCAAGGAAGGTCCGTACAATACCGGCAACATGCTGTCGGGCATTATCCTGCTGAAAAGTAGGGTTTCAGCAGGATAATGAATAAAGGGTATCGAATAAAGGGTAGAGCCACGGGTCGTAACACACCAGAAATGTAACGTGCACTGTTCAAAGCACCGTCAATGCGAACAAGAGGTGACCGAGACGTGTATCCAATGGCACCCCATACCATCACGCCAGGTGATGGGCCAGTATGACGATGACGAATGCATGCTGTCAGTGTGCGTTCACCACGATGCTGCCAAACACGGATGCGACCATCATGTTGCTGTACACAGAACCTGGATTCATCTGAAAAGATGACGTCTTGCCATTTGTGCGCCCAGGTTCGTCGTGGATCACACCATTGAAGGCGCTCTTGTCTATGACGCAGCGTCAAGGGAAGCCGCAGTCATGGTCTCCGAGCTGAGGGTCCATGCTGCTGCAAACGTCGTCGAACTGTTTGTGCAGACACTTGTTGTCTTCGAAACGACCCCGTTTCTTAACTCATGGCTCGTTACGTGGTTGCACGATCCATTACGGCCATGCGGATAATATGCCTGTCTTCTTGGCTGCTAATGATAGGTGGCCGTTGTGATCCCACATGGCGTTCCGTATTACCGCCCTGAAACCATCGATTCCATATTCTGCTAACAGTCATTGGATCCCGACCGACGCGAGCAGCAATACTGAGATAAGATAAACCGCAATCCCGGTACGCTACAACTCAACCTTTATCAAAGTCAGAAACGTGCTGGTACGCATTTCTCCTTCTTACACGAGGTATCACAACAACTTTTCACCAGGTAACAACGTTTAAATGCAATTTGTGTATGAGGAACCGGCTGAACAATTTCCTCATTTAAACACATTGTAGGTGTCGCTTCTGGTGCCTGCTTTGTCTGAATGCGCTGAAAAGCCAATCATTTGCATATCACAGCACCTTCTTCCTTTCGTATAAATTTCACGTCTGTAGCCTGTTGCCTTCTTGGTGTAGCAATTTTAATGGTCAGTAGTGTATTATATTATTTCAAGAAGTTTTATAAAAATGCCATTTAAGTGTTCAGTTGCCAATAGCCGATCGAACTACTATGGAGAACAAAAGATATCTGTCTTTAGTTTTCCTAAAAATGAGGATTTGCTAAAGAAGTAGCCGGTTGTTATTCCTCAAGAAAATCTAAAAGTGACCAAAAATTCTAGGGTAAATCTTATTTTATTTATTTCAAATAACAATAATTAAATCTTAGTAAAATACATTTTTTTATTTAAAACGCATGCTCTTGTGGCATAGATAAGAAATATCAAAGTTTGTATTATTTCAATCAACCATAATTGTTTTTCGTCTTATAAAAATTCTGATTCTGTATATGATTGGTATATTAAGTTTTACTGTATTTTTTAAGACATTTTTGTTACATCTGAATAATTATATTATAAATTACTAATTAATTTAGGATGAAATATTTCATAATTTATTTACCAGGTGTATGAAAATGAAATGAGACAATTGTTTTTAAAAATAGCACAATAAATTTGCGAAAACTGTTAATATTTATTTGAAATAATATCCATCGTTAGCTACACAATTTCCCCATCTATCGGGAAATTTGTGAATACCACGTCAAAAAAATAATCGGTCTTTTGAGGCCAGCCAGTCATCATGCCAAAATTTGGCATTTTCGTAAAAAGTGAAGCTCTGGTCAGCCAATGATGCAAAAAGGTGGCAATCGGAAGGAGCCAAGTCTGACGAATCAGGGTTCCCAGCCGAGCGCCTTAACGATGTCCTTGGTCGGTTTAGCACTGTGGTTAGGTGCGTTATCATGAAAGAAAATCAAGTTGTGGTGCCGTTTCTTGTATTGCTCGTTTTTTTTCGAGTATAGCATCGTTCAAATCAAGTAATTGTTGCTTGTAGGGATCAGTATTAACAGTTTCGCCGGGTTTGAGAAGCACATAATAAATTGGCCCCTCCTGATTCCATAAAAAACACAGCATTGTTATGCGGTCGATTTGGATGGTTATCCGGGGTCAAAATATGATCGATTACGTTTAGGATTCTCAAAATAAATCCATTTTTTAACGCCAGTCACAATACGATGGAGATAGGACTTGCGTTTATAATGGGCAAGTAACATTTCAGACATGATTTTTTTGGTTTTCCTGCTGACAGTCCATTTGCTTGTGTGTTAGCCATCTACCGACCTTTATTATCTTTCCCATTGCTTTGAGACGACAGGAAACAGTGCTCTGATCAACATTCAATTGTTCTGCAAGATGCTCTTGTGTTTGGCCATCAGAGTAATGCTTGCAATTTTGCATCTTCAAATTGTTTTGCGGGTCATCTAAACTCCTCGTTTCTCACATCGAAATCACCATTTTGAAACTTTTCAAACCACCTGTAGACACAACAATACACATCGCTCAGAGCTTCTACAATTGATGCGATTCGGCAGCATTTCTCTTCAGGTGGTAACAAAAGATTATTGCTGTCCGCAAATCGTTGTCGGAAGGCATAAAATTCAACACAGCAAAAAAAATTGCACGTTGAAACTTATACAAATGTAAACTACACGTGAGTAGTATCAAAGGTCAAACTATAAGAAATCATGTAATGTAGGTTTCGTAATGTTTGCATATATGCATGGGGACATCTGTTAGAAATTGATATGCATGTATCTGGTATTTCACAAGTGAAATAAATAGCAGTAATTATTCAATATACTTGAGGAAATAATTATTATTTACTTTCCCATTATGTTAATCTTTAATATGAAGTGGAAAAATGATTTAGATATAATTTTAATTATATGATATACATAATTTAAATTGAAAAATAAATCACAAATTCTACCTATTAGGTAATTTGATTAAAGTTTAACATTTTTTTTACCAGTTAAAATAGTGATTATAAATATTTCTTGAACAGATATTGCATACAGAATACAACTAAATGTATATAGTTTACATTTATTTTAACAGCATCTTTTCTTTATTTTTTCAGGTTTGCGAGCATCACTTTGCAGAGAGTGATATCCTGAGATGTTCAGAGCTACATGAAGAGGAAACTAGTAAAAATCTGAGAGTTCCTTTACGACATCCGCGATTGAAGTTAGATGCCATTCCCTCAATAATCGAGAGGAGCCAGATGCAAAAAAGATAAGAATAATCAGAATTTAGCTTGTGCCTTAGAATAAAGTATTAAAAGTGAAAAAGACTAGTTTAAAGGAATAAATTTTGCTTTAAAGATATAAGTGAACTCAAGAACTGTTTATGTTAATTTAAAATTTCATCATCATGGACTATTGTTACTAATAATGATATAATTATTTTTTTATTTATAATTCCTTCAAAATTTTCTGTTCTTGAATTGACGAAAATTTGAATTTGGTAAGTTCAATTAAAGGTGTGTTCAAATGTATTAAATAAATAATTTTAATCTTCCTATGATTGCAAATGATGTTCATACCTTAGATAATATATTATAAGCATTAGAAAATTTTGAAAATTTAACGATAAGTATAACTTATTTGATTTGGGTAAATGTGTTATTAATGAATTTAAAATTATTTGTGAGAGTAATGAAAATTTATTTGTTTGCTCAGAAGAACAGATTTCTCTGTTGCAATATTCTTTAAATCATAGGAAATATTCTGCTAACTTTTTAATTTTATGCTCCATGTTTTTTTCTGTATCCCCCATTGTTATAAATTTTTACGTAAAAGCTCGTATTTAATTTTTCCTCATCCAATAATATTGAAATGTTTATTAGCCAATTATATACCAAATCTTTTAAAAGAGCAGAACAGGAATAATTTTTTTTAATAAGAGAGACAAATATTCTCACCTTAATGAAAAGGACAAAAAACCAGTTTTACTGATTGATGAGATTCACATAAAATCTTCATTAGATTATAAGGGTGGTAATTTAATAGGATATTCTGGCAAGTCTGATGCTGTATCAACAACAGCTTATATATTTATGATTCAAATTGTTTGTTCAACATACAGAGATGTGTGTGTGTGTATATGTATATATCCAAAAAAAAGAATATCATGAGAAATTTTAAACCAGTTTCGTTTTGATGTAATTACTGTCTTAGAAAAAATTGGGTTTTCATATCTTCTGTATATGCAGTGATAACAATGTTATTAATAGGGAAGCTATGCCCTTGTTTCTCTCAAAACTAAATATAATCATCTTATCGATTCACATAAAACGTTACTTCTGAATTTTTTTGGTTAAACCAGTTATACCTTATATTAAATAAATATAAAGAATCTAATACAAAATATTAGATTCTTTATATTTATTTAATATAAGGAATAACTGGTTTAACCAAAAAAATTCAGAAGTAACGTTTTACTATCCTGATTTTGATTTGATATTTCCTAATGAAAAATTAAAAACAGCATCTTTAACGCCTTAAGGAAACTGCATGAAATAGAACCCATTAATACTGCCAAATATTGTCACACCTTCTCTTCTAAATCTCTTTGTCCATTAAATTTAGAAAGGCAAAATGTAAAATTAGTTCTTCAAATTTTGAATTGCACATTTCAGAGGGGCTAAAAACAGCAGGACCTATTTTCGATTTTCGCTACTATGAAGAAACCACTGCATTTATGAAACACATAACCACTTGGTGGGATATCGTTAATGTAAAAAGTGTTCTTAAAGGGAATGCCAAAAGAAATGAATGTCAAAAACCACTTACTAATACATCTGCTGATAAAAGCTTAATCTTTTTTTAAAAAATTCACTAAGGTTAAATAATTGGAAAAGCTGTAAAAGTTATACAGGAAAATTAAGTGCAGAAACTCACTTAGCAATAACACATACTACAAATGCTCTTATAGAAATTGTTGATTATTGCTTAAAAATATGAAATGTGGAATATGTTTTAACGGAAAAATTTCAGACAGATTGTCTCGAAGAACGTTTGGTCTTTATAGACAGTTGACTGGATCTCAATACAACATTTCTCTCACTCAAATATCCGAAACATAAACTAAACTAAGAATCAGGAGCCTTTCTGATTCCTTTAAAAATAAAAATCTGCTGTTCATGGAAATGTCGAAATTAATTTAAATGATGATGTTGATGAAAATCTAACTCTTGATCTTCCCGACCAAAGAATCAATGTTTAATTTGAAAATAAACTCAAATGATTTAAAAAAATATTTTCATTTGTTAACTACTTTATCATACATAGCAGGTTATTACGTCCATTCTCCCTTGAAAAAATTAAATCGCAAATATGTTGCGTTTATTTAATTAGCGAAGTTTACGATGAATGTGAAAACTATCTTTTAATTAAAAATATAGATAGGGGTGGTTTAAAATATCCTCGTAAGAGGAAATCGTCAAAATATTTAACATTTTAATTATACTGTTATTTTAAACTATTATCTTCTGAATATGAAAACGATTTTTTTAAGTGTAGTTGGTTGGTTGGTTTTTTATGGCACAAGGCCCAGATAAGGACAAGCTGCGCCAACCACAAGATATTATACACCAGTTTTTTTCTCCCATTAAAAGTATAAAATAGTAATATAGTTAAAATGTACATTAAAAGTATAAAATAGAAATATAGTTAAAATGTATATTAAAAATCTTTAAACATACAATATACACATGTATAAAATTAAAAACTTGATATTTAAATAAAATATTTCTAAATCAGATTAAATTCATAAATCCTATGTCTTTTAAAAAGGCAAATAGATTTCGATGGGGTGGTTCCCCAAGCAGATCTTCTAATGTCAAAATATCACTCTTAAAATATCTAAAACGCTGATGGTTAAAATCTGGAAACACAATTAAAATACGATATACTGTAAATGCTTCATCACACTTTTCACACCATGGTTGGAGATCACTTAAGATCAAATGTTTGTGAGTGAAACGCGTGTGACCGATTCGCAGGCGAGTCAGTCTGACATATGTGCTTCGTGGAGATAAAACAGATAATGGAATGATGTATGAAAATATGGAATGGAGTTTGTTGCTGATTTGCAAGTTCCAGGATTCCTGCCAATGGGAATATATGAAACGTTTGATTCCTTTTCTCATGTCCATTGATGGTATTGAAGGCAAAATGGAAGTAGCTGCAGATTTAGCGGCAGAATCAGCTTTTTCATTGCCATCCATTCCTATGTGGCTTGGAATCCAACAAAACAGTATCTCAAATCCCTTCTTAGTAACAGAATCAATTAATTTGAATATCTTAGACACAACTGGATGGCAATTATCGTTGTTATTCCTCAAAGCTTCTAATACACTCATACTGTCAGTGTACACACAGAATTTACGTTCATTTTTAGTTGTTACCAACTGAAGTGCTCGGTATATAGCCGTAGCCTCAGCAGTGAAGATGGAGCAGGATATGTGAAGGCTATAACTGTAGGAAGAATCATCAAGATAAACTCCACAACTAACTGATCCTGGACATTTGGATCCATCCGTGAATACTGGAGTGTACATTGTATACTGACAGCGATAGAATGTGTGAATAAACTGTTGAAGAATAGCAGTATTTGTGTCTGGTTTTTTATTTTTCCAAAGAGATTCAGCACAATAATGTGTGGATCATACCAAGGGGGATGAGCGAAAAGGTCGGTAGACTCGATTCGAACATCACATAGGTCAGAAAGCAAAATAATAGATTTAATACGAGAGAGAAAAGGTTGAATGCTTAATGGTCTAGCATTATATAATCTCTTAAGCGCAGCACTTGGAATCGTGGAACGCAAGGGATGATGAGGTGAGGACATGATTTTTGAATAATAATTAAGAGACAGCTGCATCCGCCGCAGGTCTAATGGCAATTGTTGGCAGATTACATATAGACTCAGGACGGGTGATGTGCGAAAAGCTCCACAGCATATCCTTAAAGCAGTGTGGTGAACAGTGTCCAATCTGCGTATGACTGAGAAGTCTAGCTGATCCATAAGCAACACAGCCATAGTCAATTCGAGATAAAATTACAGACTGATAAATTCTTAAGAGTGATGTGTGATCTGCACCCCAAGATGTATTCGAAAGCACTCTGAGGATGTTGAGCAGTAGCTCACATTCCTTCCGCAGATGTAAAACATGCGGAAGGAAAGTTAACTTCTTGTCAAAACTCACGCCAAGGAATTTTATCTCACCGACTACAGGAATGGGTCTATTATTTATGTGAAGCACAGGATCATTATGGAAACTAGTTTTCCTACAGAAATGGACACAGCAACTCTTACTAGGAGATATACATAGACCATTTCGTTCACACCAAGTAGTTAGATTGTTTACAGCTGTTTGCAATTGTCTCTCAATTATATTCATGTTTGAACCCTGATATGAAATTTGTAAGTCATCAACATACAAAGTGCCATGAACAGAAGGTGGTAACTGATGGAGTATGTCACTGATGAAAAGGTTAAAAAGGGTTACGCTTAAAACAGTATCTTGAGGGCACCCTCAGCTTGAGTAAAAGTATTGGAAACTGTAGTTCCAACACGTAATTTAAAAAGCCTAGTGGCTAGGAAATTCTGTATAAATATTGAAAGATTATCCTTATATCCAAGATTATGTATATTACGGAGAACGCCATAACGCCACGTACGATCGTATGCTTTCTCAATATCGAAGAAAATTGCAACAAGATGGTTTCTCCTCACGAAAGCATTTCGAATTTGGGATTCAAGATCTACTATATTATCGATAGTGGATCGTCCTCTTCGAAATCCGCTTTGATGAAGGGGTGTGCAATTATTCTTCTCTAAGATGTAAATGAGTCTATCATTGACCATATGCTCCAACGTTTTGCACAAGCAACTCGTGAGAGCTATTGGACGATAAATGAGAGGGCCAGTTGAATGTTTGCCAGGTTTCAAAATTGGAATCACTATCGCTACTCTCCATGACGTAGGATAAGCATGCTCTGTCCAGATTCTATTAAACAATGAAAGTATGTTTAATAAAGAATCAAGATTTAAATGACGGAGCATTTGATACGAGATTCCATCAGGTCCTGGGCTGGTATCGTTGGCCTTAGATAATGCAATCTTCAATTCTGACAATTCAAAATCACAATTATAGCGTAGATTATGTCGATCATGAAAGCTTAGAGGTGTCCGCTCAGCGATTCCTTTAATCCTCAGAAAAGTAGGATTATATTAATCAGAGCTGGAAACACTAGCATAGGTTTCATCGATGACATTAGCAATATCTACCGCTAAGGAGTGTATTGCAGCTCCAGTTTTTAATACAGAAATGGAATAATCCTGATAAATACCATTGGCTTCTTTAACTTTCCTCCATAATTGTTTACTTGTTGTCGAGGAATTGATTGACGACACGTAGCGAATCCAAGATTCTCTTTGACTCTGACGTCTAACTTCTCGAGCTTGAGCTTTGGCTTTTTTAAAATCAACAAGATTCACTGTAGTAGGGTATCTTCGGAATATATTCCATTGCTTCCTTTGTTTCTTATAGAACAGTTGGCCTGTTTCATTCCACCAAGGTTTCCTGTGCTTATGTGGAATGATGGCATTTTTAGGGATAGCAACATCCGCAGCTCGGATTATTGTGTCTGTGACATATTTAACGGCATCATCTATCATATCTGTCTTAACTCATGTCTAACTGATCACAGCCAATTGCGTGAAAAGTGTCCAATCGGCTCGACTGTACACATAATTAGGTGGTTTGTGACACACACTATTATTTCCAGCCTGAGACACGATTAAAGGGAAATGATCACTGTTATAAAGGTCATTTCCAACTTCAAAATTCAGCAATGGCAAGAGTTATGGAGAACATATAGCTAAGTCCAGAGAGTGAAATGTCCGTGTAGGTTCGTGAAAATAAGTTTTCTCGATGGTGTTTAGCAGACAGAGGCTATGGTCAGAAATAAACTGCTCTATCTGTCGACCACGAGAATTCGTATCATCACTACCTCACAGAAAATTATGACCGTTACACCGAGCAATAAAAATTGAGTTGGGAGTTGATCAACAAAGTCATTCAGTTACTCTGCTTGGATGACATCATTCGGTGGTAAGTAAAGGCTGCATACCGTAATTAGACTTGTGGTGTTGATTCTCACAGCCACTGCTTGGAGTGTAGTTCTTAACTGATGTGTTGTACTGGGGTAATTGTTTGATGTAATTATACAAACACCACCAGACGCAGCAACATCACCACCATAATCATTTCTAAAGCATTGAAACCCACGCATTTTGGTGACAACAGTGGGCTTCAGGTATATCTCCTGGAGAGCCACACATGCGGGGTTAAAGCAAGAGATAATGGATTTGATGTCATCAATGCGAGACCGAAAACCACGACAATTCCAGGAAACAAAGAAAGTCACGAATGGAATATATTCTAACCTTTCTCACTGTTACTCATCGTCATCTCTGATGATTCTTCAGAATTGAAGTTATCATCCGATGGATGCAGTTTCACAATGTCTGCATCCAAACACAGAAGATCTTTTTTTGTTGTTAAGGAAGATTTTCGAATGCCTTCCTTAGCCAATTTTAATTTCCTCGCCTTTAAGGCTTTTGATATTCCCAAAGCTGATTTGGCTATTACAGGTGTTGATATTTCCATTGTTTTTGGCTTTAAGAGAAAGCTAGCTGAAGAGACAGGATTTGTTTCTGTTTAGGTGCTGCAAGATCGGGTAACATTTTTTGCCATAGATGCGTAACTAACACCAGGAGTTGGAGTGCGGGAACTAACTATGCGACGAGCTTCTATATAGGAAACATTGTTCTTGATTTTATAAGTGACTATATACATATATATATATATATAAATATATATATATATATATATATATATATATATATATATATATATATATATATATATATATATATATATATATATATATATATATATATATATATATATATATATATATATATATATATATATTTCCTTTTCCTGTTGCCAAACGGGACAAGTTCTAGAATAAGAGGTGTGGTCGCCTTTGCAGTTGACACTCACTTCTTTGGCTTTGCAGGTAGTACTATCATGGTCGTCAACTTGAGAACAACGGGCGCAAGTAGGTTTCCCTCTGCAAGCCATTTAAAATGTCCATAACGTTGGCACTGGAAACATCTGAGAGGATTCGGGATATACGGTCGCACTGAACATCGCATGTAAGCCACTTTGATGTATTGTGGCAAGTCTGGCGTTGCAAAATTCAAAATAAGGTGTTTGGTATTTAAGATAATACCATCCCTTTTGATTGTTATCTTTTTCACGGCGCAGACTTTTTGGCTTTTTAAGTTGTTTAGAATTTCATCAGATATAAATCCTCCGTAGAAATTACTCCCAGCACAAATTTCAGTTTGGCATGAGGCTCTACTGTGACAGGTAAGTGAGCAAGTGATTTCATGCTCTGAATCATTGTAGCCTGTTTTTCAGAATTTGTCTCAATCAGTAAATTACCCGTTCTTATTTTTTTGACTGATTTCACAACTCCCAAATAAGAAACCAATCCCTCTTCAATCAGAAAGGGAGAAACATATTCAAATGATTCTCCATTTCTTTTAATAATGAAGAACTTAGCTTCTCAGATTGGCATTTGTTGCTCCCGAGGGAGTGAGGAGAAAGTGGCTTTATTCATATGCAGTGGGATAAAATTCAGGGACTAGAAGGCACCGCCCACCACGGAGCCCTACGAGGGGATGCATGTTAACTGCACCAATGCTAGTCAGTCCCTATACGCTCACGGTACATCCCTGAAGTGGATTCCACCCTTAACGAGTCACCCAGTGCATGTACCGATCGCTTGATCAATAAAGCCGATTGATGTGCTGAGGACCACAACACACTTCCCGTTTATCTGAAGCAGAGGCCAAAGCAATGTGTTAGTCTCAGGAGGCCTCAATTACCAGCATCCTCCGTTCCAGGGACACGGGTCTCCCCGCACGGCAAACACGTGGGTGATTTTGTACCCAAGAGGAGCTAATAGCAACAGAGCGGCGAAAGCTACTCAAGGAGAGCCCTCACCTCTTTCGATGCAACCACAATGAGGGAGAAAAGGAAGAAAAAGCAGAAGAGTAGAGGAGAGGAGAAAATAAAATAGAGGAAAGATCACTAGGGTACCTCGGGATTGTGACACCCATGTTTACCTAAAGAAGGTAAACCTCCTGAGGGGATCCTAGATTTATTGCAAGTAATGTCGCATTAAAAAATCATCGATTAGCTGAAATTAATTTAACTTCAGAATGCTGCAAGCATGACAGTGATGATTTAGTAAAAAATATTGTCTTAACTTCTACTAATATTTTACTTAAAATCTATTGCAAAAAAATTAATCATCATGTAATGAATAAAAAACTCCTTAATTCAAAATGAAAAAGAAATTTACAAATATTAGGAAAATTATACAGAAGATTTTTCTGTAATTTCAGAGAAGATTTTTCTGTAGGTAAATATAATTATTGAATTGATGGTCATAAACTTACTTCGTTATTTACAGTTTGCTTATTTCAGGAAATTATTTTGTACATCAAAACAAATTATATACATTTTGATACTAATTTATGATATATTTTAATGTGGAATTGAAGTGCTTAATATAATCATTTTAAGCATACTGTTTTTGTCTTTACTTTATTTTTTTTATTTGAGCAAGTTATAAATTTTGCTATTTTTATGTGATGTTTAATAAAAAAAAATTAATAATGCAATAAATACAAATGTTTCATTTTCACCAGTTATTTATATAATGTAAATTATGAATGTTTTTATGTGGCCGCTAATGTAATTAAAAAAATTATTTTTTATATTTTTAATATTAATGATTTAATGTATGCTTTTATATTCAATACACCAAGTAATGTGTTGATATTATCAGATTTAAAATCATACAGATTATGTTTAGTTAAAAGACTATAGTGAAAGTCTTTAAAATGTACAATCATTGTGTTATGTGATAGAAATCAAAATTAATTTATTTTGAATTAGGAGAAAAATGTAGCAGGAATATATTTCAAATAGGATCCAATTTTTCTACAAGTAACTTAAAAATCTTATGAAACTACAAATAATGGTTGATAAATTAAAAAAATTATAAAACTGGGAATTTAGATAAAACGAGTGAACCAAAATGCATATCATTTTAAAATAATTATTGAAAACTTTTTTATAACCTAAGAATTACAAATTCAATTGTTAAAGTATTATTTTTTATTTCTTATTCTCTAATCACTTATTTTAGCAAATCAAGTCTTTTGTTTCGTTCAATTCTAAAAATTCTTACAAGTTTACAATTATAAGCTGAAACATTTTTTTAAATTAAATCATTTAAATAAAGGAATGATCTTGGAAAAATTTCTATTCAGTTTTTTTATTTTATTTATTACAATAATTTAACTTAGATCTTTTAACACTAATGTTAAAATTTTCCAAAAAATTATCAAATACAGATTTATTAGATAGTTATATAATTCCCCGTGGCGTGATTCCAATAATTTGAACATTTGTCGCGTAATACATAGTAAAACGTGAGTTATTTAGATCGCCATAAAGGAGGCCAAAAACCAGCCTCAAAATGATGACTCATAGCAGTGCGCAGGCCTTGTTATTAGGGAGTTTTGGCTTTGCCCGAAGTGCTATCTATTGGAGAAATCTTTTACACACAGCAAATCTGCTTGATCTATAGTTCAAATATGATTGCTATGATCCACCATCAACAGGAAAAACTTGCAGTAAATTAGCAGGTTTAGCCTATTAACTTTCGCTAGCTTTGGTTTCTATGGGAGAACTAACTTCCAGAAAAGAATTGTGATTAGAAAACAACAATATTACTTAACTTTGCTCAAAATGCTGCTCTACGTCAACAAGAATGTTCAATTCTCTACTTTTTCTCAGCCAAACTAGCAAAATTTTTTTCAGTTTAGGATTTTTTGCTTCTTAGTAAAATTTTCAAAAGTAAACACTTTTGCTGGTACCTTTTTTTTTCAAGGGTATTTTTATGAGTTTTTAAAATTGACGAGAGTGTGTTCTTTAGAATTTTATGTTTTAAACAATATTTATCTCATTTAATATTATTTAGTCTATTTCTTTTAAAATTTTAGAGAAATTAGAAACAAGCTTCTATTGAATTTTGTCATCATATACTTTTAACTTTTTATAATCAATAAGTTCTTATAGACAGCAGATTTTAATTTATGACAAGTTACTTAATCATATCTATAATTCACTTTTGTTATTCCATCATTGTTTATCTGTTTTTTTTTCTTTTGTAATTTTAATGGATGTTCCTTAATTAGTTCAAAGATTTCTAAATTGGTCGATACTCGATATCTTATATTTATGACAAACGAAAGCTTGAAACTTAATTTATCAGAAACTAAGATTTAGCCATTTGATCGTTGGGCGATTAAGGTTTAGAATAATACAGTAGAACTCCAGTTATCCCAATCGCTTTTAAAAATGAGAGGAAAATAAATTAGACTGAAGATGAGAATGGTCAAGGAAAGGCAATGTAAGAGAAGGGTGGACCACTCAATGAATTCAGAAACAATCGTTAGAAAAATCTTGAATGTTCAGAAGTGAGTACTGAAGATAGAGAATAGCCTTCAAAATCTGCAAACGATGATCAACTCATTGACACGAGACATTAAGTTAGTGAAGCGCTTTGAAGTCAGCCGCAAATTCTCACTCTCCGTGACTCTCATAAAACAGCTAACGAAGCAATGACTTTCATTTACAGTCTATTAATGTACACCACTTGTAAGTACCTTACATTTTCTAAAATGTTACTGACTTTTCATTTCCTTAAGAATGTTAAACTTCGTTCTCTTTAAAATTATCTACTTTTTTCTAGCGTTTTATAAACGTAAATAATTAATTATAAAAGACCCTTTTTACGAAAAAATCTAAATATTTCATTATCTGAAATATTTGGATTCCGGTTCCAACTGCTTCGGATAGCTGGGATTTTTCTGTACGTACAATTTTTATTTTAATTCAATGTACATAAACATTGTGTACTTCTGTTATATTGTGAAATATTGCCAATTTTTTTACATAGCATTGTGTATTCATTCCTCTGTATATAGTGCTTTGTATTCATTTCTAAATATATAGAGCAATATGATTTCTGGACTTATATTGTATATTTTAAACCTTTTAACTTAAATCCGAAAAGAATTATATTCATTGAGTAATCAATAAAATTATTGCATATTGGTAAGCAGACTAACTCATTTATAAATGATGAATACACAATATCTTTCATATTTTATACCAACTCACCGATTTTACAAAGTAAGTGATTAAAAAAAATTAATCAAAAGAAACAATTTAGAGAAATCGAATTTAAGTTTAATCGAATCCGTACGTTGAAGAAAATTATCAATAAAAAAAACTGCTATCAGTTAAAAAACTTAAAATGACAATGAGTGTGAGCTTTCAAAAATTTACAGCAATATCATACCATCAGGCTTTAAGCAAAGTTTTGAGAGAATTATAGAAAATCTATGAGATAATTTCCACTTTTTCTGAAAAATTTATATTTTTATAAGCTTTTTTTATTAAATAGGAAATTTTTATTGAGCGATTTTTCATGAAAAATTAACACAATTTTGTGTCGAAGTGATTCATTTGTTTTGATTGATATAAGAAGGTCACTTCATACAAATTTATTGAAAACAAACTAAAAATATAAATCCTTTTTTTTTTTCCAATTTACTTTATTTTATATAAACATCTATAAAATATTTTATTAATTAGAAATCCGCCCAACTCGTCTAGTAGTCAGCGTGCCTGGCAGCGGATAGGGAGATCCTGTGCTCGAATCCTGTTTCGAGCATGGATGTACTTTCTCTCTCTATTCTGACTTTGTCCTTTCCTTGTATGAATGGTTGCCTACCCTATAAACGTACTGAGGAAGTTGGACTCCACTTTTAAATATTGTTCAGTTGGGGAAAAGTGAACCAGTGCACCCATAACGCCAGCCTAGCTGGAACACGACAACAACATTAATTATTAAAAATTAGATATAGCAACTTTTCTTTTACTTGCAAGAGGTGCTGCCATCTGTTGAACAAAGTTTTAGCTATAAGTTTCCTTCTTAAATTAATAATTTCATTCAGGAAATTCCTCATGGTTTTATTAAAAAAATAATCAAATTTTTCATGCATTATTCTAAATACTTTTAAGTAATAGCATAATTGTCGATATGCAAATCATATTCTCCTTCTTCTTTTATACATATAAACGTTATGTTTTTACATAATATTCTAAAATCAATAAAATTACAAATGTACTTTCTAAAAATAAAATCATAAAAAATATACACTGTAAAGTTTTGATATTTTATTTTTGTCGCTATCAGATGACTTCCATTTAAAATCCGGTGCTAATTGTTAAAAAAGGTGTTCAAGTATAATTTATTACAGAAATTTGTGACAGTTCTACCAGTGAAGTCATTATTATGATCAACATATGAATAAATAATAACATTTTTCTAAAATCCAATCGACCTCACATCGCAGGGCTTATTTAAAATATTGTCATGGGAGTATAATCACTTTAACATAGGTTATACATCTGTAAAGTTATAAATAATTATTTCTCTTCCAAAGTATATCAACATAAAAGTGTGTTAACCCTGCGAATCTCAACGACTGCAAAATTTCAGGAAACTCAGTCAATAAATATTATTTCAAAAACTCAATTGTTTTTGCATATTTCAGGGACACTAGAAATTTTTCTCAAAGAATTTTAAGTTAAGCAACTTTATTACGATATTTTCATCACCCATTTTAAATTTACATATCGTATATACTTGTTTAATAATTAGTCAGCAACAAATCCGGGTTTTTTTTTAATACAGCTAATTACAATCTATCTATTAAAGTGAACGAAAACAATTATATTATGTTACTAATATTAGGGTTCGTACAGATTTCCAACAATCAAGTTCCAGGAATTTTAAGATTTCCAGGAGTCAAATCAAAAATTTCCAAGAGGAATCGACATTCACGTTAAATTTTTAACATGTTTTAATGGCATTCACGTTAAATTATTCTTAACATGTTTTAACAACATTCGAGATAAATACATTTTATTTTAAAAATTGTTCTTAATTAAATATGCATATAATTCTGTATATGAAATATTTTTCAATCTTTTCTGTAAATAATAAAAATAAATAATTGCACATATACGACCATTTTTTATTTGAGTTAAAATTATTAAAGATAGTTTCAAAAGCCTTCAATAAATTTACAGCTATAACAGAATTTTTTTTCATTTAAATAATCAGCATTCTGTATAATACTGGATTATACATCGCATAAAATAAAGAGTAATTTTAGAGTTTTTAGACATTCGCAATAGATTCAGATAGCAAAGATTCGTTTAAAAACTTTTGCAGCAAACTTTTTTACAATCCATGAAAATCTTCGGCAATAAATGACAATATTGGTTTATCAGTTTGATTAAGTGTCAGAAAAGTTCTTCCCGAGGAGCTTCTTTGTGCTCATCAATATTTCATGAATTTCACAATGAGGAGACAGAGCTGAAAACGGAAAAAGTTGCAGATTCTTACCGGTACGTACATACTACTTCTAACTTTATTAGCGTTGAGAAGAACTCAAGCAATTTATTTTCATTTATTTAAGTTTGTAGGAATTCGGGAATTCCAATAAGATTAATTAGTTTATTAGTTTCAAGCTTAAGTTCTATTAGTTTATTTCCTCAAGTACGTACAAAATGTTATATTCAAAATGACAGACGATATACCATTTCTTCAGTGGGAATATCGCATACCAAACACGCATCGAACTCTATATTAGACTATGATGATAATGCATCTCTAGCTATACAATTAGCTTCTGAAGCTGGTATTTCAAAATTCACAATATTTTTATGTCCTACAGCAGGATATGCTTCTGTTCATAAGAAGCCTTCACAGTTAAAATCAGAACTATTAAATGCTATTTCCAACAAGAATGGGATTGAAGAAGTCAGACATACCAGAAACGGAAAACTAATTATCACTGCAAATGATTAAAAAATTTTGCAACTGAAGTTTGTAAAATCGAAACAGAATTAAATGTCCCTGTGATTCCCCAAATACAAATTGAACAATATACTACGAAATTTATTATCCCGTTCATATCAGTGGACGAAAGTCTAGAAAATACAGCATTAAAAATTGAAAATAACGGACTTATTGTATCTCAAATACGACGTTTCAATAAAAAAGGATCTTCAGAGCTTTCAGAAAATATCTTGGTAAGAATCTACGGGCATAAAATCCCAACTCAAATTAAAGTGTTTTTATCTATTGTAAATGTAAAGGTTTTTGTGGATAAAGTTCGTCAATATGAGATTTGTTTTAAATTTACGCATGCAACAAAAAATGTAAAGTACAATCAGCTTTATACAGATTCTGTGGCGCAAATCACAATAGTGATCCTTGTTCAACTAAAGTCCCATATTGTGTAAACTGCAAAGGACCACCGCTTCAGATGATCCTTCATGTTCATCTCGTTAAGAAGAAACTCGGTTTTTAAAATTTAAGGCAATAAACCATCTATCTTTTATTGAAGTAAGAAGACAATTTAAAAGCTCTGAAACCAATTTAGCTACAATCATAAAGTCTAATCAACCATCAGAAATTACTCATGCTAAAATAAATGATATAGTCACCTCAATACTTAGGAAATTTGAAGAGTCAGTAGACAAAAATCTTAGCTATTCAAACCCAACAAGATGCCATTCTTAATACTTTTTTCCAAAAATTTGAAGAAACTGTAAGCAAAATTTTTGAAACTAGAAGTCTCTCATCATCCCCTGCTAGAAGGAAAACTCGGAAAAGTAATCGATTCAAAAAACAATCATCAAACCCTAGTAATAGTGACATTCATTTCAATCCAATTTTACCTGTGAATAGTGTATTTAATTTTGGTAACTCTTTTGAAGAACAGTCAGAAATAATTGAAAATTCAAAAGTCAGAAAGGGAAGCAATAAAACTTCCTAACAGATGGGACGCAACTTCTATACTAGGTGCATCAGTCCTTAGAAGTCAAATTATAATCATAATAATTGTAACTTTTTTCATGTTCTCACATTAATTTCGTGGAATGCTCGAAGTGTTTTCAATAAGCGCCCATATATGAAACTTCATTATTTTAAATCTGCAAACGTTATTGCAATACAAGAAACTTGGTTAAAAAATGTTGACAAGATATCTTTATTTAACAAAATAATCTTTCGTCAGGATAAAGAAGATAGCAGAGGTAGCGGCCTTCTCCTAGCAGTAAATAAAAACATTCCAACAAGGCAATTTTCTCCAATCCGTCAATCAGATGATGGCAGAGAACTCTTAGCAGTCAAGATCACAGTAGCAACGACTATAATAACTATTAATAATGTGTACATTTTTCCTGGCAAATTTCTTCAGAGTAGCTTCATAGCATAATTCAAGGAATTCAGCCTCTTTATATCATCATAGGAGATTTCAATGTTAGACATACATCATTAGGAAGATGTTCCACTTCATCAAGGGCAAATGACCTTCTTGAATGGATTCAGGAAGAGCATTGCTGCTTCCTGAACTCTGAAATTCCGATACATTACGGTCCATATCATAAGCCTTCACTCATTGATTTCACTTTTGTATCACCAGATATTTATCACCTTAGTCATATTGAAGTTCAGCCAGATTGTTTTGGAAGTGATCATTTACCATCTAAAACTAGCATAGCTATTGGAGATATTGATCACCATATACCGAACAGATCACGTATCCTGTGGTCAGAATTCTTTGCTTGCATCAATACTGATCATGAAATTTCTAATCTTCACTCTATTGAACAATTCAATCATCTTTGCATAAATAAACTTCACAAATTTCGAAGATGGCAGAAAATGCCATGTAAACCTTATCCGCCATGGTGGTCTTCTAGGTGTGGTTTTCTCCTGGGCCAAAAAAGACGTCTTTGGCGTAAAGCTAAACGCACATGTGATAAGTACGTTTGGATGGCATATAAAAGAACTTCAGCAGAACTACATCGACCACTCATATATTTCTCTCGAAAATATTGGGACGAAATAATAATTTCAGCTGGACAAGGAAACAAGGAAAGATGGACAATCTTGTGGCATCGTACCGTCTTATATCTCTGACTAGTGTCATGTGCAAACTAATAGAAAGAATGATATTGAAGAAATTTATTGATAATATATCAACCATATCTTTCTTTCATCCCAATCACCATGGATTTCTGCCACATCGAGACTGTGACAGTATTTTATCCATCATTCATCAGCACATAATCTCTGCCAGATCCTCTAAAAAATTTGTTATTTTGGTTGCAGTGGATATTTCCCAGGCCTATGATTCAGTTTGGCCAGACGGCCTAGTTTATAAATTACTTCAAGCAAACATCAAAGGATACGCTGCTTTGTGGATTCAACACTTCATTACAGCTCGCCATTTTCAAGTAAAGTTCAGAAATTAGCTATCTTCATCAGCCACCTCATATAGGGGAGTTCCACAGGGGAGCGTGTTATCACCTTTCCTGTTCTCAGTGTTTATGGCAGACCTCTACGATATCCTTCCCCCTGACATCAAATGCTTCATGTACACTGATAATATATTTCTATTATATGAATCTATTAACTTGGGAAAACTTCAGCAGAAACTAACATCTGCACTTGGAATATTACAAAATTGGTGACAAGAATGGAAGTTATTGATAGACCCACAAAAATGTTCTATGATTAACTTTTCTTCAAAACGACAAGAATCTAATTTCCACTTGTTTATCAATAATCATCCCATTTCTTGGAGTAAAAAATATTCGAATTTTGGGATTACATTTTTCACACAGTTTATCTTTCTGTCATCATTTTCAGGAAAAGAGAAAAACTACATAAAAAAGTTGAATTCTTTAAAAGGTATCGCAGGTAATAAATGGGATGCTCGTACCGCTCATCTTCTTCAAATCGTGGAGTCCTTTATTGTCTCCGATCTGGATTATGGCTTTCATATATTTACTTCAGCATGCACAACAAACCACAAAATCCTTGAAACTGTATACCACACTGCCCTTAGAATTGCCACAGGTCTTCCTAAGTAGACTCCTATACCGATAGTTCTACAAAAAGCAGGAGAAACTTCACTCTAAACATGAGGTGCTCTCCTTAAACTTTTACATTCGGAATTTAAGCAAGTCATCATTATCCCCCTGTGCTTCAGCTTGGGAAAAGCTAACTTGCATTCGAGTCAATCGTAATCATCCTCTGGCCATTAAAGCCTAATTGTGGCTCGAGCAACAAGGAATAAATACCTCGTGCAGATTAAAAGTCCCATCTGGCTGTCCAGAAATGTCAAAAAAATCTCCATTTGCTCCTCGAGTCTCCCTTTTCAGGTTAAATCATTGCCAAAAGATATTATCTGTATGCTATTATCCAAGTTTGTGAGTCATCATGGAGACAGATACGATGATTTTTACAGACGTTTCCAAGTAGGGATCAACTGTGAGCATTGCAATAGTCAATTTTACAACTAGTTTATCAATAACAGGGAAAATTAGTTCCATAAACTCCATCTTCTCAGCAGAGGCTATGGCATTTCTTATTGCAATCTCTAAAGTTTACACTAAACCCAAAAAATATGTCATTTTCACAGATTTGCTTTCTTGCATCTCTGCTCTTTCAGATTGTTCCTGGACAACACACACTATTATTTAACTGCTTCGATTCCAAATGATTCAATCTACTCAAAAGTTCTTGTCAATACAGTTAGTTTGGGTTCCCGGACATTCAGGGATTGCAGGTATTGAAATTGCAGACTCATTGGCAAAAGCAGCAACTGTGAGTCATTATGCTATTCGATCTATTTCTCCTGAAGATCTGAAACAACACATCAAGAAATATTACTTTAAAGAAAGCCTCAATCAATGGAAAAATAGCAAATATGCTGAAGTGTTCACTCATCTCAAATCTATTCGCAAAAATCATAGGCTGTTAACAAAATCCCCACTAGAAGACGTATGATTGGCCAGAGCAAGAACAAGATCTTTTCCTTCCAATTCGATTCTATTTAGGTTTAATCTCTGGCATACAGACCGTTGTCAGTGCGGTGAACCTGAAACCATAGATCATATTCTCTTAGATTGTCCTTTATACGAACATCTGAGGAATCAACTACGGAAAAAATTAGGAATAGGAGCATTATCATTCTCTTGGATATTTGAACTATCTACAATTCCGGAAATTAAAATTCTTGCATGCTGTGAATTTCTACGTCTGTCCAACAGATTCTAAGTTTAATGAAAAAATAAAGTTACAACTCAAAGTCCAACTTGAACTATTTTCTAACACGAATTTATAAATCCGAATTTTTTCTTCACATATCAAGACATCTCTGTTAGTGATCACCGACTTCAACTGACTTTACTTAAATAAGGTTAGTTGATTGACTTTATAAATCCTCTCCAAATACCTTTTTCAATGAAAGCTACAAGCATCTTAGCATAGAGCTCCAAAAGTGCCCGCCATAACCTACCTACCTACTTCCCAAGCAATAAATATAAAAAAAATTGCATTTAGCAGAAAAAAGTATATATTTTTTGCACTTCTGCACAGTATCAAAAGTTTTAGTACCAGGATTAGGAAACTTTTTTTGCTTTAACAAATAACATATATGTTTTAAATTACAATTACATTTCAAGCAATCTGTTGAAAAATCATAAATTTTCTAACCATCAGTGTTTGTAAAACTTTAAAGGAAATTTTACGCCTGGACCAAGGCTATCAAAGCGGGTGAATCCTTAAATAGTCTGTAAATTGTACTTGCTGTTACCTCAACTTCTCAAAATGAGGAACATCCATGGCTGTAAGCATTGTAGAGAATGTGTAGGCTGCAGTTTCCGACATTTACAATACTTGAATGAAGTTTAAATTCTAAAATTAGCCATTTTAGAACAGATCTGTTCATGTTTGGACCCTCCTTTGACAACTGGAGTAATCCACTTGTTCCTAATTCTAAGCACTTCTCATTCACTTCTTCAAACTAAATATCTCTTGTTGAATGACGTAAAAAATCATATGAGTAATGCTGTTTTAACTGTATCATTATCCCAAAATCTTACATGGCAGTCCAACTATTTCCTCCGCAGATGATTATTTAAGAAAAGTAGCACGTAATTAGAAAAATTCTTAACTTTTTCTTTCAATAAGTTGGGAAAATATGGTGCAATTCCAAAAACTGTTAAATAAGCATACTTTTTCAGCCCAACTGAATTGCTTTGAAATAGCACTGTCAGGAAACATTTTTTGAAAGAGACAATTTATATTGTTACAAATACTGCAGCTGAATCCACTATTTAAATCTTAAAAGGCCCATAAAATTTCAGACTTTAAAACTTCTATTGAAGAAACAAATGAATCTAATATTTTAGAGCATGCTTTGAGTTCCCGTTCTTTAACAGGATCAGCAGAAGGGAAAAATTCTTTTAAATGAGTAGATTAGTAGTGTGCATTTGCCGGAACTGGCGCAATGACGTTTAGATCATAAGCCCGCCCCCATAAATTTTCCACCCACTTTTTAAAGCAATGGTACAAAACCCCTCCATAAAAACCCCCCCTACTTTTAAATTGCCCTATTTAAGCCGCTAAAATCGAATCCACTTTTATAAAACAATGATATAAAAAAGGCCCTAATTTTTCCACTCCTTTTTAAAAACAATGGCTTTTAAAACCCCCATTAAAACCCCAATACAACTCTAAAAAGTAATGGCTTTGTTTCAACCAAAAACCAATTTTATAAAACAATGTTTTAAAACTCACCACTCTATCCACTTTTAAAAAGTAATGGTTCTGTTTCATTCATAAAAATTTTAAAAATGACACCCTCTTAAAAACGAAAAGTCGCTGAGACAAAAGAGTACCTTCTTCGATGAGCACTCCCTTTTTCTCAGATCTGCCGCCGCATTCAAAAACAATGGTCTCAAAACTTCTCCAAAGAGGATATGAATGTATATACTAGAGAAATATTTTAAGTATTTAAAGACAATAAATATATAAACAAAGAAATAGAAATGAATAAAAAGAAAGCCCATTTGATTAAAGTATGCACTCACATCTCATTAATTTATAGTTTTCGAGCAGAATTTCACAAACTTTAATCAATGATACTTTCATCATCTGAAAGGGATGCATTAATCGAATGCTTAGGAAGTTTAGAAGAAAAGCTTCAAAAAATAATTGAGAGTTTTGACGAGAGCTGAAGAAAAAGATAATTTTATGAATACAAAATAGAAGAATTCTAAGGCCTTACCTTTTAATAGTTTGAAAACTATTAAAAGATAAATTTCTATCTTTTCCCTTGAGTATTTATTGAAAAGGTTTATAAATTCTTCTTCGTAGGTTGGTTGGGTTTTATGGCGCAAGGTCCAAAAGCGGACATGCTGCGCCAAAATTAAATTTTGAAACAGATATTCGTTTCTGCTTCAAATTACATTTCCTTTACTTATTTTCATTTTTTTTTAAAAAAACCCAAGCAACATTAATATTTTAAAAAACAAAAATCAGTGTGTGTATATTATATATTAAAATCCAAAGTTAAAATACAAAAAAGAGGTTAAAAATATATATATAATTTTAAAAAATTATATAGTACAAATTAAATATAATGTAAAAAACCTATTGCCCTCAAAAAGGCGAATAGGTTCCTGTGGGGTGGCTCCCCAACCAAATCATACAAGGTTAAAATATCACAGTTAAAAAAGTGTAAACGTTGTTGGTTAAAATTATAACATGAAATTAAAATATGATAAACAGTGAATGGCTCATCACACGTTTCACAATAAGGATTTAATTCGTTTAGAAACAAATATCTATGTGTGAAACGTGTGTGTCCGATACGAAGGCGAGTTAATCTAACATCAGCTCTTCGTAGCGGTAAAACTGATAATGAGATGAGATATGGAAAAACGGCGCACAATTTGTTGGTGACCTGTATGCTCCAAAACTCCTGGAAGAGGGAATAGAAAAGATTTTTAACACACTTCCTCACATCTGGAAGGGGGATGGATGATGACATTAGAATTGATGCTGCTTTAGTAGCCGCATCTGCCTTTTCATTTCCCTCGAGATCTACGTGACCTGGGATCAAACAAAATTTGATATCATACCCCTTGTCAGCAAGGGAATCCAATATTTGATAAATCTTGGACACAACCGGATGACAGTGAATATTCGAATTTCCCAACGCTTCCAATACACTCAAGCTGTCAGTATACACGCAAAAGGAATGAGAATTTACAATACCCACGAGCTGAAGCGCTTTATAAATTGCAGTAGCTTTAGCTGTAAAGATGGAGCAGGAAACATGAAGGCTGTAATTATATGTATTATTGTTCATAAAAATACCATAGCCGACATGTCCTGCAGTTTTTGAACCATCCGTGAATATTGGGGTGTAGGAAGAATACTGACAGCGATGTGAATAATAGAGCTGTTGGAAAATTGCAGAGGTTGTGACCCATTTTCTACAGTTGGTAAATGGATTAATTATAAATATTTGTGGATCATACCAAGGTGGATGTGCTAATATGTCCGTTTTAATAAATCGGACATCACATAGGTCAAACAAGGATAAATGATTTTTTTGTTCGAGTGAGAATGGGAGGGATGCTGTATGGTCTAGCATCATATATCCTCTTCAGAGTAGGAGTAAGAGCAGAAAAATATAATGGGTGATGAGAATCAGACATAATTTTACAATAGTAATTGAGAGACAGCTGCATACGTCGCATGTCTAAAGGCAATTGTTGGCATATTACATAAAGACTATGGACGGGTGATGTGCGAAAAGCGCCTGAACATATTCTCAGAGCAGAATGATGGACAGTGTCCAGTCTGCGTAGAACGAAAGATCTAGCGGATCCGTAAACAACACAACCATAGTCAAGTCGAGATAAAATTAATAATTGGTAAACTCGGAGGAGTGACGTGCGATCAGCACCCCAATATGTATTTGAAAGCACCTTGAGGATATTGAGTGATCGCTCGCACTTCTTCCGCAAATGTAAAAATGCGGAAGAAAGGTTAATTTATGGTCAAATATCACTCCGAGGAATTTTATCTGACTGACAACTGGTATAGGTGTGTTGTTTATACAAATAACAGGATCATTGTGGAGGCTAGTCTTCTTTCTGAAATGGACACATGTACTCTTGCTAGGAGATAGTGTATGGCCATTCTCAGCACACCATACAGCTAATTTATTAACAGATGTTTGTAGTTGTCTCTCAATTAAACACATGTTTGACGCTTCACAACATATTTGCAGGTCATCAACATACAATGTACCATGCACAGATGATGCAAGTTGATGAAGTATGCTGCTTATATGAAGATTAAAAAGGGTGACACTTAAAATACTTCCCTGAAGAACACCTTTAGGTTGGTTAAAATTATTGGACAAAACAGTACCAATACGAACTTTAAAACCACGGGAACGTAAAACATTTTGGATAAATATCGGCAAATTACCCCTAAAGCCAAAATCATACATCCTACGGAGAATTCCATAACGCCATGTACGGTCGTAAGCCTTCTCTATGTCGAAGAAAATGGAAACCAGATGATTTCTTCGCACAAATGCATTGCAGATTTGCGTTTCCAGAAGAGTGATATTATCAAGAGTGGATCTTCCTTTACGGAAGCCACTCTGATTAACATGAATGTATTTATTTATTTCTAAGACATATACGAGACGGTCATTGACCATACGTTCAAGAGTCTTACATAAGCAACTCGTCAGAGCTATTGGTCGATAATGTGAAGGAACAGAAGGATCCTTACGAGACTTAAGGATCGGAATCACTATTGCTTCGCTCCAAAGTAATGGGAATTTATTTTCAGTCCAGATCCTGTTGAACAAAAACAGCATGTTCAACAGTGAGCCTGGACTTAAATGGCGAAGCATTTGATAGTCGATTCCATCAGGTCCTGGGCTAGTATCATTGGCCTGCTGTAAAGCTTTTTTCAATTCCAACATCCGAAATTTACAGTTGTACGGAAAAGCTTGTCCATGGTTGAAACGAATTGTTGTTCGCTCAGCGCGACTCTTAGTCCTTAAAAATAAAGGACTGTAAGAGTCGTTGCTTGAGACGCTAGCAAAAGTTTCACCAAGAACGTTAGCGATGTCCTTAGGAGAAGAACACTTAGCAGCTCCGGATTTTAATATAGGAATAGAGAATTCCTTATAGATTCCATTGGCTGCTTTTACTCTTCTCCACAACTGTTTACTGGATGTGGATGAAGTTATTAATGATACATAGCGAGACCAACATTCCTTCTGACTTCGACGACGAGCTCTGCGAGCTAATGCTTTTGTTCTCTTAAAGGCGATAAGATTTTCCGTTGTGGGGTATCTTCTGAATAACCCCATAACTTCCTCTTTTTTTATATGTCTCTTGGCATTCTTTGTTCCACCAAGGTTTGCAATGCCTGTGTGGTATGGAGGAACTTTTAGGTATTGATGCATCAGCTGCACTCTTAATTGTTTCGGTGACTTTACAAACAGCAATATCAATATCTTCGATCAAAACCATTTCATCATCAACAACTGCCAATTGTGTAAATAATGTCCAATCTGCCCGACTGTACACGTAAGTAGGTAAGTGTTATCTTACACTACTGCCTCCAGTCTGGGAGATAACCAGAGGAAAATGGTCGCTATTATGCAGATCATTTCTTACATTTAAATTTAAGAATGGCAGAAGGGATGGAGAACAAATGGCAAGATCGAGAGAATGAAATGTTCTCGTGGGTACATGGAAATATGTTTTCTCGTCGGTATTAAGCAGACAGAGACTGTTATCTGAAATAAAACGCTCTATCTGCTGACCGCGAGAATTAGTATCAGCATTTCCCCACAAAGAACTATGGCCGTTAATGTCACCCAACAGCAGAAATGGTGTTTGCAGCTGATCTATTAATGCATCCAGTTCCTCTTGGCAGATGACATCATGTGGTGGTAGATATAAACTACAGACAGTTAATAAGCATGTCGTATGAATTCTTACAGCAACTGCCTGTAGAGTAGTATTTAATGCATGGGCAGTGCTGGGGTAGGTATTAGATGTTAATATACAAACACCTCCAGACTCTGCACTATCGTCACCACAGACTTTTCTAGAGCATGTAAGCCCTCGCATTGAAAAGTTATTGCTCGACTTCAGGAAAGTTTCCTGAAGTGCAACACATGCGGCTGAGATTATAGACTTGATGTCATCATGATGTGAACGCAAACCATGGCAGTTCCAAGAAACAAAGGAAGTTATTGTTTATTTTGAAAAGCTCCTTTCCCAGAGCTGAAAAGCGTGTCATCTGACATCTCCTCAAGCGATGTCTTCGTCCAAGGGGTTCAGAGAGACAGCGTCAGCCTAAAGGGACAAGGATTTACGGGTGGATATGGAGGTTCTAGAAGAGCCTTCTCTTTGATGATTTTAATTTATATGCCTTTGTCGCTTTTGACTTGGCTAAAGGAGCTTTTCTTTTAGTAATCGATGTAGAAACAGACTTTGGCCCTTTTGTTTGTGTAATTTGGGGTAATTTGATCAGGGGAAGTGACACCGATTCCGTTTGGGTGCTTATTGATCTGGTGATTTTCTTTGCTGCAGCTGCATAGGTAACTCCAGATTTGGGATAACGTAAATCAACCTCTCGCCTCGCCTCAGGGTATGAGCAGTTTTTGGTAATTTTAACAGTGGTTATTTCCTTTTCAAGTGCCCATTGCGGACAATTTCCAGAATAGGAGGGATGGTCACAATGACAGTTGACACATCTCTCCTTCGCGCAACTTGCGCAGGTCAGTTTACCTCTGCAAGCGTTCTTCGAATGTCCAAAACGTTGGCACTTGAAACATCGCAGTGGATTTTGGATGTATGGCCTGACGGATAAATTCAAATAGGCTGCTTTTATATTTTGCGGAAGGTCTGGGGACGCAAAGGTCAGAATGAGATGCTTAGTGTCGATGTACTGTCCATCCCTTCTGACCCTTATACGTTCAACACCACAGACCTTCTGATCCTGCAGATTTTCTAAAATTTCATCCGTCGGCGTATTTTCCAAATCCCTTGCGGAAATAACACCACGAGAAAAATTTAGGCTATTATGAGGCAAGACAGTTACTTCCAGGTTAGCAAGCAGCCGAATGTTACTGATGGTTTTAGCTTGAGTGGAATTTGAACTTTCCACCAGCAAGTCACCAGATCGAATTTTTCGTATAGTTTTAACATCCCCGACAGTTCCTGATATTCCTTTCTGAATTAGAAAGGGGGATACATTTTCAAAAGTTCCCTCCTTTCTTTTAATAGTAAAAAATTTATTATCTGAAAATTGCAAAAGTTGCTCCCGTGGGAGAAAAGAATTATTTTTGTTTTCCATAATTAATATTAAAATTTTGGGACCTGACCGCACCACCCATCACCGAGTCCAACAAGGGGATGCAGACCAGCTGCACCAGTGCTAGCCAGGTCCTATACGCTCACAGTACATCCCTGAGATGGCCTCCACCCTTAACGAGGCATCCAGTAGATGTACCGATCGCTTGATCCATAAAGCCGATTGATGTGCTGAGGACCACAACACACCTCCCGTTTACCTGAAGCAGAGGCCAAAGCAATGTGTTGGTCTCAGGAGGCCTCAGTTACCAGGATCCTCCTTTCCAGGGACACGGGTCTCCACGCACGGCAAACACGTGGGTGATTTAGTCCTCAAGAGTAGCTAATAGCAAAGGAGCGGCGAAAGCTACTCAAGGGGAGCCCTCAACCTATTACGAGGCAACCACACTGAGGGAGAAGAGGAAGAAAAAGCAGAAGAGTAGAGGAGAGAGAAAAAGAAAGAAGAGGACAGATCACTAGGGTACCTAGGGATTGTGACACCCGTGTTTACCTAAATAAGGCAAACCCCCTGAGGGGTAAATTCTTCTTGATTGCATATTTCAGCCAGTAATATGCAAACTATTTTTCAGTAATGAAGAGAGAAGAATTTATCAGACAAAATTGCAGTTTATATTTAAAGATGCAACACCTGTCTACCTTATTTTGGAACTCCAAAGCGAAGTCTGCATCGAAACATTAATATCGTGAAATATATCGCCAGTTCAGTAGATTCGCATCATATCTGCACTAAGAGTTTGAAAAGCAGATAATAACTCACTATCTAGTTTCTCATGATATTTTTGAATGAAGGATTCTCTCAGCTTTTGACGAAAGGATATTGCTCTCCAATCAATGAAGTTGGTGTGTTCTTCCATAAACTTCTCTGTCATTTTTTGATACCTGGATAAGCTTTTACAATCTAAATCGTTTTCGTGTATTTCCATAAAATGTTCCGACAATTTCTGGTTTTTAGAGATAATTGCCCAACCTTCTTCAGTAGCATATTCCTCTATGAATGATTCACTCAGAGGTGAGGACTCGCAGATATATCGCCAGTTAACGAGTTCTGCCAGCCCCCTCAAAACATTTTCGGAAAGAGTTTTTTTTTAGAAATTTCATTGCAATCTACTTCGTTTGCCCAATTATTATATTATACTTTTTTCACAGAGCTTATTTTTTGTAGCGTAGTGGCTGAGGACTAATGTGTTAATACCATCTTCCTATATATAACGCTTGTCATCTTCCCTAAAGAGGGCGACCTCATTTACACGTATGGAATGAATCTCATGTTTTGTTCTTCTGATTAGATTCATAACTCTGTGCTGTACTTCGCGCTTGTATAGGCAATTCTTGTAGTCCTCGAAGGTAATCCTATTTTTCACGACACATTTCTTTACTCCTTTTGACTTTTTCACCAAGTTTTTTTCAGTCTTACAGGCATACATTTTTTATCTTAATCCTACGAATTCTTCAATAATTTTTCCAGCATGCTCATCCTTCATTTTCCCTGGAACCTTTTTATTTACCCTTGACAATTCATATTTATTATTTTCTGGGTAATCCGACGTATCAAAGTAGTCAATTATTCCTTTCATATCTTCATAAAACTCGTTTTTACATCATATATGAAGCTGTCCGTGTCCTTATATAACAGTTTAACATCCTCCCCATACTTCGGCTTCATCACATTATAATAAAAATCGTACATTAAATTCTTGGATAGATCCAATATACTCATTCCAACATAGATGGGCTTATCAAAGCACACTTTAGTTTTGTTCATATGTATAGCGACCAAATTTTCATCAAATATAATTTTACCTTTAAAATTTGGCTAAGCTATAAGTTTTTCCGCTCTCTTGGAATCTCACAGAAGTCTGATATCGAGGCGTTTCCTGATATTCTCTATCGTCTTTTCGAACACAGAGTTGTTCATGAGTTTGTAAAAGTCCTTTTCGAAATCATTGGTTGCCCTGGTTTTCATCTGAGTGTTTAGGTGTATATACTTCTGTAACCAATTGGACTGGTTGAACTCCAACACTCTGTGCACCTATTTCAACTTTGCAACCAGCTGCAAATATTGTTTTAGAACCCTGCAATGGATGGCGTATCGTTCTTTGCCATACAGGGTTGTTAGAAGTTTAGACTGCTTCGAACCATTGGGTATTTTGTTGTCAGGCGCTAATGGTAAATCCGAATGGGGATTATGCAAGTATTCGGGATATTGTAGGTCACATTCTAGAATGAACCCTTTATCTGCGTCATCCGCTATTTTGGTCACATCAATATCAGCATTCCCCCACTTGAATCCGCCATAAGGCAAGAATTTTCTCATTGCCTATTCATATAGGTTATTAGCGTCGAGATACGATAGATTATTAGGTCCTTTTGTTTTATCATATATTTTTTTACCTTCATGTATTTATTATTAGCTCTCCCTATCTGTTACAGCACTGAGATATACCTCCTCTTGTGACTTTTTCTATCATAAGTACCACATCACAATTGCTTAATGGCTCTAACTCTACAGCAGTGGATTTTAACATAGCATTCCAAGAGAGCTCAGGTGCAGTGAAGTACCATGCAGGATCTTGTTTGTAGGTCTTAATGCAGACATGCCTAAAATGTTCCATAATATCAGTCAAGATCAGTAAATCAGTCTTCACATATAAATCGGAATATTCGCCTAAATTTTTTATGTTGAAGGCCTTCCATACTCTCTCGGCGTGTTTATAGTCCTCTTGAGATATATGTGACTCAGTCATGCTATTGTAAAAGTCTTCTTGTGAGGACAGTTTGATTTCTTCGCATTTCCCCCAGGAGTTCATGTAATCGTATGGATATGCACCGTTTCGGGTGACGAGGTCTAGCTTGTCCTTGGGGAAGTATTTAGCAGTCAGTCTCTCTGAACTCTTTCACATTTTCCCCTAAACTGTCGAGGCTGCTGCCCATGAACCGAAATGAATCAATAAATCTCAATTTTATTCGTGGGAGCTTGTCTTTCTTTCCTTTACCAGTTTCTATCATTTTCCCCCACCTCTTTGTTGAATGAGATGTATTTTTCTTCAATTTTAGGTATGACGTTAATGTCTCCATTATCACCCCCTAGTTCTTTTATAAACAGGTGTGCATCATTTCCGGAAAAATTATGCATAAAAACCGGTATAAAGAAGGGTTTCGATCGTGTAGGTTGCATAGATTGTGAGCCGGACCCCTATAGTTTGATTCATATTTTGACGGATTGAGTAAATGGTCAGGATCTCTCACTTTTTGATAGTCCAATTCATCATTAGTTGAATAGGGGGATGGCTCTGTTCCGATATTTAATTCACAGATATGACATATATCAGTCTTTAGAAATATTCCTCATCTTTAGCGGTCATTTCGATTGGATGTTTCTTATTGTAAATTTTCTTTATACTTATAGCTATCGACTTCAACTCTTTGTAAAATACTTCAGTTGCATTCGGCCCTCGACATATAAAGGGTGGCATATAGTACTCAAGTTTATATTTGGCGTAAACACAGAAACTCATTGATTCATGCTTTTGGTATTTTTGCATGTACGATGCGCTTCCATCAGGTTGACAGGTATCCATATTAGTCGTTATACATTCAAAATCTGCATTTATAGGGAAAGGTACTCGTAATGACTTATGATAATTTTTGAACTTTAAAGAATCACCTTCTTTAGGCATTGCTATTTTAACAGCCTTATTTTTCTTAAAATCCGTTTCATATTTCTGCAGATCTTCCTCAGAGTGATAAAATAACAGGCACCTTTCACAGGGATATACTCTTTTGTTATGTTTTTTTAAATGAGAACTTATTAATTTTGACATGTATTTTATCCAACAATAGTGGCTGTTCCCTTCTTCGTTTTTTATGTAAAGCAAATTAACATGTTTCTCAACTTTATTACTCATTTTTAAAGGGTATAAGTCATCCCTATCATCGTATAAATAAATGTTCAATGATGGAGTATTCATCTTTTCAAACATCTCGAGTTCTCTTTCTTCCATTTTTACAGGAAATTCAATGCCTTAGAACTTTAGCTCATTTTCAATGGTTTATACTTCATGACTCTTTGGGCATCTTTTCTCACTGGTTGCAGTGCAGAGAGTATTGTCCACATGACTTATTATTCTCATTTTGTACGTTAATGACTGCTATTTTTAGCTTTAATTCTTTTATGTAGAACAATGTAGGATGCCCCTCTGAGAGAGATAAACTCTTATTGATTTTCACCTCAATAATTTTAACTTTGGCAAGCGTCCAGCCTGAACTGCTTGCAACAAACTCCTCCATCTCTGTCAATAGCTTTTGGATAGCTGATCTGTAATAGACAACCAAATTAATTGATTCTAAGATGACCTCATTTTCCGTTTTGAAGTTTTTCTCCATTTCTTACATCTTTCCTTTTTTGATAATCACAGAATAATTGGAAATTAACTTTCAGACCATGTAGCCTCTTCAGGTGTTTGGTAATGAGTTCCTGGACTACTGATGAAACATCGTTCAGAAAATCTTTGGGAAACATCGGATTATGTTCGTTTTGAATGTCATATGCCTTCAAACGAGATTTATAAGCCGTCTCAATTTCATGGGGGTATATAGCCTTCTCTCCCGTAAATCTGAAAACAGGCTAGAATCGAATTTGAAGCGATGGTTGAACAATGCACTTTGAATGTATGCTATGATGTCTACCTTCTTTCCTAATTTGGAATAGCTTCTATTCTATTCACGCGTCTGACAAAATTCAGGTAGATGGTTAATGGTCATTTGATGCAGGCTCTGCATATTGTTAAAATGATCCTCCTGGCAGGTGGTTGCTTTCTTAGGCTTATAGTTTTGATGAGCTTTAGTTTGAAAGTGCTTAATTATGCTTGATTCCTTACATAACTTACGACAACACCTGATTTTAAGTTCTATTTTTTGGACTTGCTGAAAGAGTCATTATGGAAACTGGAAAAGCCATTATGATATTGAATGAACTCAATCAGTTCCGACATTTTAAGTATCGAATATCATGGAATAATATATAATATTACTTTCTCGACAGTAGTTTTTCAACTCTTGAACGGTTTCCATCTTTATTATATCTTTATAAAATAAATGTATTTCCTTAAATGCTTAAAATATTGAGGGCGTTCATTCAATTTTAATGGTGAGCATTTTTTATTTAGAGAGAAGACCTGCAATAATAAATATCGAATGAAGAAATGATAGAACTAATAAGATTCTTTGGTTTAGATAAATCAAAGGAAACTAAAACTCAAGAATGGGAGCACAAATTTGTAACAAAAGATGATTATAAATTTTACGTGTGTATGACATGTCATGAAGAGTTGAGATACAATCCTAATAAATGTCCTTTCGATTGAAAGGAATTATATTTAATGATGAATATGCAACAGAAGAGTGAAAAATCTTACTAAATGGTTATAATATTCCCTTAAAAATGTGATTTTGGGTGAATTTTTTAAATTTATCCAGAAATTTGAAGAATTGTTTCCAGAGCGGAAAAACTTAATCAGCAAAGAATACATTTTATTTCTTCTGTTGCGGAAATCATATTTTCAGGTACCGCTTAAGTTGCCAAAAATGAAGAAAACGCTTGATCAGAATAAAGAAATTTGTCAAACCCTCTTCGAAGCTTAAAACTGGAACTTTTAATAGCTTTTGTCAGCTACTAAAAATAAATTAAATTTTTGTTTTCTAACCAGCTACTCTCTGGATAACCTAACCACTTTACCAGATATTTATTTCCCACCTTTTTGAGAACTTTTTCAATTTTCTACACATTGTCCTTCTTATCATGTTTCAGGCAATTCTTATCCTTCTTATCATTATTTTGTATACATTGTCCTTCTTACCAACTCGTCTTCATAAAAGGTTCCTTTTACATATTCATTGTTTAAATCCTTTATTCTATAAGTGATTGGATCGGTTTCTAATACTTCAGAGATGACAAATATTTATTCTGTAAACGTTGCTTGATAACCTCTTCTAAAAGTCGTTTTATATATTGATATTCGAACTTTATCTCCTACTTGGTATTTGGGTTTATGTATGAACTTTTCTTTAAACAAATTACAATAGGCTTCACTACTGTTTTCTTCTAGACTAGCCTCAACCGACGTCATCTTTATACTTCTGTGGTAAGAGTTGTTATAATTTTTCACTAACTGATGCAATACATCTATGTATCTATTTCTATTATTAGCCACTAAATATTTCGGAATTTTACTGTTTAGAGTTCTGTTGAATCGTTCCACCGCGGAGCATTTGATTTCAACGTTTTAAGTAGTGAACCAGTGGATATTGTTATCTTTAAACAGAAGCTGTGTCTATTTGTTAATGAACTCGGTCTCCTTGTCAGTCTGGATTTTAAGAGGAACTCGCGCTTTAAATATTTTCTTAAATGCTTTAGTCACTTCTTCTCCCGTTTTTCTACAAATAAGCACAGCCCAACTATATTTACTGAAAATGTCTATGACCGTTAGCAAGTAGTTGTAGCCATCACTAGATTTTGAAAATGGCTTTAAAAGTGACAAACTGCTTGTCATTGATCAGCAATGTGTGACACATATGTTCTCCTTCTTTTAAACTTACTGATGAGTGGTTTATGCTTGGTGTAAATATCTTGTTGATGTAAGAAATCTAAGACTTTTTTCGACTTAAACCTGTTTTTTCTAATGAGTTCGTTTATACCGCAATATTCAATCTCTGGATCATAATAAACTTTTTTGGGGTTCTCAGTTACCACTTTAGCGGTATAAAACGACTCTTTTTAGAACCACAATTCGTGCAGATTCCTTTCATCATAGGTCTGCCTTTTTTAGAGGTTGCGTGCTGTACGTCTTTAGTCTCAGAGTGGTTTTTACATTTGAGGCAGTATATTTTTGAGTCCATTCCAAATGTCTTCTTTGCTTTGATTATTGGCTTCACAACAGCTCTATCTAATTTTTCACGGTTGGTTGGTTGGATTTTCTGGCACAAGGTCCAAAAAAGGACAAGCTGTGCCAAGTCCAAGATTATTGTTGTTTCATTTTATTTTATTTATTCCTTTTTTTTCAAAAACCCATGCAACATTTAAATTTTTAAAAAACAAAAATCAGTGTAAATATAATTTTAAAATCTTTAATGGATATAAAAAGATAAAATAATTAAAAAATATATATTTTTTAAAATTCAAATGATACATTTAAATAAAACCTAAGAAACCCACAGACCTCAAAAACGCAAATAAGTTTCTATGGGGTGGATCTCCCAGTAAATCCAATAAAGTTAAAATATCAGTTTTAAAATAGAGTAAACGTAAATGGTTAAAATCTTGACATGAGATTAAAATATGATATACTGTGTAAGGTTCATCACACGTTTCACACCACGGATTCAACTCACTAAGAAATAAATGCCTATGTGTGAAACGTGTGTGACCGATACGAAGGCGAGTCAAACGGACATCAGCACTTCGTAAGGGTAAAATTGATAATGGAGTGATAGATGGAAATAAGGCATGGAGTTTTATTGACCTGCAGGTTCCATGATTCCTCCAATAAAGAATATACTAGTTTTTTAATATCCTTTCTCACATCAGATTAGGGAACATATGGCAAAAGTGGCCCGGATGCAGCTTTTGCCGCTGCATCAGCCTTTTCATTGCCATCGAGACCCACACGACCAGGGATCCAACAGAACAATATATCATAACCCTCGCCAGCAAGGGAATCTAATTCTTTGAAAATCCTATATACAACAGGGTGACATTGATAATTAACGCTTCTCAAAGCTTCTAAAACACTTAAGCTGTCAGTGTACACACAATGCATGAAAGAGTCACTTCCATTCACTTGCTGAAGACCATAATAGATAGCAGTTGCTTCAGCAGTGAAAATGGAACAGGATCTAGGGAGTCTGTAGCTAAGAATATTATTTTCTGTAACTATAGCACAACCCACATGTCCTAGATTTTTAGTGCCATCAGTGAATATTGGTGGGTAAATAGTATACTGACAGCGATGTGATAAGTAAAGCTGTTGAAAAACAGTAATAGTTGTATATGATTTTCTAAATTTATAAAAGGGATTGATATTGATATGTGGATCGTACCAAGGTGTTTTTGATAAAAAGTCTGTTTTAACAAAATGGACGTCAAGTAGATCAGACAGATAAAGGTAATATTTACTTCTTGTGAGAAACGGTGGGATGCTATAACTACAAGCATCATATAATCTTTTAAGTTTAGGGGTAGGAACCATAGAATGTAATGGATGATAAGCTTTACACATGATTTTACAATAGTAATTGAGAGACAGCTGCATCCGCCGCAGGTCTAAAGGCAAATGTTGGCATATTGCATACAGACTTTGGACGGGTGATGTGCGGAATGCGCCTGAACATATTCTCAGAGCACAATGATGTACCGTGTCCAGTCTGCGTGTAACAGAAGATCTAGCTGATCCATAAACGACACAACCATAGTCAAGACCAGATAAAATGAGTGATTGGTAAACACGCAAGAGTGACAACCGATCAGCACCCCAAGATGTATTTTAAAGCACCTTGAGGATATTAAGTGATCGCTCGCACTTCTTCCGCAAATGTAGTACATGCGGAAGAAACGTTAATTTACGACCAAATATCACTCCAAGGAATTTTACCTGATTGACTATTGGTATAGGCGTGTTATTAATTCGAATTACGGGATCATTGTGGAGGCTAGTCTTTCTGCAGAAATGGACACAACTGATTTTACTTGGAGATAGTGTATGGCCATTCTCAGCACACCATGCAGCTAATTTATTAACAGATGTATGTAGTTGTCTCTCAATTACACACATGTTTGACCCTTCACAAGATATTTGCAGGTCGTCAACATATAGAGTTTCATGAACAGAAGATGAAAGTTGACGAATTATGCAACTTATATGAAGGCTAAAAAGAGTGACACTTAAAATACTTCCCTGAGGAACACCTTCAGGTTGGTTAAAAGTATTGGACAAAACAGTACCAATACGAACTTTAAATCCACGGGAGCATAAAAAATTTTGAATAAATATCGGCAAATTACCCCGAAAACCGAAATCATACATCTTAAGGAGAATTCCATAACGCCACGTACGGTCATACGCCTTCTCTATATCAAAAAAAAAATGGAAACCAGATTATTTCTCCGCACAAAAGCGTTTCGTATCTGAGTATCCAAGTAAGTAATATTGTTAAGAGTGGATCTTCCTTTACGGAATCCACTCTGATTAATGTGAATACATTCATTTTTCTCTAGAAGATATACGAGAAGGGCGTTGACCATACGTTCGAGAGTCTTACACAAGCAACTCGTCAGAGCTATTGGTCGATAATTCAGAGAATCTGAAGGATCTTGGCCAGTTTTCAGGACCGGAATCACTATTGCTTCTCTCCAAGGAGATGGAAATATATTTTAGTCCATGTCCTATTAAATAATAAAAGTAGATTCAACAAGGAATCTGGACTTGAATGTTGAAGCATTTTATAGTTGATTCCATCTAATCCTGGGCTGGTATTTTTGGTCTGCTCTAAAGCTTTCTTCAATTCAAACATCTTAAATTCACAGTTATAAGGTAAAGATTTCCTATGGTGAAAGCGAATTGGTGTTCACTTTGCACGACTCTTAATCTTCAAAAACGAAGGACTTTAAGAGTTGGAGCTTGACACATTAGCAAACGTTTCACCAAGGGCATTAGCGATATCCTGAGGGGAAGTGTATGAAACAGCCTTGGATTTTAAAATGGGAATAGAAAATTCCTGATAAATTCCATTAGCCACCTTTACTTTCCTCCATAACTGTTTACTAGATGTTAAAGATGTTATTGAAGAGATATAGCTAGACCAAGAATCCTTCTGACTACGTCGACGGGCTCTGCGAGCTAATGTTTTTGCTCTCTTAAAGGCAATTAGATTCTCCGTGGTGGGGTACCTCCGAAATATCCTCCATATCCTCCGCTATTTCTTATAGGTGGTTTAACACTCAATATTCCACCATGGTTTGCGATGCTGATGTAATTTAGAGGAACTTTTGGGAGTTGATGCATTTGCTGCTGTTATAATTGTTTCAGTGACTTTATTTACTGCGTCATCAATATTCTCCATCATAACCATTGAATCCGTAAAAACTGCCAATTGAGAAAATAATGCCCAATCTGCTCGACTGTACACGTAAGTAGGTGTCGGTTATTGCATACTATTACCTCCAGTCTAAGAGATGACAAGAGAAAAATGATCGCTGTTATGCAGATCATTTCCTACAGCTAAATTTAACAATGGCAGTAGTATAGGAGAACAAATGGCAAGATTGAGTGTATAAAACGTTCTTGTGGGTTCATGAAAGTACGTGTTCTCGTCGGTATTAAGTAGACAGAGACAGTTATTAGAAATAAACTGCTCTATCTCTCGACCGCGAGAATTGGTATCATTACTTCCCCACAACGAATTATGGCCATTAAAGTCACCGAGCAACAAAATTGGTGTTGGCAGCTGTTCAAGTAAGGCATCAAGTTCCTCTTGGTGGATGAAATCATGTGGTGGGAGATACAAGCTGCAAACTGTTAGTAAACACGCTGTGTGAATTCGTACAGCTACAGCCTGTAAATTGGTATAGGATAGGCAGAGCTGGGAAAATTATTCGATGTAAATATGCATACACCTCCAAATACTGCATCATCATCACCACAGTCTTTTCTAAAGCATTTATAGCCACGCATGGAGATATTGTTTGTTGACCTCAGGAAAGTTTCCTGGAGGGCAATACATGCGGGGTTATTAGCTGAGATTATAGATTTGATGTCATCAAAATGTGAGCGAAAACCATGACAGCTCCATGAAACAAAAGAGGTTATGTTTTAGATTGAAAAGCTCCCACCCTGGAGCTAGACGGCATGTCATCTGACAATTTCTCGAGAGAGATATCCTCATCCAAGGGATGCAAGGAAACAACGTCAGCTCCCAGGGACAAGGCTTTACGGTTGGATATAGAAGGCCTAATGGATATAGTGTCCTCCCTTGCAGATCTTACTTTGAAGGCCTTTAAAGCTTTCGATCTAGCCATAGGAGCTTTTCTACAGGGATTATTTGAGGAGGTTGATTTTGGCCTTTTTTCAGATGTTGGGGGTAATTTAGAAAAGGAAGTGAGAGAGCATCCGTTTGTGTACTAACCGCCCTAGTGACTTTGGCTGTAACAATAGCATAGCTGACTCCTACTTGAGGTGTGCGAGCAGTAACAGTCCGTCTCGCCTCAGGATACGTACAGTTATTCTTAACTTTAGGTGTAGTGATCTTTTTTTCCAGTATCCAAATAGGACAACTTCTAGCGTAGGAGGGTGGTCACCCTTACAATCAAGACACCTCTCATTTGCAGTACATGACGAGCTGTCGTGGCCAACTGATGTACAACAAGCGCAAGTCAGTTTGCCCCTGCAAGCCGCTTTAGAGTGACAAAATCTCTGGCACTGGAAACAACGCAAAGGATTTGGAATGAATAGCCTAACGGATAGATGCATATATGCAGCTTTAATATGCTACGGTAGATCTGGCGTCACAAAAGTCAGTACGAGATGTTTTGTATTAATTACTTTTCCATTTCTTCTGACAGTAATGCGTTTTACAGCGCAGACCTTTTGCGCTTTTAGATTTTCCAAAATTTCGTCCGGAGGCGTGTTTAGCAAATCCTTAGTGGATATCACACCACGGGAACAGTTAAGATTTGTATGAGGACATACAGACAACTCAAGGTTACCAAGTATGCTCATATTGCTTATCAGGTTTGATTGTTTTTCTGATGTGATTTCTATCATCAAGTCACCAGAACGTAATTTTCGAATGCTCTTCACTTCTCCAGTTGTTCCAACAATTGATTTTTGTATGAAGAAAGGGGATACAGAGTCAAAAGTACCCTCTTTCCGTTTGACCACATAATATTTTGCTTTTAAAATAGAAAACATATGCTCCCGTGGGAGTGTTGAAAAATTTATATTTTCCATACAAAATTTATAAAATTTCGGCACCTGATCGCACCACCCACCACCGAGTCCAAAAAGAGGATGCAGACCAGCTGCACCAGTGCAAACCAGGTCCTATACGCTCACAGTACAACCCTGAGATAGCCTCCACCCTTAACGAGTCATCCAGCAGATGTACCGATCGCTTGATCCATAAAGCCGATTGATGTGCTGAGGACCACAACACACCTCCCGTTTACCTGAAGCAGAAGCCAAAGCAATGTGTTGGTCTCTGGAATCCTCAATTACCAGGATACTCCTTTCCAGGGGCACGGGTCTCCACGCACGGCAAACACGTGGGTGATTTAGTCCTCAAGAGTAACTAATAGCAATAGAGTGGCGAAAGCTACTCAAGGGGAGCCCTCAACCTCTTACGAAGCAACCACAATGAGGGAGAAAAGAAGAAAAAGCAGAAGAGTACAGGAGAGAAGAAAATAAAGTAGAGGAAAGATCACTAGGTTACCTCGGGATTGTGACACCCGTGTATACCTAAAGAAGGTAAACCCCCTGAGGGGCTTACCTTTCACGGAGAGTTAGATTTGGAATATCTTCAATTTCTTTTATCATGTCTGAGTCATACACCTTGTTTCTTTCTATTTTTAATGTTTGTTTCTTAGGTAACACACATCATGTTTATAAGCAGCTTCATCGACTCTGTTAACGGGCTTACTTCATTCTTTATATGTTAAATCAAGGATTAATCTAGTTTTATCTTTGAGCAATTGAGTACATGGCCCTGTAAATTGGTGACCAGGCAAATGCATTTCAAACGGTAAATTATTGATTGCAGAGTAAACAACACCTTTTCCTTTCTTGCAGCGGTTCATTTATTCATATGTAAAAAATTATTTACTTACATATTCATAGCTGTTCAGTTGGGTTTGTTTCATGTATTTTTCTCTGCGTAAGTAAACTGAATTGTTGATAAAATCATCCTCTCTACTGTACACCTCTTCTTCTGATAATGCATGTGATTTGAATGAATTCAGCTGTTGTTTATAAAGCTTGTATGATCGCTTATATTCTTCATTCCTTTCCACGATAATCATGGAATTTTCGATAACTTCAACTATACCGGCACTTTTTACTTGGAGCAGATAAGAGTACCTTCGCAAAAGCGGATAAACCCAATGAACTGCAGATGAACTTTGTAATTGATTGTGAAATCTTTATCTTATGATAATGGTGGTAACTTTTTCTATACACGTAAATTTTCTTCCGTAAGTATCCTTCCATCTTTATTTATATGGATGAAATACTTTTCCCGATATCTCAAGGACGGATTCACTAGATCAAGCATAAAAAAATCATTCGCTTGTTGCATGCACTTTTTGAACTCTTCTTTCATCAAACTACAATCTCTACCCCTCTTATAATCAGCTGAATCTCCCTCTTTTGGGCGTTAAAAAATATTAAGTATTTACAGTTTACCCTGATAATAATGGGTGTTTGATAATATGATTCAATTATATTATCAAACACCCATTATTATCAGTGTTTGATTCTTGTAACAGTTCACAGCTTTTTTGTGTTTTAATCCATCTGCATGAGCAAGCACTTGTCTAAAATCCATATTTGAAACACTGAATTTGCTTTTGGACACAAAGCACTCAGCAGAATGTGCATCATCAACACTTCTGCATGTCTTAATTAGACATTTATTCTCATCTTGCAGTTCCAACCATTTATTGGATAATTTCGTTCTCCTTGGCATTTTTAAAAGAAAATTGTTTTTAAAAAAATAAATTCTAAACTTGCTAATAAACGTCCTTTAAGTCATCTATCAAATTCGTTCTAAATGGTGCGATAAGAATTCTACACATGTACATAAATGTAGGCGAATAATTCTCACAATTTCACTATCATTTCAAAGAGCTGTGCACTACTATATTTGCCTGTAAAGGCAGAAAATAGAACTTAATGGTAAACCCAAGCCTAAATATTTTTGACAACAGACATTCGTGACCAACGGCTGAATATGAGGTGGAGACGATTGTTTGGTAATCCTATTTCTGGTTTGAAAGAGAACAAAAACGGGGGGGGGAATAATCTCTTCCTTATTGAATAGAGCAGTGGAAAGAAAAAATATATTCCACTGGAAGAAAAATTTACTACTGAAAAATATAAAATTATTAATTAAAATTAAACTTTCAAAGGAATGTAATAAAAATTAAGGAATTCCAGGATTTATTTTGAAAAATAAGGACATTTCAGGACGATTTTTTAAAAAATTAGGAATTCCAGGAATATCAGAACAACTCCGAGCCATGTGTTTGAGAAAGGTAAATGAATGAGGAGTTCATCTTCCTACCTCTTATGAAGAGATCTTCTATGCTCTTCTGGTCTTTGTCAGTAAAACAGTTATCAAAGACATTTTTACAAGATAGGTCTAAGTCATCTACTGTTATAAATTATTTTGTATCCGAGGAGAATAAAGTTCCTTTTTTGCTGAATCTCTCATGTAACTCCAGATTAACTTTCTTTTTCTTTTTAGGATACTTTATCGAGTCATATTGACTCGATAAAGTATATCCAGACTCGATAAAATATATAAAGTAAAGTATATCCACACCATCAAACATTGTGTTGTTGCCTTTCAGTTTGGCATATTTGGGTTCATACATATCTTTCGCACAAAGGAATAAATCATATTCGAGATAGTCATCAATAAAATTCAGCAATAAATTCGTTTTACCAGCACCTGGGGCTCCTGTGATTAGAAGTCCGAAAGGGTTCTTCGGTAATAAATAATAATTTACGTCGGCAAATTCTTCTGTTTCTGTATAATCTTCAATTGAAATCATCTTTATTTAATGTGAAAATGTTTGCATCATCTTGTAAAAGCCGACACGTCAGTTTTTTAAGGCTGAGGTTAGAATCCCGACCGCATCTTTTTAAGTTGCGCTGCTTAAGCCATCCCTGTTAATTTCATCTCGTAAAAGCCAAGGTCCCGACTGCGGCTTTTTAAAGTTGCATTAAACTTTAGAACATTCCAGTGGGGGGATGGCTTATTAGCTTCCAGTAAAAACATAATTTGCTGTCAGTAAAAAAGTTAATTTGCTGGAACTAATTTTTACATATTAATAAATGAATATTTTACAAGAGTGTTTCTCAACCTTTTAGTATTCAGGACCCAATTTTCAATCATAATTTTCATTTTTTATTTAAAATCATTGTTTAAAAAAACTTTGTGAATGAAAAAGCTTTAAATAGCCTCTTACAAAGTTTCATATAAAATAGCCAGATGTAAAAAGCCTCACACCAATGGTGAAGAGCTTATTTTGCCAGCCGCAATCGAGATTGAAGAACATATGTTTGGAGATAATTTTGCAAAACAATTGCAGTCTATACCTCTTTCAAATGATACTGTTGCCCATCTAATTCCTGATATAGCTGAAGATGTAGAGTGTCACATTTTTCGAAGTTGCGTGACAAATAGTTTGCAATACAATCGATGAGGCAACAGATAGTAATAAAGATGCTCATTTCATTGCCTATGTTAGATTTTGTGATGATTTGTCAGTAGTACAAGAATTAATTTTCTGCAAACCAATAGAACTCAAAGCAACAGCACTCGCATTATTTGCTATCTTAAACGATTTTATGAACGAGTCAAACATAGAATGGAAAAATTGCGTCGGAATATGCACAGATGGTGCTCATTCTATGCCCAGAAGATTCCAAATTATTCAAACACTTGTAAAACAAAAATCGCCACAATGCGTCTGGACACATTGCATGATCCACAGAGAAGCTTTGGCTTCCAAAGAAATGAGTCCTGGTTAGAATATTGTGTTAACTACGGTTGTAACCATAGTAAATTGTATAAAAATGAGACCCCAGAAATCAAGAATCTTTTCCGCACTTTGTAAAGACATGGGTGCAGTACATTCAGGTTACTATTTTATTGCGAGGCAAGATGGTTATAACGAGGGAAATTTTCGCAACGTGTTTATGAAATAAGAGAAAGAATCACTGTTTCTCTAGAAGAGGAAAACAGACCGGAAGCTGAGAATATTCGTGATAGCTTATTTGTGATGAAATTGAACTACATGTGTGGTGGACATATTCATGAAATTAAATAACTTGAATTTTCAACTGCAAGGAGCAAATACACATATATTGGATACGAGTGATAAAGTAAATGCTTTTTAAATTGCAAGTAAATGCAATTTTGTAGGAAATTGAAATTGTGGAGCAGAAATTTAAAGCAAGAAAACTTAGCAATGTTTGCAAATTTGAATGATTGTATTAAAACTTACAAGGCTGAAAAGAATAACATATAAAAGTTGTTTTTGTAACCATTGAAAATCATTTAAGAATGCTAGCAAAGAATTTTAAAATGTATTTTCTTGCTGATGACAAACTGATATCAATTTACAAATGGGTGAGGGATTCATTTCAAACTACTCCCAAAGGACTCTCAATTGAAGTGGAAGAAACCTTCATAGACTTCACGGCAAGCGGCGAAACCACAAGACAATTGAGTAATAAATCACTCTTTGAATTTTGGGCAGGAGTGGATGATTAGTTTTCTACACTAAAAACAAAGACATTTCGCATTCTACTACCATTTTCAACATCTTACCTTTGTGAAACTGAATTTTCTGCGGTGGCTTCTTTGAATACAAAATATAGATCTCAGCTAAATATAGAAAAAGAACTGACAGTATCTATTTCTAATATTAAACCCTTCTTGGAAAAACTTTTCTCTGAAAGACAGGCCAAAGAAAGTCTTAATAATTATAAAATTTGTTTTTAATTTAATGTGTTTTAATTTAATAAGTTAATTATTAAATATGTTGAAATGTATTTTGTTTTGTATGCCTGTGTTCTTTCCTTTCAGTCATTTGACAGCTTTTGATCAACATTTTTAAATAACATTTTCTCTTGGATATGCTCGAGCCCCCGTAGGGGTTCGCGCCCCACAAGTTGAGAATCACTGCTTTACAAAAAGAGCGAAATAAGAAGTTAAAGAAGGAGATGATAAACGACCTGAAAGTCTTTGAGAAGATTAGAAGAAACAACGAACAGAATCTTGAACAAAAATTAGGTCTTCATAAAACATTGTCTGAATTTCACCAGCCTGTAACAGAGAAACTTCAACAACAAGATGTTACTAGAAAAGAACATTTTAAGGCTGCAGAAGATGCTGTTGATAAGATTCCCCCAGCGATTGAACAGCCTCCAGCGATTGAACTACCTCCAGCGATTGAACTACCTCCAGAGACTCCAAATATCTTTTCTTTTGATAAAGATTTGGATGTAGAGTTTTTAGAAAAAAATAATTTTCCAAGTCCCTCAAAGTTGTACAATGCGTACCAGGATGCTTTGCAGGAATTTATAAATAGAGTAAAGAGTACTTACTTAAAATTGGCTCGTCAAAAAGGAAATGTTATGAGTCAGATTGCTCGAATGACCAAAAAAGATGAGGAAAGAGAAGATAGACTATTATCTAAAGCTGATAATTTAAGGGAACATATGATTACATTAGAGGATTATCGAGAACGACTGAGGGACCTACAAAGAAAAGAAATATATATCGGTAAAGGAGTGAAAGATAAACTTGAGATTTTGGCTTGATTTACTGATAAAATATATAATGAGTCCAAAAGCAAAAATTTGCTCAACCAAGTCGTGGATTTGTTAGATGTGTATTTGAGAGAAGGAACTATGACCAACGAGCAAGTAAAAAAATACTATAAAAATTTCTTATTAAATAAATGAGTAACTACGTCAAAACCAAAATACATTTAATCGATCATCAGATTACTAAATTAGAATCTGCATACCAGAAAGAAGAAAAGGTTTCCCTACAAATAGATAGGACAAAACCATCTATGACATGTATTTAACTCAAACACAAGTATCTCAAATCGAGAAGAGAGAGAGAATTACTATTAGCAAGACACAACTCAAGAAAACAGGTGGCTTTCTAGCCTGTCTAGCTCCTTTTTTATCTGCATTAATTGCCGGAGCTAAGGCATTGGCTTTAGGTGCCGCAAGTGGAGCAGCTGGATGGGGAGCAAAGAAATCTTTGGATAAAATTTCCGGATCGGGTTGTGCTAAAAAAATGACCCGTGGAAAGGGAGCCTATCAAAACAGGGAATATCGAACGAAGTAATTGAAGGTAATATGAAGCAAGAAAAGGGGTTTAGGAGTGTCTTCACTTCGGATCTGTTACCTAAAAAGATGAGACGGTTCGAAAACGATATTATTAATTTGGACATAGCTACAGGACCTGATACACACTGGGTATGTTTCTATAACAATCCTAATAACAATTTTGTTGAATAATTTGATCCTCTTTGAGAGTATGTTTACAAAATTCCCACGAGTATTAAGAAATATCGACAAAGTTCTGGGGAAAAAATATGTTATAACTTAAGCTTTTTACAACACCTAGCGTCTGTCAAATGTGGTTACTTTTGTATGAATTATATTAGTGAAAGAAACAAAGGTAAATCTGTTAAAGATGTCTTATATTCTTTTACCCACCCAAGAACCTAGTGATTATAATGAAAAAAATTTTCTCTATTGATAAATGGTGTTATTAATATTAGATTCAAAAAACTCTGATAAGTCAGAAGACTTTACAATTGAATATTCCAGACTATTTATCTCTGATATTAAACTCTGATAAGTCAGAAGACTTTACAATTGAATATTCCAGACTATTAGGTTTAAGCCGATCGCTCTTCAGTCCTTTTCAATGTACGTTTCTTGGGATAATATCAAAGATGAAACCTTTTCATACTATGATAGACATCAGTGGTTAGATCTATCGATCCCAGATGGAAATTATACTGTTAAGCGCTTGAACGGTTACATGCTGAAATTTTTTGGGAACGATCCGCCAATTCTAATTGGTATAGTGGAGGAATGGCAAAGAATAGCTATCATGTTAAAAGACGGGTATAAGATCGATTTAACAAAATGCAACAAATTGCATAAACTGTTAGGGTTCGAACCCAAAATATATGAAGAGTCTGAACAAATAGGAAAGCACATTGCCTACTTATTCGGTGGGAATGATAACATTTATATACATCGCGATGTGGCGGAGGGAGCCTACATCAACGGCTTTCACTCCCTCAAACACAATTTATTCCGTTACGAATGTTAATCGTCTAGGCAGTCAAATCATAAAATCATTTGAAAAACCTTTATTCTTTCCTGTTCGGATGGAGAGTGTTCACAGAATAAGAAGATGAATAATGAACCCCCCATAAAGGTGATTTAATTCCTCTCAATAAACAAGAAGTACAATACAATTCTATTGCCCTCTAAATAAATAAATGAATAAACATAGATTTCAAAAGAAGAGTAAGAAGATACAAGGAAGAAGGTTCTTTTCAGATGCCCTTACTTTTTTACAGTATCCGTTAAGCACCTCTGCATTAGAAGGTAAGACCAAACAGTTTGTCCATGATAAGTTGAACGAAATATTTTCAAAAAAGAAAAAAACATGGAACTGAACTTAAGTTTCTGTGAATTTTGATTTAATAACAGTAGAGCTATTAAATTAAGAAGTTACTCTGTTTACTATTGTTTTATGGCCGTAAAAGTTGCGATCGACTACATCTATAGCAATTAATTAAGAAGAGTAACAAAAAAATTGTTTTTATTATGAATGAACGAAATGAATAAAATGTTTGATTTGAACAACACCGATTATTGTTACGATGATGAAATCGAAAGTCTCGAGAATAGAGACGTGAGGCATGAAAATAGTGATAGTCGTACCGTGAATGCCACTTACCATTTCTTTATGCAAGACTCTAATTCCAATATCTTAGATTCTAAAGGATATTTACAACAAAAACTAAAAATTGTTAACAGTAATGGAACGGCAATAGCGGATGATAATGCAGCTCTCGTAAATGGTAGAGGTTTAATAAACCAACACTCATCATTCTACTCTCATGCGACATGTGTTAGGTCTAATTCCTTTCACACCGGACTATTCTACTGCAGAATCTACCGTATGCTCTTCTACCTAGATACGTCAGATACAGCGGACAGAAAACCCTTGAAGTATGATGGGACTTTGGTAGACGCAACTAAGATAGCTGAATGTTTCGAAAAATTAGGAACTAACAATGAGTATGATCAAGGATTCAAAGAGAGATGTAAACTTACTCAAAGTAGCAAAACTGTCACTATATGGATACCATTAAAATACGTATTTGATTTCTTCAATTAATATAAAAAGGTTATCACAGGGTTCCTAGTCAAGTTTGAATTTCAGAGAAATCGTAATCAGAATATGCTGTTCACAGATGAGCAAAATAGAGATTAAAAAGTAGTTGTGGAAGATTTATCCCTTGGCTTCCTTATGTTAGATTTAAGAATTCAGCTGTTGTAAGATTTAACGAATTAAGATTATCGGATAAGCCTGTGGAAATAAATAGAACCCACACAGCATTGTAAAGTCGAATATTCTCTTAAAGAATTCAAGTGGGTCTTATTCCATAAATGCTACTTCAGACGAAGTATTGTCCTTGTACGTCATGCCACAATACACTGAAAGAGATGAAAATGCAAAACAGAACAAACTGTTGGCTGATAATGTAAGGGGTTCCAACTGTTAGTTAAATGATGGATTTTGAGGAAGGTGATTACAATCGGCTATACACAGCTCTTTTGGAATCTGGTCTCAACATCATTACATCAGAAATATGCTGCATGGTCAATTATTCCCATTTCGGTAAATTATATCGAATCATTTGCTTTAACCTAGTTCACCATGAAAATTGTATCGACACGAATAACCTGACTATAGAGTTCAACTGGAGATTAAGAAACAACACAACCAAGAATTATGTCTTCTATTTCATTTTACGAGAACTCAAGAAATGCTCCTTAAACATAAAGAATCAAGATATTACCATGATCAAAACATTAAAGCTGTAAATTGTATTGAATTTTAATTTTAATAGTCGGAAGAATATTGAAATTATTCATATTAAAATAAAGAAATGACAGCATATTATTCCCTTTTTGAGGAAGAACTCAAAGAAGGACCACCTGGTATTCCAGGAATAGGGTTTAAACTGACACATGATGGTAATTATGATATGGAAGAAAAGATATCAAGGAATGCTAGAGAACCTTTGGTAAACAATGACATAACTACAAAATCTTACGTAGACAGATGCAGGAAGAATCTAAAGTCATCCATTCTAGATTTGTCCAAGAAAAATTTAGTTCTTTTAGAAAATGATTAGCAGTATGACGCAAAAGAAAAAAGAATTATCAATAATTTAAATCTAGTTGACAAGTCTGATTCTGCAACTAGGGATTATGTAGATACAGTGGTGGATCTGTTAAAAAACAAAAGTTTACTGCATTCACCTGAAGGGAATTTTGATGCAAAAGGTAAAACAATTAATAATGTAAAGGATCCAGAATCTTAGAAAAATGTCATAAATAGACGATATTTTGAAAATAATGCTTTAGTAATCCATAGAGAGGCTTCCGGTGCTAAAAACAGACAAATTACACATTTTGTTGATCCACTTGGTGAACACGGTGGTGTCAATAAAAATTATGTAGACTCCAACTGCTTTAACTAAAACGAATGGAATTTACGATTTAAAAAATATTAGAATTATAAATGTGTACCACTGTCCCAACATAGGAGGATGTGGTCAGTAAAAATTATGGAGTTAAAAGATTAATGATAAAAGGCAGATAATATCTTAATTATAGATGATCATGATCTTTATGTACCATCTTTGTTGAAGCGTGGAATTTATAATTTTGGGGAAAAAAGGCTCAGTAATGTTTCTGATCCATTTACACCAACAGATGTTGCGACAAAAAATTATATGGACAATTAAGATTTCTTTGCTGTACTATGAGGGAGTTTTTGAATGTTCCCCAAATGAATTTAAAGAAGTTCAGTTCGATAGAATGAGTTCCAAACTACTAAATGAAAATTTAACATTGTCATCTAATATGTTAATGAAAATTACAGTACATCGATCATCTCCCATGCATCCGGTTAGAGTACGTTTAGAAATCAACGGTGAAGTTCTTTTTTTAGTCGACTTAGAAACAGATAAACTTCAATTGGCAACTTACATTGAATTCGGTTTTAAGTTGGTTGGTTGGGTTTTATGGCGCAAAGTCCAAAATTGGACATACTGCGCCAAGAAATATATTTCTTATATTTTCTATTTGTTGTCGTTTTTTCAAGTTATTTATTTTTTAAACCCAAACCAACATTAAAACTTTAAAAAACAAAAACCAGTGTATATATATATATAATTATATATATATATATATATATATATATATATATATATATATATATTAAAATCCATGCATAAAATATAAAATAAAAATCAAAAATATATACATATAATTTTAAAATTTAAAACATAAATTAAATATAATGTAAAAAACCTATTGCTCTCAAAAAAGCAAATAGGTTCCAGTGGGGTGGTTCCTCAAGCAAATCAAACAAGTTTAAAATATCACTTTTAAAAAAGTGTAAACAATATTGATTAAAACATGGGCATGGAATTAAAATATGATACACAGTGAAAGGTTCATCACACGTTTCACACGAAGGATTTAATTCGTTTAGAAATAAATGCCTATGTGTGAAATGTATGTGTCCGATACGAAGACGAGATAATCTTACATCAGCACTTCGTATCGGTAAAACTAATAATGAGGTGATGTATGGAAATATGGCACGCAATTTATTATTGACCTGCATGCTCCTTGACTCCTGCCAAAGAGAATAGATTAATATTTTAACATTTCTTCTCACGTCAGACAAAGGAACTGATGGAATACATGGGCCAGATGCAGATTTAGCAGCTGCATCAGCCCTCTCATTGCCATCGAGACCTACATGACTTGGGATCCAGCAGAAAATAATCTCATATCCCGTGCCAGCAAGGGAATCTAATGCTCGGAAAATTCTAGACACAACAGGATGGCAGTCAAAACTACCGTTCCGCAAAACTTCCAACACACTCAAACTGTCAGTGTACACACAATATTTAAAGGTATCACTTGTATTCATCTGCTGAAGTGCTTGGTAAATAGCAGTTGCTTCAGCAGAGAAGATGGAGTAGGACAAGTGGAGGCTGTAGCTAAGAATTTTGTTTTCGATAACTACAGCACAACCAACGTGTCCTGTAGATTTTGATTCATCGGTAAAAATTGGTGTGTACGTGGCATACTGACATCGATGTGAGGCATACAATTGCTGGGAAAAAGTAGTTGTTGTATCTGATATTCTGTAACGAGCAAAAGGATTGATGATTTTAATCTGTGGATCATACCAAGGTGGATGTAAGAGAAGGCCCGTTTTGTCAAAATGGACATCACATAGATTTGTATAAAAATTGGACTTTGTCCGAGTGAAAAAAGGTGGAATGCTGTATGAACTTGCGTCATACAGCCTCATTTGTGCAGAAGTAGCAGTCATGGAACATAATGGATGATGAGGGCCAGACATAATTTTTGTATAATGATTGAGAGTCAGCTGCATTCGTCTCTGGTCTAAAGACAGTTGTTCGCAAATTGCATACAGACTCTGGACGGGGCTATGTGCGGAATGCGCCCGAACATACTCTCAAAGCAGAGTGTTGTACTGTGTCCAGTCTGCGTAAGACTGAAAATCTTGCAGATCCATACACAACACTCCCATAGTCGATACGAGATAAAATAAGTGATTGGTAGACTCGAAGTAGTGACAAGCACCCCAAGATGTATTAGAAAGCACCTTGAGGATATTAAGTGATCACTCACACTTCTTCCGCAAATGAAGCACGTGTGGAAGAAAATTTAATTTTCGGTCAAATATTATACCCTGAAATTTTTCTCGTTGACAACTGGGATGGGTGTATTGTTTATGTACATAGTAGGATCATTATGCCAGCTATTTTTCTCAGAAATGGACACAATTACTCTTGCTAGGAGACAGCGTATTGCCATTCCTAGCACATCATGCAGCGAGTTTATTAACAGTTGTTTGTAGTTGTCTCTCAATTAATCACATGTTAGACCCCTCACATGATATCTGCAGGTTACCAACATAAAGCGTGCCATAAACAGGAGGTGAGATTTGATGGAGGATGCAACGGATATAAAGGTTAAAAAGTGTGACACTTAAAATAGAGCCGTGAGGCACACCCTCGGCTTGAATAAAAGTATTGGGAAGATATTTCCAATGCATACTTTAAAAACAAGGGAGCGTAAAAAATTACTTTAATATATCGGAAGATTACCCCGAAAGAAAAAATCATATAATGAATGGAGAATTCCATATCGCCATGTACGGTCATGTGTCTTCTCGTTGTCAAAGAAAATGGAAACCAGATGGTTCCTCCGAACAAAAGCGTTGCGGATTTGGGTTTCCAAATAAAGGATATTATCAAGAGTGGATCTTCCTTTACAGAAACCACTGTGATTGATATGTATACATTTATTTATTTCTAAGATATATACGAGAGAGCGTTGACCCTACGTTCAAGAGTCTTACAAAAGCAACTCGTCACAGCTATTGGTCGTTAGTGTGAAGGAACAGAAGGATCCTTACCAGCCTTAAGGATTGGAATTACTATTCCTTCGTTCCACAATGATGGAAATTTATTTTCAGTCCAGAAATTATTGAACAAAAAAGTAAGTTCAAAAGGGAATCTGGGCCTAAATTTCGAAGCATTTCCATCAGGTCCTGGACTGGTATTATTAGCCTGCTGTAATGCTCTCTTCAATTCCTACATCCGAAATTCGCAGTTGAAAGGGAAAGCTTGTTCATGGTTGAAACGAATTGGTGTTCGCTCAGCACGACTCTTTGTCCTTACGAACGAAGGACTATAAGAGTCGTTACTTGAGACACTACCAAAAGTTTCACCAAGGACGTTAGCGATATCCTTTGGAGAAGAGTATACAGCAGCTCTGGATTTCAAAATAGGAATGGAAAATTCTCTATATATTCCATTGGCTGCTTTCACTTTTCTCCGCAACTGTTTACTGGATGTGAAAGTTGTAATTGAGGATACATAGCGAGACCAGGATTCCTTCTGACTTCGACGACGAGCTCTGAAAGCTAATGGCTTTGCTCTCCTAAATGCGATATGATTCTCCGTTGTGGGGTATCTTCTGAATAGCCCCCATAACTTCCTTTGTGTTTTATATGATTCTTGGCATTCTTTATTCCACTAAGGTTTGCAACGCCTCTGTGGTATAGAAGAACTTTTAGGTATTGATACATCATCTGCTTTCTTAATTGTTTCAGTGACTTTACATATAGCATCATCAATATCATCGATCGTAACCATTTCAATATCAATAACTGCCAATTGTGTAAATATCGTCCAATCTGCCTGACTGTACACGTAAGTAGGTAGACGTTGTCCTACACTACTACCTCCAGTCTGGAAGATGACGAGAGGAAAATGATCGCTGTTGTGCAGATCATTTCCTACAGTTAAGTTTAACTATGGCAGAAGAGATAGAGAACAAATGGCCAGATCGAGGGAATGAAATGTTCTTGTGGGTACATGGAATTATGTCTTGTCGTCGGTATTAGGTTGTTGTCTGAAATAAACCACTTTATCTGCCGACCGCGAGAATTAGTATCATCATTTCACCACAAAGAACTATGGGCGTTAAAGTCACCTAACAGCAGAAATGGTTTTGGCAGCTGATCCATTAATGCATCGAGTTCCTCTTGGCGGATGACATCATGTGGTGTGGACTGTAATTAAGCATGTTGTATGAATTCTCACAGCTAAAGCCTGTGGAGTAGTATTCAATAGATGGACAGTGCTGGGATAATTATTTGATGTTAATATACAAACACCTCCAGACACTGCACCAACGTCACCACAGTCTTTTCTAAAGCTTTTAAACCCCGTCATGGAAAAGTTATTGATCGACTTTAGGAAAGTTTCCTGAGGTGCAACACATGCGGGATTGTAGGCTTAAATTATAGACTTGATGTCATCATGATGGGTACGCAAATCATGGCAGTTCCAAGAAACAAAGAAAGTTATTACTTAGTTTGAAAAATTCCTCTCCCGGAGCTGGAGAGCGTGTCATCCGACATCTCCTCGAAGGATAAATCCACGTGCGAGGGATGTAAGTAAACAGCGTCAGCTTCCAGAAATAAGGCTTTAAGGGTGGATATGGGAGGGTCTTTCTGAGCCCTTCTTAGAAGATTTTAATTTTAAAGCCTTCATGGCTTTTGATTTAGCAATAGGTATTCTTCTGCTTGATGATGATCGTGATTTTGACTTTAATTCAGTTTTTGTGGGTAATGTTTGTAACGGAACTGAGAAGTAATCAGTTTGTGTGCTGCAAGAGACGGTAATTTTTTTAGCAGCTGCTGCATAACTAACACCTTGTTGAGGAGTTCGAGATTGGACTTGTCGTCTCGCCTCAGGATACGAACATTTGTTTTTTACTTTTATGGTTGTGATCTCTTTTTCCAATAACCAAGTTGGACAAATTCGAGAATAGGAGGGATGGTCACCTTTACAGTTGACACACCTCTCCTTTGCAATACAGTTAACACTCTCATGACCGATTTCTGCGCAGCGAGCGCGGGTAAGTTTGCCTCTGCATGCCGTCTTCGAATGTGCAAAACGTTGGCAATGGAAACAACCCAGGGGATTAGGAATATATGGCCGTACGGGTAGGTTCATATAAGCCGCTTTTATTGATTGCGGAAGGTCTGGTGTTGCGAACGTCAGAATGAAATGCGAACGACAGAATGATCCATAAAGCCGATTGATGTGCTGAGGACCACAACACGCCTCCCGTTTACCTGAAGCAGAGGCCAAAGCAATGTGTTGGTCTCAGGAGCCCTCAATTACCAGGATCCTCCTTTCCAGGGAAACGGGTCTCCACGCACGGCAAACCAGTGGGTGATTTAGTCCTCAATAGTAGCTAATAGCAACAGAGCGGCGAAAGCTACTCAAGGGGAGCCATCAAACTCTTACAAGGCAACCACAATGAGGGAGAAAAGGAAGAAAAAGAAGAAGAGTAGAGGAGAGAGGAAAGTAAAGAGGAGGACAGATCACTGGGGTTCCTCAGGATTGTGACACCCGTGTTTACCTAAAGAAGGTAAACCCCCTGAGGGGGTCGATTTTAAGAATGATGTTATTAAATTGTTTATATTATGTAAGGAGAGAAGTATAGTAACACCATATTTAAATTTTTAAAAAAATGCAATTTGTTTAGCTCAATAAATAAATAGATAAACTCAATTCTTTACGCATTAAAACCTATAAGGAATTGTAACAAGCATATCAGATTTCTGATATCGCAGTCCATACTGATAAAATTTTAATTCACTTGGAGAATGGGTCACTTATTCACATATCTCTGGGCATATTAAATATGGAAGAGGTAGAATCATTAAAAGAGAAACAAATAAAAGTTATAAGTGTGGATATAAGAACTTAATTTTTTCACACTTAAAGAAAGAAAAAAATTTCTCTTTTAATAAACACAAGATGGAATTGCTAAATAAATTAAACGCACTCAGTTCATTTGAAGATGGAGCAAAGACTTTCAAGAAAATGAGGGAACTCAAAATCCATGAAAAATATCTTGTCACTGAAATTAAACAAATAACCACAGGGTATGGAAATAGAATAGTTGTAGAATTGTCTTGTACTGCTACCACAAAGATGTGATAAAATGGCGTCAGTTTATTTAAAAAATGATTTGAAACCTCTTTTTTTTGTGTATTTGGGAAGTAAGGATGTCGGGAATTCTCAACCAGCGCAAATGTTTCAATTCGAACAGAAATATTAGATTTTAATGGTTTTAAAATCATTACAATCAAATCGATTTAAAGAAGTTTGTTCAGTTTAAATAAAATATCACACCCCATTTTCCGAACATTTTTGTTCTTCTCTTCATGCAATATTTGATGTATTTGAACATATTTCAAAATTAGGGAATAAATTTCTTGATATTTATCAGTTTCTTCTTCTATACATAAGAATAACTTTTGACACACTCTTGCCAGACTATATATATATATAATCATTCTGTAGCTCACATTCCCTTAGAGTCCTATTATGTCACCGAATAAGTCGTAAATATTTTCCATTTCTGTTTATCATTATTCATATTTCTTTAAATGAATAAAATGAGGAAGCGGTTGGAAAAGTTGCAACCTTGAGAAAAAGCGCTCGGGAGAGATGCGGGTTTTCTTTTTTTCCTGTCTCGTACATAGTTAAAAAACAACTCTGAATGACGCAAGAGATTTTTATTCTAACAATCACTTTATGGCAGCACGAACTGGACTCAGAATCTGTAATAGAAAAATTTTCGCCTCTTTTCGTTTTGATTTCTGAAGTGTTTTTGACGATAATTTTCAATCAAATAAATTGCAGTCTTTGATATTTAAAAACTTTTCACACTCTAAGACAGAAACGACTTATTTAAAGCTATATTTTAACCTCTTTTTGTTTTCGGTGACATGTATATATTGTTTATACGTTCTCACACTTACGGGTACCCAGTAGCTCCGTGTCAAAGTCTAAGCTTAGCAACCGTAAGATCGCGGTTTTGATCCCCAACCTCGGCTTGGTAGCAGCTTTCGTGAATAGTGTAATGCTATTTGCGTAAAGCCCCTATTACATTAGAGTTGCCCAGATTTCAGTTTGAGCAACTCCCGTAGGCTTAACATTACGTGACGTCACAGCTAAAAATTTGAGCAATTCCTTCTATCCATCCAATAATATTACGGATTTTTTTCACAGCTGCGCAGTTGAAATTAGTAAATCATTTTGTTTTCGCCAAGTTTCATGCCAAATGAAAGTTATTGGCGTTATAAGTTGCCAAGAATCAACAACTTTTTTGTGCATGCAGCAGCAACTCGAGCAATTTTATCGCCAATGATTTTAAACACGGATCATGTTTTGTCTTTTTTTCGCTAAGTGGAAGTAATAACATGTAAATAAGTCATTGGTTTTAATTATTGCACTCCATTTCAAAATGGCTGATGTTAACATGGAGTGGACGAAAGAAATGGAAGTTGATTTTATTGAATAAATAAGGCTAAAGCCTCATTTATGGGATCTTTCTAATTCAAACTATAAATTAATTAAATTGAAGCAGAGAACGTATGATGAAATATGTGCAGAGTTAAAAGCAAAATATCAAAATTCTGATGATTTGTTTACACGAAGTAAGAATTTCCATGTATCTTGTCATGTATGAATGGTCTCTTAATTTTATTAAAGCGATATGTAAAAAATATAATTTTTCAATATAACTGTTTTGTTTCAGGCATTGATAATGCTATATATATATATGTATATATATATATATATATATTTGTGTGTATATATATTTCGTTTTTTAGCAAAAAAGTTTAAAGTTTTCAGAAATTCTAAGATAAATAATATTTAATCTAGTTTAATTATTCATATATAAATTTATAATGTTATTGTACAATATTGTAATCTATATTTGTCTTAGTAATTAGCAGCAAAATTTATTTTTCTAATATATGATCGTTTCCATAATTCCATATCGTTATGTTTTTAGAACTGTTGTTTTATTTAAGTTTGACTCATAATAAACATTCATTTTTTAAATAATTTTTAATGCTTGTTAAGAATTTAAGGCTGGCAAATCTTAAAATCAAAGGGATTTTTTCTGTAGTTTTTTTTTTCCTACTATATTCAGAATAATACAATTTTATTGTATTAGTTAAATATTCCATGCATTAATTTCTATTTATGTGCATTTCGTTAAATTATTCCTTATTTTTCATTTTTCATATATTTTCAGAATTGCTCATGAAGAAATTCAAAAACTTGCGAACATATTTTCAAAAGGAAAATAAAAAAATGAAAGAGAGAAAAAGTGGTTCTACTGAGCCTTCCTACCATTCAATATGGGAGCATTATGAAAGGCTCTCATATTTAAATGATGCTTGCACTCCGAGGAATAGCATCAGCAATCTAGGCTCTCTAGATTATGAACTTGATGTAAGACTTTTATTATAATTTCTTAATAGTTATCTCATTCTTTACTACAATTTTTCCAACACTACTTCAAATATAATTTAATTAAGAATCCTTTTTGATAAAGAATTCTTTTATTTAAAAAAAAATTAATTTTATATAATAGTAGTAGTTAAATTTATAAGTTGTGCTTTTTTTTTTTTTTTTTTTTTTTTAACATTAACATGTTTACATATAATTCAGGTCAAGTAAATTAAGTTTTCTCTTATTCATTTTTAATAGGAGTTTATTATAAATCCTAACATGTGCATGCAGTTTAATTCAAGTTAACTGATTCCATTTCTCTTTTACTGATTTGTTAATAGGAATTTGCTGACACAGAAATCTCTCTTCATAATGCAAAGAGCAAACCTGCTAAAAGAAAGAGGATAATGAACTAACTATATGAAAGTGCAGTGAATTGCTTAAAAAATTTAAGTAAAAGAAAGGCGTCTATAGAAGAAAATTTTGGACTCTATGTTGCCAGCAGAATTGCCAGTATTCCAAATAAACAAAAAAGAAATGCTCTTCAGTTAGAAATAATCAATTTAATAAACTCATTTGATGGAGATTAAATATGTTTTTGTCTTTATTGTATACTTTTTCAATATTATAGATGAAACATTTAATTAAAAATTCAGATAATTAAAACTGTTTTTGATTTCTTCAGCAAAGTAGATGAGAAGTGTTCTAACTTCAATATTTATTAAATTTACTGAATTTTCAAACATTACTTTCATTTAAACATTTTTAGTTATTCAATACATGAGATTTGTCATTTTACAATGTTTACCGTTTGTGTTAATACATTTGCAAATTTAAACTGAAAATTCAGTCAAAATAAGTATGCCATATAAAAATATTTAGTGTTAATTTTATTTTCATTAATTTCCTGTTTTTCTTTTTAGCAAGTTAATGCATTATAAATAAATGTTGAAGGTACAAGCAATTTAGTTTATTATTTACAAATACGTATTTATATGACTTCATTATTATTCTGCATATAATTAAATTTTTTATACATTTTTTCCCCATTTACTCCTGCAAAATATATTGCAACTCCATTTGCTTTTGACAGTATGTAAATTAGATTTAAAAATAAATTCTTATAATGATGAAAATACTGGAATAAACAAATAAAATAGTGAAATGATTTTAATGTAAGCAAAAATTGTATACAGGGATATATTTAAGTAGAATATATCCCTGTATATATTGTGTATAATTGATATAAAATTTTAATATTTTCAAGCCGTTTTATGATGAAGCATTTTTAACATGTTATAGATTATAGTAAAACTAGTTAAAAATTAAATTTAAAAAGCGCTGTGCAAAAATGAGTGCTTAGAATATTAAATAATTAAGCCTTTTTCTAGCTGCAACTACATTATTTACAGGATATGAAGTTTTTGCAATACAAGTGCTGTTACACAATAAATTCTCACCAAGTTACAAAAATTTGAATAATGAAATTAAATGCATTATTTGATTAAAATAGAAATCTTGTATTTGTTCCAATTTACGATGTAAATATAAATAATGTGAAAGTATAAAAAATAATTGCTATATTTGCAAAATATTTTAATTCACAGCATAGTCAATATAGAAAGTATTTTAGCAATTAACTAATCATTGAAATGAACAATTGCAATAACTAATGAATAATTAGAAATGATTGTCATATAGGTCATATAGATAAGCTTTCTCCATACAAGTCTGTCATCGAGTGCTTGAGAGTTTTACAATGGGCAATAACAAGTGCAATAAATGAATATGACCCTCATCTTATGTGAACTCTCTCTAGAATGAAAATCACTAGATATTCAAATGCCTCACCATGACTTTCAATTGCAAGATTATCTGCTATGGGGCTAGTGCTTCATTCTTGCACACATGCTTTTTTTTTTTTTTTTTTTTTTTTTTTTCAAATTTGAGGAAGTTGCACAAATGTGTATGTTAATAACAATAAATTTTAAGTAATTGATACAGTGTAAATACAGATATAAAATTTTAAACCCAATTATTTGTTTGAAAAAGTTTTAAATTGAAAAGAGTAATATTCTTTTAATCTTGAGAAAATAATTATAAGAAAGATTAATGAGTTGTATTTAATAAATAAGTGTATTTTATATGGTAAATCTATTAATTTATAGGTGTGAGTAAAGAATAAAATTAAGATCTGATAATAAAAACAATTATACCAAACCTATTACAATCTACTTTATTTTTTTACATAACCATTAATGTAAATCGATACTTTATTTTGCCATGGAACAGCACCAACACCATTAAAATAATCACAAAACTTTTTCTGAATTTGTTTTGCTATTGCTGTTCCATGTGTGACACTTCGCCGCAGAGGCAATAACATACTGCTTCCTGCTCTCTCAATGTCATCTTCAACTGGATGGATTTGTTTTTTTCTTAACAAGTTATGAAGGCAGCAGGAAGCAAAGACATTTTTACGCTTTAATTGGAGAAGCCATTATTTGATTTTGAAATAATCTGAACCTGGAAGAAAATAAGCCAAAAGCATTTTCTGAAACTCTCTTGGCTCTAGATAATCGATAATTAAAGATTCGTTTTTGATCATCAAGACCTCTACCAGGATAAGGATTCATAATAGAAGTACAGAGAGGGAATGCATCATCAGCTACAATAACATAAGGTACAAAATCAGAAGTACCAGGTAAACGTTCAGCTTCAGATATATTGAGAATATCATTTTTCCAAAGCAAATTTCAATTTGCTTTTATTCCAAACTCCTCCATTACTAATCCTGCCATTGGTCCCAATGTCAGCATACAAAAACTCTAAATTAGAATCAACTAGAGCAAGAAGAACAATACTGAACTCCCCTTTATAATTGTAGTATGTGGAACCAGAACCAGGTGGAGGCAATATTTTAATATGCTTTCCATCCATGGCTCCAATGCACATAGGAAAGTTCCATATTGTAGAAAATGCATTGGCAACGCTCTTCCATTGTTCAGAAGTTTTGGGGATTTTCAAAATTTCTCTCAAAACCAAACTTAACGCATCACAAACTTCTTCCAAGATGAATGATATCATACTTTGTGCTACTCGGAACTGAAAAGCCAGAGAACTTTGTGTTTTACCTAGAAAAGAGAAATAGCAATAATATTTTAAGTTATTCACATTATATTTTTGAAAAAAATTAAAACTTTGATTTTAAAAAATAAAAATAATATTATACATTTTAATATTTTTGAAACTACTCCATTTTTGTGAGCACCTTAATTTTGAAAATACAAAGAAAAAATTATTAAGATAAAGGTAAATACATTTCTAGAAATGTTAGACCTTTTTATAAATGAAATCAATATTTAACTTTTATATATAAGGGTTTTGATAGTGTTTACTTTTAACAAACATTTAACAAATAGCCTAAACAAATGATAAAACTTTACCTACACTGCTAAATTTAAAAACATATGATAGAAGAAAAATAACTTAATAATTTAAGAATGAGATTTATTGGAACAAAATGAAGGAGTCAGATAATGAATGTTGAGCTGATATGTTACTTTGAGCACTTACACTTGAAATTTAGTAATCCTATATATTATGAAGTTTGACACATCATTAAACTAAAGATTTTTTTTCTATATCTATAAACATTTATATGCCCACCAATGGCTGAGTGGTTAGTGCTCCTGATTCCTGAGCTGTGTCCCAGTTTGGGCATGGCTGTTACTTTCTGTGTCCTTTCTTCTGAGATTACAAATGTGGCCTACTCTATAAACAGACTAGTGGTGGCATAGAGTGGGTAATGCTACTCATTTCTGTTACTTGATTCACAGGTGCCCACTGGGTAGCGACAAATGAGTAGTAGTTTTTAACCTTGTTATGGCAAATGGTTAATCACCCAGTGCCTACTATTATTAAAAATGAATAAAATAAACATTCATATTAAATTACTTGTTGCTAGAAATCTTATATCTTTGATTGTAAAAATCAGATTTCAAAATTTTTTTCCAATGAAAACGTAAATCAAGGATATTTTTACAGTAATTACACTTAAAAGATTACACACTTTATGATTACTAATGTTTCCTGAACATTTCCCTGTATCATGTGGTTAAATTAAATAGTTAATGCAATAAAATGTTCAAAATCATGTTATTGATAAATCTATATATACGAGGAATTATTGTCAAACTATGTTTACCAAAAATGGATGTTTAACGTGAAAAGATCACAATAAATACTTGTGTACTTATTTATATGTCTATTGACTCGTATGTCATATTTATTTGTATGCATGAGAAAAATAATTAAATTGGGTTTTATTATATTACTTCCGCACATTATCGGAATACCGATTACGAAAAATATCATAAATATATGCTTAATAAATTAAATTTAGTCTCTTAATGAGGAATTTTAATATATTAATGAGAGAAAAATTTACTGTTAATTTCATAGCGGCCCTGCGTAATTCTTAGAAAAAATTCCTTATTTTACATATTTCAAACAACCTTTAAAACACAAATACAATGGATAAGACTTATAACTAAAATATACTTTAAAAATTATTTTACAAACTTACTTCTAAAGCAAGCTCCTTCATTAGGTTATTAAAACAACCAAGACTTTCTCTCCTTAGAAGCCATTGTCTACTCCAAATTCTTTTCTTTTTGTATGCGTTTATTAATAATCAAACATGCCGCAACCAGATATTTTTCATTTTCATGTCAGCAAAGATTATCTTACCCCATTTTAAAAGTGAAGGTTCGAAGCAAGATGGCGTATAGTAAATAAAATTTGGCTACAAACTAAATTCCCAAATAAGAATTCATTATGAAATGTGGACACCTTCTAGGTAAAATACGGCAACCTTAAAATTGTTAGCCAGAAAAGGGATCGATTATTAAATCTAGTAAAACTGTTATTTTCTTACAGCAAACCTGAAAGAAATCTCAAGCATTCATTGGACGAAAAGAATGAGTTGCTCAAATTTTTAGTTGTGACATCACATAATGTTAAGTCTACAGGTGTTGCTCAAACTGAAATCTGGGCAACTCTAATGTAATAGGGGCTTTAAGCTCACATATGGATCAACCACGGAGCGAAACATCAGTGGTGGGTCTCTATCAGATGTTGTCTTGTGTTGTCATTAATGTATTCCCACATATGCAGGCCATGCTTGACAGATCAGTGATACTAACTCCGGATTTAGAAACGAATTCTAACTCCGGTTTTAGAATATGTAAATAGCTGTTGGAACTGGACTTCTGGTATCACTGACATGGCGGGCGTTTTGCTAATTTTTTAGTGGGGAATAAATTTTTTTAATCCAACGCAGCAAAGAGGGCGTTGCAGCAGAAGAGGTTCGCTTATATTCATAATTAAATATTTTAATTTATATTTAAATATTAATATTCAAAAAATTTCATACAATATAAAGAAAACAGCAGCAAATAGAAAAAGAATCAATTAAAATCGTTTTTCTTACTAGCACAGCATATTGATTTTGTTTGGTAATTACTTCACTTTAGATAGATCTATAAACCAAATTATTATGAAATTATTGTAGCCAACATTTATACAAGTCAAAAGTTAGAATACAAAAATTTAATATCAATCGTGCCGCCATCTAGTGGCAATATTAAAAGCTAATACTAAATTGTTTTTTGACAATTTTACTGAAAATTTTAAATTATTTAAACAAAAAATTTTAAAAAATTATATTTTCTAGCAAAAACAATATATATATATATATATATATATATATATATACACATCAAGGTAAGAAAAATTCCAGGTGTAATTCACAATTTTCAAGGAGTCAAAATTCCAAAAGTTTCAAGGGCCCTTAAAAATATTTTTCGAATTTAAGAAGTTGTGCGAACGCTGTAATATACTATTTAATCAGGAAAAAAATAAGCAAGTTTTAAATGAAAATTGTAAATTATACAAGTACTTTTATTATTGATATGCGATTCAGAGACACAAGAGGATTAAAACATGCAAATCCATCACATATTTCATTAGTCAATTAAACAATTTTCATTTATATTTATACATTTCATTCTGCATATTTAGTCCATCAGCTGATCTATAAATATGGCAGTTGATCTATAAATATGCAATGAAATATTTTGTTGATAAAATAAACAAAAAATCCAATTTTTTTTAAAATGCAAGTAAACAAAATTAGTAATAATTTACCTTTCAAACATTATTAATGCACTTTAATTGAAGAAACATTCCATTTGAATCACCAAAGCAAAAGTCTGATACGAAAAAACAACTTCTGCACTCACTGCTTCTAAGCTAATGATATATATCGTTTAATTCGCTTAGGTTCACAAAAACACTATATTGTCTAAAAGTATATGTTCAATCTCCTTATTTGCGGATATACTAGGGTTCCCAGATAAAACTAGCTCATTCAAAGGATTTGTCTTAAAATTGCTTCTTGGCTGACTTAAACAGCATTTGAGATTTTGAATTACAAAGTTACAAATTTTTATTCATTTTCCATACCAATAAATAAAGAAGCTCAACTAAACTTATTCTGACAAAGTTGTGTCACACAATTCTACATTCAGATCATATATTTATTTTATGAAACTCTGCATCGAATTTCTACACTAAAGGATAATACAAAAAATTTATGTTTGATATTACTTAGACAACAAGTCTGTTACATTATGAATCTAAATAAAATAAAATTAAGAAATAAACGTTAAGATCAACCTATTAAATCTGTTATAAGATATCAAAATGCCAAATACTGAGAAAATACTCTCAAATTTCAGATTTTATTTAACTATACGATGTTTTTCCAATATAGTTATTCATTTAGATGGCTACTTATTTTTGTAAGTTTCCAATTTCTTGATTGAGAACAATACTTTATACTGCTGTTAATTGATAATCTCTTAAATTTCTCTCTAACATTAATACTCATTTCACAAATTTGATTTAATATTCAAATAATAAAAATGGAATAATAATCTAATAATTAACTGAATTATCTTCAAATATTCTGAATTTAATGATTCATTTATTTATTACATTCAATTCCATTGCTTAAAAATTCAATTTTGATTTGTGATGTTAAGATTATTAAATAAATTTGATTTTGTAAAGCTTTTAATACTATAAAAGAAAATATTTGTATTTGTTTATTTCTATACATTAATGTTTAAAACAAGTTTATATAAAATTAATTTTAAAATAGATGAGTAACAGTTTATAAGGAACTGATAAGTTGATTTTAAAAAGAGAAAATTTGTTCACATTTTGTGAAAATGTTATTCGCAAAAGAAAAGTATCTCTAAAAGAATTCTTATTACTTAAGTAAATTCAAATAAAGTTTACTTCAATATATCTCAATGTACTTCATTAGACTTAAAATTTATTATTTAAAACAAATCATTATCAGAGCAAATGAGTGCTTTTATAATTAGAAAAGCTTTTTGTTTTTAAATAAATTATGAAAATGTAATGCAAGGTATTTAAATAAAATGCTTTCTTTTTTTTTAAGAATAAGTTTTTATAAAGATATATTTTACTTTTGACTTCAACCATCACCAAATACAATTTCTCATATTGTTTAATGAATACAACTAATTGTTCCTTCATAAATTGAATGACTTCTCCTAACTTTTCTATCTTACGGTTAAAATAGTATTAAACACTTATAAAATAACATTGCCATACATTGTGGTGCAACACTTTTAAGGTAATTAAATGTTGTATACATGCTACATCTCATATTAATGGGATTTTCAAAAACACCATATTAGACAATAAATAATTGTAAATTGTTATTTACTATTAAATTTGCTTATTTTTGTCCATGACAGCTTAGTCATTAGTATGAGTAAATTTTGTTTTGTAAATGTAGAGTTCTAATATAAATTATAAAATACCAAAAATATATATACAAATTGAGAAAATGATGTATGCTATAGATACCAAGAATTGAATGAATATGTAGTTGTTGTTACTTATCTCATGGGTTCAGCAAAGCTAAATCAGGTCTATGAATTTATTCACTCTCAAAAAGTCCAAAACCATGATTGGGTTTCTACATATATCTAGTTTGGAAAGCCTCAGACAATCCAAAATATTATCAGGAGTTGCCTGTTCTCTGTGACACATCATGCAGATAGGAAAGGTCTTTTCCTTCCATACTGCAGCACTGAGGTTTTAAATGTCCAGTTTTAAATCTTGTAATGGCTGATTGAAATCTTAAACAGTCGCTTATGCTATATTGAAGGGACAAAACACCTCAAGATCACATTCCCTGATACCAGTGGTGCACTGAAAGGATTATCCAGGAGGCACTGTCAGATCTTGTACCCTTTGAAGAAAGTTCAGAGAAGGTTAATAACTCAGCAGCATTTAAATGTTTCCAAGAACACTCTTTAGCCAATAATTCTGCTGTTTTGTTGGCATGGATGCCTGTATGAGTGCAAATCTACTGAAAATCAACTTCTCAGAAAAACGAGATGCTTGAGCTGGTTAATAATTGTGATGTCAATACTATCTCACACTCTTTGTCAGTGTATTGAATAGAACTCAAGCTGTCAGACAGGAGTCGAATCAGAGTAACAAATAATGGATCCAAAGCTTTCATTTATAGCAATCAGTTCACTTATAAGAACTGAGTAATGATCTGGATTTCTCAACTTAATTTTTTCTTCACTTCCCTGTGATGAAATATGAATTCCAATTCTAGAGCAGCCATTTTCATCCTTGTTTCTGTCTGTATAACTCACAATACAATCCTTAGGAATTCCATTTATTATTTTGAGGTAGCTTTCATTTAAGGCAATCAGTTCACTTATAAAAACTGAGCAATGATCTGGATTTCTGAAATTAATTTTTTCTTCACTTCCCTGGGATGAAATATGAATTCCAATTCTAGAGCAGCCATTTTCATCCTTGTTTCAGTCTGTATAGCTCATAATATAATCTTTAGGAATTCCATTTATTATTTTGAGGGCCAATGTCTCAAATAAGCTGGAATGCCTTCTGTCTTCTTGCTCACTTGGGAGAAAAGTTTTTTGTGGAAGAAGATCTTGTTTAAACCCAGCGAGGGGGTCAAGGCACTATTTCAAACTATGATTCATGACATTTTTGTGGATCAAATTTTTCGAGCTTGCCAAGCTAAAAGGGCTGTTTCTATGGGATCTGGTTATTTTTAAAATGCAGCAGGTAGTCAGAACTTGGATTATTGGTCCAAAAACTAGCTAGTTTGGAAAAATGCTTCTTCAAACCTAAGTTTCTCCTGATTTCTAAAGCTTATAAATCAGCCTCAAAAGAGAGATTTCGTTCAAGAGACTATTTTGAATTCCTGTTATAATGCAGACTGCACTAAGCTGAACCCATTCTAGTCTTTGTAGATTAGTTTTTTAAGCACAGCAGTATACTGCAGAGCCGTATTCCATATTAGGTCTTATTAGAATCATGTATGCAGTTCAAAGAGTTGCGATGTCTGCAACTCAGTCTCACATAGAGATATATTTTAAGATATTAAGGCACTTTTTGCTCTTTAGGATTATGTGATCAATGTCTTTACTGCAGGGTAAATTGCCTAGCCTAAGTATTTGGGGTGCTCTTTAACTTTTAATGGCTGTCATTCATGCAGATTCTTAATTGGAAATCGAAAAGCCTCAGATTAGTTGCAAAGAAGGAAGCATTAGATTTGGAGGTATTAAAACATAACATGAGCAATTGTAAAATTAATGTTAGACTCTAGCTTCTCAATATCAGGTCCAGAGTTCCACAGTGTGGCATGAAGACTACTCCATAAATTTTCCCTATGTTTACAATATAAGGTAATTATTTGTCCTTACATGTGCAACTCTTAAGACTTTAAGGTAACAATTATTATTACTTTTTTTCATAAATTGATTGTCAATCAGAGGCTGTTTTTTTAAAAGGCAGGCTAATTACTAAGGTTTAAAGTAGAACCTGAACCACTATAAACATCCATCTGCAGATGGGAACAGAATCCACTATTTATTGAACTGAAAGCCAAAACACCAAACTTTCAGTTGCAGACTCAGCTGTTCTCATAGAAAAAAATCTTTCCATAAGATTATTCTTGACAATCTTATGAAATAATTGACATTTTAAATATTTGCTTTCTCATTAGGTGACCATATTTTATACATAAAATATAACTTGACTAGGGTTTATAGACTATATTAATGTTTAATTTTGATCAATAATAGCTACACCTATGATGAGAGTTGAACTTATGAACTATGTATATAATAGACATTGATGATTAGCTATCGAAATCAGATGCATTTGTTAGGATAACTATAATATGCTTGCACATAATCCTAAAATACATAATTTGTATCTTTTTATCAAAGTGTGGGAACCACTTATAAGATATTACCAAATATGTTTTTTGTTTTACCAAATATGTTTTTTTAAAAAATACAGAAAAATTTATAAGTTGAATTTCCATGAAAGAAACCATAAGAATGATTATCTCAAAATGATAGCCTCTGCCTTAAAATCAAATAAAGTGTACATATTTTAAATATAAAAGCATAGATTTAATACATTTTGAAATATAAAATTGATATGCATTAATAAGATATCAATTTTATTTGAAAAATTTTTTTTGAAATAAAATTATTTGAAAATTTTTTAATAAACTCAAACAATAAATATCAAATAATTTATGTTCAAATCAAAATCCATAATTTTATCAGTTTTAAATTAGTTTTCAAATTAATAACATAAGGTACAGTACATATTCTTCGTTCATAAATTCTTAAACAATAAAAGTCATTTAAAAAAAACTCTTTTTTAAGACACCCTTTCAGCATTAACAACAAGTTTAATTAATTCTTCTAAGTCAGCAATATCATCAGTTTTCATTCCTAAATTTAAAATAGATTCTTTCAAATTTTTCACATCAATCACCAACTGACGCCGTATTTTATCATCATCAGTAACGCCACTACTAGATCCCTGACCAGATGGCTTATCTCTAGCTCGTTTTAAAATTTTAAAACTATCCTCCATCTTTTTGATTGAGGTCAAGACTTCTTTAATAATCGTCATACATTCACAGATGATACCAATAGAAACTTCCAACTTGCAATGTTCTATCCATTTTGGAGATAATATTGCTTTGGTATCATTCAAAAATTCTTGCAGGGGCATAAACACTAGTGATACATAAGTTGAAGGTTTCAGTGGCATTTCACGATTAGTCCTTCGATAAAGACGAGGAATATCACTAATTAATTTCAAGTGGGAAACACAGTTTTTAGTTACCATATTAACTAAGCACTCAGCAGCTTTTGGCAAAATTTTACTCAAGTTGCCTAAGCTTTCTTGAAACGATTCATCAATAATAACATGCACAGAACAATTGTCAACATTTGGCAGAATAGAATCATTGAAATATTTATTTAAATCCACAATGAGTAGCTCCACATCTTTGATCAGCATTGACACCTCAAAAGACATTTCACCACAATCACTAAGAATAGAGAAGCACTGGTTTTTGAAACGAGATAAAAGTTGCAGCATTAAAGCAAAAAACTGACTGCATAAGGGAGGAAGATAAACATTGTCATCCCAACATAGAATAACATTAACCCATAAAGATGATGTAATTTTTAACATATAGGGAAGTTTCTCATCAATGGTTTTATCAAAAGGCTCAGTTAAAGAGTTTTCAAATGCTCCAGCAATTTCTTGAAAGCGAACTTGGAAGTAGAGATCTAAATTCCACTTTTTTAAAAATTCACAATAGGAACGATGATTTCTTAAATTATATATAATTCCCTTTTCAGTACAATATTCTTCAAATTTATCTAGAAAGTTCATGGTAGCAGTATAATTTTGATGAAAAAGTTTAGGATCTCCAGGGGAATACAGAGTAACAGGATCAAGATACTCAAAACAAAGCATGATTTCAGGCCAAACAGCATTTACTAGGAAATTGAATCCAGGAATAACCTCAGAATGAGCTTTTGTACTGCATGTTATACTCAAAAGATCATCACAGTAAGTTGGTATAAATTCCAAAATACTGTCATATAATTTTGATAAGCCTTTCTTAGAAAGATTATTTGGAGTTATTAACCTCCTCATAAACGGCCTGACAATGGATTTAGAAAAGCAATTTTCAACCACATTTTCTTTTCCCATAATTGCAAAAATTCGAAGAATTTTAAAAACCTTCTCTTTGTTTTGAGAAGGAAGACTATGGAGAAATATATCTTCAAGTTTTGTTTCGATAGTAGAGGACATTGCAAGCACTTCGGCCTTTTTATGATCCAGATCACTCAATCCAATCAATTGATTCATATGAAACTGAACCAGATTAAACATTAACGCAGCTTTATCCAGAGTCTCGATTTGTTTTGAAATGTCATCAGTTTGGAAAGCAGAATTTCGCAAGAATCCTATCTCTTCAAGTCCTTCTAAAACGACTAAAATGTGATGTACTACTAATTTTGTTTTACGCGCGGAATCTCGCTTTTCGAAAATATTTTCAGAAAATTTCAAAGTTTCTTCTAAGTTTTTTTTGATGGACTCAATTTCCTTTTTTAAATTTTCAAGAGGTAAGGCAAGACCTTTAATAGATTTGTCTAATCCAACTAAATTACTAGATAAATTAACAAAATCAGCATAGTCTTTATTAATTAGTTCTATCATAGCTGTACATAATATTTTATGATATAAACCAAGATCTTCGCGCATAGTTTCCAAAGTGGCATGTTTCCTACAATCGCTAACAAATTTATCTACGCAAAAATCTATTTTAAAAAAGTCTTCTTTACTAAAACACAATGTCAACAATGGATCCATGATTACTGAAAAATCATAAAACAATTTTGAAATATTAATATTTTATAAAATCTTGTGATTCCTAATCTTAATAGTTAGAGAAGCACTTCATCACTAGGAATGCAATAAGAAAACATTGCAATTTTTCACTTGCTTGACACCAAAGCAAATCTAACTATTACACGTTATCTTAACAACAGTTGAATTGAGTAAATAAAGTAGGTATACAATGTACTTGACAGGTTTCAACCACATACCAATATTTGTAAGACGTACATCTTGCTGAAAATAACGGCACGCCAAAATTTTAATTGCCGCTAGGCGGCGTGACCAATGCACGATACCACTATCGAGTGGGAAATGCATTGATGTCTATGGGAATAAAAATGTTTTAAAATTAATTAAATGAAACTGAAAATAATGTGAAATAGTTGAATTTACATGCTAAGTATATTGAATATTAATCTGTCAATGATTATAGTAAAAGAAATGATAATTGAAATACAAAATCTGACATTTTATTGTTAGGTGTTATGCAGAATAGAACCAATTTTACTTTTGTTTTTGTGGATAGAGAAATATTTATTTTACAAAATTCATTGTATCTATTTCCAATATTAATTGTGAATAATTATATTTAATTATTGATGTTTTTCCTTGATTATTTATTTTTATTTTCTCTGATTTTAACCATTTAGATAGATTATAAAGTTGAAAGATATTTTGCTAGATACATTATTTTAATGCATTTTACCATTAATTTTAGAAATTGAATTTCAAATTATTTTAGAATAACTAATTAAAAATCAATATATTTTAATAGGAAATCAAATTCTATTATATTTTTAAATATATAAATATAGTTATATTTGATTCAAATAAGATTAATTTTAATATTATAAGTTTTTTACATTTCAATTTAGTTATTCTAGTGATTTTAATAGAAAATAATTTTAATATAAAATTTAATATATTTTGTTTTATTTAATATATTTTACTATGAATTTGCATTTTATTGTAATTCATTTTTTACACAATTAAAAAAATATTTCTCAAATTCTTTATAACCAATATATATATATAACTATGTTATGCAATTAAATAATTATATAAATATAACATTTCTTAAAATTACAGGCAGGAACTACTTAAATTTAGTTACATTCGAGAATTACGTTAAAGAAAAAAGTTTAAAACAAAGTAATTCTTTTAAATGCTCACAGATAAATATAATTTTTGTTTTCAATATTAGTTTAATTAATATAACCAAAATTTATATTAATTTAAAAAATTTTTGCTTCATATATATGTATAATTTAAAAAAATTTTTTGCTGCTTCATATATCTTTATAATTTTACTAGCTTATTTATATATTTTGATGGAAATGAATTTCCCTGGGAATCACTTTTAAGATATGAGTTTATAATAACGTTAATCTAAGCCATCACATTGATTATGTACTACACAATTGAAAAATATTAAAGGTTTAAATTATAACTCATACTTATTATTTTCTCAGTAAAACCAGATTTTGCGAAAAAGAATCTTAGAAATTTATTACGAATCACATCATACTATAATATATATATAATGCTTATATAACATAACGTTACAGGGTTAATATTATATACCATACCTCAAATAGTTCCATTATTTTTGTTTTTCAGAAAATTTAAATTCCAATCTGATTATTATCTAAACAATAAGCTTAAAAGACATTGAACATTTTACGTTGATTAAGATTCCAATATTTATAACAAATTAATGAGCACTAAAATTTGACATTGAGATTTCTCATAAACTTTGTAAAAGTAACAGTTAGTAAATTTTAGTGTTTTCTTTCTACTTTATTTACAATAAATGAAATTTGTTAGAGAAAACTAAGAAAATACAAATACCCTCTGGAAATTTCTTACAAATTGTAGTAAATTAAATTCTTCAATTTTTTATCGTACTCTATATTATATGCAATTATTAAAATATGTATTGAAATATATTCTGATCACCAAATATAATAACTCCTTTAACATCAAATATTGAAAATATTAATAATGAATTAAAACCAAAACCAATATGATCACAATGATAGATGTCAAGCTCTTTTTTTATTATGTTTTCTTTAATTGGATAAAATATATAATGGAATAAATTATTCCTAAAGGAAAAATTGCACACTATCAAATTTGCATGCATTTTTTATGTATCATAATGTACAAACTTAACCGTAAATAATTAATCTATAGATACTTTTAAAGTAATTTCTGGATTTAATTTTTAAATAAATCAATTAAAACGAATTTTAATAATTTTACTTATATAATAAAGTTTTTTATTTTTAATTTCAATTTCTAATATTACTTCAATTTTTAATTTGTAATAGAACCAGATTCATTTTGAACAGCTTTTTGTATTAATCCTTCCTTCTACACTATACAGAATACAGAAGTAATTAGAGATGTAATAAAGCAACGCCATCTAGCGATCATAAGCGAACTGAGAGTACCAGACTAGCTCTAACCCTAGAGCCTAATGCTGCTCGATTATGATTGTCGGAGTTTTCCTTGTTTTAATATTCTTCTGTTTTCATTTTTCTGTGTAGCGTGTGTGATTTACCTGTGTTTTTTTTAATGTTAAATAAATATAGAAATAAGCTAGCCGTGTGTTAAATTATTCTTCACACATATGACATAGAAAATCTGACGCCCAAGACGTGCGGCTGAATCCAAAACGATAAGTATATTTTTGTTGTGATTTACTTTTTGTTGAATCGTCGGAGTTGATGAGTTTATCCAAACTCATACAATCTAAATTCATATTGTTTATCCAAACAATCATATATAAATTAACTTTGGCTTATCCAAGCTTTTAAAATATATATATATATATATATATATATATATATATATATATATATATATATATATATATATATATATATATATATATATATATATATATATATATATATTTCGATCAGCAGATCCGCTTACATGTCTCTTTGTTATTCATTTCTATTTTATGATTATTTTGCTTCTGTTTTGTATCAATGTGTGAAGTGTTTAATATTATTTTATATATATATAATGTGTTTAAGTAGAGTCGTATAATTTAATCATTTATACTGAATATTAAAGGCGAAATCAGGTTACTTTAAAAACGAAATTCGCAAAATTGTTGGAAAATAAGTTAGTCACCCAGACCACTGCCGCCGAGAAGCTACGCGCTTGTTTTGTTTTCTTTTCTTTTAGGAATGCGATTCTGTTCCCGCAACAGAAATTTATTACTTTCAAGTGCCTTTCGAAGGAAGGAAGGGGTCCTTTTTTTTTCTCATAGCTAAATAATTCTTAAAAGAGAATCTTATTTCTCTATGAATGTATATTTTATTTTATAGTAAATAAGTATAAGATTTATTGAAATTGAAACTTATTCAATAAATAAAGTCATATGTGTTCATTATATGATATATAATATTGTTTTTGTATACATTTGCTTAATTATTTAATTGCATTTAAATAATTTTAGGAGTAACAAAAGAGAATTTTATCAATTTTATAAATATGTAATCTTTCATACATGTTCTGTTTTAAATCAAAAACAAAAGTATTGAATTATTAAAGCAATATATTGCTAAGTATTATTTAAAAGAAATTTATTTGAAAATTTATTTTTGATTCTTGTATTGATCTTATTGTTGTGGAAAATGTGTATTTTTGTATATTAGTTACATTATCTAATGATTCATATTTCTGAGAATGAGTATCTGTCATTATAAAATTATCTGTTACTGCATATATAATTTATGTTTGTGGTCTATGGAAATAATTAAATAAGCTATTTGAAAGAATTTATGAATATTCTTAATGATTTTTGTGCACTAATAAGAAAATATTAAATACTCTATGAATAATATTTCTGAAATTAATCTGTATGTTTGTATTGTTTTCTATATATTCAAAAATTGTTTTAAAATTTAAATGATACTTTTTATATATACAATTCACAAGGTTATTATTTTCGTATGAAGTAGTAGGTAGTGATGATTTTACAGTGTTTGTGTTATATATTTAATATTTTTAGTAATTGTACTGGCTAGTTTCTAGTATTATTTTAATTATTTACTACAAAAGTATTACTTGTTGTTTTGTTATTCCAATAATTGAAATACATTATCTTCTTTTAAAATGGCTATACTGAAGTGTTTGATTTGATGTTTCTGGTATTTGAATAATTTTATGTTTAAGAATTTTCTTTTGGTATCATTTGATTTTCTAAATATTTCACTAATATTGAAAGACTTTGGTAAAAATGGCTTTTCTTGGCAAATCTAAAAACAAGACCTCCGAACTCTTGCAACAGAGCTTGGTTTGGCTGTGTCTGATGAGATGAAAATAATTGACCTTAGAGAACTTATAACTAAAAGTGATAATTATGATGAAGAACTTGTGAAAAACATACTTAGTGTTATAATAGAAGATCGCTTAGAGGCTGAAAAAGTAGCAGAATTTGAGAGATTAGCAAAAGAAAAGGAAATTGAAGAAGAAAGATTGCGTAAGTTACAAGTTGAAGAACAATTGCGTTTAGAAAATGAACGTGATTTTGAATTGGAAAAGCTTAGGCTCCAGCTCGAAGCTCAAAAGGCATCTACCTCCATTGTAGGCGCTTCTGATTCTGAATGTCAAAAATTCGAACTTAATCGTATCATTCCTAAATTTAATCCAAAAGAGGATGAAATTGGTCTATTTTTAATTATATTCGAGAGACAGTTGAAATTTATGAATCTTCCCGAGTCTTCTTGGATACCATATTTAATTGGATCTTTGCCAACTGAAATAGCACAACTGCTTGCTAGAGAAAATGAACAAGATGCACAAAATTACCAAAAGGTGAAGGAAATGCTCCTTAAAAGATTTAGGGTTACTGCTGATAAGTTTCGACAGTTATTCTCACAACATAGAAAAAGTTCTGATACAACATGGCGAGACTTTTACTTTGAATTAGCCTCTTATTTTGAGGGATGGATAAAAGAAATGAATATTACAACTTTTGATCAACTCAAAAGCTTAATAATTGCTGATCAAATTAAGAAACGAACTCCACCAGAAGTCAAAGATCATTTTCTTGATTCTTGGGCAAACTGGATTAATCCTCTAGATATAGCTGAAAAACTGGATGCTTATGAGAATGTCCGGCAAGGAACAAAGAAGCAATTGAACCAGTCTCAAAGGGAAACATATTCAAGAGATGCAAACAGGAAAACTATCCCAGATAGAAAATTTCGTCCTGTGATCAATGCTACAGAAAATGCTCAAAATCGATATTCAAAAGTTCCAATAACTCGTTCCTCTACTTCTAGATTAGATGGAAGATCATCTATCCGATGTTTCGGTTGCGGAACGCCTGGAGTTATCAGATCAAAATGTTCTATTTGTACAAGTTCTAAACATGAAGATACAACTGTTAATTGCATGAACTTATTCACAAATAATATAAATACAGATATGTCAAGTATGATTGTCTTCGAATTGTTTGGTAAGAAGATTGCAGTTTGCGCAGATACTGGTGCTTCACATTCTATTGCAGGAGAAAAGTTATATAACTTTTTACGAGATAATGGAGTTGCTTTTGAAAACAAGAAAACTTCGATCACTCTTGCTGATGGAAAACTTCAATCCATGGTTTCCCTTAAAACCATCGTCAATCTGTGTATAGAAGGTAAAAGTGTGTCAACAGAACTTCTCGTTCTACCTGAAGCCAAGGATAACAGCACACTCTTAGGAAGAGATTTTCTCCATGCAGCTGGTATTGTTCTCGATGTTCAAAATGGGACCTGGCATTTTTGCGAAAATCCACTGAGACAGTATTTGTTCTATGTAAAACCTACTAATGCAAGAAAAGCATCAAACATTTCTAAAACTTCAGTGGTGCCTGAAACTACAACTATAGTTCACTTGAGAAGCGATGAAGGGAGACATCTAACACAGACGCAAAGAGGCAAACTAAATTGCTTACTTCAAAGTTACAAGCATTGCTTTGAACCAGGGGGAGAGCCCACTCCTTTCATTAAGCACAGAATAGAGACATTAGACCCTCATCCTGTATCTGTTCCACCGTATCGTATGTCTCCAGCCAAGAGAGAAATACTTAAAGAACAGTTGGCAGATCCAGATCTGAAGAAAATTATCGATTGTCTGGAAAACAATGATAAGGATGAAAACTTTGCTAACTATATCAGTCGAGGATATATAATGAACGAAGGTATTTTGTATCGTTATTCGCCTGAGACGGATTCAGACGATGCGCAATTGGTTGTTCCTATCCAAGAACGACAAAGAATTCTGCAAGAATACCATGAATCCTACAGCTGGTCATTATGGAGTAGAAGGTACATACAATAAGATAGCTTCCAAATATTATTTCACAGGCATGAGGAAGTGCATCTCTGATTATGTCAAAACATGTGCGGAATGTAATCGGTATAAACCAACAAATCAGAAACTTGCTGGTCTGCTTAGAACGCCTATTTATGCGCAAAGATTCGAAACTCTTGCTATTGATCTCTTTGGTCCTCTTCCAGAAACTTCAACAGGAAAGAAATGGATATTTATTGTGGAAGACACGAGTACCAAATGGGTTGAGTTATTTGCTCTTAATGAAGCCACAGCGTCAAACTGTGCCAGAACGCTACTTGAGGAAGTTTATCTACGCTATGGACTTCCTCGGAGATTAATCAGTGACAACGGATCTCAATTTGTTGGTGCCGTCATGCAACAAATTTGTCATTTGTTAGATATCAAACAGGACCTTATCCCTGTTTATCATCCTCAAGCGAATCCGTCTGAACGTAAGAACAGAGATTTGAAACCTAGATTAGCCATCTTAGTAGGCGATGCGCATGATACCTGGGAAGAACATCTTCCGATGATTCGTTTTGCCATGAATACAGCTAGATGTGACACCACTGGTCACACTGCCGCTTATCTGCAATTCGGCAGAGAGCTTAGGACGACGGATGATGTTCGTCATGACATGAGATCAATTATTAATAATGATAACTTTGTCCCTGAAATAACGCCTTATTTGAAAAGGTTTGCTCGCCTGACTCCTCAAATCAGGGAGCGAGTAGAACAAAAACAAGATAGAAGAAAGGTCTATTTTGACAAAAGACATAGACAGGCTTACTATAAGCCAGGTGACAAAGTATGGATTACTCTACATCAAATAAGTAATTCCAGGAACAAGAAAAGTAAAAAATTTATGCCAAGACGTGAAGGTCCATACCTCATACTTACAAACAGGTCTCCTACCACATATGATGTTGCAGATCCTGCTGCACCTGATCAAGTGTTAGGTACATATCATACGAATGTGATAAAGCCATACCAACTACCTTCATTGAAAGACAGAGGTCCAGTTGCTCCCTTAAGAAAACGAGGGAGACCTCCAAAAATCAGACAGTCAAATCCTGGCTCATCATCGAGACGATTTCAGAGCCAGAGGGGGAGTCTGTAATAAAGCAACGCCATCTAGCGATCATAAGCGAACTGAGAGTACCAGACTAGCTCTAACCCTAGAGCCTAATGCTGCTCCATTATGATTGTCGGAGTTTTCCTTGTTTTAATATTCTTCTGTTTTCATTTTTCTGTGTAGCGTGTGTGATTTACCTGTGTTTTTTTTAATGTTAAATAAATATAGAAATAAGCTAGCCGTGTGTTAAATTATTCTTCACACATATGACATAGAGAATAATAAACTGTTAGGAAAATACAGAAGTAAATTTTACAAAAATAAAAATACTAAAACAAATTTCATCACTCAAACCATTCGATTCCAAAATTCTAAGGAGTTTAAATGATAGGACTGAATATTATAATTAATATTCTCGTCACTATTCATGGGGAGGGTAGTAATTATTTAAATATTTTTAGGCAATTCTGTTTCTCCAAATATAGAAATTACCTCTGGTAAATATTGCAATGACTTAATTTTTAATTTCATTTCTGATTTCTTGTGTATTAAAAATGACACTATTGTTTAAACCATTAAAATAATTATGTTAGAAAATTTTTATTTCTGTACAAATAAAAAATCATTAGTATAATGACTCTTTTATTTTGTGAATTAATTTTATTCTTTGTTCAAAATTTAACGTTTTTTTTATTTATTTATTTTTTTATTAAATATTTCTTAACATTTATATATGGTTAGAATCTTAACTCTTCTTTTATATGTTAAGAAACACGTTTCATTCTTATTGTTCAATATAAACATGTTTACATAATATTAATTACTCTTAAATTGCAATTATTTATTAAGTTAATGTCATCCATTATTTATTAAATTAGTGACATATTAAGTGCAAATTTTTATTATTTCTCGCCATCATTTTAAATTATATTATATATATATATACTAAACCTTAATTTAGAATATTCTATTCTCTTTATACAAAGAAAGAATTTTATCAAATTGTAGCTATATTTAACCTTATTATTAAGAAATTAAAAAAAATTTAATAGTATTCAGCTGATTTTCTTCTACACAATATCTACTATTTCTTATATACAATAAATTCGCACAATTCTGTATACTTTATTGAAGCATTGATTTACGTTGTAACTTTAATAAAAGGTTTTTAAAACAAAAAGAGCATTTTTCAAATACTTAATAGAATATCTTTTGAAACTAACAGTATTGGATATCTATAGACATTAAATGCCATATCGTTACTAGAAAGTAGTTGAGTGATTTAGTACCGAGTCCGATTGCAAAATGAGAACATTATTTCTAAAAATAGTAATTTCTCTGTGTGGTTATGTACTTCAACCGCATCAAAATAATTATTCATGCGAAATGAAAATCCAGAGAAATATGGAAATACTGTACAAGTTATGTCTTAAATTAAGGTCCCACACTAAAAATATTGGATTTACAGAAATTTTAAAATAAATACAGATTTTCCCTAAGAAGTTTCTTTTAGAATAAAATAAATTACACAAACATTTAAAAAAATTCACACAAAATAAATCTTAATTTGATTCAATATTCAAGGTTTACATGAAAATTTCATCTGCTTAATTACAAGTATTTAAAATTATTATATTTCATTTATTAATGCCACATGCTCATATTTATTAATGTCACATACTCATATTTATTAATGTTCCATATGAATTGTTCTTAGGTCAAATATTTTCTTCAAAAAAAAAAATGTTTTACTTCTTTACGAAAATAAATGTGCTAACACTACGCGTCCTTTTGTATTCAACACCTAAAAGGGTGCTTTCTGTTTCCCACCACCTGTTTCGTTAATGAGTAGATAAATAAAATTACCCCCCGAAGTTTTAGAGCACGGGCAGAGGAAGAAAAGAGCTTCTTCAAATGGTCACCGAAAATGACAACGGAATCTCACTTTAAAGACCTTATCAGGCATTAAGGAAGAATATATTTCCCTTCTTCCGCTGATATTGAGGAAAATATTCATTTAAGTACGGTTTTTAATAATCATAATAATAATTGTATTATTAATCATAGTAAAAAATTATGCATTGTCTCGCACACACATTGAATGATTTTAATTTTTCATTAAATGGTCAAAAATAATAATGAATGTTTAAATATAAAATTGGAAACACATGAATTATTAAAAATGTATGCATCTATCATTTAAATTACTTGTATAAACGAACACGAGCTTTATAAATTTCATTTTAATAATATTCACTTAATTTATTAAAATTGTAGTTCATTTATTAGTTTTTCAATAGCTTTCCTTCCCGTACAAAACGTGAGCCAATACCAAATAGCCTTTATATGAACTCTTGACTTAATTATTTCTTATTCTATCAGCAAAAATCAAAAGTTTTTAAAGCCAATAACCTATCCTGACATAGTTTAAAGTTGTCAAGTTGCAATTTTATTTATTCTCTTCATATTTACATAGATAAAATATTCCTTTTCATCTTCATGATTTCAATATTTTTTGACGTTATTTTAAATAAATGTATATCCTGATTTTTAAGTTCTACATTTAATGGCTCTTTTTAATTCCAATCACTTAATGTATTTCGCAATTAAACTGAGATTTCTTTTTTACTTTAAATAAACTTCAAGTTATTATTTTTTTTTTTTTTTTCAAATAATAATCTATTCTTTAAAAATTTCAATGTTTTTAAATACTTATTGAATTTTAGATATGGAATATCAGCGTTACATCTATTGCATTACATTCCTTCAAAAACTTCGTATAATATTTTTTGTTCGTGTTCTCTAAAGCAATCAAATGTTTAAAATTCTTAATTAAAAATTAGGGAGAGTGTTGCAAAAAGGTTTTAATGTACAAAAGCTTAATATAGTAGATTTGAAAATACCTTTGTGTTACCGAGTAATAAAATGCTTAATAATGCCTCTCTAATTTATTTATAGATAAGAAAGAAATCTATTTGAAGTAAATCGTAAGTAATAATCGGGATGCGCAAGATGTCCAAATCGACAGGTTCTGATTCGAAATGGATGCATTATATTTTTTTATTTAATCCAAAAAGAAGATTTATACAAAAAGGGAAATAAAAATTCTACGTATCGAATCATTCTGTCTATATAAGTCACAGCAGTGATAAAGAAGATGCTTAATGGATACCCAATATCTTTAATATTCTTTAACTTATGTCGCGTAATTTTCTCTTCCCTAATTTGTTCCAAAGTTACAAGATCCGCACAGAGAAAACGGTAGTAATTATATTCTCTGCCTTTAATTAAAATTTTTTTTTTCAGTTTTTAGCATTTGAGATAAGAATTAATGAAACATATTTTATGTTTTATTTATTTTTATTAAATAAATGAAATATTATAAAGGAAATTCTAGAACTTACTTTATACAACAACAATAAATTTTTCAATACTTTTTAAACAAGAACTGAACCACAAAAACCGGAGAAAGCCGTTATTTTCGTCGGAATGAACCGAAAATAATATCAATTTATTTCGTTTCGAATATCATCAGCCATTTTGCTACTGTAATCAAATTATATACATTATTTTAATTTAACATCAACCATATAATTGTTATTACATGTAAATTGCGTCCTAATTTCCTGTTTTGATGCTCAATAATATTTTTCTGTTTTAGTCTCGCATGAAATTGCTTGCAGAAGGCAGATTTGACTTAATTGAATAAATTAGAACAGCATGCGCCCATCTACAAATGTTTGTATTAAATGTTAGAGGGACAAAGAGCAGATTTTCAGTTGGAAATAGGATGAGCAATTCTACGCCCTAAGAAAGCGATTGTGATTTACGCGTAATAATAAGCATCCTTGTCTAATTGGTCAGGAGACGTAAAAAATTTTGAAACAGTCGGAATGAATTCATGCGGATTAAGTACAACGGTCAATTAGAAGTGAATAGTTAACTAAAGAATAAAATAAAAATCCCGTTCAACTGTCACCGGTTCTATTCTTTTATTTTCACTATAAACCAGTTGCGTCCAATGCATTCCAATAAGGGGATTTTTACATATAATTTAGAGTCCTTGGAATGAAGACATATTAACTCTTCCTTAGTAGATTATTATTTGTATTAGACTATTATTTCGCAGATTGTAAATGGGTGAAATTAAAATCTTGATACCCCATACAATTCCTAATGAATGCTACTTTGAAATTATTAAATAGGGAATTATATATACATATGCATACATACATACATACATATATATATATACACATACATATATAGATATAATTTTATGCGATTTTTATTGAATTATTTACTCATGGTTTTACATGACTGTGGGTTCAAATGTTCATGTGTTACAATCCCACCTCGGGCTTGTTGGTAAGTAGTGATTACGAACCCACTTTAAATTTTTGGTCTGAAACTAATAAATCTTCGTGAAATGCGACTGTCGGGTGACAGACATCTGCGCAATGGTGCATTTTCTCAAGAATAATTCTCAAGAAACATTTATTAAGCACTTAAACATTAAAAAAAAATTAACTTTTAATGTTCGAAAAAAGAATTTTTCAACATAAAATGCCAATATAAAAGCAAGATATTAAAAAATTAAATTTCTTATTTTTCTGGTGACATCAACACATATAAATCCTTTTTATGGAATGAAATTCACATGAAGATTTTTAAGTTGTTTGATTAGTTTTGGAATTTTTTTTGGGTTTCTTCCTTTACATGATAAGAAAAGAATCTAAGTATATTAATTTAATCAACAAATGAAATGAAATCAATAGAACTTTTTATGAAACGTTATATAATTTTTTTCCTTTTAAAATGAAGGTTTACATTGTTTTGATTCATGTGACTATAATGATTGTAATAACGATACAACATAAGTTGTTTAAACAAAATTTCGAGGACTTATTTTTATTGAAAACATATGTTCTTATTTCTTATAAAAATAATAAGACACACTCGGTAAACACAAATTAAAAGATAACTTTCAAAAATAATAAAGATTATTCGGAAATGAATATAAATATTTCTCAATAATGCTGGGCACTTGAGTGACTAACCATTCTTGATTTAGATTGTTGACTAATCGAATCTGATTATATATTTAAATAACTATTTGTAATTTTTTCTTTAATTGTATTCAATATGGACTGCCTGGTTATTTAAGAAGCTGATAGTTTAGATGTTTCTTAGCATTCTAATCCTGAAAAACTGCCCATTAATCTGACAAAATCCATGATACTAGAATTCCAGCCCCCCCCCTTTTTTTGTCGTCTAATAAAACTTGCTGTGAGTAAACTGTGATATTACTTAATATTTGCAATAAGTGTAATTATAAATGTAATTTATTAAGGAATTGGATAAATGAAATACTTTGCACACATTCATTTTATTCGAAACAAAATTTTTGTAAGTTATAGGTGCTTTTTATTGATTATTAAAGATGCATATATATATGATAATCACACCCTAAGACAGAGGTCCTAATGATGAATTTTTAAGTCGAAACAATATTAACTGGATATAATTGGAATAGATTATGTTTATTTGCTTAATCAACATCATAATTTTTCATAGTCATGTTACTTGACTAGGATAATATGTGAAAAAAAATAAGCTTGCTGCATTTACTAAGTTAAATTTATATCTCAAATACATGAAAATGGAACTGATCAGTATAATATTTAAATAATTTTATCAAAAAAAAATAAATAAATAAAATGAAGTGAATGATAATAAATAATTTTAAAATATTTTCGTTATTTACATATGCAGAGGATTTATAGTGCAAAACAATGATATAATTCTACAAATCTTAAGCAGATATACAAGTTAAAAAAAAAAAATCAAGGTGAAACATTAAATACGATTTCTGAAGAGTTTACAATTTTTGGTGGTTTCCATAGTCTGTTACAATTGTTATTAAGATATATCTTTTGTGTATTCCTAATGTCTTATTAACATAAACACATAGAAGTGTTATGTTAATAAGATACTTTACATGATTATTCGAAAAACAGGAGATTCAATTCATTATTCAGTTGATGAAATCAATAGGTCAAAAATATAGTTTTAATTCTAATCTATCAATACCAATTTTTCACGCAAAGTTTTTTGTTATTTTGTTTACTTAATTTGAATTGTGCTGAGCTAAATTCGAAGATTTGTAAAGCATATTCGTTTCTTCAATGAAATCTGAAATAACCATCGATAAAACAAATAAAATTTATTACTCAGTATTTTATTCATGCAGCAAAACTTAAATATTTTGTAAATTAAAAAAAAAAAATTGTTATTAGCATTATGGCCCAACAAAGTTAAATGACTTTGGGGAATCAATACCTGTATTGTTATCAAAAAAATATTTAATTCACATTTATCATAGAAAATCAACACTGTTATTTGCAAAGTTTTATTTTTGAATAATTTAGTAGTTTTCTGATTTATTTATAAGTTAACTCCTCAAATTATGGAGCCATTACAAAAAAGTTCATTTCGTTAAAAAAAAATTAAGCATAATGAAAAATATTTGTCGAAATAAAGTCAAATTTCGCTAAATAAAAGAGCCAATGCACTTATTTTCCCCCAAAACTTTTCGCCTTAGTTATTTCAAATTTTACGACTTTCAGGCCGCAAAGGCCGGCAATTAAATCCCCTTCAGTTTGAAGGAAATCTTGTGGGACGAAATTCAAACCCTGGAAAGAGGAAAGAGATCCCACTCCCACAGATGTGTTCTGAGAAATGGTACGACATTTTCACTGTCACAAGGAGAACCATATATCATTCAGATAAGCACACAAGATCCTCTAATTCGTTTATTTAAGCTCTCTTTGCATCGGATGTCGTCATTGTGTTTTGAAGGGAAAGACTACCATTAGGGGTCAGTATTTTACTGGACACATGTTTTAGACAATTGATGAGGAAAACACACAGTTGAAGTTTCTCACGTGCTTGTGAAGATAAAGCTGGGACAACCGGAGATGGGACTCCCCTTTTACCGCGGCTGATGCGCCGCATATCCGGTGTCCAATTTATCTTCCTATTGTGCTTCTACCCATTAAAAATGAATGCCATCAATGCATTTAAAAAACTCTCAGGAAATTATGGTCTAAAAATTATTACGTGCAGCCTGAATATTTTAATATTGACGTGCAGCCTGAATATTTTAATATTTCAATTCTGCGAAATTCATAATGCCTTAAATGCATCCTAATTTTTTCATGTTATCAGAATCAAATAACATGCTTAATGAACCGTGATAAGTGATCAGTTAAAAATTCTATGTATCATTTGCTTAATTAGTTTTTCTCGATAATTAAAATAAAATATATGCACTAATATTAATTGTAAAATATTTTATTAATATCGAGGTTTGTAGGTTATCTATCTATCATTGATTAAGAATAATGGACTTCAGGCTCTTATCCAGAAATTCTTAAATTTTTTATACACATATTGTTTTTAATTATATTTTAAATAATTTGCTTATTGAATCTGTAATTTAAAAATTTTATCATCGTCTAATAATGATTCTCGTCACAAAAACAATTTGTTTGTTCTAAGATAATGCATTCATTTTACGCAATTTTGTTTTCTTGTAACTTGGCCTGCCTCAAAATTTTGAACTGTCAAGTTTTAGAACTCCCACATTTTCACTTATGGGTTTTTTTTTATACTTGTAAATTTGTATATAATATACATATGTAGAATCTTACATATTTGTGATGGATAAGAAAAGTTTGTAGATATCTTGAAAATGTTATATAATTCACAAAGATTTACTAGAAGGACAAGAAATAATAAGATGAATTTGAATGTTTTGGAGTTAGATAATGAAAACTGTTTAAAAGATTAATACAGCAAAAAAAATTTAATTCCCGTTGAATGACACACAATATGAATGCCTATTTACATGAAAGTGAGAGAATTTAAGTAAGAGTGAGATAACTATCATTCTTCTTGATAACATGCGAGAATAGAGAAAACATACGTGACTATGTGGTCACAAAACACTTTCTTATTTCATAAGTTAAGCTATAGAAATTCAATTTTTGCTTGAACAACTTTATTTATAAGACTGAAATTTATCGAAATATACTTTGTAATAAAAGTGTTTGTCAAATTTTAGTTTGAATTTTTATTTGATGTATAGCAATGCTAATCCAATTGATCAGTGTTAAGTATCTTAGCGTTTTTCATGATACACAGTGTATTATTTAAATTATATAATAAGTATTTTAATATTAATAGAATAAGTATTTCTATATCATTTAAAATATAGAAATAATATTTTGTATTATAATAAACTATAAAGAAACTGATTTGCATTATTTTTATTATTTGAATTTCTGTATTGTTATTTATTGAGTTACGATTTTTCAAATATTTTATATTTAGATTATGAATCAGTTACATTAATTAGTAAAGTTAATTTAAATATTAAATTTGCAGAAAAACTTTACTAGTTTTTTTTAAATTTTATGAGGAAAATTAAATAAGTTATTATTAAGTAATTTATTATACATAACTTATTGAAAATTACTTAATGCGGAGTTAAACAATGAAAATTTTCAATTGTTACTAGTATTTAATATATTCATTTCAGTTTATTTTATTTAATGTCTGTTTGTATGTATGTAGACAAGTATATTTTATTTATATGAACAACAAAATATGCAAATCCTACATTGAAATTACTTTAAAAAAAAAAGAAATTTCAATTTCCAGAACTTTATTGAAATCTTCATTAAGATGAAGTTTGGTGAAGCGTCAGTAACCTAAATATAGGTTTCCAGCGCAAGGGACGTGGACCCCCTTCACCATGTTGCGCCGACTGTTTTTTAAGTGAGCAGCTCCACTGCATGTTTTCTTGGTGCCATGCTCACAAATATTTTAAACCCAATCATTATCACGGGCATCATCTATAAACATAACCTCATCATCATCCAAAAGGTGAACATCGCCATACCTAGGCCTTTTAGGCTCTGGCATCAGATGAGCAATGCCCTCAGATTCAGCGGTAGGAATATCAATTTCCCTCATTCTTAGGCCTTTTGCCCTAACACCATTTCTGTAGCCTACATAAATAAAAATATATTAGAATATAAAATTAAATGATGAAAAAAAAAAAAAACCGTAAACAAATTCAATATTTACCTGGATAAACCTCCGCAATATCATATAAGAATTGCTGGATTTTTCCTCCAAGGGTAGTGATTGGATCTAGTTTTCTTCTTCGATAAAAGTGCAGAGCCATAGATGCAGTTAATACTCTTCCTATAAAAGAACTAATTATACATCCTATAATCAATTTATTTACCTAAATGATTATTTCTTATGAGTTCAAAAACTTACTTGACCGACGGTTATTCAGCGATTTTTTTAATATTTTATTTTCATTTTCCAAAGGATTAATTGTGTTCAAGGAATCGCTAGGATCTACAAATTCTCCGATTGAATGATTAGTTGTTTTATGTACAGCATTTGTAAATAAATTTTCAACTCCTTGATATTGAGCTGCTGCATCAGAATAGATAATTTTCGTGTCTGGATGGCAGAACCTGTAATTTAAATGTAAATTAAAAAATACAAGTAAATAACTTAGTTTTATATCTATATAACTGTTCTGAATAATTTAAACAAAAGTTCGCATGCTGTTTTAAAATTGGTTATCAATAAAGTTTTGATTATAAATCAATATTAATTTTTAAATATTTAATAAATAATATAAATGTATAGAAATGATCTGTAAAATGTTATAAGTAGGAAATTTTATCTTTTAATTATAAGAGATCATTATAGACATATTTATTACTCAGGAAATAGCAAGTTGAAAAACAGCAGTTATTATAAATATATTTAACTAAAATATAGACTATACTTTGAAATCAACGGCCACAAATCTCTTTTTCGCTTCCCATTAGTATTGAAGAACAATCCTTCTTTGTCTTCACGACAAAACAAACCTAATAATAGAAATTGCATAATTTTCAGTGAAAATAATCGAACGATTAACTATTATATAAATAAAAATTAATATCAAAGAAATATTTATATTCAATTAATCTTTACCAAATACAGTCGTTGTATGGTTAGAAGTTATTCTCCCTCGATTATATTTTCTCCTTGTAAGAAAAGTTTCGCCAACCATGATAGATTTTCCTGAAACATATAAAAAATATTTATTAATATCTATACATATTAATATGACATTAGCTTAAAAATTATCCTAAATATATTTCAAAATAACAAACTCGACTATTTAGTATAAAAAATATTAATTCAGTTCCATCAATCTGAAGTTACTTTTTTATTTACAAATAACTGGTACAATAATTAAAATAAGATCTTACCTTTACCTCCAAGTTGTTTATAACAATGGGAAGCATGAATTTCAGCTACTTCCCTGAAATAATTGAACCAATCGCATATAGTTTCTGAGGACATTTTTACTTCATTTCTCCTACCTCGCTAATTATTAATATTTTCTAAAGAATCTGTTATCTTCCATTTAAGAACAAAAAGTATTATAAGTGTTAAAATATCTTTATGCGGTATTTTGCTATTTTCTAATACAGTATTATCAGTAGGATTTATCATTGCAGTGCATTTTTTTTATAATTATTCGAACAAATGTATCTAAAACCAATTTTCGTACTCTTTTTTAAAATTCCTTTCATAGTTGAATTGCATTTAGGGCATTTTATGAAATGAGTTTTTCTCGGAATGATACCATAGTATTCCAAAATCTCTTGGACTAAAGCATCATTTTCCAGTAAAATTATGGAAAATACTGAAAAGTTTTCCAAAAAAGGATGCATTTTGATTAAACGTTGGTTTTGGTAACAAACAAACAATCAGAATCAAATGCAAGAGAAAGTTCAAAAAAAGCGCTTGGAGATTTATAAGAAACTACCACAAATACGTCATTAACTCCGCCTATCTTCGTCACATAGAAAGGCGGAGAAAATGACAAAACGTCATTTACTCCGCCTCTGTATTTGACGTCATTGTCCAATCAACATGAGGATGATAGCAATCTTGTTATGGTGCGCTAGCACCATAACAAGATTGCTATCGTCCTCTTGGCATCATGTTTGGCAAGGAATTTGGCGTATAATCAGACCAGATCTGCTTACGGAAATATCCCCAATCTATCTTTATAAAATTATCTTTTTTAAATTTACGAAACAGTTACCATAACTGAAATTAGGCAGGATAATCTGAATAATTAACTTTTTATTTGCAAGTGAGCACTGTATTATTGGAATTATTGTATCATAAAATTACCGTTTGCAGAATTGCTTACATACCTTATTATGTAAGCAATTCTGTAAACGTTTATTTACATTCAAATCAACAGTTACAGTTAAGGTTGTAGATGTTGATTAATTAAACATTAAATAATTCTAATAAATAAATTCCAATTACAATTGAATAATTTATAATTGTATTAATGAAATTTCAAAATTTCTGATGTTTAATTTAATGTCAAGTGATTGTCCTTATAAAGAATGTAGATCATAAAAATGTATGAATCACGATTTTAACTGGAAATTTAACGGTAAAAATTGTAAATAAACACACATTAGCTTCATAATACTTTATAGTTTCATATTTTCAATATTTTAAGCTTTTATTAAAATAAACATGCTGCTTACTTCTCTAATTTTATCCTGTTATATTTTTGACATTTGGTTCACTACTAATGATTTTTCCATGCAATTTTCAGGTAAATCATGTTTTTAATTTGATGCTTGTTTGTCATAAATATATATAAAATGTAAGGTACAATACTTAATGTTACACTAAAGTCATAGTGTTTGAAATATAAATTTATTAAATGCTTTTGTTAGCAGTTTGAAAGACCTGTAACTGTGCAATTCCTTTCATCCAATTTATTCAACTTATATTGATTGACGTATCAGTTTGGTTAAATAAAAGAAAGAAACAGAACATTAATTTGAATGAAGAAACTGAACACATATTACTCAAGTAACACTTACTTGTTTAGCACAAAACAGAGATAAAATCTAAAATGATAATATTTAAAAATAAATTATATTTGCAAGTCTTCCACGCCACCCAAGAGGTTCTTGCAAAGGCGCGTTCGACCTACATTACTTATGCACAAGGGAATCTTGTACATATGCAATTTAGATCAACCAAATTATTTTAGATGGCTGGTTCCCCAGTAGCAAAATCTGCCACAAGGCCTATCAACCATCCTTTAATTCTTACAGTAATCGAACACATAATCATTTGCTGTAAGAACTAAAGATCATAAGTACAATATTTAATCATAAAATTCTTACAATCGAAGGATTCCAGAGATATCGATTTTCTTCTTGTTTCAAGTAACCTAAAAGAATGATTCGGGCCATCACATGTTGAAATTAATTTTCTAAATAGCTATGAGAAAAAAATACAGGCATATTTTAATTTATCAAATTAACTTTATTTCCATCATTTTCCATTCGAGTAATTTTTTACAATAGAATCTGTAATAAATAATAAATTAAGGAACATAATAGCAATAAAAATGATCTAGTAAATCATAACTTTTTATTAGTCTTCAGTTTGTTTATTTACATAAATATTTAAAAGCGATATATAATAAAATCGATAGTTGTCCGGTATATGAGTTACTGCACTCCCCCCCCCCCGTCATTTACAAGTAACTTGTCCTACAATATACAAACAATCTTTTGTAATTTTCTCAAAGAAAAAACAAATTTTTTTTATAAATCACTTATTTCAATTTCTATATTAGTAAGCAACATATAACGAATATTTGAAGTGATGCATATAATGTAAGCTGTATACATTCGTTATTGGAGTCACTGCAGCAACATTTAAATCATGTCTTGTCTGTCCCATAATATATAAAAGTTTTATGTATACTTTAAATATTTACAGATTTATTATTACACTGGCCTAATTTAAAAACTGTAGGTTTTAATAATATAACCGCTTCGCCGTGAAATTAATTTACGATCCTGATATTATTCAAGCATATTATATGAGCATTTATTACTGCACACATGTTAAATAACCATGTTCATAAATTATGAATCTCTCTTTTTTTCCCTTAAAAATTTCCCATTAAATTCCCTTTATTTCAGTTATAGCGCACATATCAGTGACAATAGTTAGATTTTGAATGTTTACAAATTTAATGAGTTGTCATAAGAAAGCATGTAGCATACTTATTAAATTTCGGAATTACTTATTTCGGAATTACTTATTAAATACTTATTAAATTTCGGAATTACTTATTAAATACTTATTAAATTCATATTAAATTTCGGAATAAAATAACTGTTAGAAATAAACATAAGCTATAGAAAACTCTTATGCAATTTAGTAACATATGCCACTTAAAAAAAATGAGTCAATATATAATTTAACCAATAAAAATATGAATTTATAAAAAGTAAAGAAAAATGGCTCACATATTCTAAGCAAATAATTTTAAAAGATTAACAAAAGTATACAGCGTATTTGATACAAATAAAAGTATAACAAAAATATTATTTATTTTAATAAGTATACTTTGTATGAGGCACAAGTGGAAATTTTTATAAAGCCTTCAACACACAGAAAAATTATCTTTATAAATTGTTTCTACTATGTTTTAAATGGTAATAATGGCTATTTTACATAACTTAATGAAATTTATTATCAAACCCTAATCCATCTATATCCTTCCTGAATGAAGAATGTACTCTAGCCATTAGTTACAAAAGCATTAACAATTGAATACACAATTGATGCAGACACTCAATGAGTGCAACTTACTAAAATTTTACATACATCAAAAAGTTTCCACCTCATAAAAATGAACTCTCTTTATCAGTTATGAAATTGTTATACAAAACACAAGTCTGGTAAGGTTATGTTTGTTTGTCGATCAACGGTCATTTTTTACACACAAGGGCTAATTAGACCGGGACCTACGGCTTAAAGTAGGTCTGGTAAGGAGTAGAATAAAGCTTAAATATAATTACTTTAAAATTCACTATATGAAATAACAAAGAAAGTCCCTCTCAATCCAAACAGATCTGTATCAAATCCTATATGTGATAAATATACAACACTGATCACGCGTCAGAACTTGATGGCTTCAATAAAAGATTACATGCGATTCTATTTGCCTCTTGACTAGATGGTTTTTTATATTTTTAAGTATCTTATTTGCTTGCTTCCTTTTAGTGGAATAAAACCTTTGTTTAGTTACTTTTTTATTTGGGGGCATTGTACTATTTGGTAACAATTTACTAGACAGGACAGAAGTTGTGCAGGCTTTAATACCTAACATTGATGCCTCGAAACCTTTTAACATATTCATTACTTTAGTACATTCTTCACTTGTAGTACAGCTGTAGACCTGTTCTAGCATATCTGTTTGAAGCTTTGCTACCAAATTTATAGCCTTTGTTCTAAAATTCTGCATATTACCCCCAGTTACTAGATTTGAGACTTGTTTAACATGGGATTCAATTTCAGACTTATTACTGCTATGCTCATTAATGACCAATTGACGGTCAGAATCGGGAGAATTTGGATGACAAGCAGGCATATCAAGATTGCGCAATCTGCACACCAAATGTATATGTTTGCACATATTCCACTGTATTGTATTGTCTATACAGGTACATATTGTGCAAACATTCCTAGCAAATTGTACATTGTAAAGGACACATCTGTAAACTACATTGCTTTTTTCCATTCACTTCATAAATTTCACCTACAACTGTACTTGATTGGACATACCAAACATCTGATGCGTGAGCACTAACTTTTGCTGCATCCAACTTTAGGCTCCCTTGGTGTCGTTTACGTATTGTTGTCATTTTTGAAGATATCTTACCCTTATGCATAGCAATTAATCTTTGAAAACTTTGATTTCTTATAAACTGCATCAATGCATGGAGTGACTTATCAAGTCTTTTAAACTTTTTACCTTCTAAGTAGATATACTTGATAGTTCTGTGCATACGCTCTAAATGCATATTTGTATTCACACCCGCCCACTTTCGGTAGCAATAAGCCCACTGTTCACATCTACGAGAATAATAAGTTATAAAATACTTTCCAAATTGCATTGTATCACTATTATTTTCAAACAAATCAATGACCTCATTAAGAAGAATTTTGAAAGTTTGTTCATCACTTTCTTCCAACAAAGAGCGTAGAATTTTATATGAATCAGCCTGCAAAGTCTGATCTGAAATATGCTCCGATAACTTTCTGCGCCAACTACGATCCACATGCGCCAAGTACACAATAGCCGTTTCTTTGGTGGGCCAAACACAGAACACCAAGCATTATAGAAGGAATCTGAATCATCAGTCATAAAAATGGAGGGATGTATATCCACCCCAGAACATTTTATACTTTGAAAAGCTACTTCTAAAGCTTGTGAATCTTGGCGATTGCTCAATATTAAAGCAGCAGGGAACCCTTCATGTTTGTCATCTAGTACACATATAATACAAAGATCAAAATTGTAATCATTAACACCATGTGTAAAATCAGTGCATACCACATTATTGCCATACAATTTCAACATCTCTAGCTGAGCATGATTCATAGTAAGAAGAAGGAAATCTTCTCTTTAAGAGACTTATTATTCAAGTCAACAATACCTTGAGGTTTATAATACCTAATTAATGAATCTGACTTCTCTACACTTTTGACCCATGCATGAACACTCTGAGCATCATTTGCATCAAAAACACCTTGCTTGCTAAGAAAAAATTATTTCTAATATTCAAAATGTCCCGTCGGTCTAACAAGTGTATTCGGCTCAAAGAACCACCAACAGAGTCCCGAACATCATTCAATATTTCTTTGATTGGTTTCTTATTCGACAAATCAATTGCAACCCTCAGACGCTCTTCTTTACTTAATCGAAGCCTACCTAAATCACTGGAATGACCCACATGAGTCTTAATGAACTCTACTCTACTTTTAGTTTCATAAATTAAGGAAGTTGAATAAGATTCTCCACAGAAACTACACACATATGAATGTGATTGCGATACTTCTGTTTTACCATGTTTTTGTTTGTTATGGCGATTCAAATTGGACTTATTTTGAAATGTAACATCACATACATCACACTTATATTGTCGAACACTACAGTTGTTAGACATATCCATTTTAATTAATCAATCAAAAAATTTTAGGACAAAAAGAAATTTTTACAGAAAATTTGTGTTCAGAAGTAGACTTACCGAACAAACTTTCCAGAAATCTGGGAAAAATTTTTCTAAGCTCCTTCACCCAGGAATCTTGCAAAATTGAATAATAATTTGCCTTAAAATATGAAACTGATTACTTCACATAGTAAATTACAGTTTGATGTCTGAAATTATTACATAAATTACAGCTCGATTTGCAAGTGAAATCATTTAACAGTCAAATTATATATATAAGTTTAAAAAAAAAAAAAACCAATATATTCTTGTTAGCAGAAATAATTAATAAATCATAAAATGAGTCTAAGTAACCACAATAATCACACAGTGCAAAACAATATAATTGTACTTTGTCAGTAGTAGATCATCAAAAAAATAAATAAATAAATAAATAAATAAATAAAAATGCATCAATAAAAATAAATCTTGATTTTTGCACAAATAAGTATGCACATATACCACGAAACCGTATAATATCAAGTTTATATAAACAAATAATTTGAAACCCACATAATCTTTTCAGACCGCAGCATCAATTACAGTTCCTTACACTAAGGCAAATAAACAATTTAATTTTAACAACACAACATTTCAAACTCCTGAAAACATAATGCTTATTAAGACACATTTTATTATAACAAGAATCGATACACAAAGGCAATTAAACATGTAGTTTGAAAAATAAACATGACATTAATTTTTATAATTATAAATAGGATTTATAATTTAGCAAACACAAATGAGCAATGTAATTTTAACAATAAGTTTATAGAACACTTCATATTCCTGAAAAAATAAGGTTTATTGAGACGCCTCATTACAAGTATCACACAAATGCAATTAAACATGTGTTTTGAAAAATAAACAGAATATTAATTTCTAAAATTTATAATTTAACACAAACAGAGAAACATAATTTATAAGAATCACTTACAATATGTATAAATGAAAAGAGAATAGCAATGAAAAGTCGTTTATTACAACATGCACGTATTCACTGACAATCCGCATGTGAAATGAAAAAAAAAAATGGCTAATAATTAATTAAGAGCAAAGCGCATGCGCGAAATTTTAGAATGATGTGGGAGTAACAGAAATAAATTCAACAGCCAACAATCGGGAAGAGATTCGTTCGCAGTTTCTGAGGACTAGTTCTCTCGGCGAAATTTTCGCCGCCCTTATCCGCTTGTTACAATGAGAGAGAGTAAGCGTTTTTAACTAGCAGATAAGGGAAGTAAACTTTTCTCCGAGAGATCTAGACCTCGGAAGCAGTCGAATTTCATTCTGAATAGTTCGGACTAACGGCTATTGAATTCCAGGGCTAGACTAACGGATAAGCGAAGTAAACTTTTTTCCGAGAGAACTAGTCCTCGGAAACAGTCGGGTAATCCGAACAAATGCCATTCCGACTATCGGCTATTGAATTCATCCTTGCCACCCCCAGTAGTTCTAAATACCACGCAGGCGTATAGAATTCAGATTTGTTTCCGTCATTTTTTGTTTTGTTTGCCTGCCAGCGTCGGTGAGTAACATTTGTGTAAATAATGTGAATTTTTTTATATTGAAGTTACAGCTCTTAAGTTAATTATTTTATAGTATATGTCATGTTAGTTATTGAGTTATAAAATATGTTAATAATTCTCATATAATTAAAAAGCGTTTTTTTTTTTACACAATCGAACCAAGTTAATTTCAAAGATTTACTGGTTTGGGATCACCGTAAGCGTGAACTTAAAATTTATTTGTATGTATCTAACCATTGTATGCATAACGCTGTATTATATTATAATTCAATGCTTATTTTAGATTCCTATTTTGTGTCCCAAATTGACATCAAATTTGTTATTCAATCAGTGTTCATGTTTTCATAATTATAAGATATTGTACTTTTAAAATAATATTCTGTATTATACATTTAAAATAATTTTTATGTTTTATTGTTTTCATTACAAAGTTTTATGCTGTACATGATTGATATGCTCATGGAAATCGTATCAATGAAGATTATTATACTGGTTTGGGTTTACACATCGGTTATAAATTTATTTATATGCTTAATAACATTTTTAATGCGTTTCTCCTGTATCTTTATACCGAAAATTGATATCGGTTTTATGGTATGTTGTATAATTTTAATTATTGATTTTAAATTTATAAAATAACGCATTCTTCGAAATAGTTAATTTTTTATATATGTCTAACTTTTATTATTAAACGTTCATTTTCTTCCACAGCATAGTGATGTGATGGTGCAAGGTCAGGTAAGTAAGGAGAATAGCATAACTTTGCTTATCAATTTGCTGTGCGGTGTTCCTGGATACCAGCACGACATGCGATCTCACAGTATTGTCCAAAAACTGTACACCTTTTGGGTTAACAAGGCTGGTCCTTCTGTTGGAAAGCTTGTTGTGCATGTTAGAATTACTGCGAGTGCAAGTCAGCTGTGACCGGTTATCCTTTTTGTAGCTGCTCATAGTGAACCACTTGAATGGCTAATCCACCTGACACCACTGTCATCACGATATGTCACCTGACCTGAATTTGTGAAACAATACCTCATTATTTTCATTTACTCCCTATCTTCCAACACCTGACATATTCACTGACTTGATGCAGCAACTGATAACTCACTTTAAAGTTGTAAAACAAACATTACCAAGCGATCTCTGGTTCAGGTTTACTGAACAATTACCATTGGTCCCAAATTTGTCCAAAATTTTTTCTGGCCACCTAAAATTTTGGTAATTTTTTTGATCAAAGTCTGCAGCTACCACATATAATTTTATTCAAACATTTTATGTTGTGTTTTTTCATCAGCATTCTCTTTGAAATATTTTTGTGATTACTGCTGCATGGGGAATGTCTAATGTCTCATCCTACCACATAACGCCATTCTTTCCAAACAAGAATGTTTGGAAAGAATGGCGTTATGTGGTAGGATGAGAATGTATATTTAAGGTGTTTGAATGGATTAGATGAAACGAAGGAGTCTTTGGAGTTTGGTATGAAAGCTGGTTTGATTGTTGATAGATGTGAGTATTGTAAGTGTGATAAGGATATGAAATTGGTTAAAAGGAAAGATATAAATGATGAATATGAATAGAGGTGTAAATCTAAAATAAAAGGACATTAAAAGGAGTGTGAGGTACAGTTCATTTTTTTAATTGAGCAGATTGACCATAAATGAAATTTTAGTTAAAGTTTATATATGGGTGACTGAGAGTAAGACTGACTTTAATATGAAAGAGAGTAAATGTTCTTCAAAGACAATTCTTCATTATCAGTATTTTTGCCGTAATGTTTATATGGAAGAAATAATTGAAAGCAGCATTAAATTGGGTAGAGACAATGTGATTGTTAAAATAGTCGAGGGTAAATTTGGGGTAAACGTAAATCTAATCGGATTAAATGTATAGAAGGTAAATTGTTTATGAAAGTTATAGATGATAGAATGTCTGATACTTTGTTGAGTATGATTAAAGAGTATTCTTCTAAGTTCGGCAGTAATTTCAGACTGCTGGAAGAGCTGCGATTGCCTCTCTAATGAAACCTTTGTAAATCTGAAGGTAAATCATATTCTGAATTTTAAGGATCCGGACAGGTGCCCACACTAATACAATTGAAGGAACGTGCGGAGTAATGAAATGTGATATGGCAGTGTCAAAAGCTAAAAATGGACTAGATTACTATCTAGCTGAATGTGTGTAGTGCAAGAAAAATAAGTATATGTGCAACAAATGTATGGCTTTCATCGATTCAATATTGCGTATATACCCTCCACAAATAGCTAATGCAGAGCTGGCAGAGAAGTAGAGCAGGAGGTTACAACAGTAAACAGGAGATACGTATGTCTATTGTTCATTATTTATTTAAATAGTAATTAATTAAATGGGCACAAAATCATTTCACATGAGTATTTGCTGATATGAATTCATTAATATAAAATTTAGTCAAATAATTTTATGTTAATATATCAACTATATAATTTTACATTTGGTGTTTAAAACCTATACATCTGCATATTTTGTTAATTTTGTAAAATTGCACCAGTAAAATTAACTGAGCATAATGTTGGATACCAATAATGTATCAAATTTTTGTGAAAGTAATCTTCCAGATTATATACGATTTCAGTGATTCTGCCGCAGCCGAATTTTGGCAATATTTTCAAAAAATTGCTTAGTGTGACTGTGCAATTAATTTTTACTGCTCTAATAACAACAAATATTCCTACTCTTTATAAAAACGACGAAGCTGTACAGGTTTGACGCAATTTCTAATTTTCATGCCAAGCACTCCACAGCTCTATCGCCGACCTAAATTGTCACTGTGCACAATATTCGGCTACCAATGCTGATCCCATTTGAATTTTAACTTTGAAATCATCTGCTTTTTAAAATCTTAATAATTAGAAACAAATTTATTGAAACTCGAATTTTAATGTATCGTGCAATTATGTTCACCTTAAAAAAAACTTCAGTGTAGCGCTACCTAGTACAGTGACAACCAGCAATGAAGCTAAATTTCTAATGTTAACAAAATATGCATTTTTATAAAAACTAGAGTTTCTAATCATCACTCTGAATGAAAAATAAAATAACTCAACCGGTCTAGGAAAGAACGTTTTTAAGAGATTCAAAGACATCTTCTATATTTTCTTTATACTTTCGCTGCCATACATACTCTGTGATGTATGAATCAAACTGACCCTGCACTTGATAAGAATCCTGTACAGATCTTTTATTAGCTGACCCAATGAAAATTCAAAATAATATAATTTTTAAAAAATTCAAACAATATAATTTTCAAATTTTCGAAACAATATTATAAACAATGCATCTTTCAAAAATTTGAGATGATGTATCTTCAAATTTTTTTTAAAGTCCAATAATGGGAACATTAACATATCATATTCTTAAAGTGTAAACATATAAAATTACTTATTAAGCACAAGGGTTGCACACAAAAGAAATTTTGCGCTTGTCATACGATCACCTTAAGTCTTAAAACGAAAATCTTGTCATGAAAACACATTCCGAACTGTTAAGCCAGTTTGGCACACTTTATCGCACGCTTGGCGCATTTTACCCTTTGTACAGTTCTCTACTCATTAGCACTACTTTTAACTGGTATCATGCAAATTTAACACTAATTTGCGTGCTTATTCTTTTTTATTGAATGACCGTGAAAATGGCAAGAACTTTCTTGTTTACCCTATACTTCTTTTATCTTCACTTAAATGAAATGCCTTAACATATGTGTGCAAAAAGATTTTCACAACCTGCAGTTTTCTATGTGTTATGATTTGCTTGGGTTTGATTGTTATTCTTATTTTAGAATCGTCAAAAAAATCATAGTGTACCTGTAGGTAAACATTTAATAATTATTCTCTTTAAGATATGTCTTGATATAGTTAATGTTAAATAAGATGGTTATGAAAATATAGGAAGCTCGTTTTTAATTATATACATATTATTAAAAATGAACTTTCAGTATTTTATATTCTTTATAACGATTGGTAATTCAAATAGTTAATTGTTATAAAGTAGCCAAAATCAATGTTACTAAAATACGTTCTGATGAATAATTATAGCTTATTCCTATGTACCAGTGCAAGTGATAAAATGCACTTAACTGATTTATTACATCAGAATGTTTTTTTTTCATTTGTATGATGTAACATGATCATGTACATGTGCGCTGTAGAATAAGATACCTGTCAGTATGTACAACCTTTTAAGTATCTCTGGGCAGATATCATTTTACCAATGCCCACCATAATGCTAATTGCAAAAATATAATAACTATGATAAGCAAAATTGCAAATATTAAATTTTGATGCAGTTAAAGAAATGCTAGCTATTGGTTTAAATACCTATAAAGTATTTTGTTCTATTAATAGAACCTTTTAATAATTAAGAAACTAATAACATGCCAATAATGAGGCTTGCATAAAAATAGTAAGTTTAATTTATTGATACTAAACATAAAATAATAACATAAATTAAGTTTAAAATTTAAGAATAGATAGAATAAAAATATCCCAATAAATAACTCATAATCATTACTAACAAAAATAAGTAAAATATAAACCAACGATAATAACAGTTCTTAACCAAAACTATCAGACAGCAGGGTTTGATTTTCTGAAGAGGGTTCTTTTAAACACCTGGGATACGCCCCCTTTGACAATCTGGCATGCATATACAGTATGTTAATAATTTGATTATAAACATAGAAATGTCAGATCGGCAAAGTAAAATTTTAAGTGTTAGTAATAAGTATTATAGGAGTGTGTTGGTAAGGCATATGATAAGTATATATATGATAAGAAAAATTAAATAGGACTCTACTAGGCTAACAATACCTCTTGGTTTGGTAAAAAAAATATATCTTGGTGATAAAATTTAATTTTTGGTAAACCTATCATTGTATAACTTTTCTGTTGTGGCCATCTTGTCAGTCACATCTTGGTGTGAAAAAATAGCTAAAGAATCTAGGAGTACCTAATTGTAAACTTTTAACTGATTTTTTTATTTTAAATTTCCACTTAATCCTAACTTACGTAACATATTGGATTTAGCAATTGATTTTTAAATTCCCGTCTGATTAAAAGAACTAAAATTTTACTTTATAAATCTCTCATAAGGCCAGTATTAGCATATGCATGTGAAACATGGTCGCTAATAGCGAAAGAGAAAATGTGTGTGATCTTTGAAACTGATACTAATTATTTTTGGTGGATCCAATGACAGTAAAATTCGTAAGAAGGTACACCTTCCAACTTTACAAACATTTTAGAGGTATTCACCTTTTAAAATTTATTATTAAACTGAACAGAATAAGATGAGTCATGCATCTCATCAGAAGGAATGTCATAGAGTTGCTTTGAAAGTTTTCAATACAGAAAATGACCAAGGTGCATCCTAAAAATGTTGTTTGAATGTTTGTACAAAAACTGAATATCCAAGGCTAAGGAATTGCTACTTTTATATTTACTATAACTGTAAATGAATAGATTGCATATTCCTAATGATAAAGGCATGCTTTTACTGAATCTCATTTAGTAATGTCTTATCACTTGGTGAGAAATTGCATGAGCTAGCTATACTCTTTAAAATAGCTATCTATGTAGTATTCTTTCCAGGTTTAACTTAATCTACATTTAAAATCAATAATTCTTTGTTTTTGAAAAGTGTTATGATCTAAGTAATTATTTGTTTACATACACTTGATATAGAATGTCAGGATTGATGAATCCCAAGTTCTTCAGGTGGAACAGTTCTGCTTCTGTTAGTTATTCAACATGATTCTTAAATACAAAATATATTTATCTTTAATCTTTTATGTTTTACAGAACATGTTATGTACATTTATATTCAACTGCGTTTGCCAAGAAAGTGAGCAAATTGCAATCATTTGCTTCAAAATGTGAAGGAAAAATAGAGTTGTCAACTTCTTGGGACAAATTAATAAAAAACTAATAGACACAGGTGCTGTATAATCCAGCATATCAAATTTTATGACAATGAGGAAATGCTATGCGAATATATTGTAATTGTGACGTAAAAAATCCGTTTTTGAAAAACTTTACATACCTAAATATTCAATTTAAACCTTATAAAGAGCATGAATATATATTTTTAAGAACTTATTTAGATTTTTAAAAAATATCTATTTAGTATTATTATATACAATATAGTTTTAATGTTTTATTCTTTTGATTGATTAGAAATAAAATATATATATTATGATGACTGAGTACAAATAATATTTATTCACCCTTAGTCCATCCAGGTTGAATATGCAAATATAAAATATGTTATTTGTATTTTTAAGTGTTATGATTACTTTACGAAAGTAAACGAATATTTTAATCAAAAATATTAAGATAATGCAGCATTTTTTAAACACACAATTCCAGCACAATCAAATATTTGTTTATTTACATATGAAACAGTTAACGGTTCCAGTTAAGCTGGTTCTTTCTTCAATTTTAACTTAAAATTGAGAAATAAAATGGAGTAACTGCTAAAATGCATTTATATAAAGTTTCTGAGCAACATTATTTAAAAATTATTTAATTAGTGTAATATTGCAATAAATTATGAAATTTTAAATGTATGCAATTAACATTTTAATCAGATGTTAAACAAGTATCCTTGTACATTTTTAACTGGGACCGACAAGGGAACGATATTTATAAACAAATTTTTCTTGATCAATTTGATTTCATGTAGTAGAATAGAGCTCTAAAAAAGTGTATTAAAGCATTTATTTTTATTAATTCTCAATCAATTTAGCTAGGTGTTATTAATTAAAAAATGAGCGTAACGGCAAACCCCTCCATTTTACAGAAACAAATTTGCGTTAATAAATTAACAAAGAAATAATTCTTTAAATATTCTTGTTAGTCACATCTCAGTATCAAAAAATATCGCTAAAGAATCAATGGATGTTTGATTGTAAAATTTTCCCCGATCCCGATAGTAAGTTATGAAGATTAAAAAAAAATAATAGTGATTCTCCTATATACATGCAACATGAACAGCAGATGCCATATTATCAAGGATGCCCAATTCTGAGTTTGGTCATTTTTTTAGCGAATTTTATCTATTCTTCTGTTAAATTGTTATCTATCTGGCAACCTGGTTTTTATTATTTCATTGATATGGATATGAGCTATAAGAATTATGCAAACAATTCTATTTTAGCAACTCTAGTATTTATGTAATCACGCATTTCTTCGTCACCAAAATCATCCTGGATTATCGGCATCTGTGTCAGGTTTTCATATTGCTCATTCATGATAATACATTAAATTTGATTATGTTTTTATGAACAATTGAACAATAGCATTTAAATATTTATTTTGCCATGTTTATTTTGCCTAATTTTATGTTTACATTTAGATTTTAGGGCTGGGAAGAATACTTCCCAAATAACAATTCACTGTCATAAATTTTTTTTTTTTAATAAATGGTGATTATTTGCCATGAAAAGATTAGAAACATGTTACAATGCACCAACGAACATTACATTTAACGGCTTCTCTTTTCCTTTCTGCTACATTTTCCGCATCATTTATAGTAGGATATTAAATTTGGCATATGATTTTTCAAATTGGCTAATGCATATCAGGAATTACACACTTTGTTGTTTCGAAGCTAGTAAGAAGTCCTTTCCTTTTCTTTGAGGATTACCCACCTATAAAGCTAATCATATTAGATCTAAAAAACACATCTATATTTCATTAGACACATTATTCCTGGATGCATGCTTTTTTCAATTTCGATGACTGAAATGGTAGACATCATGGCACAATGGATGATGGAAAACTGTATTTTTGGGGTTTTTTTTTTTAATTTTTTATTTTTTTTATTCACACATACTATTGCTGGATGCATGTTTTTTTATTGCATGTACTCAGTAATGCGGGATCTAAAAAATGCATTATATTTCATTAGACACATTACTGGATACATGCTTTTTTTTTAAATTTTGATGACAGCAACATATGATTTTTATTTTGAAGATTTGCTAAAATATTAAAACTGATTTTTCTCAAGGTGACATTTTACTTTTCGTAAAGTTGAATAAAACCTTTGCCATTATTATTTTATTAACCTTTGTCATCATTTTTATTTTATTTTAGTACATGAAAAATATTTTATTATTTTACTTTACTATGTAATATTAAAGTATATTTTTCTCACACTGTTTACTGCACGTAATTCCCAACTTTTACAATGAAATGAGTATATTGCTAATAAATAATAGGCAAAATTAAATTTTATAACACATTTTAATTTTTATTGCTCCATTTTTTAAAACTAACAAAACCAAATACCTTACTTCACAGAATCACTTTAAAAATGTATAACAGCAACTCAAGCAAAATAAGGCATTTAGTTAAATGAGAAGCTATCTCTGATATATCTAATTAAACTCTTAAAATATTCACTATTGCAGTATATATTTATCTCTGCTAATATTAATAAATATAGAAAAGGAATAATTTCATTATTTGGTTAGTATGATATAAAAGTAGCAAGAGTAATTTCAATGTACACAAAATAGAAAAACATATATGTGCATGTTAAATGAAATATTCAAAATTAAATCTCTCAGGAGATAAAAACACGAAAATAAAAAATGTAATTCTTAAAAGGTTAAAAATAGTTTGGTGTAGTTAAAATTATGCAATAATTATAGAGACAAATACAATAGTATATTAATTAGTATATATTAAATATGGGTATACTGAATCCACAAAAATGAAATACATTACATACTCTTAAATTCATAGCACTTTGACAATGAAAACCTGGAATTATTGAAATATGTTTTCTTAGAAAATGTATAATGAAAGCATTTTTAAAATATGGTCATAAATTTTTATGATGTTATATGTTCAAAATTAAAAATTTTGGCGACCCGGAACTAGTTCAGTATCCCCATATATTGGCGAACACGGCGAATTTTTTTCGTCGCCAAAGTAAGCGCGCCAAGCTAACACGGGAAATTTCCCGAAGTTCGATCGAGAAATAAGCATTTTAGAAAATTAAAAAAGGGAAATAAATATAAATGATGGACTTACTTGATATGAAGTTTAGCTGATATGCCGATTGGTATGTTTATTTCGACATTTTTTTCGTTGTCACCAGGGTCACATTTCAGTTTTTTTTTTTTTTTTTTTTTTTTAAATGCATGCAAAAAATATTTTTCTAAATATTTACACTTTATAAAATTTAAAAAAAGCAAAACAAAAAAAACAAAAAAAAATGCAAAAATATTATTTTAAATATAAATTACTTTATAAAATTGAAAAAAAAAAGAATTCAAAAAATATTTTTCTAAATATATACGCTTTATAAATTTTAAGATAAGCATGCAAAAAATATTTTTTTAAATATATACACTTTTAAAGTAAATAAAGATAAAACACTAATACAATAAAAAATATACATTCAGAATTTGAATAAAATAATTACACCTTCTGCGAAATTTGGTACTCATCCCAATTAATTCCCGAAACGATTTCAACAAATTTATTAAAACAATTTTCATTTGCAGCTATGCAAGCTTTATGAAATATATACATTGCAAGGTAAAATTTAAAATCTGTAATTATTTATTGTATTTAACAGAAATATAAAAGATAATAAATTAAATTAATAAGATAAATAAATATATATAATAAATAAAAACCAAATAAAATGAAATAATGTAAAAGAAATTGTAAAAAAGAAGAATTTACGATGATTAGACGCTGGTGACAACGATGCCCAACTGAGGGAAAATCCCTTCCAATTCCAATAGAAACGTGGAACAAAGAATGTTCTAGAACTATGAAAGTCGAAGTAAAATTTAAATAGCTGTAAAATTTATGTAAAACACAAGAAAAATGAATAGTGGCAACAAAAAAAAAAGAAAAGAAATAGTAACTAAAACTGAATTTGGCAACACTACAATGAAAACAAAAGCTGAAATCGTCAACACTACGAAGTAAACAAAGGGCGCCAGATTTGGCGAGAAATCATATATGGGGATACTGAACTTGTACCGGCAACCCCTTCAAATAAAGAAAACTACATTTCAATAATCAAATAGAAAATAAAAATGTTTTATCTATAATACTAAAAATATTGTAAAACACAAACAGTTTATAATTAAATCACTAGCTTTTTTTAAATAAAAAGCCAATTAATTAAAAAAAGACAATTTGATTATTTTATTTATGCATTACTATCATTAAAGGGCATGTTTCATTTATTTTATTTTTATCAAATATTTTATTACTGTGTTTGTTATTCCCACACCCATGAAAATAACCAGATCGATGACAGTAAAAAAAAAAAAAAAAATATTCATACATTTTACCCTTAACAATATTGGTACCACTATGTGTAACAAAATCAGAAGTACAATCTTGCTCTATATTTTTTTGCCAGTCCAAAAATTCTAATTTAGTTTGAAATATCTAATTATATATTATAAGAAAGAATATATAAATTTTCTTTTTGAATTATTATGTGTGTCACTTAGATGTTCTTCATAGCATTTTTTAACTTAAATCAACTTTACAAATACCACACATAATTTTTATTGGATTACATGTGTACATTGATTGAATCTATGTTAGTGAAATTTGAACACCCACCATCTAATTCTATATCAATTTTATCAGAAATATCAGTAGATTAACTCTTTGAAAGATGTTTGGGTATCTTAATTTAACACTAATAGCTTTGCCATGAATTACTGTAGCAGGGTACCTTTTGTATTTGTCAACTGGCAAGTTCTTATTTTCATAACAATAATAATAATCAACATCTACATTATTTCTTCGCTTTGTCGCACACTTCTTAACAAACTTATGACTAACATTTGCATTTTTAAAAGCAACGAACCCATCAATTGAATTGAAACGAAGGAATATTTGCTATCATATACCTTCAGCAAATGCGTTTCATATGCAACACATAAAAAAAGTTTTATCGCACATTCTAGACATGAATTCTGCTTCTTATCTTGGTTTAAGATTGATTTATTTTGAAACATAGCATTACAAATATCACATTCTTTATTCGTATACTGATTGCTCAAATCCATTTTATTTTCAAAACAAAAACTAAAAGACAACAAATAAGAATAATTGGCAAAAGGAATCAATGACAAATCAAAAATAATAACAATAATAAAGTACTTCTCTAACAGGCACCAACATTAAATTACTTGAACTCAATATATATTCATAGAACCTTGTTTTAATCCTGAGGGCTTTTAACGCACGATGCCGATACGATTACAGTAACTAGATTTGCAATTAGGTATCTCCCAACAATGAACTTTAACATACATAGTTTTATAACGATGTTTATAAATAATAGTTCGATAACGGAAAAAAAAAGTCGTTTTAACAAAAAAAAAAAAAAAAAAAAAAAAAAGAGATATACATGGGAAAAGTATAAAATTAGAATACAATTTTTAAGAAATAATATTTAATAAATAGCTGAAATCACAAATATTATCGCACAATAAATGGTACATCAAAAATAAATTACGCAAAAACTGACTTGAATATAAAAATCTCAAATTAATGGTATACAGTGTCACACTGCGAACACAGCAACAGCCACAAATGACAAAGAAAGAAAATGGCTAATGCAAATGCATGTATGTATGACGTTTAGGATTCACGGGGTGACAAAAGTGAATTCAATAGCTGAGAATCTGAAACACTGGGGATAAAAGTCGTGCGGATCTTCCGAACGCTCCCGAGGACTAGTTCTCTCGGAGAAAAGTTTACTTCCCTTATCTGCTAGTCAGGGCTAGGGAAAGAGAAGGGCTGGCTCAAATGCTCCCCAAAACTGACACCGGAAATCGCCGTAGATGACGCAGTCAGGCATCGAAAGCGAATAAGCTGCAGGGAGTTTTTAAGCAAAATACTTATTTTTTATTTTTAAGCTCATTTTGTTTTTAGTCAGAATGAAAAAAATACAAATGCCTCTCAAATATTTAGTGAATTTGCAATTATTATTTAATAAACCCCCAAAAAAAGTTATTAATATTAAAATTTAAAATTGTATAACCAATATAAAAATATATTTACCTATTTGTTTCAGTTTATCTAGATTTTTTTACTATTGATCCATTTCTTGTTTTTTGTTGAGCTTCATTACGGGATACTATCGCTGCATTTCTATTTCAATACCTAATTCGTATAAATGTTCTCAAGCGACAAAAAAGTTTAATTGCTTTTCGATTTACATTAGGAAAAGAAGATTCTATTTCATTTTTTAATGTTGCTATGACATTTTTCCCTTTAAAAAATGTGTCGGCATGAAATTTGCGAAACATTATGTCCGTTTGTTTCATAGTTTCCATCCACGCTTTTGTTGGAACAGTAAGTCCCCCAGCAGAAATTAAATTAATCCTCTCGGAATGATTGGGCATATCGACTGAATATCTTGATATAGTTCCAAGTGAATTATCTTTAATTTTATAAACAATATAGCCCGCCACATAAGCCATAGCTTTTTTTTTTCAAATGGAGATATATTACAATTTGGATTGGAAGAGGCAAGTTCATTTTCCCAAGATAAAGGTAAGGGATTAATTAAGAATTCACAATTTAATTCCTCATCTTGAGAATCAAAAGAACTGATAATTTCTTGACGTTCTTTTACATTAAATGCAGAGTCTAACATTTCACTTGTTAAATAAACGTCTGGTCCATTTTCTAAAGAGTTTACTTTCGGTGACAAATTAGGTAATTTATTTGCGAGCATTATTTTTTAAGCGAATAATTACTTCAGAAGGAGTAGGATGGTCACTAAATCTCCCGAGACCTCTAATTTGGCTGAAGAGGCTTTCGAGCGCATCTTGAGCAAGTCTACATGTTAAAATATAAGATATATTTATAGATTTTAAGTCTTCATATAATAATCCATAAAGAGAATGAATTGAAATAATAACCCCTTTCTAAAAAGGCAAAATAAATTTTTTTCAAATACACGTAAATTGAAAACTTCCTCCTTGATTGCGTTTAAAGTTTCTTTTTGAGTATCAAAGTATTTTTGCACTCCAAAAGCAGCTTATAAAGGCTTGTTACTGGGAGGTATAGGTACTGGGAGGTATGCTCATAATATCAAATAAATTATCGATTAATGAAAAAAATGCAGCTGCTATAGTATTTCCAGTGAAATGTATTATAGTTTTAGCAGTAGTTTCCGAAAATAAAGTCTTTGCAGGTGTAACCTTTTGTCTTTCATTTCCTTTAGCAATTAGAAATTGGGGCATCAGTTTATGGCAAATTTTTATTTCCCAGACATCTTTATTCAATATCTCATATAATATTCTAGAATTTATTATTGTACCGTCACTCAAAACTAAACCTCTATCTAAAAATGGTTCCTCAATAACTTGATATAATTAGACATCTCAGCGAAAACCCTTATCTTCCTTGAATCTGTTGAAGGATGAAGGAAACACGATTTGTCAAGAGTTATTTCGAATTCTTTCCATAAAATATGACACCCACCAAGATCCGAAATTATTGTTCGAACTTGAACACCAGTGAATTCAACTTCTTCTATTACAGTAAATAAAAGTTTTTTATTCATTTTGCAGTCGAAATAAAAAAAATATTGGCTGTTTTCTCGGGAAAATTAATCCTCTCAATAAAATAACTGGAACTTTACAAAATGGGCCTAATATTTCATCCAATGAAGAGTCGTAACACAATTTCGAATCAATGTGCATTTCATCAAAGAACATTCTTTTCCACATCGCTCAAAGTTTCGCAATTTTTTTCATCAATAACAATACATCTTTAAGAATTCCAGGCATTCAACTAAACATAGAACACCATCTTTTCAAAGTACTTGCACTTGGCATATTTAATCCCATTTTATTTCACCAAAAATCGTAAGATTTTGAAGATAATGACCTAATTAAAGTACATTTTGAAATAGTGTTGGATGACCATTTAGTTCTTAATTTATTTTCTTCACATTCACGTTTATAAGGGAATAAATTATTTATCCTCATCTTCCTAAGTTTAACGTTCTCCTTTTGAAGTAATTTATTTTCATTTTTAATTTTTGTACTTCATTTAAAAGCAATTTTTTTATTTGATTTCAATCTTGTTTAATTATTCTTAGTGTTGAAGTTTGATTTCTTTTTTGTTCATTTTTAAGGAATTTCACTGTATTTTCTCCGCATAATATTCTTTTCTACAATTCTTCTATATTTTTTAAATATTCTTTGCATTTAAGGCATTTAATGTCACCATCACATTGATTTTTTGTATGACATAATTTATGTGGACTCCGACACTCAATTCTTTCAATAGCTTCTACTAATCTTTTCGTTTGAATCTGTTCTCTTGGAGTATTTCGAATTATGTTTAAAGTCGGTAATTTAAGATTAGCAGAGCTGTCGGTTTTAATATTTTTCTCTCTGGCAAACCAAGTAGTCGATTTTTCATGTCGTCCATATGTTCATTCAAATCAAAATGCTCACTGCACACTCTACCATTCTTGATGTTGATTTTGTCGCTTCTGCGACATCTTTGGACCCCATTCCTTCGAAAGCATTTGATTTTCTTTTGGAAATCGATGAAATATTATGTGTTTTCCTTTTGTATTTTGATACGTATTTCAACACGTAGCATCATCACACGATGTCATGTTTTCCTCTTTAAAAATATAGCTGAAAATGAAAACATTAAACAAGCCAAAATGAATGAGAAAGCTGCGATCAGACACAAGCTAGCATAGAGAATGCCAGCCAGCCAGCCGATGCCAAGTGACGTCACGCTCTTCCCCTCTCCGGTGACGAGTCGGCATGCGACACCTCAAAGCGATAAGCCAGCCCTTATATTTTCCCTATCCCTGATTGAATTCATTCTTGCCACCTCCAATAGTTCTAAATACAGCGCAGGCGTATTGAATTCAGATTTTTTTCCGCCATTTTTTGTTTCGTTTGCACGTCAGCATGGGGGGGGGGATATTTCCGTAAGCAGAACTGCTCCGATTCTACGCCAAATATGATGCTAAGAAGGTGATAGCAATATTGCTATGGTGCTACAGCACCATAACAAGATTGCTTATTGATTACAGATGACGTCAAACAAAGAGGAAGGGTTTATGACGTTCTATTTAGAACTAAGCGGAGTTAATGACGTATTATAACGTCATTTTGAATTCTTAAAATAACGTCAATTTGAATTTTTAAAAAAGGGGGGTGGCGGGATTAAATCATTTTAGGTGACCAGAAATATCTGGAGCAAACTAAATATTGTAGAGGATACTGTTGCAACCATTTTGATGTATTAATATTTAAGATCCCATCGTTGGAGTCTTAACCCTAGTAGCAGAGGCTCAGTGGTATTACAGTGGCCATTTACCGGTTTCATTGGTAACTCACTTGACACCGGTTCTTTTCAGCGGTGCGTGCCCATTAACTCACACATGAAACGGTCACTGTATTTTCTACCGCCTATTCTGAACGACATCGTCGTCGCCCACTGATAAAGTGGTCGCTGGACGGCGGCTGCAGCATTTACCATTGAGATTGAATGAAAGTAAATGCATGCGCAGACTTATTAATAGGTCTACGCATGCGTGGCGGCCATATTTAAATTCCTCATTGTTTCCTGTAATTCTTTCCGTATATTTATTTACACTGGGTAATTAGCTATTCTCAATTGTCTTACGAGAAATTATATTTTACAGAATTTTTGGTAAGTACTATCAGTTTTTAAATAAATAACATGTATATATCCTTAAAATTAATTATATTTCCTGCAATTAATTATGTCACATTGTTATCAAGCTAATCATTGTATTTGTAGAATTAAGTTAGAATAAACATTGCAAGCAGTCTATTTTAAATAACTTTATTGTGAAATTATGCTTTAATTTGTTCATTGTTTTTGATATTTATAAATACCCATAATTTCCATTGATAATCTACAATTATTATAACAATTAAAATTATAATGCATACTTGTATCGTACAGCATGGCAAAACATACGTAAAGTGTTATGTTGACTATTTCTTTTGTGTATTTTTGGTATGTGTTATTTATGGTATATGAATTTTTGGTATATGAATTTTTTTTTGTTTCTAGGATTAATATTTGAAGCTTGGAAATGAACAGGTTAGAATTTTCTTATAAATTAAACGATCAAAAGATTTATTCCAGACGGAATAAATTTCGTAAAATCCAATCTAATGTAAAAAAACATCTTAACGATTTAAAAATACTGGAACCAAAAATTAAAATTGAATGTGGTAATGCTTCTAAACAATCAAATTCTAAGGACACCGAGAGAAGCTTAGATATTGACCTAAATCAACAATTTAGTACCGATGTTAATGATACAGAAGCACTTAACTCTTTAAATAAGGAATCTGGTATCTTTAATAGTTCAGTTTCTATAGCAGATTTGAAAGAAAATTAAAACAATGCTTTTTGAAACATAATTTAACTCATGTTGCAATAAATGATATATTAAAAGTACTTAAACCATATCACACAGAGTTGCCATTAGATGCTAGAACATTGCTCAGCACTCCTACTTTTGTTCCTGTCTCAAAAATGCAAGAAGGTGAATACATCCATTTTAATTTAAAAATACTATAGCACAAAAACTCCTGAGTATGGATTGAAAACTAAAGATTATGTTATAAGTTTAAATTTATATATTGATGGGTTGCCTTTGTATAGTAGTTCATCATATCAGTTTTGGCCAATATTAGGTAGTATTAGAGGTACCACAGATAAGCCTTTTTCTTATTGGTATTTACTTTGGTGAAAAGAAACCTAATGTCAATGAATTTCTTGAAGAATTAATTAAAGATTTAAAAATTTGTTATGCTGGTTTAGAAATTTCTGGTAAAAAATTTTCATTTTTTGTTAATGCAGTAATTTGTGATACACCATAAAGAGCTTTTTGTTACCTGTGCTAAATTGTTTACTGGCTATTATGGTTGTGATAAATGTTCTCAAAAAGGTAAATGGTATCGAAGAATGACTTATCCAGAAATAGACGCTCCATTGAGAAACGATGAGGATTCTAATTTTGATGGCCATTTTACTGGAGAATCCCCTTTTAAAGAATTAAATATTGGTTTGATAAGCAAATTTCCTTTGGATTACATGCATCTTGTCTGTTTAGGTGTTGTAAGAAAATTAGTATCTACTTGGTGTAAAGGTGCTCGTTCTTGCAGACTAAGAAATGCTGATATAACTATAATCTCTGATCAGCTGTTGAAATGTGTAAAATTTATTCCTATTGAATTTCAACGAAAACCCAGGTCTTTGAAACATAATGATCGTTGGAAAGCTACGAGTGGAGACAATTTCTTCTCTATACAGGACCAGTAGTATTGAAAATGTATTATCTGGAGAAATATTATCATCATTTTCTCTTGTTGCATTTTTCAATGCGAATTCTAATCAGTGAAAATATTGTGCAGAATATTTTGAATATGCTGGATCATTGCTTAGAGTCTTTGTTGAGCAATGTACAGTTTTATATGGTAAAGAATTTGTTACTTATAATATCCATGCATTATCTCATCTTATTGAAGATGTTAAAAGGTATGGTCACTCTAGATAATTTTAGTGCATTTCAGTTTGAAAATTATTTAGTGAAATTGAAACAGCTTATTAGATCATCGACAAAACCCCTTCAGCAAGTGTATAAAAGATACAAAGAATTAAATGACATGCAATTAACAGATATTTCTGAAAAGTTAGAAGTTGTACAATCAATACCTCTGAAGCCATCATCGTTAATGATAAGACTTGGTGTAGCTGGCAGCGCTTACTTAAAATTAAGAGGGCCTTTTTTCACACTTAAAGGTTCAGATGGCAATAATTGTGTCATGATGAATGATGGTAGCATTGTTAAAATTTATGATATAATCTTAAGTGAAAATAATTCATTCATGTTACTTGGTAGATCACTTAAAGCCTTAAAAGATTTCTATAAAATTCCATCTGAATCTAATAGTATTCAAATATTTTTGGTGTCTGAATCTTCTGAATATAAACTATGGTCTTCAATTAATGTAATGTGTAAAGGTGTGCTTTTGCCATATAAAGAAAATTTTGTTTTCTTTCCCCATTATTCATACATTAAACAATTGTTCCCTAGCATATTAGCTTTCAGCAAAAAGTGACATTTTATTTTACATTTTAATAAAACTTTTTAAAATTTTTTTAATTATTTTTCTTGTATATTCAAAACATAATCATATTCATTTAATAACTAATTTTGGTATAATAATTTTCATGATTTATTACATTATAAAACTAATTAAAATTCTAAAGTTCTATTTGTAATAAATTGTGGAAATTAGTTCATTGTGTTTTATTTCCAGAATAGAATATTGTACACTTTGCAGGTCAATATTAGTTTTAAGTTTAAATGTATAACCTAGATTTATATGTGTGTGTATATATATATATATTCAAGAGATAGTCAATGTACAGATAAATGCTTATATTAAACAGAGTAAAAAATATTGTTTTGAGTGTTAGTATTTTATAACTGGAGAACTAAATTGTTGATTGGGTTACTTTATCATTCTCAGCAAAATTAATAATAGATAACATGTCTTTGAAACCTTAAAGATGATCAAATTCTATTTTTGATAAGAAAGTATTAAGTTATGTTTACAGAGTAAGTATAATTATCTTCATATACTTTATTTAATTCATATCTATTTTATAATCATCTATAATCAAGGTGATATTCATTGCAAGTTTACATTTAATGACAAAATTCATATCAGCAAATGAAAATGGTGGTATATAAAACTTGGAAAATAATATGCAATAATAATTTCTTGACTTGCATTCAAAATTATAGAAATTTTTGAAAGCATCTCTCAAAATTGTAAAGAAGTATTCCATTTTTGATTTTGTAATCATTAGGAATCAACACTTCCCAGTTTACTAAAACTTGAAACATGTAAAAATACTTTATTAAATATTTTAAAAATAGGCTCATTTAAAAAATATTAAATGGTTAATTAATAAATAAGATTTTTGAAACTTAATCATACTCTTCTCAATATATAATGCCTTGACAGGATTTCGCAAAAGTTTGCATGTTACATATAAATATTGTGTTTTTCATAATTTTACTAAATATGTCAGCTTTAAAGTAAATCATTGTTTTTATAGAATAAACTTTGATTAAAAGAATATAAAACAAAATTTTTTTTAGCAATATGGCCAATAAAAATTAATTTACAATTAAAAAAAACTACTAATCCTAAAAACAGAAATAGAATTTATTCATTAAATATTTTTCACATAGATTTCAAGTTGTAGAATTTGTTGAGGAAACAGGGGATAAAAGCGTGGCTGTTGTTGCATCTAATTGGATGGATGGAAATACGTGTTTCTGGCCTCCTTATAAGACCCTAACAGAATTAGGCGTAATCGAAGACTTTGGAAGTTCCCAGTGAAAATTGGATGAAGGTCTCATGTCGTTGCCTGTTTTCATGTGGTTTGTTATTCTCTTGGTTTTATTAGCTATAATTTGTTCATACTTAAGTTAGTTATATTTTGTAATTACTATGATCATCATAAATCTTATATTACATTTTTGAAAAATTCTGTGTACTTTAAATTTTATTTAATGAGGTAATTAATAGTTTTTTTCTTGTAAGATGTGGATTTTTTTTAAGTTTAATTTTAATATTTATAATTTTTCTTTTTAGTATTTTCTTATTTTTTTATAATAAACAACAACTTATGAAAACTTTCAGATACATATACAAGAGCTCGCAAGAGACTGAGAGATGTGAAGATACTTCAGATTTAGCATCTGAAAGTTGTGAAAATTTAAAAAAATCTAGGGCTTATTTCGACATAAAAAACTTTATATTCTTCAGAATCATCTGATTCGAGACCTTCCCAGTCGCTGATATCGACTGGGGAGAAATCTTCCTTATTAGAAGATTATAATGTGAAGAGTCTCTTTGTGAGACAAAACTTCAGCATCTCCATTATTTACTCCCACTGGTAGATCATCCAGCAACAATAATCAAAGGCTGGATTCACATTATATAGTCAAATGTTCTTGTGATAGCAAAAAAATGATGGTAAAATCATTTTTAAATTATTCTGAGAGTTATTTTAAAATTAACTGTTTGAATACTGGAGGGCAGTGCCTTCTAAATGCATTATTTTTGTTTTTATTTAGAAAATTGTTATCGTTAAAGTTCTCTTTAATGTTGTTTAAAAATCATCCTTTTATTTTTTTTATTTAGCTTTCCAGAGAAGGTTATAACTTTACTTTTAAAACAAGAACATGCTATAAAAGACCTTCAGACTGAAATTCAGCAATTAAAATCCAAGTCGAGTGATGTTGGGTTACCTACTACATGTGAATTTTTGCCTTTACAAAGTACACAGGATATGGAGTCTTTTAATGTTTACTTAGCTAATGATGATAATTTTATAAATTTAGTGAGTACTATTGGATAAATAACAAAAAAATGGAATTGGAAAATACAACTTCAGCTGAATTTTATTTTACTGATATTTTGTTATTATTTTCAGCTGGCTATTTTGACAAAAAAAGGTGGAACAAGTTCCAGTGATGTGATTAGAAGAATTCTGATGGAACTGATGACAAACGAAAGTTGTCAAAACAATACAATTGGAAGGGCAGTAGAGGTGTAAAGCATCCCTTTTCCACCCTTCAAAATGTTGTAAATTTGATAACAGGTTAGCATTTTGTTTTTAAACTTTCTAAAGCTAAGTGCTTGTACAAATAAATTTTAAAAGTAATATAATGCAACATGAAAACATTAAATTCAAATATAAAAGTTTATGAATTGAATTTAATCAAAATATTTCAAAATCATAATCTCTGTAACGAATCATAAGAACATAATATTTCATGTTTCTTGAAATAATTTTAATTGCATATTTTTATTATTCTAGGTTTAATGTTTGTAATTTCAATTTATATTGTGCTTGTAACTTAAAATTGGGAAAATTGTTATTTTCTATTTTTCATTTATGGATTACTTTTGTATTTTTTAAATGCCAAGTTTACCATTGGATCAAAATGGTGATTATAGTACATAAATTAAACTTAATAAATATATTTTTTCTCTCTAAATTTAAATCTTAATTTTAATATTTTAACAATTTAATATATTAATTAATATTTAACAATTTTTTAAATTTATTTTATAATAATTTAATATAACAACAACAATTTTAATATTAATATGATAAAAATTTAATTTTTGTGATATTTCCATGTAATGTTAATAATATCAATTATAAAAATGTTGACCTTACTTTGTTTCTGATGTAATTTTATTTAACATTTATACGAGAAAATTTGTTTATTTGTAGCTTCTACTCGCCATCATGACAGCCGATAACAGATATGGATGTGCAGCAGTACATCAAGAAATGGCTTATGCGTGCACCTGACAGAGATGGGGGGGTTAAAACGGGCTTTGGAAAAGCCCATTCTAATGTTAATATGTTATAAAAATAATAAAGATTTTTCCTTTAGAACATTTTATTTTTGTGAATAAATTCATAAATGTTGAAGTACATAGTTTAACAAATATTAAAATCAAAAATGCTGTAAAATAGGAACATTTTATCTGAAAATATAACTGAATTTTTAATCTTATTACAAAAATGTATTTAATACACTTGTTACCAAAATTTGTTACTTATTTCTTTTATCACTTTTAGCTCTGCAAATATTGCTTTTAAAATTATATATATATATATATATATATATATATATATATATATAAATAACATTAATTAACCTAAGACCATAGAATCAAAGTTGTCTGTTCTATATTAAAATATAGAATTAATGTTTTATTTTAAATCTATCAAATGTATCTAATTTAGACATGCTCTATAATAATTTATACCCATTGTTACAAATATGTTAAAACAAATTGAATTTGTATGATTTTAATTTCTAAAACTGAATCTCTATGCACACATGTTAAAAATATATATCTGATAAAAGCAATAGAAAATTTAGATTTTTGCAGTTAAATTTGTTAAGAAAACATTTTGAAAATCATAAAAATCTAATTTATTTTTTCTAAAATTGGAAATTATTTTTTTTTTTTTAAAAATCTTAATGAATATTGTCTGTGTTCTACATTAAAATATAGAATCAATATTTTATTTTAAATTTTTTCAAATGTATTTAGAAAGGTTCTATAAATTATACCTATTGTTACAGATATACAAATTCAATTAGTTTCAATATGAGTTTAATTTCTAAAACTGAATCTATTCACACATGTTAAAATATATATCTTACAAAAAGCAATAAAAAATTTAGATTTTTGCAATTAAACTTCCAGTGTAAAATTTGTTAAGAAAATCATAACCTGCTAATTTATTTTTACTAAAACTGGAAATTTAAAAAAAAAATCTTAATGTAATTTATTTGATTTTTCATATTAGTGAAAAAAATAAAAGCAAATGTCTATAAACTGAAATTTTTGAAAGTTAATTTTGTGTCCTGCAATGAAAACTTGAAAATATTAAAATGTCCTACAGTGAAAAAATATTAGATATTGGGTAAAATACATTTCATATTAATTTCACTTACATAACTGTACTATATAAATTATTACATTTGGATTTTATTTATAAGTAATAAAAATCCTTCAACACAAGTATTTTTATTTATTAAAACACTTATATGAATATTTAAAATATAAGTTTTCCTTAATATTGTCAGGTTTATTACCAAAAATTCACCATCATTAAATTATTTTTAACGATAGTGTATTTTTGATATTTAAGCCGGAAAACAGCATAGGTACACGAGTAGAATACAAATTTGAATGGCATAGTATCTCGATGCTCTCACTCCCTTTTCATCGAATTTTAAAAAACTCACTGGGCCATACGCCATAAACTTATCACACCGTGCACTTAAACTGAACGGGCGGCAACTCCGCAACCACTCTCTGCCCGAGGTGACAAAAGGTCCACTGTTCCATGCACTATTGCCGCACAGGGGCCGCTGAGTTTCCATCGGTTAATGTCGTTAACCCAATCACCACCCCAGTGTTGAATTGCTACTAGGGAACACTCCTCATTTTTCTAAAATTTGTTCGAAAAGACATAAAAATTTGACTTCTTTTAAGAAGGGGGGATTTGATTAGGAGACATTAGTAACTAGAAATGTCTGTAGCGAAACTGAATATTTTAAGAGAGACTTTTATGAACGTTTTGATGCACTAACATATAAGATCCCATGGTTGGAGTCATAACACTCCTCAATTTTCTAAAATACAATCAAAAAGACACAAAATTCACTTTTATATTGGGGGTATTTCTTTTTTATAAAACAATACAATACTTTTTTCAATTTCGAGCTTGCTTTTTGTGCTGTATTTTTTTTTTAATTTAATTGCTGAATTCTAGGTCTTTTTAATTTCAATTCTTATTTTATAATTTTTCGTAATTATTTTTATTAGATGATAAGTAATTTGAACCAAGAAAAGTGTTTTCCAATTTTGATAACTATTATTTCTGTTATATTATGTATGTAGAATCTATTACATATATTAATGACTGTTAGTTCTGCACATAAATGAGAACTATTAAAAATTAATGTATATTTCATCGTGCATCTTGATTATTGCATATATTGTAGATTTCAATAAAATATTGAGAATTTAAAATTTTATTTTTTAAGTAATTTCATTATAAGACTTTTGTACTTTGTTTTCTATAAAGGAGTGTGTTATATTTGTCTACAAACATATCATAAATAAACCGGAATCATTATGTTATTTAAATACACTTAACTAAATTACTATTCATGTACTACAAATTAAAATTAGTAACAGCAATTTATTAACTAGTGAAAAGTTTCATAGTTAAATTCTTGAATTAAATATTTTCAATAAGTTATTAATAAATTATTTAATAACAGCTTATTTAATTTTCATCACATAAATTGAAGTTTGTTTATTGATTCCTAGAAAAGTTTCTTATTCAATTTAAATATTTGAGAGAATGAACTTCAATAAATAGTGTATTTGCTTCATAATTTAATGTACTCAAATCTTTCCTCAATAATAAAAAATCAATCAATAACTTAAAAAGTCGTAGTTTCTTATATGAATTCAAGTAACAAAATTAAATCAGTTTTTGAGATATAATACAAAATAATTATATTTACTATTTATTCAATATTTTAAATAATACATGTGATTCATGATAAATTTCTTAGAGAAATTTCACTTTAAAATTTATGTGTTTACTAGCAAAATAAATTATAAGGATTAAACATACCCCAATGAAGTTTACCACATACATAATTCTTTCATTTATTTATCTTGAAAGTTAATTTCAGGATGTTTTTCTTGGATAAATAAATTTATCATTTCAAGATTCCATGATTATTACGAAACCAAAATGAGCATACAAATTAAACATGAAATAAAAAATAGTTTATATAATAAGTTATGAGAATTCTTAACGTAGCAAAAATATTTAAATATGTTGTACCGAGCTTCGGGGTTCGAGTGGATTGAGAGTTGAAGAAAGCAACCACTCAATGAACTCAAGACTTTTATTCGTAAAATCCCACTAGAAATACCAGCTGTATCAATCACAATTATACAGCTACAATTCGTCGGATACAATAAGTAACAGCTTCCGATCACAGGTCTCAAATACCTCAGGTAGAGAACAGCAGTCACGACTAATCGTCTCCATTCACTGACAGTCTTTACAAAACTAACTCAAGAATCATATAGTTTACCAGAGCATACAGCAGCGAAGCTGCTTTTATCTGAGATAAGGCGTCAAGGAATAGGGAAAAAACGGCGAGTGGGAGGAGTCATGATGGGTAGAAGGAGAGGAGGAAAGAGTAGTCATCACCCTGTACAGCTAAGAAAGCCTGAACACTCTCTTGTGACGTCATCAACCGATGGCTGAAATCAACCGCTTTCGTTCACGATTAAAATATACCGAAGGAACTGTGTTTTTATGTTGTTTAAAAAATTCCTCGCAATCAATTACTATAATATTTTAAAATTAATATTAATATTGTTTCCACGAAGAATATTAAAAAATTAATAGCAACTATATGTAAAAACTTATTTAAGTATAACTTTGAATGAAAACATTCTATTAATTCTAGTCAATGAAATTTTATTCAATATTGGATATTAATTTTCCTTGGTGTACTTTCAATAGAAATATATATCTGTGGTGATTATATATTAATGTGCTAAATCTAATAATAGAATTATTTTTATGAAAATTATATGTATATTTAATTAATCATTCCTGTGCACATTTTTTTTTAAAATTCAAGCAAAACATTTTGGGTGTTATAATTTATTCTAAAATAATTATTAGCAACATAATCTATTATGAATTGAAAATATTTCTTTAAAATTTATTGAATGCAATAAACATGATTAATTTATTAGCAAAATATATTCCCTGCGTATGATAGATTTAAAATATTTAATGCATTTAATGGGTGAGATAATTTTGTATGGTTGAAAAGGGAAAGACAATCAGAAAAATAAAAAATAATTTATTAGAATCATACTTTCTTCATATTTTTTTCTAAAAATAATGCATAAATTTAGTATGAAAAAGAAATATTAACATAAACATTTTCTTTAAAAAATAATGCAAGTTTGGCAATTTGAAATCTTATACATACAATGACTAAAATTAATAAATTATATATATATATATATATATATATATATATATATATATATATATATATATATATATATATATATATATATATATATATATATATATAAACAAAATTTCCCTATGTAATTTTGCATATTAGAACACAAATAAATTATTTACATACATTGGGACACAAATTTAAAATCTATACATAATTACTACATTTTTACATTTTTATTCACTTTATTTTGATGCATTCATAATAATGGATAAAAATAACTATTTGAATATACTGAAATTTATTTTCAAAATTATTTTTGTTTTAAAAGGAAATAAAGATATTGGATACAATTTCTATTTCAAATTGCATTAAAAAGTAATTTTTTTAAGAATTATTAAAAGTTTGAAGTTTTCTTTTTTTAGATAGAGCATTAATCACTATAGAGTCATTAATTTTTTTGCAATAATTTTTAAGGAATATATTTATGCATGATTTGACAATGAATAACTTTATTTCTTCAGCAGCATGTCCATTTTCACATTTTTCAAAAGGAAGGTAAATTTCAGATTCATTTAGAATCCTTCTAATTATTGAAAATGCATATGCTCTATGATTAGAACCTTTAAGGAATTCCTTTTCATTTTCAGTAGATAACAGTTTACTTATAACTAAATAACAATAAATTATTATAGTTACAACATGATCAGAAGGGGATTTTAATGTGAACAGTAACTAGCAATATATGTAAGATTACTTTCAGGAATTTTTAAATCAGCGACATCTTTTTCAGATATATTTATTTCCAAATTATCATCTATTTCATGTACCTCAAAATTAGAAAAATCAATACTATTATTTAAAGACATAAAATTTTTTATCATGGTTATTTGATTTAAATATATGAGGCATTAAACTGCGTATTCTCAGTTTCTTTTCTATTTCAAAAACCTGTGTAATTGATATGAAATGATAATTTATATAATTGATATGATTGAAATTAATTTTGAAATAGCTTAGAGTAGTATTATTATAGTTCTCTTTTACTCCTACGCATTTTAATGACATTAATAAATCGAAAAATTAATAATTATTTTACTTTTCTATGAAAATTTATATTTGAACGATTTGAATTTAATGCCTAATAAATTTTAAAAAAATTCCATAGGAATTTACTTTTGATTTCATTTGAAATTTTCTATTACTGTTAATGTTATTAAAAAAAATCAAAATTAAATTAACTAGCCAAACATGATGCAAATGAAACAATAAAATTAATTTATTTACCCTGGAATGTTTGGTCACTTCCATGTTTTCTCTCGGAATTGCCCGAATCCATTTGTGTTTTAAATCTTCTTCACGTGGGAATCGAAACAGAGAAACTTTGGGTCCATTATCATAGTTGCCTTTACATGCAGTTACGCAACATTTATAAGGCATGTTCTTGATTATTGTACAGAATAAAAACAATATATTTTGAAAAATAAGTCGAAAATGAGTGATTTGTTTATAGTAAACAACACAGTAACAAGCCTCTGTTCAAGCGTCACTTAGAAGAAAGCGACAGCCTTCGGATGCAACGTCACAGCCATTTGGTCACGTGGTAGTCAGGCTTTCTGCTATTAGAAGGTACTGAAGGAGTCCTGGGGAAGCGAACGGTCTCTGATTGGCCAACTCAGTTGAGCCTGCAGTCGAAAGAGAGTTCGAATTGAAAATAACTTTTGGAAATAAAAACAACATTACAGGTACAAAATGAGAAATTTTGCAAATCATAAAAAAGTAGATATAGAAGTATATTATAAGTAGAAAAATACATATAAATGAAGTAGGAAAAGAGTATAATCTGATTATATAAGTAATAAGCACTAAGGAATAATTAAAATTCTAGGATAACAAAAGGTATATACAAAGAGAAAAAACAATATCCAGAATAATGGGGAGAATTGTTTACACATATTTACAAAATGAATTAAGGAACAACTGTTGACAGGCTAGACAAAATGGCGTCACTAAGATAGTGTGGAGCAATGGGTCTAAGATTAACTTCATCTTTAGAGTTGACGCTGTTGAATATTTCATTGAAACCGGCTGCAGAGCAATTCACGGCTTTGTTGAAGAATTTGATATTAAGTTTTACAAAGTGTTGTTCAAAAGTATCTAACTTTAAGTCTTTTCTAATAGCAGAGTTTTTTAGGTATCGTGGGGCTCCAAGCATATTTCGAAGAGTTTTATTTTGAAAGGTGCTGAGTAGTTCCTTAGTTGTGTTATCAATGGCACACCAAGTTGAAGAGGCATATGTTAGGATGGGAAGAAATCATTGTAGTATAAAGCAGCTTTTTCATTTTGGTGTTCGTTTTACTATAATGAATCTTAATTTGAATAACATTCCTTTAGCCTTATTGATGACGTTTTTGACATGTGGTTTCCATTTAAGATGTTGGTTGATGGTGAGACCTAAATAGTTGGCGTTGTTAACTATGGGAATTTTGTGGCCATACATAAATAAGTCGGATCGCTTCTGGTGCTTGGTTTCTTAATGATGAGGAGGTTGGATTTAGTAGTGTTTATTTCCACTTTTCAGGTTTTGCACCATTCTTCTACTTCGTTGATTTTCTTTTGGAGTTTGCGGATAGCTAGTTCAATAGATTTGGATTTGACTTTGATGCCAGTGTCATCAGCGTAGTAAGCTGTGATGCTATTGCAGTCTAATCTGTTTACAGGGAAATCAACTGTGTAAAAAAGGTAGAGGATCGGGCCAAGTTGGTTGGTTGGTTGGTTTTTTTTTTATGGCGCAAGGTCCATACAAGGACAAGCTGCGCCAAACACAAGATAGCTTACACCAGTTTTTTAAACCCATTAAAAGTATAAAATAATAATATAGTTAAAATGTACATTAAAAGTACAAAATAGAAATATAGTTAAAATGTATATTAAAGGTATAAAATAGAAATATAGTTAAAATGTATATTAAAAGTTTGTAAACATACAATATACACATGTATAAAATTAAAAATTTTATATTAAAGTAAAATATTTCTAAATTAGATAAAATTCATAAATCCTATGTCTTTTAAAAACGCAAATAGGTTGCAATGGGGTGTCATGATCTGCTTGGCGACATTAGAAGTGTCGCCAAGCAGATCTTCTAATGTTAAAATGTTACTATTAAAATATCTAAAACGCTGATGGTTAAAATCTGGGCATACAATTAAAATGTGATATACTGTAAATGGTTCATCACACTTTTCACACCATGGTTGGAGATCACTCAAGATCAAATGCTTGTGGGTGAAACGCGTGTGACCAATTCGAAGGCGAGTCAGTCTGACATCTGCGCTTCGTGGAGATAAAACAGATAATGGAATGATGTATGAAAATATGGAATGGAGTTTGTTGCTGACTTGCAGGTCCCAGGATTCCTGCCAAAGAGAATATATGAAATGTTTGAATCCTTTTCTCATGTCCATTGATGGTATTGAAGGCAAAATGGAAGTAGCTGCAGATTTAGCGGCAGCATCAGCTTTCTCATTGCCATCTATTCCTATGTGGCTTGGTATCCAACAAAACGATATCTCAAATCCCTTGTTAGTAAGAGTATCAATTAATTTGAATATCTTAGACACAACTGGATGGCAATTATAGTTGTTATTCCTCAAAGCTTCTAACACACTCATACTGTCAGTGTACACACAGAATTTACGTTCATTTTTAGTTGTTACCAACTGAAGTGCTCGGTATATAGCCGTAGCCTCAGCAGTGAAGATGGAGCAGGATTTGTGAAGGCTATAACTGTAGGAATTATCATCAAGATAAACTCCACAGCCAACTGATCCTGGATATTTGGATCCATCCGTAAATACTGGAGTGTACATAGTGTACTGACAGAGATGGAATGAATAAAGCTGTTGAAGAATAGCAGTACTTGTGTCTGATTTTTTATTCTTACCAAAGGGATTTAACACAGTAATGTGTGGATTGTACCAAGGTGAATGTGCGTAACGGTCAGTAGACTCGATTCGGACATCACATAGGTCAGAAAGCAAAATAATGGATTTAATACGAGAGAGAAAAGGTTGAATGCTTGATGGTCTAGCATTATATAATCTCTTAAGAGCAGCACTTGGAATCGTGGAACGCAAGGGATGATGAGGTGAGGACATGATTTTTGAATAATAATTAAGAGACAGCTGTATCCGCCGCAGGTCTAATGGTAATTGTTGGTAGATTACATATAGACTCTGGACGGGTGATGTACGAAATGCTCCACAGCAAATCCTTAAAGCAGAGTGGTGGACGGTATCCAATCTACGTAAAATGGAAGATCTAGCCGATCCATAAGCAACACAACCATAGTCAATACGAGATAAAATGATTGATTGGTAAATTCGGAGCAATGAAGTGCGATCTGCACCCCAAAATGTATTAGACAACACTTTGAGGATATTGAGCAATCGCTCGCACTTCTTCCGCAGATATAAAGTATGCGGAAGGAAAGTTAACTTCTTATCAAAAATTACCCCGAGGAATTTTATCTCGTTGACCACAGGAATAGGTCTATTGCTTATGTGAAGCACAGGATCGGGATGAAGACTAGTTTTCCTACAGAAATGGACACAGTGACTCTTACTAGGAGATATACTAAGACCATTTCGTTCACACCAAGTAGTTAGATTGTTTACAGCTGTTTGCAATTGTCTCTCAATTATATTCATGTTTGAACCCTGATATGAAATTTGTAAGTCATCAACATATAAATTCCTATGAACTGAAGATGGTAACTGATGAAGTATGTTATTGATGAAAAGGTTAAAAAGGGTTACGCTTAAAACGCTACCTTGAGGGACACCCTCAGCTTGAGTAAAAGTATTGGAAACTGTACTTCCAATACGTACTTTAAAAAGCCTGGTAGCTAGAAAATTCTGTATAAATATTGGAAGATTACCCTTAAATCCAAGATTATGTATATTACGGAGAACACCATAACGCCACGTACGATCATATGCTTTCTCAATATCGAAGAAAATTGCAACAAGATGGTTTCTCCTCACGAAAGCATTTCGAATTTGGGATTCCAGATCTACTATGTTGTCAATAGTGGATCGTCCTCTTCGAAATCCGCTTTGTTGAAGGGGTATGCAATTATTCTTCTCTAAGATGTAAATGAGTCTAGCATTGACCATACGCTCAAACGTTTTGCACAAGCAACTCGTGAGAGCTATTGGACGATAACTCAGAGGGTCAGTTGAATCTTTGCCAGGTTTTAATATTGGAATCACTATCGCTTCTCTCCATGATGTAGGATAAGCATGCTCAGTCCAGATTCTATTAAACAATGAAAGTATGTTTAATAAAGAATCATGATTTAAATGACGGAGCATTTGATACGAGATTCCATCTGGTCCTGGGCTAGTGTCGTTTGCTTTAGATAAAGCAGACTTCAATTCTGACAGTTCAAAATCACAATTATAGGGTAGAATATGTCGATCATGAAAGCTTAGAGGTGTCCGCTCAGCGATTCTTTTGATCCTTAGAAAAGTAGGATTATATGAATCAGAGCTGGAAACACTAGCAAAGGTTTCACCGATGACATTAGCAATATCTACCGCTGAGGAGTGTATTGCAGCTCCGGTTTTTAATACAGGAATGGGATAATCCTGATAAATACCATTGGCTGCTTTAACTTTCCTCCACAATTGTTTGCTTGTTGTCGATGAATTGATTGACGACACGTAGCGAATCCAAGATTCTCTTTGACTCTGACGTCTAACTCTTCGAGCTTGAGATTTGGCTTTCTTAAAAGCAACAAGATTCTCCGTAGTAGGGTATCTTCGGAATATATTCCATTGCTTCCTTTGTTTCTTATAAGACAGTTGGCATGTTTCATTCCACCAAGGTTTCCTGTGTTTATGTGGAGTGTTGGAATTCTTAGGGATAGCAACATCCGCAGCTCGGATTATTGTGTCGGTGATATATTTAACGGCATCATCTATCATATCTGTCTTAACTCTTGCCTCACTGATCACAGCCAATTGCGTGAAAAGTGTCCAATCGGCTCGACTGTACACATAATTAGGTGGTTTGTGACGCACACTATTACTTCCAGCCTGAGTCACGATTAGAGGGAAATGATCACTATTATAGAGGTCATTTCCAACAGCAAAATTCAGCAATGGCAGGAGTGATGGAGAACAAATAGCTAAGTCAAGAGAGTGAAATGTCCGTGTTGGTTCGTGAAAATAAGTCTTCTCGTCGGTATTTAGCAGACAGAGGCAATTGTCAGAAATTAACTTTTCTATCTGACGACCGCGAGAATTCGTATCATCACTACCCCACAGAGGACTATGCCCGTTAAAATCACCAAGCAATAAAAATGGAGCTGGGAGTTGATCAAGTAAGTCGTTTAGTTCCTCTTCTTGGATGACATCATTCGGTGGTAAATATAGGCTACAAACTGTAATTAGACATGCGGTGTGAATTCTCACAGCAACAGCCTGGAGAGTAGTTCTTAACTGATGTGCTGTACTGGGATAAGTGTTTGATGTAATTATACAAACTCCACCAGATACAGCTGCATCACCACCATTATCCTTTCTAAAACATTGAAACCCACGCATTTTGGTGATAACAGTGGGCTTCAGGAATGTTTCCTGGAGTGCCACACATGCGGGGTTATATGTTGACATAATGGATTTGATATCATCAATTCGAGGCCGAAAATCACGACAATTCCATGAAACAAAGGAAGTCATTAATGGAATACAGTCTAACCGTTGTCACTATTGCTCAGTGTCATCTCAGATGAATCTTCCAGCATGAAATCATCATCTGAAGGATGCAGTTTGACAGTGTCTGCATCCATAGACAGAAGAGCTTTTCTGGCAGTTAGCGAAGACTTTCGAACGCCTTCCTTGGCCAGTTTTAATTTTCTAGCCTTTAAAGCTGTTGATTTTGCCAAAGTTGATTTGGCAATTAGAGGTGCAGAAATGTCTGTCGTTTTTTGCTTTGGGAGCAATCTAACTGTAGGAATAGAGTTTGTGTCGGTTTGGGTGCTGCAGGATCGGGTTATTTTTTTGGTTATATGAGCGTAACTAACACCTGGAGTGGGAGTACGGGAATTAACTAATCGGCGAGCTTCTAAATAGGAAATATTGTTCTTGATTTTGATGGTAACAATTTCCTTTTCCTGCTGCCAAACGGGACAAGATCTAGAATAAGAAGTGTGGTTACCTTTACAGTTGACACACACTTCTTTGGCTTCGCAAGTGGTACTTTCATGGCCAACGTCAGAACAACGGGCACATATGAGTTTTCCTCTGCAAGCCATTTTAGAGTGTCCAAATCGTTGGCACTGGAAGCATCTTAGCGGATTAGGGATAAAAGGCCGTACTGAACATCGCATATAAGCCACTTTAATGTTTTGTGGCAAGTCTGGTGTAGAGAATGTCAAAATGAGATGCTTTGTATTTAGTACAATGCCATCTCTCTTTAACGTAATTCTTTTCACAGCGCAGACTTTTTGTGATTTCAAATTTTCCAGTATTTCTTCGGTGGGAGTATGAAACAAGTCCTCCGAAGAAATAACACCTCGTGAAAAATTTAAATTTCTATGCGGTTCCACAGTTACTGCCATCTCACCAATTGCTTTCAAGTTTTGCAGTAGTACTGATTGTTTGTCTGATGCAGTCTCTATTAATAAAACACCCGATCGTAACTTCTTAATAGATTTAACTTCTCCCAAGTAAGAAGTTATACTCTTTTCAATGAGGAAAGGTGAAACATATTCGAAGGTATTTCCAATTCTGGTAATTATAAAATACTTCGCACTACAATTTGACATTTGTTGCTCCCGAGGGAGTGAGGAGAAAGTTTTTTTATCCATATAGGATGAATATGAATTCAGGGACCAGACGGCACCACCCACCACGGAGCCCTACGAGGGGATACATGTTAACTGTACCAGTGCTAGTCAGTCCCTATACGCTCACGGTACATCCCTGAAGTGGACTCCACCCTTAACGAGTCACCCAGTAGATGTACCGATCGCTTGATCCATAAAGCCGATTGATGTGCTGAGGACTACAACACACCTCTCGTTTACCTGAAGCAGAGGCCAAAGCAATGTGTTGGTCTCAGGAGGCCTCAATTACCAGGATCCTCCTTTCCAGGGACACGGGTCTCCACGCACGGCAAACACGTGGGTGATTTAGTCCTCAAGAGTAGCTAATAGCAACAGAGTGGCGAAAGCTACTCAAGGGGAGCCCTCAACCTCTTTCGAGGAAACCACAACGAGGGAGAAAAGGAAGGAAAAGCAGAAGAGTAGAGGAGAGAAGAAAATAAAGAAGAGGAAAGATCACTAGGGTACCTCGGGATTGTGACACCCGTGTTTACCTAAAGAAGGTAAACCCCCTGAGGGGGAGGATCGGGCCAAGAATGCTGCCTTGAGGAACTCCGGCTTCAATGTATCTAGGTGATGAAATTCTTTTGTTATTCCTGATGCAGAATGACCTGTGATTTAAGTAGTTTTTAATAAGGAGAATCATGTTTTGATTGAAATTTAATTTATTGATTTTAAAAATAAGGCCTACATGCTAGTCTGTCAAATGCCTTTGAGGCGTCTAGCATCACAAATGCAGAATTTTCTTTATTTTTGAGTCCCCTACTGATAAATTCGATAATTCGAAGGAGTTGTTTGGTCGTGCTGAGTTCCTTGCGGAATCCATATTGCTCATTAGGAAGTTTTTCCATATAAGTTTGAAGACGATTATATATAATTTTTTCAAATAGTTTTCCAAAAGAGGAGAGTAGACTTATGGGTCTATAGTTGTTTGGAAGTGCAAGGTTTTTATGTGGCTTTGGAATCATTATAATAATTTCTTCTTTCCAGGCCTGCGGGAGGTAGCTGTAAGTTAGACAGGAGTTGAAGATATTAGTTAATTGGTGGATGATGTTATCCGGGAAGGATTTAATCATTTTATTTGTAATATTATCTCTACCGGGTGATTTTTTGACATTGAGATATTTGATAATGTTACGTAATTCTTCAGGGGTTGAGAGTTCGAGTCCCGGGTCCACTGGGCTTTCTCCATTGATTCTCCTGTAAGTATTTTTGATATGGTTTTTGAGTTCAGAATCAGTTTCAGTAATATTGAGTTTGAATTGCCTTTCCTTACTATCCGCAAAAGACTCAGCTTTCTCTTGGTCTGTGTATACAAGTCCCCTTTCACTCTGCAGAGGTTTACAAGTTTGAGTCCGGTTTTTCCGGTTTTTGGCAAATTTCCAGATGGATTGGTCTTTAGTATTTAGGGTTTTAATCTTCTCTTCCCATTGCTTGCTTTTGTGTTTATTGCATTTGTCTTTAATTAGTCTGTTAAGATTGTTGACCGCTGTTTTATAAATTGGATTGAGAGTTTTCTTGTACTTCTTCCGGATACGATTTCTGGTTTTAATTATTTCTCATGTGGAATTTTATGGAAAATATTTGACATCCTCTGAGGCTTCGTTGAGAGCAGTTGTTAATTCTGATTGAATTGATATGTCAATATCTACGGGGCCGACCAGCTTCTGGTTAAGAGTTGGTTCTTTTGATAGAGGTAGGATTTTTGCCAACATTCAGAGTGGTAGATGACCAGAGCTAAGGTCGTTGTATACATCATATTGAGGTTTGTGTTGGTTAGGGTGAAGTCCAGTATGTCGGGAATTTGCGCTAGAAATACAGGATAGTAGGCTTAGGGGAGAAGATTTTTATATTCTTTTTAAGGATAATTTCTGCAAATTGTATTAGTTGCTCTGCAGCCCCAGTTCCTATGTTTGCTGTTAAAATCTCCCACTGCCAAAAGATGATTAATGTCAATTTCTGTGAGCTTTCTATCAGGAGGATTATATACAGCTGTAAACTTGATTTTGAGTCCATTAGGTAGTTCCGTGACCGCGGAGACTTCCTCATAATCTTCATCGTTTTTGTTGCTGTATAGAGTTGATGGGATTGTTCTTTTAATATAAAGAATTACACCACCTCCCCTATAATGCAGCCTGTTAGTGGAGTAGGTTTTGTAGTTTCTAAGGTTGTAAGTTCGACTCCCATTAGAGTGCGTTTCAGTAACCGCGCAAACATCTAGATCATGATTAGTCAAGAAGCTGCTGAATTCTTCAAATTTGTTAGTTGGTCCGTTAGCATTCCAGTTGCCAATTTGTAGTAGTTCAATTTTATTGTTAGAATTACTCATTGTTAAATTGAGGGTTTTGACTATTAGTTTGTTGCTGATTTACAGCAGTCATAATTCCAGATTTTTGTATGTAGTTTACAATAAGTTTTAATTGGTCTAATATGCTTCCTGTAATGTATTAGTGCTCGCTGCTTGGGCGTATGACTTATTTTCTACAACCACCCCTTTGGAAATTCGGATTGTGGTGCTATCTTTGGTTTTGACTTTCGTGGCCTCAATGAATGTTCTGCATCCACGGAAATTAGCAGGATGATCACCTTGACAGTTTGCACATTTGGCTGGTAAGTCTTTGCTTTTCTGACAGAGATGGAATAAATGATTTTCGCCACATTTGACGCATTTAGGCTCATGTTTACATAAGCTTTGAGAGTGATGGAGTTTTTGGCACCTGTGACATAGAGTAGGGCCCCCTCTGTTTCTATATTCTTCTATGCGAACTTTGAGTCTACCAATGAATTGTATTTGGTATATTTCTTTGGCTTTATTTGTTTTGGGCATGGTAATTAGGAATAGTAAAAGTTTTTGGGTTTCCCCGTTTCTTCTACGTGTCATCTGAGTTATGGAACTGATGGTAAAACCTTCTTCAATGAGGTTATCAGTGATATCGGCTATTTCCGTGTCTGTGGGGAGGTCACGTATCACCACTTTTAGTGGTTTTTCCTCTGGGAAGTGGTAGGTATGATATCCTGCTCCAATTTTCTCCAGTTGCTGAATGGCTGTACGGTGTGAGTCTGCATCAGACAATTTGATTTTAAGTTCATATGTGGATGATTTTGCAGTATAACTTAAAAGTTTTGCATCCTGAAATAATTTGTCGAGTGTTTTCCAAGAAAACTTATTGTCTCTGATAACAATAGGTGGAATTTTCCTTGATGGCTTGGCCAAAATGGACGGATTGGTATTTTCGTGGTTTTCTCCTTGGGGAATCTCGTTGTTGGGTGGAGTATCTTGTTGCTCCTGGATTGCAATAGCAGGTGAAGACTCTGTCTTGTTTTTAGCGTCCGATGCGGAATCTTTAGTCTGTGTTTTCTTAGTTTTATTTGGAGATTGCTGTTCTTCGTTATTATTTCTACTTCTTTTAACTCTAGGAGTTTTATGTGTAATTTCCATTGTATCCTGATGATTTAGGACTTCAAATTTGTTTCCCGTGAGAATATCTTGATTGTTAACATCAGTCATTTCAATATTATTCTCTTCCAAGATATTTTCTTTTTGAGTAGCTTTGTGCGTTTTATTAGTCGATTCCTGATTTATTTGTTTAGTAAAATTGCTTAATTTTCCCTTAATTTTCCTTCCTTATCCTCAGAAGAGAATTCGTCAGAGTTTGATATATCGTTGAGCATGTCGCAGATTTCGTCTAACCTGGCAAACAGCCTTTCCAACATCATTTTTTGGATTGCCCTAAAGGCGTTTTGTCCAGTAGTTTTAGTCTTGTCCATATCCAATTCGAGGGAGAGGGAAGAATAGAGAGATGATCCCCCCTTGCCAGGGGAGAGCAAAGAGCAAGATAGACTGTTCAGTGACTCTGAAGAACAGAGTGTGAGCACCTGGTCTGAATTAAGAAACTTAAGATTACCAGAAATTGTCCTCAGGGACCCAGAACTAAGTTAGCTAGGTGTGAGTAGCCGTATGACAAAAGGAGAGAATCTTACAAAGTGGCACCCAAAGGAATATTCGCGTTGAAGGAGAGCATGAAAAAGAATCTCGTCTGTCTGTCTGTCTACCGCCCTCCTGTCTGCGTCTCGTCGAATACACAAAACTAACTATGTCGGGCTGCGGTATTTATACCTGACTTGGCGGGAAATCTACTAATTTCGCCAAGGTTCTGGAAGCTTCTAGACTATCTCGCTAAATATTGGTCCTAGAGCTTAGGTAATGGATGTTTCCAGAAGTATCTATTTTTCGCCAAGTTGCCAAGTTTTCTCGCCAAAACATCACCAAGTCACCAAATCATTAGAAAACCCGCTTTTAACGAATAACACGTCTAAATACCGCAATTTTTGCCTAAAATGTGAGTATTTCCAATCTGTCTGAGATATTTAAAGACATATACAATAATTATATATAAATTTGTAACAATATGTAGTTGGTAGATTAAAATTTATGTGTGTCTATAAATATATTATAAGGTTTATTAATGATGACTAATATCATTATGATATTCTTGAAATTATTCAAAATGTAATGGAAGAAAAACAAAAGTTTTCTACATGAGAAGCGTACGTATTTTCGATAGATTTAACTGTTAAAAATTATATGTAAAGATTTTCTTTTAAATTTTATTAATATTTCAAAATTATGTACATGAAAAAAAATCAAATGTTCATCGAAAAGTTTAACATTTTATGGTAAGCTTTTTTTCCAGAAAGTTATGGCAGACTTGGTGCGGGAATTCATTCTCGGAAAAAAAAATTTGTCTAAATGAAATCTTCAAGTAACAGTAGAGCAGGGAGCAAATAACCTTCTTTCTTGTAAGGAGGAAGTGAAGGGGTAGAAAAAATATGTGCGTGTGTATCCTGTTCTCTCTCCCGCGGGAGTAGGAGCATTTTCCGAACAAGAAACTGCGGGAATAAAAAGACTAACAGTGTTCCAATGATATAATTTAATATTCAAAATAAAAAGTTCTAGATTTAGTATAGGTTTTTTTTTTAATTTAGAAGTAAATATATTTCTCATAAATGCCAAGGAAAAGGAAGCACAAAATATGCCAAGGGAAATTTTGTTTCTTATTTAAATATGTTTCTTATTTGTTGTATGCTTCTGAAAATTGAATTCGAAGATTCTGCACTCGAGTAACTAATATTAAATAAAATTTTATCTTGTTTTCATTATTAAAGCATTTTCAAAATATGTTAAAGGAATGCATAGATCTGAGAAATATTTATCAGGATATGAGAAACACAATTAATAATTTAAATCTTCAAACATTATCTGTTTTTATCAAAAAAATTACGTTTGTCTATATATCTGTTTTTGTCAAAAAATTATGTTTGTCTATATGTATATATATAAATGTCTATTTATAGTTATTACCGTTCTTTTATATATACTTATTAAATGTTAAATGCTGCCTATATTTGGCTAGCTTTTAATATCTTAAAGTAATAAGGTTCAATTAATCAATTAGGTCACAATACTTGTTAATCACAAGTTATGTGCTTGCAATGAATATATTGGAGGCAGCGAACTCCCCATTATCCAGATATATCTAAATGTTCAAAAATTTTAGTTTTTAATAGAAATGTTACAATGCTTCTTAAAAAAGGAACTTATGACTGGAAAAACAAATTTTGAACAAATTTGAAAATAATTTTATTATTTCTCAAGGAATAAGGGTGTTTATTCAAGCTGTTGAGTGCATACATTGCAAATTACTGTTGATTTTTACCTTTTCCATACTTTTCAAGATCGTTTTCTATAGCCATGTTACGCGATTTCACTAACAATAGGTAGCTTAGCGAACTTACTCTTATTATGATACTCCTTAAAGTAGACTTACAAAGAATCAAATTGTTCCTTTTTTTTTAAAAAAAAAAATTCAATTTAAGATTAAACAACTATCAACTAAATTGAACACTGTCCTTTTTTGCAATCAATATTAATATTAATAAATTCTAAATGCAATAATATAATCGTTTAGTAAAAAATTTTTAATTTCAGTATCATTCAATTCAATACCATAAAAAGAAAAGAAAGGCCTTGTTGAGTTCTCTTTGTATTTCTTTACAAATTTCAAAATAAAATAATTCTTTATTAAATATTTATAATTTTACTGCTTTAAAATGAAAAACTATTAAATGATACTTCAGTTTATGTTTTAAATCATTAACAGGGATTATTTAATCACTATTTAATTTTTTTTATTTTCTTGATAAATTCTAACTCTTAGCAATGTTATTTCACAATATTTTAACTTAACATATTTTTTAACTTTCATTAAATATAGCTGCAAAAGTGTGCTCTAAATTTATACAAACAATAAATTATTAGATATTGGTAAGAAAACTATGTAAGCACTGTTGACCGGGGGGGGGGCAGCAATGTATAACTTAAAAAAAATCGTCGTTTTACAGCTTTGTTTTTAAAGGAAACATATAATTTTATGTTGGAGTTTTAAAGAAATTGAAAAAATATAATGAAAAATAATGAATTCAGGGAAATCTAGGTCTGCGCTCCTTGCATTTAAAATGAGCTAAAGTTCAATTTTTTCCTAATTTCTCCTAAACCAAAAAAAGACAAATGTCCATTTTAAAATGTTAAGAAAAGCGTCCACTGACCGTTTTAAACAGCCAGTAGTTGAAATTAAGAGATAGATAATTCCAAACTCTCTTTAGAAACTGTGGACATAAGAAAATTAATGTAACTTCAAATTTTAATGAAGATAAATAAAATAAATTAAACGGAATAAATCTTTAATTTTTTTAAGTAACACACACGCACACACCAATATATATATATATATATATATATATATATATATATATATATATATATATATATATATATATATATATATATATATATATATATATATATATATATATATATATATTATCAATGTGAGTTTCTTAACGAAAAATACTTAGATTTACTTCATTTAATTCATCTATGTATATATATTATGTCATAAAAATTCAGTGATAATCGAAACATTACAGTTAACTCCAACATAAAGCGAAGAATTACGAAATTTGATATATTTATCAATCATATTTTAAAACATGAATAATAAGAGTAATCAAAAAACGGGTTTGAAGTAATATAACAGTGTATAAATTGTTCTTTTTAATATGCTTTAAACAATTTGGAAGCAGAAAATTCAATGAGTGAAATATGCATGTTTTGACAACAATAATATATTAAAATTGAATGGGAACAATAAAATTATTAAAATTTATCAGATGTATCGAGGTGATTATATCACCATTTGAAAATAAACTTATTACTCTTAGAATTAAAAATATCGTCTTTATCAAAAAGTACTATTGTAGCGACGCAAGAAAATGGAAGTTAAAACAAAACAAACATTTAGTACATTACACATAATTAAGATTAGTTACAAAAAGAAAACGCTTAATAATTATAAAATAATAAACAAGGTTACGTAGTACCAGGGTGGTACAAAACAAACGTATTTAGGAACCGGATGGTTCGACCTTCCATTTCTCACATCTCTACACTCATCTCATTTGATGTTGTAAGTATATTGGGCAGCAGCGCCATCTACTGTCAATATTGTTAATATGGGTCTGTTACAACCTCCCCCACTGACCCCGAAGACGTCCCGACCAGGGGTCAGCAGGAGTTTTCTTGGAATGGTTTTGTTCTTGAGCAAGAGCTTTGACAGGAGTGTTCCTGGAATGGTTTTTCTCTTGAGCATGAACTATGGCAAGAGTGGGAGTTTTAGGACAGTTCAATTTTGTTGGTCTACCTCTTCTGCGCAGAGCTTTGACAGGGGAAGTTTTCTTTCCCTGAAAAGGCGTCAATGCCGAAGTGTGGTATACTCCTATTGGTATATTTGGAGAATCTGTGTTTGCCACAGAATACGATACAGGGGATTTTTGAGTAACGATGATAAATGGTCCGTCGCGGCGAGGCGAAAATTTTGCTGTAACACCAGAAGTTTTATCACTTAAGTTTGGTTTTCTAACCAAAACTAAATTTCCTGATTTATATGTAGGAACTTGTCTCCTTCTCTGGCAATGCTTGCTTTTGTTTTGCTTTTCAATAAAGATCTCTTTGGTTTCAGATGTGAATCTTTCCAGTCTTTTAAGATACGGGGTCATTTTAACGACAAAGTTATTGTCCTCGATAATACTACGAAAGTCGTCGGTAACATCATCAAGGGTACGGAGCTCTCGTCCGAAATTAAGAAACGCTGCGGTTTTTCCAGTTGAACTGCATTTTGAAGTGTTCAGTGCGAATCGAATTGCAGGGAGTTTCTCGGACCATCTATCATGCCGATTTTCTACTAACATGGCAAAACGAGGTTTCAAATCACGGTTCTTCCTTTCAACTGGATTTGCTTGAGGGTGGTAAACAGGGGTTAAAGATTGATGAATTTTCATAGGATAACATAGTTGCTGCATAACAGCAGAAACAAATTGTGGTCCATTATCGCTGATAATTCTGCGTGGTATTCCGTATCTCATGAAGATTTCTTCTATAAGAGTGACAGCACACTTTTTTGCTGTTGCATTTTCCAAAGCAAATAGCTTGATCCACTTCTTAGTAACATCTTCTATTATAAATATCCATTTTTTTCCATGGCTAACTGGAAGAGAGCCGAACAAATCAATGGATAACGTTTCAAACCTTTGGGATGGTACTGGAGTCTGCAGCAGACCAGCAGGTTTTTGGTTGGAAGGCTTGTATCGCATACATTCTATACAACCTTTCACATAATTGGTGATGTATTTCCGCATACCAGTCCAGTAATATCTTCTAGCAATTCTATCAAAAGTTCCTTCAGCACCGTAATGACCTGTGGTGGGATCATTGTGATGAATTTTAAGAATCTGCTCTCTTGCATCTTCTGGAATGACAAGCTGAGCCTCATCAGATCCTGAATCAGGGGCATATTTGTACAGGACACCTCTATTCATTATAAAACCTTTTTCAGTCCAGTTTCTATATTCCTCAGTCAAGTTGACTGCTTCCAAGGTATTTATTATTTTCTTCAGATTTTCATCTTGAAGTTGGCTGTCTCTGATTTCTTTAGGACTTTTGGTAGGAAAATCTACTGAAACGACGGTGGGTTGGTTAACAGTCATGGAACATATCTCGCATGGGTAATCTCCTTCGTGACCGGAAGGGCGAGATAACATGTCAGCTACCACGTTGCTTTTCCCAGGAACGTACTCGATATGGAGGTTGAACTCTTGGAGTTGTAGAGCCCAACGAGCGAGTCGTCCTGATGGGGACTTTAAAGACATGAGCCATCATAACGCCTGATGGTCCGTAGCAACTGTGACTTCTTGTCCCTCAATATAGCATCTGAATTTTCCTAAAGCCCAAACAACTGCAAGGGCTTCACGCTCTGTAAGAGGGTAAGAGTCCGTTTTCGTGATGGCATTCAATTTTCTGTAGTCCACGCAGAATCTATAAGCACCATTTGGCTTCGGGATGAGCACAACAGGCGCTGCATAAGGAGATTCGCAGGGCTCAATAATTCCTTCATTCAAGAGTCTATCAATTTCATTTTGCATAATTTCTTTCCTTGCTGGAGACACTAGATATGGAGGAACAGCAACCGGAGGATTTGTTCTGCGTATCTATGTAATGTTCAATAAATGGGGTTGCTTCTCCCCCTAAATTGAAGATAGTTTCAAACTGGGACAAGAGTTCATTTAACTTAATTCTTTGTTCACCTGTCAGATCAATACCTTCATCTTCACGCAAATGATAAGGATGATTCTTTAATTTCTTTTCCTAGGTGGGAGTCAAATGGAATGTTTCATCTTCAATATTGCCTTTTTTATCCACAGTTAGCAGTGCAACCGTTTGTAACGACCCACAAAAAGTTGGCGTTGGTTCTTCAAAAGAAAAGTGTCGTCTGGGTTGATTATGGAAAAACCAACAGTTTCGTTTCAAATTTAGTACAATCCCAGCCGAATTCAGAAAGTTTATTCCCAACAGAGTGTTGTTTCCTTTTGCATCAGGGATGGCAACAAGGTTCAAAGGCAATGTACGGCCTCCAAGACGAATTTTTACCTTTGTTGTGTGAACTTCTCTTTTTATTTTACTACCAGCTGCTAATGTCATTAGTAGTGTACTGGTAGCAAAAGTTGCTCCTTGTTTCCTCAGGATGTGATAAAGTGTTTCTCCTGCAATTGAGTGGGTTGCAGCAGTGTCTGCGCAAGCGGTACCCATGACTCCATTGATAGTTACTCTTAACGTTGCCATCTGTGCGGGTGCACTAAAAGCCGATTGAAGAATAACGCTGCTAAAAGTACCAGAACTTTTCTTTTCCTTTACAGGTAGGACATTTAGGTTTAATGACTCCTGGACTACCACATCCATAGCATGCAACTTCACTTGACTCTTTCTTAAGATTCCTATTTCTTTCATGTTGAAGTTTTCTTTCTTGAATAGTAAAGGGTTTAAAGGGAAACTGCTTCTTTTGATGTACTGGAAGGAAAGACTTCTTTACACCATACCTAACACTTTCGTAAGCATCTAATTTTTCCACAAGAACAACCGGAGAGATAAATTCAGACCAAATATCGATAAAATGCTCTTTAACATCCGGGGAAACTTTTTTCTTGATTTGGCCTGCAATGATAAGTTGTTTTAACGTTTCGAAATCCTGAACCTTAAGTTCTTCAAGCCAGCCATCAAAGTAGCAAGACAGATCAAAATAGAAGTCTCTCCAAGTTTTTTCAAGGTCTTTTTTCTGTTGAGCAAACATCTGTCTAAATCTATCTCCAGATAATTTAAATCTTTTTAGAAGTAGTTCCTTTACTTTAGCATATTCTTGTGTTTCTTCAGGTTCTCGAACGATGAGAGTTGCAATGTCAGATGGGTGGGTGCCTAGTAAGTAAGGGATCCATGAAGATTCGGGTAATTTCATAAATTTAACTTGTCGTTCGAAGATTGTAAAGAATGTACACAGTTCTTCTTTTTTCGGATCAAATTTCGGCAAAAGATTGCTGAAATTACTCAAATCCAGTTTCTGGTGTGCTACCGAGGGACCACTTGACGATAGAGGATTTATATTTGCCAAACACTGAGATTCAACTTGAAGCTGGAGTTTCTCCAATTCATATTTTTGTTGTTTCTCCAAATTTTCCTTCGCATCAGCTATTTCAGTTTCCCTTAAAATTGCGGTTTCTTTCGCAATTCTCTCTTCAGTAATTGCTTGAAGCATACTTTTGGCCATAGTTTCATCATAATTAGGGGCTTTGCTAATGAGATCCGTTAACTGGACTATTTTTAAATTATCTCCCACTACCAAACCAAGCTCGTCGGCTAAGGTCCTTAAATCTTCTTTTCGGGCACGGTAAAGGAAGGCCATTCTTGATCTCAAAAGTTCTTATTTTATAACTTATTATTTAAATTAAATTTATCAATTAAACGAATTTTAAACACTTGTTTATCAATTTTAATTAAATACTAATTATTAAATTAATCAAACACATGTTTTTGCAATTACTTTTAAACAAAAATATAATTTGAAAACATTTTTTTCATATTTATCATATTCGAAGACTAGAAACAATACAGAAAACTAGTAAAGATATGTTTAAATTATAATTCAAATTAAATTAAAACCCAAAAGTTGTTATAAATATTTAACATTATTTCTTTAAAAAAAGAAGAAATATGAATAAAAAACAATTTATTCTAACAACTTCAATTGCTATTCAATTAATAAACTACTTCCATAATAATTGAACAAATAATACACAGTTATCTCTGAGTGAAAACAATTATTTCTAAAAATAATGACAGTATTTTTATCTTTTACGCATTTTTAAATAAATTCAAAATTAATTCTGCATTTCACTTGACAATCAATTTTACATTATTAGATGAATAATTACTAATTTATTAGCAAGTTATTTTCAATGTAAAGACATTTAATGTTCTGAAACTTTATTTAATAAAACCATATCTAGTAAAAATTTTTAAATTATAATATACTCATAGAAAATATTCAAGGTAAACAAATAAATTCAAAACATTTATTTCTAATATCTTATTTTAGCAATGTCATAAAATGCAAAATTCTACAAAGTATTATTTGTAGTAATACTTTGCACACAAATAATTCAAAAGAAATAAAAAAAAATCTTAAGGTATCAATAGTAAAAACAAAATAATTATATCAATTCACAACAGAAATATTATTCTTATATTTTGTTCTGTTTTCGTTTTAAAAATTAATAGATTCCTTATAGATAAAAATATATATGAATTTTCTTTCGAATATAAAACACTGTTTTTTAATAATAAACAAATTAAATAATTATTTATTTTTATCAAAACCAATATTCATGGAGCCGTTACTTCGACTTCCATACTTTTTCTAGACAGAACATTGACTCATTTTATACATAGAAATTATTCTAACTTTATTCTAACAATAAAAATAATGAGAAAATAAAATCAGTTTTTAATTTAAATATGCAATAGGAACAGCTTATTCTAATTTTAAGCAGTAACAAAATCAATCAATCAATATTTAACCTTTAATGAACAAAATAGAACAGCGTTTTGAGTCAGTTCTGATTTCAATATATAAGCAGTTTAAATTCAAGAATTTTATTGAATATATTTTACATTTCAAAATATTAAATTTCACTATACATGCAAAATGCCGTGCAGAAAAATATATATTAATTACATGCAGTATTAGTAAACAAATTTTTAACATTCATGCAAATGTCTGAACAAAATTTAATCGAACCAGAAGTTAGAAGAATAACGACTAATAACGAAACTAATTCTACAAAACAAAAGTTATGTTATTTGGATTAGTTTTAATACAAAACATGCTATTATTACAACATGCTAACATTATCAGGATGATAATTAATTTGTTGGATAGATTTGTTTGGATAATAGAACTTACCTGTTTTCTGGATGAAAACGATATAGCTCGACGAAATTCTGACATGAAATACATCTGTTCTATTTCTGGATGAAACGCACGACGACACGAGAAAATTCCAAATAGAATGCATTCCAGATGAACACATAATCAAATAAATTCCGACTTGGAATTATAACTAATAACTAATCGAGCTAAAACTCATATCCAATTAGATGGAAAACAGTGGGAAAGGCAGCGAGTTGGGGCGCCATTTTGTAGCAACGTAAGAAAATGGAAATTAAAACAAAACAAACATTTATTACATTACACATAATTAAGGTTAGTTACAAAAAGAAAGCACTTAATAATTGTAAAATAATAAACAAGGTTACGTAGTACCAGGGTGGTACAAAACAAACATATTTAGGAACCGGATGGTTCAACCTTCCATTTCTCACATCTCTACACTCATCTCATTTGATGTTGTAAGTATATTGGGCTGCAGCGCCATCTACTGTCAATATTGTTAATATGGGTCTGTTACACTAGTACAATGCTGTTCTCACAAGTTACTTTTAATTATAAATGAATTAAATTAGGAATAAATTTAAATTATTTTGATAATGGTATGAAATTGTTATGCCAATTTTTTCAAGGAATGCAAAAGTATTCGCCGTAAAAATATGTATTTTTCATTTATATAAAATAGTTGAATTTGTAAATGAATTCTTTTTTGATTACATTTTTCAAGGATTTTAAGAACATCAAACATTTATACGCATTCATTCCGGAAAAAAGATAATTTATTTAAGAGTAAAATTGGAATATAGTGAAATAAGTGAAGTCAAAGAGTTTTATAAATCACGTATCGTATAAATGGCAATCCGAAATCATATTGAATTGCTTGTGAAAATCGGTTTTGAAAACAAAAGAGTGTAATTAGACATATCAAAATTATATAAAAAAAATTTGATCAGGAAGATCAGTCTAAGTTTATTTTTTATATCAATAACATAGTCCAAATAAGCAGTGTATCCTAGACTAGCCTTTAAACAGCGGTCATCTATGCGATGTCAAAGTACTTTGAAAAAGGTTCACAAATGGCAAGACCATGTTTTTTGGAACAGAAGGTCAATCTCTTCACTCTTAAAAAAAATATTAATAAGTAGGCTTTATTTTTAGTCTTTGGATGCATGTCTTTCTTACGGTCAAATGAAAATTTTTCTGATATTTAGGAGTGTAAAAATAAAATTCCGCACCCTCAGATTTTGCTATGTCATTGTCTAATTGGCAGGAATATGTACAAGAATGCTGCAAAAATTTATAGTGAATTAGGGTTCAATCTATATAAGAATTTTACGAATTTTCATTTCACTTATATATATGACTGTTTAACCTAATTTTTGTTTTTACACATTTAAAAATTAATTTAGCTTAAAATATGTATTGGAAAATAATGCACTACTGTGCTGTTATTGAAAATATATTAAAATGTCAAATACTTATTCGGAGATCTTTTAATTATAACATCAGAGTACTGATGATTTTTAATTCGCACAGAAAATTTCCTACATAATTATTTTAATGGTCTAAGCTGTAATAAGATTTTCACTCCACCGGAGATTAAACAAATGAAAAACGATTAAAAATTATGTGATTGAAATATTCATGAGTAGTAGTTTTTATATTTGTAGTAACACAACTGATTACAAATAATTATTATAAAATGCTCTCCTTCCCATGAATTTTGAAGAATAATAGTCCTAATATCCCATCATGTCCTTTAAACTCCTGAGATCGATCAAGTTGATTGACGAAATTTTTTTTAGTATTTTTATTTTTGTAAAATTTATTTCTGTATTTTCCAATAACGTGGAGGAAAGGATTAATACAAAAGGGCAGCTCATAAATAATCTTATACTGAAGTTATTATTATTTATGGTGATCACAATATATTGCATATATTATAAATTATAGTAAAAAGTTTAAAAATTTAGATTTTCTACAATTTCTGAGAAATTTAAACATGGGATTTGTATTTTTCTTGGTTTTAACTAACAAATTTAATTCATGCATATTTGTATTTTATATGTAGTCTACATATACATTGTAAGTGAATTAGAAAGAAAGAATTATTGTTGCAAATTAAAAATTATTGTTGTTTTTCACTAATTCTTGAGATGTTTCATTGTTAAATTTTTATCTTAAATCCTTCCATTATGATTGCATCATTTAATATCAAGTTATAAGTATTCAATTTCTTAATCACTGTAAAATGTTTCTTATAAGAAAATCATTTATTAGGGATTCAAATTTCCATGAAAACAAAAATAATGAGTACCAATATTTGAGATGTGGTAAATAATAGTATTAACCATATAATGTTCAATATAATACGATTCATAATAAATTTAATTGTAACGTCTGGTTTTGTGACAAAATAAAATATAAGTTTTATCTTACACATTTAATACTTTTTAATTGTGTTGAACATTAACAATGTTGTGGTTTAGAATAACGTTACTATCTTTCTAAAAAGAAATTAATCTACATCTTTATAAATGGTTTGAATAATATATCTAGCTTGATTAATTTTAATTATTTAATAGCAGGCATAAAGCTGGAATTTAATTTTTAAAATTTCAGAGCTATGTTTATTAATATATCCATTGTCTCCAAGAAAAGAATTTAATCTTATTGAAACAGGTAGCAAAACGAAAAAATATTCCACTGACGAAATGTTATGCATAATGGATTATTAACTGCTGAAACAGAATAAATAATTTATGATCCTCCTATTTTAAAAGTAATTCCCAATAGAATTAGTCATGTATAGTGGTGATAATTTATATAAACATTTAAGCTTACGTAAATCACCAATATTATTCATGACGAAATTATTTGAAGTATAAAAAATCTAAAAATATATACAATTTTTTATATGACTGCAAAAAAATTAATATAAATTTTGGTTACATTAAGAAACTTGAAAAACGTGGGATAAAAAAACAATCTGACAAAAATTAGATAAACTAATATTTAAAATAAAAAAATAGATTTATATATGTGAGCATTTAAAAAAGATTAATTTGTTTCAATTTTTTTCTTTAAAGTAATTCTTAATTTTCTCCATTAAGTTTCGCTTTCCAATCCCGTAACCTTTTACAAACCAGTTAAGATGAAAGACAACTTTTAAGAGTTAAATATGACCACGCCTCTTTGAGTGCTTATCCAACAAGGAGGTGTTGGATAAGCTTAGGTTTACTACACATAAGTATTGATAGTATAGACTTAGCGAAGCATTTTGAGCCACAGTTCTGCTTACGGAAATATGCCCACAATGAACACATCTTAAAACAACTCCAATCTTTACAAAAGGCTGTCATCTTTTACAATGTGTTTAAAGAAATTCCTCTTGCCATAAATAAAAGTAGGAATATTAAAATATACACTACTGGCCATTAAAATTGCTACACCAAGAAGGCGACATGCTACATACATGAAATTTATACGAAAGGAAGAGGGTGCTGTGATATGCAAATGATTAGCTTTTCAGCGCATTCAGACAAAGCAGGCTCCAGTAGCGACACCTATATTGTGCTTAAATGAGGAATTTGTTCAGCCGGTTCCTCATACACAAATTGCATTTGAACGTTCTTGCCCGGTGTAAAGTTGTTGTGATGCCTCGTGTAAGAAGGAGAAATGCGTACCAGCACGTTTCTGACTTTGATAACGGTCAAATTGTAGCGTACCGGGATTGCGGTTTATCTTATCGCAGTATTGCTGCTCGCGTCAGTCGAGATCCAATGACTGTTAGCAGAATATGGAATCGATGGGTTCAGGACGGTAATACGGAAAGCCATGCGGGATCTCAACGACCACCTATCACTAGCAGCCGAGAAGACAGGCATATTATCCGCATGGCCGTAATGGATCGTGCAACCACGTCACGAGCCGTGAGTCAAGATACAGGGTCGTTTGAAAGACAACAAGTGTCTGCACGAACAGTTAGACGACGTTTGCAGCAGCATGGACTCTCAGCTCGGAGACCATGGCTGCGGCTTCCCTTGACGCTGCGTCATAGACAAGAGCGCCTTCAATGGTGTGATCAACGACCAACCTGGGCGCAAGAATGGCGAGACGTCATCTTTTCAGATGAATCCAGTTTTTGTGTAAAGCATCATGATGGTGGCATCCGTGTTTGGTGGCATCGTGGTGAACGCACACTGGCAGCGTGCATTCGTCATCGTCATACTGGCCCATCACCTGGCGTGATGGTATGGGGTGCCATTGGATACACGTCTCGGTCACCTCTTGTTCGCATTGACGGTGCTTTGAACAGTGCACGTTACATTTTTGGAGTGTTAAGATCCGTGGCTCTACCCTTTATTGGAGCCCTGCGAAACCCTACGTTTCAGCAGGATAATGCCCGACCGCATGTTGCCGGTATTGTACGGACTTTCCTTGATACGGAACATGTTCGGCTGTTGCCCTGGCCAGCACGTTCTCCAGATCTTTCATCAATAGAAAACGTCTGCTCAATGGTTGCTGAGCGACTGGCTCGTCACCAAACGCCAGTCACTACGGTTGATGAACTGTGGCATCGTGTTGAAGTTGCATGGGCATCTGTACCTGTACATGCAATCCAATCTCTGTTTGACTCGATGCCCAGGCGTATAACTACTGTTATTACTGCCAGAGGTGGTTGTTCTGGGTACTGATTTCTCAGGATCTATCCAGCCAAAATTTTTGAAAATTTAATCACTTGTTATTTCTAGTATAATATATTTGTCCAATAAATATCATTTTGTTATTTGCATTTCTTCCTGTTATAGCAATTTTAATGGCCAGTAGTGTAACTTTTTAAATGTATTATGTGGTTTTAATAGATAAAAACTTTGAAATTTTTAAGAAAATTAAAATTTTTCCACACAATTTTGAAAATTCCCATGGGGAAGAAACCAGGTTTATTCCTTAAAACACTAGTCACAAGACGTAATATATAAAAAGTCATTTTACTTCTATAAGTTATTTTTAATTTTAAAACAAATATTATGGAACAGCTTTAAAAGTTCATTTCATAACAAGTACAGGCAACCGCGCGCGTTTTTATATCTACAAAATATTTCTTAAGATCTTTGTTACAAATTATAAATAATTATTGTATTTGTTTTAAAATATCTCAGGCAGATCGGAAATGCTCACATTTTGGGCAAAAATTGCGGTATAGAAGTGTTATACGTTAAAAGCGGATTTTCTAATAATTTGCGATGTTTTGGCGAGTTGGCGGGGTTTTTTGGCGACTTGACGAGAAATAGATATTTCTGGAAACATCCATCACCTAAGCTCAAGGAACAATATTTAGCGAGATAGCCTAGAAGCTTCCAGAACCATCGCGAAATTGGTATATTTCCGTGCCAAGTCAGGTATAAATACCGCAGCTCGACATAGAAGGAGTTAGTTTAGTGAAGACAGTTAGTGAGTGAAGACGATTAGTCGTGACTGCTAGTCTAAAGAAGCTTTCTGTGCCTGAGGTATTTGAGGCCTGTGATTGGAAGCTGTTACTTATTGTATTCAACGAATTGTAGCTGTATAATTGTGATTGTTACAGCTGGTATATCTTGTGGAATTTTTACGAATAAAAGTCTTGTGTTGATTGAGTGGTTGCTTTATTCAACTCTCAATCAACACGAGCACCGAAGCTCGGTACAGCTGGTGTGAGAAGCGAGGTTGAAGAGCTGATACAGCGTGTCTCAAGAAAAATGGATATGGATTTAATGAAAAGTCTTCTCGAAAAATTAGTGGAGAACATGGCTGAGATGAAAGCTGGACAGAAAGAGATGAAAGCTAGACAAGAAGAGATGAAAGCTAGACAAGAAGAGATGAAAGCTAGACAAGAAGAGATGAAAGCTAGACAAGAAGAGATGAAAGCTAGACAAGAAGAGATGAAAGCTAGACAAGAAGAGATGAAAGCTAGACAAGAAGAGATGAAAGCTAGACAAGAAGAGATGAAAGCTAGACAAGAAGAGATGAAAGCTGAACAAGAAGTGATTAAAACCGAGATAACGAAAGAGATAAAATCTGGATAGGAGGAGCTTAAAAAGGAACTTAAGGAGGACATTGTAAGTGTTAAAGAAGAATTCTCCAACATCATTCAGGAGAAGATGAATGCAATGGAAGATAAGGTAATTTCAGTTGAAACTAAAGTTTTGAAGATAGAAGAAAAAGTTGAAGAAGCAATAGACAAAATGAATTAGGAGAATGAATGCTTGAAGAAGCAAATGTCAAACAGACACAAGGAACCCTACGTGGCATTTATGCCTTCTCTAGCCACGATTAAACTCGCAACATTCGATGGAAAATCATCCTGGCAAGTATACGAGATCCAGTTTATGATGGTAGCGGAACTAGTGGATGGAATCCCGAGCCCAAGCTTTTCATCTGGTGACTTCTTTAAGAGGAGACGCGGCCGACATCCTCTAGACGCTTCCGAAAGAGCAGAGGCACAATTTCCAAGCCGTATCGAGTGCGCTTGAGCTGCGTTTTAGAGAATGGTTGGTTGGTTGGTTTTTTATGGCACAAGGTCCAGATAAGGACAAGCTGCGCCAATCACAAGATATTATACTCCAGTTTTCTTTTCACCCATTAAAAGTATAAAATAGAAATATAGTTAAAATGTACATAAAAAGTATAAATTAGAAATATAGTTAAAATATATATTAAAAGTATTTAAACATACAATATACACATGTACAAAATTAAAAACTTGAAATTTGAATAAAATATTACTAAATCAGATAAAATTTATAAAACCTATGTCTTTTAAAATCGCAAATAGATTGCGATGGGGTGGTTCCCCAAGCAGATCTTCTAATGTTAAAATATTACTATTAAAATATCTAAAACGCTGATGGTTGAAATCTGGGCACACAATTAAAATATGATATAGTGTGTATGGTTCATCACACTTTTCACACCATTATTGAAGATCACTTACGATCAAATGTTTGTGGGTGAAACGCATATGACCATTTCGAAGGTGAATCAGTTTGACGTCTCCGCTTCGTGGAAATAAAACAGATAACGGAATGATGCATGAAAATATGGAATGGAGTTTATTGCTGACTTGCAGGTTCCAGGATTCCTGCCAAAGAGAATATATGAAATGTTTGAATCCTTTTCTCATGTCCATTGATGATATTGAAGGCAAAATGGAAGTAGATGCAGACAAAGAGGCTGCATCAGCTTTCTCATTGCCATCTATTCCTTTGTGGCTTGGTATCCAACAAAACAGTACCTCAAATCCCTTGTTAGTAACAGAATCAATTAACTTAAATATCTTAGACACTACTGGATGGCAATTATAATTGTTATTCTTCAAAGCTTCTAATACACTCTTACTGTCAGTGTACGCGCAGAATTTGCGTTCATTTTTAGTTTGTAACAGCTGAAGTGCTCGGTATATAGCTGTAGCCTCAGCAGTGAAGATGGAGCAGGATTTGTGAAGGCTCAAACTGTAGAAGGTATCATCAAGATAAACTTCACAGCCAACTGATCCTGGACATTTGGATCCATCCGTGAATACTGGAGTGTACATAGTATACTGACAGCGATGGAATGAAGAAAGCTGTTGAAGAATAGCAGTATTTGTGTCTGATTTTTTATTTTTTCCAAAGGGATTCAGCACAATAATGTGTGGATCATACCAAGGGGGATGTGCGAAATGGTCGGTAGACTCGATTCGAACATCATATAGGTCAGAAAGCAAAATAATAGATTTAATACGACAGAGAAAAGGTGGAATGCTTGATGGTCTAGCATTATATCATCTCTTAAGCGCAGCACTTGGAATCGTGGAACGTAAGGGATGATGAGGAGTGGATATGATTTTAGAATAATAATTAAGAGACAGCTGTATCCGCCGCAGGTCTAATGGTAACTGTTGGCAGATTACATATAGAGTCTGGACGGTTGATGTACGAAATGCTCCACAACAAATCCTTAAAGCGGATAGGTGGACGGTGTCCAATCTGCGTAAAATGGAAGATCTAGCTGATCCATAAGCAACACAACCGTAGTCAATACGAGGTAAAATGATTGATTGATAAATTTGGAGCAATGAAGTGCGATCTGCACCCCAAATTGTATTAGACAACACGTTGAGGATATTGAGCAATCGCTCGCACTTCTTCCACAGATATAAAGTATGGGGAAGGAAAGTTAACTTTTTTTCGAAAATTACCCCGAGGAATTTTATCTTATTGACCACAGGAATAGGTCGGTTGCTTATGTGAAGCACAGGATCGGGATGAAGACTAGTTTTCCTACAGAAATGGACACAGTGACTCTTACTAGGAGATATACTAAGACCATTTTGTTCACACCAAGTAGTTAGATTGTTTACAGATGTTTGCAATGTCTCTCAATTATATTCATGTTTGAAACCTGATATGAAATTTGTAAGTCATCAACATATAAATTACTAGGGACAGAAGATGGTAACTGATGAAGTATGTTATTGATAAAAAGGTTAAAAAGGGTTACGCTTAAAACGCTACCTTGAGGGACACCCTCAGCTTGAGTAAAAGTATTGGAAACTGTAGTTCCAACACGTACTTTAAAAAGCCTCGTGGCTAGGAAATTCTGTATAAATAATGGAAAATTACCCTTAAATCCAAGATTATGCATATTACGGAGAATGCCATAACGCCACGTACGATCGTATACTTTCTCAATATCGAAGAAGATTGCAAGTCCTCACGAAAGCATTTCGAATTTGGGATTCCAGATCCATTATGTTATCAATAGTGGATCGTCCTCTTCGAAATCCGCTTTGATGAACAGGTATGCAATTATTCTTCTCTAAGATGTAATTGAGTCTAGCATTGATCATACGCTCAAAAGTTTTGGACAAGCAACTCGTAAGAGCAATTGGACGATAACTCAGAGGGTCAGATGAATCTTCGCCAGGTTTCAAAATCGGAATCACTATCGCTTCTCTCCATGACAAAGGATAAGCATGCTCAATCCAGATTCTATTAAACAATTAAAGTATGCTTAGTAAAGAATCAGGATTTAAATGACAGAGCATTTGATACGAAATTCCATCTGGTCCTGGGCTGGTGTCATTTGCCTTTGATAAAGCAGTCTTCAATTCTGAATATTCAAAAGCACAATTATAGGGTAGATTATATCGATCCTGAAAACTTAGAGGTGTCCGCTCAGCGATTCTTTTAATCCTTAGAAAAGTAGGAGTATATGAATCGGAGCTGGAAACACTAGCAAAGGTTTCACCGATGACATTAGCAATATCTACCACTGAGGAGTGTATTGCAGCTCCAGTTTTTAATACAGGAATGGAATAATCCTGATAAATACCATTGGCTGCTTTAACTTTCCTCCATAATTGTTTGCTTGTTGTCGAAGAATTGATTGACGACACATAGTGAATCCAAGATTCTCTTTGACTCTGACGTCTAACTCTTTGAGCTTGAGCTTTGGTTTTTTAAAAACAACAAGATTATCCGTAGTAGGGTATCTTCGGAATATATGCCATTGCTTCCTTTGTTTCTTATAGGAGAGTTGGCACTTTTCATTCCACCAAGGTTTTCTGTGTTTATGTGGAATGATGGAATTTTTAGGGATAGCAACATCCGCAGCTCGGATTATTGTGTCGATGATATATTTAACAGCATCATCTATCACAACTGCCTTAACTCTTGTTTCGCTAATCACAGGCAATTGCGTGAAAAGTGTCCAATCGGCTCGACTGTACACATAATTAGGTGGTTTGTGACGCACACTATTACTTCCAGCCTGAAGCACGATTAGAGGGAAATGATCACTATTGTAGAGGTCATTTCCGACAGCAAAATTCAACAATGGTAGGAATGATGGAGAACAAATAGCTAAGTCAAGAGAGTGAAATGTCCGTGATGGTTCGTGGAAATAAGTTTTTTCATCGGTATTCAGCAGACAGAGGCAATTGTCAGATATGAACTGCTCTATCTGACAACCGCGAGAATTCTTATCTTCACTACCCCACAGAGTATTATGGCCATTAAAATCACCGAGGAGTACAAATGGAGCTGGGAGTTGGTCAATTAAATTATCTAGTTCCTTTGAATTTACGACGTCTTGTGGTGGTAAATACAGGCTGCAAACCGTGATTAGACATGTTACGTGAATTTTCACTGCTACAGCTTGTAATGTAGTTCTTAGTTGATGTGGTGTACTTGCATATGATTTTGATTTGAATATGCAAACTCCTCCAGATACAGACGCATCACCACCATTATCCTTTCTGAAGCATTAAAACCCACGCAGTTTGGTGTTAACAGTGGGCTTCAGGAATGTTTCCTGGAGAGCCACACATGCGGGGTTGTAGCGAGAGATAACAGATTTGACGTAGTCAATTCGAGAACGAAAACCTCAACAATTCCATGAAACAAAGGAAGTCATTAATGGGATGAATGTTATTCACCAGCAGTGCTCATCTGAGTCTCTGATGAATCCTCCAAACTATCAGCATCTGAGGGATACAGTTTTACGGTATTTTCATCAAATGTAAGCCTGGCTTTCCTTTCTGTCAAGAAAGACTTACAAGCACCTTCCTTAGCAAGTTTTAATTTTTTGCTTGTGATGATCTTGATTTAGCAAATGACAGTTTAGGAATAACATTTGGGGACTTTGTTTCTTTTGGCTTTGTAGATGGTTTTTTTGAAGGCTCTGAAATACAATCAGTTTGGGTGCAACAAGATCTAGTTACTTTCTTAGTAGCAGTCGCATACCTGATACCTGGCTGTGGTGTACGTGAGGTGACAATTCGTCGAGCCTCCGGATAAGACACATTATTCTTGATTTTGATGGACGTAATTTCTTTTTCCATCTGCCATGTTGGGCAAGATCGAGAATAAGATGGATGGGCGCCTTTGCAGTTGACACAAATCTCCTTAGCATTGCAGGTTACATATCGTGGCCAACGTCTGAACAACGGACGCACGTAAGTTTACTTCTGCAAGCTATTTTTGAATGGCTGAATCGTTGGCATTGAAAGCAGCGCAGCGGATTTGGAATGTATGGTCTCACAGAGCATCTCATATATGCTACTTTAATATGTTGTGGCAAGTTTGGAGTGATAAATGTCAAAATGAGGTGTTTTGTATTAATTCATACACTATCTCGATTTAGAGTTATACGTTTCACAGCACATACATTTTGAGATTTTAAATTTTCAAGTATTTCGCCTGTTGATGTATATATGAGGTCTGCAGCAGAAATCACTTCCTTGCAAAAGTTTAATGTTGTGTGAGGCTGTACGACCACATCCACATTACCAATTGATTTGAATGATTGTATTAATATAGCTTGTTTTTCAGAAGCAATCTATATTAAAATATCTCCTGATCATAGCTTACGAATATTTTTAACTTCACCTCGATAGGATGAAATTCTCTTTTCAATTAGAAAAGGCGAGACAAATTGGAAAGAACCAGCTTCAGTTCTTTTATCAATGAAAAACTTGGCATTTAACATAGACATTTGTTGCTCCAAAGGGAGTGAAGAATTAATTGATTTGTTCATATAGTATAGCTGAAAATTCAGGAACTAGACGGCACCACCCACCACAGAGCCCTACGAGGGGATACAGGTTAATTGTAGCAGTGCTAGTCAGTCCCTATACGCTCACGGTACATTCCAGAAGTGGACTCCACCCTTAACGAGTCACCTAGTAGATGTACCGATCGCTTGATCCATAAAGCCAATTGATGTGCTGAGGACCACAACACACCTCCCGTTTACCTGAAGCAGAGGCCAAAGCAATGTGTTGGTCTCAGGAGGCCTCAATTACCAGGATCCTCCTTTCCAGGGACACAGGTCTCCACGCCCGGCAAACACGTGGGTGATTTAGTCCTCAAGAGTAGCTAATAGCAACAGAGTGGCGAAAGCTACTCAAGGGGAGCCCTCAACCTCTTACGAGGCAACCACAACGAGGGAGAAAAGGAAAAAAAGCAGAACAGCAGAGGAGAGAGGAAAGTAAAGAAGAGGACAGATCACTAGGGTACCTCGGGATTATGAAACCCGTGTTTACCTAAAGAAGGTAAACCCCCTGAGGGGGCGTTTTGGAGAAAAGTGCACTAAAGAACATAGCAGACTACAGTTAAAGTCCCGCTATCAAAAAGCGGGTGAAAGTTTGCAGGAATTGGCTGCCGATATTTAGCGACTGTCCCGTTTAGCATTTTCGGATTGCCCAGCTGAGACACGTCAAGAACTGGCTCTCCATTACTTCATCGATAGTGTGCGGGATCCGGAGATACAGAAAACACTCAGACTCGCCGATGTCAAAGATATTGGATCTGCCCTATTTTACGCACTTAAAATAGAGGCTGCTTAGCAGGCCGCGCGTAAAGACCGGCACTCAATCAGAGCCGTCTCTGCTACTGATACAGACTATGATCTAAGAAAAGAAATTGCGTAGCTTAAAATTGAGTAAAGGTGGCAGAAACACGAAAATTCAGTGTTGGACTTGCGGTGCAGTCGGACACATCCGAAGAGACTGCCCAAAACCAAAAGATGGTGGAAATGATCTTCCAACTCATCAGGGAAGGATTCAACGAATCCAGGAGTTTGAAATACGTCATCGCAAAGGTACTCTCATGGAAATGCTGATGCTTTCTCAAGGAGACCGTGTAATGGAAGCTGCAGATATTATTCTAGAATAGAGTAGAACTATCAATTAGTAAATAGTAAATCATTCGGTACGCCAAGTTACTGTTTCACCGCCATCAAAACCAGACCCATGGAGCGATGGAGGACTTAGGGAAGCCCCAAAAGAAGACCCAGATATAAATCCATTTTTTAAATTAAAAGAATCTTCCAGTATGAGACCGAGTTGGCAGGACATCTCCACCTACAGTCCTGCTACTAAACAATATTGGGCTCTTTGGGACTCACTCCATATTAGAAATGGCGTGTTATACAGGAAATGGGAGTCTGAGGTTGGACGTAATTTCAAATGGCAGAGTGTTCTTCCAAAATCAAGAATTTCAGATGTTTTGAAGGAATTGCGTAGTAGTTCAACTGGAGGCCACTTCGGAGTAATGAAGACTCTACAGAAAGTTCGAGAACGCTTCTATTGGAGCAAAACTAGACAAGATGTAGAGAAATGGTGCCAATCTTGTGATGACTGTGCAGAACATAAGGGACCAAAGAAACGTAGCTGAGGAAGGTTGCAGCGGTATAATATAGGAGCACCTTTTGAGTGGATAGCATTGGACATTTTGGGTCCTTTACCACGATCTTCAAATGGCAACAAATACATCCTAGTTGTCATAGACTACAGTAGCCGAGGTTCTAGTGCAGCAATAGGTTTCCAGATTCGGCGCACCCTTACGAATTCCGCAAGTTTTGCTCAATTCTCATATTTTGGGCTAAACTTGCGGTATTTAGAACTGTTATACGTTAAAAGCGGGTTTTCTAATTATTTGGTGACTTGGCGATGTTTTGGCGAGATATTTGGCGACTTGGCGAGAAATAGATACATCTGGAAATATCCATCACCTAAGCTCTAGGACCAATATTTAGCGAGATAGCCTAGAAGCTTCCAGAGGCTTGGCGAAATTGGTATATTTCCCCGCCAAGTCAGGTATAAATACTGCAGTCCGACATAGAAGGAATTAGTTTTGTGAAGACAGTGAGTGAAGATGATTAGTCGTGACTGCTAGTCTAGAGAAGCTTATCTCTGCCTGAGGTATTTGAGATCTATGATTGGAAGCCATTATTGTATTCGACGAATTGTAGCTGTATAATTGTGATTGCTACAGCTGGTATATCTAGTGGAATTTTTACGAACAAAAGTCTTGTGTTCATTGAGCGGTTGTTTTATTCAACTCTCAATCCACACGAACCCCGAAGCTCGGTACAATATATAGAAATATTTGAAATTCATTGATCTCACGTGTCTCAGTGAGACGACTTTTGAAAATTTTGTGACCATGGGCATCGGATTCCTTTCTGCTAAATGTATCTGATTTTAAAAGGAAAGGCTACTAACTTAACTTTATGAGAACACTTTATTATGTTTTTGTGGAAGATGAATTCCTATATTTTGCTCACACGTACTCCACACATGAAATGGCCAATTGAGAAATTTCGATGGACACAATATATAAAAAACAATTGTGTGTGTGTGTTATAAAGAATTCTTTAAAATATATTTTTTGTAATAAAAAATTCATTTTTTTAATCATGTCATTTTATTATTATTCGATACATTATTTAAAAGCCAAGTCTTTTGTCAAATTAGTATTCTCTTTACTTTAACTTTTTTCTTTTCAAATCTCCTTGTTTGGCAGAGTGTTTCTCTAACAGGACAGTAGTACCATTTATCCACCCTTTACCCATGACGAAAGAATTCCATTAAAAGTTCTAATGATCATGTTTTTTTTTTTTTTTTTAGTCATGGTTAAGGCTCCTTTTCCAGACGACCAATGCACCTTCGGGAAGACAATTTTCACCAAAGTCGTTAGAATATCTTCGTATTTTTTCTAGGTTCTTCCAAGACTTTCCAATGCGCGTAGTTTACTTCTTATCTCATCATACAGAGTTGGTAAATCAGTTCTCGCTCTTCCTGTAGAAGCATCCTTCATGATCATCGATAACAAATCTCGGACATAAGTCTTCACGAGGACCCGAAATGCTTTTCAAACTGTTCAATTTCCTTCGGATTAGATCTTAGTGCTTAGATCTGCTGTATCTAAGCACTAAGCGTTCAGTTTTAGAGCCCAGCTCCATAGATTAAAATAAATATTGAATTTTGTCTTCATCGGCAATCTTGTCATTTTTTTTCAACTAACGCCAAAATGCGAGGCATTTTTTTTTTGCTCCTTTATTGAATTTTTTTATTTCAGTTTTCAGTAATTTGAACTTCCTTGATTCCTCAGCACATGAAAAAGCAGTTCTTTTAATTTCAGCAGCCGAGCTGATAAGACGTATTTTCATTCGCTCTTCAAACCGATTCCTGAAGTTTCTCCCCGCTCACCACTACAACGGACGCTGCAAGACGAGCTAAGCCTTTTTCGCCCCGCGTGCTGAGCTACCTAGAGCTGTTATTATTTCGCCTTCACTGAAAATAATTTTTTCAATTCAATTCGAACAAAAACAGCACTTTTGCTGTTTTTAAATCACAGCTATCAACTGCTGCTTTTTTTAAAAGCTGATTGATTTTCTTGATCTCTGACTGGGATAATGTCTGCAAATAAAGGAATAATACAACCTGCCAAGCTGACGAACATTATGAATTCTAAATACAACAAAGTCTCGGAACTCCATCCGAAGCAACTATTGGAAATCCAGACGACGCTACTGAGTAGCAGAGACTGCACTTCTGAAGTACATCCACAACAAAACATCTTGGACATGCTGGATTAAAACCTACAGAGAAACTTTAAAGACTGCAAGTACAAGCATCTATAATCTTGATTCTGATATGGCAAACCCCCTACTACCCCCATAATAGTAAAAGTGACTAATATTGCCACTGAAAATTATAAATTTAATAAAAAACGAACTAACGATGGTGAGGAACCTTTCCTTTTCACCAACCAAACTAAAAACTAAAAAATGACCAAACTAAAAAATGAATTAAGAATAAATATTGAAGCGAAAGCTTCAGGTAAAAATTTGAAACTGCTAAACAGCAGACCACCACAGGAAAATTACAAAATTTCTTGAATATAACAACTACGAATATACCCTCCTGAGAGGAAAAGATGAGAAAAACTTTAATTTGTAGTCAGGAAGCTTCTCATTACCACAAAAAGTGAGGAAATTATTTCTGACTTAGCCAATCAAGGCTATGAAATCCACAAAGTAAACAGGATGACTACCCATAAAAATGGAAAACTCATACCTCTATTTTTTGGTCCAACTCTACAATGGCCCAGAAATAAGTGCTATATTTAAATTAAAAAGTTTGTATCATATTTCAAACCCTACCATAGAACATTATAGGGGAAACAAAAAAGTTATGCAGTGTTTTAACTGCCAACGTTTTCACCACTTAAGCGATTTCTGCCATATGGCACCCCGCTGCATGAAATGTCCAGAAGCAAATAATACAAAAGAATGTCCCAAGGACAAAAAAACTAAAATCCCCAGTCTGCTGCAACTGTAATGGGAACCATCCTGCAAGCTATCGGGGATGTGAGAAATTCCCTAAGCCCAAACCGAAAATATTTAAAAATAACCATGCAAGAAAGGAGATCTCATACGCAAGTATAGTGGCTGGTCATAAAGAAACCTCCGCTACTGTGGCACTCGAACCCGCACCCAGCTCAAACAATGCAACTGTTCCAAGCAATGGACAAAATCAAAATAAAAACGACTTTAATGATTTATTCACACTCTTAAGAGAATTAAGAGAAGTCTTTAATAGAATTAATATTCCGGAAGCCATGAAAAGAATTCAGCCTAAAACTGACCCAATGGATAAAATGTTTGTCCTCATGGATATGTTTAAGCAAATTAATAACACCTCTTAATGTGTGCCACACAATGGAGATTTCTAGTTTTATCGTGGAATTCCTGTGGTATTAGAAACAAAATGGTCGTATTTCATGACTTTGTAAATGAGCATAATCCAGATATAATCTTAATTCAGGAATCATTCCTAACAAATAAAGTAAATATTCACATCCTAGGATATGCGTGCTATAGAAATAATCGCCCGAGAAATGCCACCCTAGCTGAGGGTGGGACAGTTATTTTTGTGTCAAGAGTAATCTCACACAACCAAATTACAACACACAAATTAATTACAATAGGGGCAACCTTGGTCACATTGACCCTGCCAACCCTACTTCCTATTAAATTCTGCTCCACATATATCAAAACTAGACAACAATATCAATACATAAACATGGATCTTGAAGAAATGCTTACAACAAACTATGATATTTTAATATTTGGAGATCTTAATGCTAAACACACTGCATGGAACTGTAGGTCACACAACAAAACAGGTCAAATAATTAAAAAATTCGCTGATATAGCCAAACTAAAAATCTATGCACCTGACACTCCCTCACATTTTAGTGCTAATTCAGCAACAACAATTGATATTGCACTCATCAGAGGAATTAATTATAACACTAAAATTTACACAATCACGGAACTCAGTTTTGATCATGGTCAAGTTTGACTTTAATATTCCTTTGATTAATACTCCCACTCTTCATAACACGGATTGGATCAAATACAACCAAATTTTAAATCATAACCCGTTTAATATAATTAATACAAACACAGGAGATGAAATTGAAAATGAGACGATTCGTTTGGAGGCGGAACTGCTTGCAGCATACCGCTAATCAGAAAAACCTCACTCCTCCCGACCCATTCACCTCCTACCCCGCTACTTCAGAATTTTGAAAGCTAATAGAAACAGACTCAGGAAACTATATCAGATTAGCAGAGGCCCCCGAATAAAAAATCAATATAATAAAGTGAATAACGAGTTTAGAGTCAAGATAAGTTCATACAATTCACAGAAATGGAGAGAAAAATTAGAATCATTAAATACTCGACCGATCCATTTGGAAGGCCGTCAGTATGTTCAAGAAGAAAACACAGTATTTTCCGCCCATTCAAGGCTGAAATATAATTGCATACACAGACAAACAAAAAACAAAAGAAATTGCTGACGTTTTTGAAGCCCAATTCATCACTAATGACCTACACGACACTAGAGCCGAAGATCTGGTTGCAAGCAACATACTCAATTCTCTCCAGACCACACAAACAAGTCATACAAAGCACGAACCCTTCGGAAGTAATGGCAATAATTAAGAAATTAAAATAATAAATCCTCAGGAATTGAAGGAATAACAAATAAAATGCTAAAAAAAATTCCAAAGAAAACATTATTCAAAGTTACGATGCTTATTAACTAAATATTAAGAATAACGTATTTTACTCAAAAATGAAAAATTGCAGTAATGGTACCAATATTCAAACCAAAACAGGACAACTACCTTCCCTCAAACTATAGACCTATCAGTCTACTGCCGTCTCTAAGCAAAATAACCGAAGCAATTATTCTTAATAGACTAGATGAATTTTTAGACAACAATACTATTCTTATCCCTGAACAACACGGGTTCAGAAAATCGCATTCAACAACGCATCAACTTATGAGAGTCGATGAAATCATCACCCAGGGATTTCAACATAAAAGAAAAGTACAGGAGCAGTTTCTCTTGTTATTGTCAAAGCTTTCGATCGAGTTTGGATTGGTGGACTTGTACACAAACTCATTAATATTGGTCTACCCGATCCACTCATTAAAATACTAATTTCTTATCGTTTGAGACAAAAGTTCCAGGTTCGCATTGGTGCTACATACTCAACACACAGACAAATCTTAGCCGGCGTGCCACAAGGGTTCAAATTGGGCCCAAGACTCTTTCTTATCAATGTGAACGACATTCTAACATCAACACTAACTTCCCTGCACCTTTTTGCAGACGACACATTCATACCAGCACAAGGTAGGAAAACATCATGTATCACAGAATCACTCAACAAACATTTAGAACAGCTTGAGCTCTTGTTCGTTAAAGGGAAAATTCTTATTAATGTAAATAAAAGCGTATTCATAATTTTTTAAAATAAAAAGACTACTTCCACCCAATGTAATTAAGATCAACAACGAAATTATAACATGGTCACAAACCTGTAAATATTTAGGAGTAACTTTCGACAAAAAATTAACAAGGCACCCCCATCTCTGATCCAAATTATAAACAAACTTAAACGGCAAACAGCTGCTTTACACCCACTTATCAACTGGAATTCAAAACTTTCCAAGGAAAATAAAGTGCTCATTTATAAAGCATATCTTCGACCCCTTATTTTCTATTCCTGCCCTATCTGGGGTTACACACATGATAGTAAAATTAAAAAACTGGAAACACTCTCCAAAATAAAGCCCAGATGGGCAGTTGAGGCCCCTTGGTTCATTAGAAATAAAAATATGCAAGAATTAAAAATCCCTACCCTGAGAGAATTCCTCGCGAAAATAATTTATAACATGATTAATATTGATAAAACTAATAACGAAACAATAATTAGCCTTCAGGCCTATAATGACCTAAGTACCCATAATAGATTCCGTTCTCGCTCATTGGTCAGATATTGCCCAAAGTTTCCCCACTAACCACCATGAAATAAACTGTAAATAGAAAATTTTTTTCCTTGACAACTACTTCTTTGTATGAAAAAATCGAGACAATTTAAAAAGATAAAAGGATTTTTTTTGTTACATTTCATTCCTTATGTGAAAATAAAACTATTAAAAATAAAAATGATGATGAAAAATGCATATATAAGTGTGCATACTAAATGTATATAAATACAAATAATTTTTTAAATATATATGTAGTAAATACATAAAATATAAAAAAATATAGAGATATTGTATTGCAGACCAATTATACTTAGTAAATATTATAGCATGTATAAATTCTTGTAAATACCTTTACCTGTTTCTATGTAAATATTCTTATTTCTCTCAATTTACTCCTTAACTATTTCCTTTACTATTCTATTAGTTTAATTTAATTTAAATATATATTTCTCATAAATAATAAATTAATCAACAATAACTTTTTAAATTCTGAAATAAATTTCATGAAATAACCGTCCATTAAAATTTCAAACTCATTTTAAGCCAATCAGATTCAAGTTATAGCTCACCAACCAAGAACCAGCTATCTAATGAGGATAGAGGATCGCCAGATCCAGGGACCTCTGAAAACTGCTAGCCGGCAATAGAGACATATACAATTAGTTACTAGAAGTTTCAGTTTGCGGTGAAATTTCAATAAAAATTTATCTCTGTAACTTTTAGCTTCAACAAAACACTAGTAAATAATTGTTCGACATTTTCAGACTGTAAAAGTTTCTCAGAAATAGCAGTCTGATTAGTCTCAGTCTCTGAAATTTATCATTTCAAAATTGAAAGCGTTTTTATATCACTTACTTCTTTCGATAATTCTCGCTCAGTTTTCTTCAGAAAAAAAGAGAATGCTGTTCCTTTACTTTGCGTTTTTAGAGCGCCAAAATCCCTCTCGAATTTTGAAGTTCAGTCAAAAATCATAATGAAATTCTCCATCCCGCCGAGGGTACCAATATGTTGCGTTTCAAAATCGAAAATAAGTATTTTTAACAAATACTTTCAAGCTTCTCATTCGTCGAGGTTTGCATCTGCCCAATGTGCTGAAGATATTTTAATATAAAAATATTTTCAAAACATGATTCAATAAGAAAACAAAAGATTTAGCGATCAAAACACAAAAGCTTAAATATTTTACAGAATTTCTCCTTTTCAACAATGGTATTTAAAAAAATAAAAGCATGAAGTTACAAACAGCGCCGCTTAGTGCAGTGTTTTTCACTTTCAAACAACGGGGATCTACGATCAGGTACGTTAAAATTTAGATTATTGTTTACCATATTTTGAAGATTTTCAATTGCCTCTTCTATGCTAGAATAGAATAAAATACACTTTCTGGAAGATTTTCGGAACACAATCCTATTAAGTATATTTTGTGAACACTTCTTGGATGTCTCATTACCCCTGAAGATGTTAAACCACTCCTTGAGAAAGAGATCATCGCCTAATTTCTTAAGGCCAGATTTTTGTGGAGTTAAAACGGTTTTTAGTCATGTTAAATTTTTACTATCTTTTTATTTTTTCAAAAACTCAAACAGAAAATTAGTTTACATTGGTTTTTTAAAATACTCTTTAAAAAAATGAAAAATTATAAGAAGAAAACTATCCAGGCGGATAACATTACAAAGTAATTCTGTATTTCAAAAGTAAAAATTATTTAACATGAGCTAATTTTCATTAATGAGATTAATGCATCAGTCTTTTTAGAAGATGTATCCTTAGATCAATAAGAAGATTGAATGATTAAGTAATTTAAACAAACTTTTTATGAAATCTTAATAATTAAAATATCTAAAAGATAGCTAATACAATTTCAGTGTTAGGCTTTCAATAGGAGAGAGGAAAGTCAGACTCGTCTATGTGGCGGATTGATATAGTCTTATCTGATACCGCCAGAGAAATTGCTTTAAATTTTAACTACAAAAGTTCAATGAACAGTGTGAGCGTTTTTCTTGTACAAACTGATTCAAACACTTACTATACAATATCGACCGATATAAGCTATTTTAAGAGCAGTTGCAAGGATCCCATGTTAAAGAAAATAAAAGTATCTTGAAATTTATTCCCGAGTTCATTAAGACGACGAATTAGAAAACCTTATATGCATCAAAGAAACATCACTAAATTTACTACCGATGACTGTCACCCCTAATCTGAGTAAAATGTGTGACAGTCATCAATAAGATTTGTCTATATGTTCCCAAGGACCTGCGACACAGTCTTCCACTAGCTGATTATACAGCCTATCTCGACATCCATATCAGGAGAAATATTATCTACGACCCATATAAATGGAAGTCACTGCCAAGACATGTCCGACAACTACTTACTGATATGTTTCGAGTTTCTCAGGTTGGCCAGAAGCTATCCTTGTGCCTAACACCCCAGCAGAAACAATTGGGAAAACCTTATCGTCGGACTGCACACTTCGGAATACCGTAAATATCACGATGGATCAGGGTGGACAGTTTCATCTGTTGGCAAACTAAAAACAAATGCTTGGGCATGCGACGACTTTATATCTCCCAGCTTCTGATATCTCGACTGGACCGTTCATTGAGGTATATGCTAAAATCTCACAATTGCAGGTGGATCGATACAGCCTACTATTTTCCTTTAGCATTCAAAAGAGATGTAGATTAGATTAGATTTAAGATAGGCTGGTTTCAAAGAATAGCACCACGACCAAAGGTCTATTGTACTATATCCCTCAGAAAGCCCTATTTGAAGAGACCAGTGGCTGAAGCAAAATTCAGCAGACATTTTACAGGAATTTCCTGCAACATCCAAGGTTCAATCAAGTGCTGACCCAGGTGTTCAAATCTATGTGCAGAAAAGGTTTCACATTCACATAAGATGTGTATTGAAGTTTCTTTCATATAATGACAATCTCTACAAGTGGGATCATCTGAAACTCCCATTATGGTGATATGTCTTTTAAGGTGGCAGTGTCCTGTAAGTAGTCCCACTGCTTTCTTTAGACAGCTTTTATTGAGCTTTAATGATTCTTTTTGCCTTTTACTAGGGCATGTGCTATTTAATAGCCTAGTAAATCGTCTTTGATCATTGGCATTGTACCAATTCATAAACTGTTGCTTTCTGAAGAGATCAAAGACATTCTTTCTGATCAATTCTTTAGAAATACCTAGCACTAGTTCAGGACCAAAAAAGTCGGTTGTTGATCCAGTCCTTACCAGCTAATCAGCTAATTCATTGCCAGGAACACCAGAGTGCCCAGGCGCCCACATAAGAGTGATGTGGCTATTCTTAGCTAATTTATACAGAGTGAGATAACATTCCCAGACAAGAACCGAAGTTACAGTAGATTTCTGTAGAGCTAGAAATGCAGCTTGACTGTCAGCAGAGATAATAATTCCTTTACAAGAATAGTTTCTGTCCAAGCATATTCTACTGCACATGAGAATGGCAAAGACTTCAACTTGGATAACATTTGTATATTTACCCAAGGGGAATGATAGCTTTGTGCCATCAGCAGGACGACAAATACCAGCCCCAGTGTTGGAATTCATTTTTGAGCCATCAGTATACCAGTAAATACAGCTTTCACTGATGGCAACATTATTCCAGTCTTCTCTCAAGGGAAATTTGATTGTATAAGGGTTAACAAAAGCATACTTAACAATCGTGTAATCAGTAGTCATACTTATAAAAGGATGACAAGTTACGTCAGCATTGAGGTTTCCCCAGGTTTAAAACCTAGTCCTTTCACTGACCTGTATTTTTAAGCCTCTTCATGTAAAGTATTGCTTCTGCTTTCATACGCATATAAAGGGAACGTCACCAAGCAGAAGCTCCAGTGTAGATTTGGGAGTTGTTCGAACACACCCAGAGATAGCTACACAAAACATCCTTTGTAATTTTGTTAAATCTACTTTAGCAGTTTCATTTTTGATTCTAGGCCACCAAACCACTGAGCCATAGGTAATATTAGGACAAATGGTCATAGTGTATAATCCAATGAAAAACTTTGGGATTTAAGCCCCAAGTTCTTCCAAATGTATTTCTACATGACTAGAAAGCTTTTTTTTTTGCTCGTTCAACACAAAAGTTGAAGCGCTTGTTCCAACTTAAGTTCATGTCAAAAAATACTCCTAAGAATTTAACTTCTTTGGAGCAAGTTAACTCTTGACCAAAAAAAGTTATCTTTTACAGATTAAGATTCTTTTTCTTTATGAAGGTTACCATAATGGTTTTTTGAGGGTTTACAGAAATGCCTTCTTTTTTACACCAAGTCTCAACTTGTTTGAGTGTGTTGGACATGATGCTAGAGCTTGTTTCACCAAACTTCTGACGATTATAACTAAATCATCTGCATATCCAATGGTGGTTACGAGCGGTTTTCTTAACACCTCTAAAAGGGAATCTACAACACAGCACCATAAGATGAGTGAAAGAACCCCTCCCTGTGGACAACCAACTTTGGCTTGGATCATCATGTTTTCACCTAAAAATAAGGCACTGACAAATCTGTTATTGAGCAGGTTTCTTATCCAAGAACAGATTGTGTCATTAACTCCCTTTCTAGCAAGGGATTGTAAAATGGTTTTAATGGGTACCTTATCAAAGGCACCTTTAATATCTAAGAAAACAGCTAAAGCAAGTTCCTTAGCCTTAAAGTTCTTCTCCAAAACAAAGGATGGGTTGTAGATAGCACTGCCAGTGGATCTACCAGGTTGATATGCATATTGAGAGTCAGAAAGTGGTTTTTCCACTAAATGGACTTCTCTAATATATCTGTCTATCAGCTTTTCAATTGCCTTTAGAAGTAAAAATGTTAAACTGATACATCTAAAAGATTTAGCTTCATAGTTATTATCTTTCCCTATTTTAGGAATAAAAAATACTTTTGTATGCCTCCAAGCAATAGGTATATGTCCAAAGGCTATACTTGCCCTAAAAATTCTACAGAGAATTGGAGTAATGCACTGGACTCCCTCAATAAGTAGAGCCGATACAATTCCTTCCATTCCTGGTGATTTAAAATGTTTGAAGGACATTATTGCCCATTTTGTTTAATCATAAATTATGAATTTTTTGGCAAAATCCCATTTACTTCTACCACACTTTGTTGTAGAGAGTGTAAAATTAAGAGTTTCATTTATTTCGTTGGAACCTGGAAAATGAACTCTGAACAGTTCAGCGAGTGTCTCTCTCCCAGATTCTGAAAACTTACCATTTAGCAATTTAAGAGTGTTTAGACAGCAGTTCCTGTCTTTAGACATTATTTTAAGGAGTCTTGCAGTAGAAGACACAGTTTCAATGTCAGTGCAGTAATTTTGCCAAGAATTCTTTTTAGAATTCCTGATAGCTTTATTATAAGTGATAAGTGCCAGTTTATATTTCTGCCACTCACCATTCTTTTTGGCTCTATTAAAGAGCTTCCTACATTGTTTTCGCTATTTACTTAACTCTTTAAACCAAGGAACTAACCTTGGAGAGCAAGTATTGTTGACATCACAATTTTGATAGTATGCTTGGAGCATGCCATGTTGCATGTGATCAACGGCCAACTACAAATCTGCTACCGAAGATAACTTACCGAAGTCACCTTCCTTAAGAAGATCTTCTAGATCTTTTTTGTAGGAACCCCAGTTGGTATTTTTTGGGTTCCTACCTACCACCTCTAGTCTGTTTGCTCCTAAAATAGAAAAGCTAATGTATTGGTGGTCAGATAAGCTTATTTCATCAAACACTTTCCAATCTTTAATAAAGTCAGCATACTTATTGTTACATAAAGTGATGCCAATGACTTGTCTTCTATTTATAGTAATAAAGGTGGGTTCATTACCTCTATTAAGAATAAATAGATTATAATACAAAATGCATTTTAAAAGATCCTCACCGCGTCTGTTGCAATCCAACCCCACACAGTGTGGTGAGCATTTGCATCACATCCTGTGATGAGTTTCTTACTCAAATTGTAATAATCTAGAAGATTGACAATTTGCACATTAAACGTGTCTTTTTCTTCGAAAAGGAAGATATGAAGACATAAAGATGATTTCATCTTTGATTCCTTGCAATAAACAGGATACTTTTACAGCAACATTATCCCCATTTAGGTAATTAACCAGAATGAGGGCATTTAATTTGTTGCTTATAGCATTACATGCTCTTGGTCTCAAACAACATTTATCATAAAATATGTTAAAACCCTGAACATGTAGGCCCAAAACAGAACCATTGCAAGTTTATGGCTTTTGAATTAAAACAATGTCAACTTCCCCTCTAGTCATCTTGCTAAGAATAGCTGAAGATGATCGACTATGATGAAGGTTGATCTGTGCTACTTTGATGATACTTACCATTGTGGCACCCAAAGATAAGAAGCAGTGCTTCCCAAGTCTCCGTAAGTAGGGAACTTACTTACTTGAGTTTCCTGCAAAACATTTTCTATCTCACTCTCTGATAGAGGAGAGCTAGATTGCAGGGTTATATCAGAACCAGAATCTAAATCCAGTTCTTCAATGTTAGGTAATTCACTTTCCTTACTAGAAGTAAGAGAGGATTTACTTACTTGAGAGGAAGTTGCACCTTCTTGTACAACTTCCATCTTTTCAATGCTGTGTACACCATTCTGGTTTAGGTCTCAGAAAATTTTGAAGGTTCCCCAATCCAAACCAGTATAGGCACCATACTGGTTTGGATTGGGTTTACCTTTTTTTCCATAATTTACCTTTTTCATGGCTTCTGAGGCTTCCATACCAACCTCGGGGATCCATCTAATAGAATGTGTCTCTACAGATTTCTGCAGAGCACGCCATTATAAAGACTTCAACTCCGGGTTGAGTGTATTTAGCCGTTTCAGAAAGAAGGCAGGATCCTTGGTATGGGTGTCCCTTTTCTTAAAGGCCACCCTTACCGGTTTAGGTAGATCACTGGGATCCATAACACTGAGCTCCTCATCACCAAACACTCTTGTTACCATGGAAGGATTTTTTTAATCCATTCCACAGTTTCAAGATCATCAAATAGGAGAATTAGTGCCCCAGTCACTAAGCTGAAGCCTCGAATCCTAGCCAGATGATTTCCCATGGGGACCTCATCTGCCCTGGTCAGAATCTCCAGATGTATGGATTCAACATCCTCTTTGTTAAGCTTGATGGTTGGGAAACCATCCTTCACAATACCTTGCTTAATGGCTTTTAACAGCCAGAGCAAAAGTCCCAGGTTGATTATCATCCTTGAGCTTTTTGGAGGCAGTTTACTGTGAGAAGGGGTTGACACCTCAGATCTAAGTCTTTTGGTGCCACCCACCTTCTGAGCAGTCTCCATCTGCTCCCTTGCTTTATTGCGACGCCTTAGATAGCGTCTTTGTGATTTTGTGAGAACTCCTGGTTCTCCAACTGTAGTGTCTGTGTGTTGTCTTGGGGTAACTCCACTTCCTCCAGCAGCCAGATTGCCAGTGCTCTTTTTTACGCCGGGATTCTGTTCCTTAGGAACCGTTTCGCCGGCTGATTAGATAACACCAAGAGATTTATACAATCCTTTTTTATCATTTTTATTTTTGTCATCCATAAGTGACCTAGGAATTGGGAGGAAATATAAAGTCACCACCTGCATAGCCTCCCTGTACAGGTGGAAGGCAAACATACAACGAGGTTTTGCCTGCTTCCTCGAGGGGGCCGTTAGCGACACCATAACCCTAATTCCATTCATCCATCAGCACGGAGCCTAACACCTTGGATTGGGTTACCTTTCTGTATTAGCACAGCCTTCTCGCCATGGGTGACCCTACCAAGAACCTAAACCAAGTTTAGGTTCCAGACGTTCATCACCCGTGAACACCCTTACACCACTTTGAGGTGGCAGAATAGGATTTTGTGTGGGAAAAAGAGACGTAAGGAGAAACGTATGCAGAAATAGTATACAATAGTCACTGGCAGATTTTTTATAGCTAATGCACATCGAAGAAACAGATAATTCAGCATTTTACAGGAACTGCCGCCGGTACTCATAACAATGTTACCTACTTTGTGCTACAGTGTACACATGTATTTGAGACCATTCCACGCGCGAATCACTGTGAGAACTCCTACATCTTCCTGTGTATTATTAAACTCCATGAAAAGTGCTTTAATCTTTTCTGACCTTATGGATAAGTTGCCTCCTCTTGCGTGTCAGCGATATGCTGACCCTTTATCATCAGACGATGATTCATTGCCGACAACTGACCACGCATTCTTCAGTCACCAATACTCTAATAACTTGCGTCAATCTGGCATTTTGTGTCTTCATCACTTGGGATCAAATAGTTTACAGCAGCAGGGCAGACAGATAACATAAAAAGCCTTAACTCATTTTTTGAAGTTTGCTTTTAAGCATTCAAAAAAAACTGGGAAATTATATTAATATGTGAAACAAAAAAGTTTGCAGAAATATTTTATCCTTTATTAGCTACAGATTTATCAAACATTTTCCTCATCGATACAAAATTTTAAATAATTGCTTTGCTTGACTATTTGATTTGTATCAATAAACTTAATAACAATGCAAATGCATAAGTATAAGGCTGAGTATTAAAATAAAAATACAAGAAAATTTACTGAAATTTCAGAAGCACTCTAAACTAAAGAAAATCGTTAAAAAGTGTTTGCATTGATTCGATGATAATTAAATATAACTCTCTCTCAACACATTTGGTGAAATAATTTATATTAATATTCATATAATTTACTGTGAGACATCTGCAGTTGTACAATACATCCTAATATAAATATAACAAAATATATTTATATTAGGATGTATCATACAACTGTAGATAAATCTCACAGTAAATCGAAAAAAAAAAGTATGATAAACCAAATTTCTTTCAGGAGGATAATTATACAAAGATGAATTTATCTTAAATGAATAACATTTTTTTTATAATTCACTTTAACCTACAAAAAATACTATATAAAAATCATTGTTTCATAATATGAGCATATATATTTACATGAGATTATTTAGCATAATTTGATTGCTTGTTTTATATTCATTCCAACAGTGTAACGTAAATATGAGTGATTTAATATTCTATAAGCTTCATATCTTTAATTCAAATATCCCCTTATACTGTTTAAAAAATTCTTTATAATTTTTAAAACATTACAAGAAATTGGAAATCTATAGGACCTAAAGTTCCTGATTAATGAAACTTTTAGCAATAATTTTCTATATCCCTACCTATAGCCTTGGATATAGACAAAATTTATTATTTTAGTCATTAGTATTTTTTAATTAATTTACGCCATTTGCTTAGTTATTTTTCACGTTACCATTCGTTGTTAAAAATCATTATTTTCAGAATTAATAAATATTAAAATTAAATATTTTCAAAATTATTTCTAATTTAATTTTGCACATTTATTATAAAGGATTTTGTTTAATAACACAAAATAATATTGACTTATTCGATTTTAGACAATAAATTTTAATCAATTCAACCAAATACAGCTATATAATTTTTATATATAATATTAAGAGCATTGGAACAAATGCCATTACAAAATTTGAAGAAACATCTACATTTCAAACAAAGATTTGTTCATTTACAAGACTATAAACCAAGTATTTATAACACATTATTTCATAAATTGAGATTCAAAATTCACAATTATATGTTTGCATTCAGAACATATGACATCAAATCTACAATCTTTCTTCAATTCCAATGAATTTTGCAAATCATTCGCACACTTTTTTAAAACAAGGAATAGTTGTGTTGAAATATATTCATTTTTAGAAAATACATAAACACCTTACAAAATAATAAACATCATGAAAACTATTACCTCCAATATAACCAGAGACATTTTGATTAATTAATAAATTCCTGAACTGTTGTATATATTGCACATATAAAGATATCACACCAATTGAAAAATGTTTTATGAAAGAGTATGAAATTCATGAATTGAATTCACCTCTTTTAGCACCAAGTCAATGTTTCTATATTAGTATAGCAGCACAGTTTTAATAATTATTTTGCCATAAATTCAACTTTTTCACATCTTTACAACAACCAGAACATTAATTGATACCTTGTAATTAAAAAAAATTAAACGATATTTAAAGTAATCATATAATAGCTACAATAATCTTATTTCAGCTTACAAAAGTTGATAACTTTACTTTAATGCACTTTTAATTTTTTATTAAAATATGCCACATTAATTCGATGAAAATATTTGTTTTACAAGTTTTTAATGAATTAAAAATCATTTTTCTTATAAAATTTTTAATCAATATTTTTTTTAAAAGATACATGAAAAGACATTGAAGTAATGTGATAAAAATTGAAGGGAAGATAACTGCACTAGAGAATAAAAACATTTGTACACACATCAATTTAAAAACATTAAATTAAATATTACATGATATTACCTACGAGCTGATACTGACTTTATTAAGGTAAGTAGTGAGGTTTTAAGTGTTATAGAGAATATCAAAGCATTTTTTCAAAATAAACTAATTTTAAAACATTTTATTTCTAAAAGTTTAAATAATATTTAAATGTTGGGAACAGGACACTAAAATTTGCAAACTTGGTTCAATTCATAGCAAAAAAAGAGACACGAAGACATCCAATTTATACATATATTTAAAGTTAATTTAAATATTTATATATACTATTTTACTAGAAATTGAAAAATTTTTTAATTTTGCAGAACATTTGTAAATTCAAAACATTGGGGCTACTTATGATAAATAAATTTTAAACCAAAATAAATTCACAAGCAAATTTCTGTATTTTTCTTACTATTTGAGTCAACTGTTTATGGATACACATTACCATATAATCCATTAAAAAAAAAAAAAAAGAGAGAGAGAGAGAGAGAAAAAGAAAGGGTATTTAAGTTAGGAAAAGAATAATTTTCTGAGTGATGTTTCAGCATTTCATAAAACAAATGATGCTAAATTAATAAACACGTGAATAGTAAATAAAAATTTTCAATTCATTCCAGTTATAGCAGCTTAATATTTCCACTTTCTTGCAGAAATTTTAATGATTATTTTTCAATTAATCACAATCTATATGACAAGAGCATGTTAGATAATCAATTTAATTATTTTGTTTTATTTGTATGTTATTTATGATCCCCTTTTGCACATAAGGGCTAATTTTATCAGAATTTAAAATTTAAAGTTCAATCTAAAATACTATAAATATCTATAGCCAAAGTGGGAATTGAATCTACAAGTTATTGAGATGAAAGGCAATGCAATAACTGTTCAGAGACAATTTTATAATTTATTGTATTTTCATGTAAGAATACTTTTAATACTGAGATTTTTTTCCCAAAAAAATCTTTTTCCTTTAATTTTAACTATGTTGTTTAACTCTTACTTTATGATTTTTTACTTTTAATAAGAAATTTCTCTTCCATTTTCTGAAAGCTTTATTTTCATGCTTAAGTGCTTCCAATTACTTTTGTGCATTTTTGATATAAACACTCTTTTTTATTGTATTCATAGCCTTGAATAAAGATATTTTTGTTCCACATTATTTTTTTCAATATTTTAAAGCTGATTTTTGACAAATTTACTTATTTTCATTGAGAATAAAAATATTTAAAGTATTTTATGTTACTTTCAAATACATTTATAACAAAGCGGTTTAATAAAGCAAAAATTTATTTTTAGTTAATGCTAATTTTACTGATTAATATATCTTTATTATAAATTGCAATATTCTTTCATCTTAACAAAATTATGACTTTTTCAATGTTTTTATGGATATTTTTTTGTGAATGTTATTTTGGAGAAAAAAATTGCATATATTATTGTTACCCCCGGCAAATGAAAATAATAAATTAATTAATTATTCATTTGAAAAAATTAAACATAAGTTGTTACAAAGCCTTAAAATTTATTTGCCACAATAAATTAGTGAAATGAGCAATTTTTTTAAATTCATTTAATTGTAAATTAGTCATTAAAGAACATCAAATTAAAAAATATAATGATTCTCACTTCTGTTATTTCTTGTTAGATGGAGAAATAACTATGAAATTAAAAAAATAAATAAGAAGGACCTCGTGGAAAAAGTAAAAAATAATATCAAATCCAAATATATTATAGATATATTTCCCAAATATAATTGATAGTTAATAGCATAATTTTTTTTTTAAAAGAAACTTTTTTTTTTTCAAATTTTAAATTTTGAAGAAAGAATATCAATAACAGAATTTATAAATTTTACAGCACATTTGAAGCAACAAAACAGAATTTATAATTCATGACATGAGAGGAAAACTTAGTTCAAGGGAAACAAAATCTAACCACAGAATTTCTACTTTGGAACTTTTAAAGTACAGATTAGAAACAATATTAATGATTTACTCACTTAATTTACCTCATGGCAAACATACTAAAGAATGAAACAGGCAACTTCCTTTATTTTTAGATTATGTATTAATTATAAAAATATACTCTATGAATAGAAAGCTGTAATTTAAGAAACAACAAATCCTAATGAATGAGCAAATAATCAGTTTAAAACAAATAATTATCATATAAACAAATTCAATTGAATTCAATATCAACTGTAAGTACTTTATAATCAAAAAGATAATTTAATATTGAAAACTAAGAAAAATCTTACAATAAAAGATATATTAAAAAAATGCATTTAAATAAATTTCTTTTAAAAGCTAATAATCAGATTTTGAAAATTAACATAATTTTTGTATTTTATTTTTATTGATTCTTTTTAACACATTCGATGACACTGGTGTGCTAGCATGCCGATACCCCCCATGCCAGCAACGCTAATCGAGTATGATAAATAAACTGCTTTATTTTTAGTTCAGATTTGGAGGTTGAACGATGAGGTTTTGAGGCACGTTAATGAAGCTTCACTTTTATATTTTCAGTGCTTAGTTTTTAAATTTTGTGCTTAAATTTTTTATGTGCATTTTTAAAAATGGTGGACAGTATTGCAAGACCTTCACAGCTTAAGAAAAGCAAAGTAAATAAAAAACTGTCACTGACACTCTAGAGCGTCAGAATTTTTTTTACATTAAACACGAAAATAAAAGGTTTTTCCTTTATGCTGGTTTTACTATTAAAATATAAGGAATGCTTTTAATCATTAAAACACTTATTTACTATACAAAAATCTGTTTTATAAAATGATTTGAATAACTTATGAGCTGTTGCTTAAAATATTCTGGATTATTATCCTATATTAACAAAACTATTTAAATAACAATTCATTTATTTAATATAAAATAAAATTCAGTGCTTTTTATAGAATATTATAAACCAAATTTGGATAAACATCTTTAGATTTCTCTGAACAATCTAATCCAGTAAAAGCCACACTTTTTGCAGCTTTACATTTTACTTTAATAGAATTTAAAGTAAAAATCATTACTAACGTAATAAAATTAAGTACTTTCTGTGCATTAACAAGAAAAGTAAGCATTTTACAATATTGAAATTCAAAGTTCATAGATGAAACACACATTGAATTATTTTTGTATGAAGAAAAATATTCCAGATTCTAAAATCATGAATAATAAACTGTGATGTTGAGCTATTGATCACAAATCTGACATAAAATTCAATAATGTCCTTTACTGATTACATGTGAATTAAAATCATATTTATCTTTACAAGTTTTGCCACACAAATTACACTTCCAAGGACTCCCTTCAGAATGAAGACTTCGATGAAGCAAGTACAAAGTTTGATCAGGAAATATAATTCCACAGAATGTACAAGTGAGCGTGCGACTTTCTATGTTGTGAATGACAAAGTTTTTGCGACTAAAATAATTTGACACATTATGAGATGCAGAAGTGCATGACGGACCTTCACCATGAAAATTAGCCGAGTGGTTTCCTCTTGGATAATGAACTTCCAATGGGACAAATGAATTGTTTGTGGATGTGGCACGGTTATAAAATATTTTACGCTCCTCACTGTCTGACTGATAGTTCTGTGAAGTCCTGTCAACATCACAATCTGACAAACGAGTTCTTTTATCAGAATTATGGCGATGAGAGCTGCATGTATGCCTAGCATACTCCCTACAGCGTTGGCTACTATTTTCCTCATAGGGACGAAACCTAAAACATGTGTGAGCTGCTCTACTATTACTTGGTCCATCAGCACTAAGTCTATTTGTAGGAGACAAGTGACTTTCAGAGCCTGTATCATCAGATGATGAATGCTTATGAACTTTTCTCCTGCAAAGAGTTTCAGGCAGTGCTCCTTCACCTGCCCCAGAAGTTTCGACAACTTCATTGGTAGATAAATCCATTGTGCTTGTAGGCTGAATATTACTGTTCTGACTATCATCAATTATAAGCTCAGCAGGCTCAGGTTTTATACACATTCTATTGCGAACTGGCTGTTCCAAATGTTGGCAAGCTCTATCTTGGCATGTAGGTGGACTAACAACTGTTGAACCAGGTATAGATGTCACACAAAGTGGTCGGTGATCATCATCTTGAAGAGGAACATTTTGTTCACTAGTATGAACACCAACATTTTGAGTAGTTGGAGATGTATTCTGAATTACTTTTGGTCTACAACTCAAATCAGATGGTCCTGGCACTATACCATTATGATCACCAACTGGCATGGAATAAATTGGATAACGAGCAGCTACATAAGAAAAATTTTGTGAAACTGCAGCTAAATCAATGGCATTGTTATCAGTATGATTATTTCGTGCAAAAGAAGCAACATGTAAGCTGTGAGCTCTATCAGGATTACCACCAGACAATTCTGAATTTTGCATCAAATGAAATGTAGCATAGTGAACTTTAATAGCATTTGGAGAAGAAGCTTTGAAATTACATAAATGGCATATTTTACTACCAGCAATATTAGTATGTTCTGTAGAAATATGGGCTTTCAAGTGACCACGAGAACTGAAATTTTCTCCACAAAATGAGCATCGATATGGTGTTTCACTGTGATTATTTACCAAATGTTCTACAAATTGATCCTTGCGTAAGAACCTTTTAGAGCAGTGTTGACACTCAAATGTACGAATTCCTTGATGGACTTGAAGCTGATGGCGCCTCATAATGGCATATGTTCTAAATGGCATGTTACACACATCACAAGGGATTGTTCCCACTTCCTCATGACCATCTTCATGTTTAAAATATGATTCAGCATCAAGTGTTGTAAAATTACAACCAGGATACTTACACATAAAGGAAGATTCATTATTTTCTGATGTTGTAGGTGCTGTTAATTCTGAATGATGAGGTATACTTTTAGACTGCTGCATATCAACAGTAGAATTATCCCTATCTACTTGTCCCTCATTGCTTTCTGAAGTTTCATCAATTGAATTTAGATGCCTGTGTTCATTACGAGAGTCACTTAAGATGGCAGAACTTCCACTTTCAGTAACAGTTTGCTGTCTATCAGAAATAAACATTGTTCTACCTTCATCAGACTCGTCAATTTGATCAGCAAGGTTATCATTTAAAGTAGACAATTCTTTGTGAAGTGATTTATCCATTTTTAACTCTAAAAAATTAAGTTATAATTAGACAAAATAACACTGACTCAATTTAAAATCGAAATATGTTAAAGAAAAATGCCATAGTTACAGTTTTAACCTAAAAACATATTAGGAAACAGTTAAAAAAGAACATCACTCAAAAATAAAATATAAATAAATTTAACTTGATTCTAATTCCAATTTTAAATTAATAAATGTAACAAAAATTAGACTTGTAAAATTTATTTTTAAAAACTACATTTACAATGTGAATTTATTATGAAATTTTTTTGCTTCCTAATAAAAAGAATAACTTTTAGTTTTCTTTAAAATAAAAAGAATATTTTCAAATATATAATTTATTTTCTAAATACTAAATTTTAATTATTAATATAATTTTGTAAAGAGATACAATTAATGGAATTAAGTTGGCAGCATAATTTTATAATATGAAATAAAATGTTTCATACAAAAGAAATTTTATATCAAATTGCATCAACATATATTATCAAAGATTCGTTTTTTTATTATTCTTCATTCTACTGTTTCATAAAATAATTGTTTTGCATTTATAATCAGCCAAAAGGTAAGAAAAAATATTTTATCAATTATTTAATACATTTTTATTATTGTAAGTCACTATGATTAGGTTATAACAAAAACATTTAAACTTTTAACAACATATTAAACATAATATTGGGAACCTAAAATGATTTAAGTAACTTAATAACTCCAGATAATTTATTGGACAGTGGCAATTGAGCAAATCAAAATACACATTAAATACTTCAAGGGTTGCACACAAAACAAATTTTACACATGTAATATGATCACTTTACGTCATCAAACGAAAATTATGCCATGCAAACACATTCCAAACTGTTAAGCATGTTTGTCACACTTCATCACTTGCTTGGCGCATTTTACCCATCATAGCCAAAGACCAGCCAAGCCTGGTCTTTGGCTTTTTTTTTGCAAGTTTGAGTGCTACAGTTTTAAGAAATACAATCTTTATGTATGATTTTCTTGGGTGAAGTAGTTCACATTCTTAATTTATAAAAAGTTTCATAATTCTAGAAGCATTTATCTGCATAAGTTTCATTTTTAGATAAATTCCATAAATCCAAAATTGAAATGCGTGATTTTCTTTTATACAAAATCTAAATAAGCAGGATCAGATTTTTAGAAACTGTTTGCAAGTAATTCATAATCACAAATAGAGTGTGAACAGTGTTGATAAAGTAATTTTCATAATACTTTTTAACAGTATTTTTTACTACAGCAGGTCTTGGATACATAAAATACTTGGTTACTATACATATTTGTTCTATAGAAAGAGGTTAGTCTACAAGTTAAAAAAACAGTTAACAAAGAAAAATATTTTTTGGTTAAATTTTTAATAAAGAGAGATTAACACCCATTTGTTTTTCTGGTTAAAAAGATATTATTTTAACCAGTAAAACAAATAGGTGTTAATCTACTGAATATGTGTAAATAGAAATCAAACTTAAATTATATAAAAGGAAAAGCAATAGAAACATGCTCATCATCATCTAAACAAGATTTCACAGAAATCATGGGACAAAAATCATATGTAAAATTTTATACTATATTAGAAGTGATCATGTAAATATTGAACTCAAACTATTTGTAAAAGTAGTCTAAAACCGTGGATTACAAAAATTAAATAGTACTTATTTATAATCATTACATATAATTTTTATTATCTTCTATTTCAATTGATGATTTTTATGGCTTACTTTTTATTAAGTACAAGATTATTTGTGCTCTATTATCACTTTCCATATGAGGACTTATTTAACCAGGATCTTTAGTATTAAAAAAGAATTCTATATTTTGAACATCAATATCTGATTTAAGAATTGAATTGATAAGCTGAATTTTCAACAAATAAGATTGCTTTGAATTTTTTTTAAGTCTTCTTAAAAATATTCCAACATAATGCTGTTGCTGCTTCTGGAAAAAGCACACAATTTTCTTGACATTAGCTTTATTCTTCTTGGATTGGATTGTTTGTCACTCAATGGTAATTTTTTACACATGGGGACTAATCAGAACAGGACTTGCAGGTAACTCACAATACATGTTTGCAAATGTGATAACATACTACATTAATATAATCAAGTATATTATAAATTAAATGAAAGTTTAGTAAAATAAGTAACTAGAATATAATCAAACTTTTTTGTTCTCACTTATTAGATATATATAGATTTTTTTAAATATATCATAGTCTGGGTAGTTTAATAGTTAGTTAAAATCTTTTTGAGTAACTACAGTAAACCTGCCTCTCAGAAAGATATTTAAACAGAAGACAATATTTAAGTTTCTTAGAGGGGTGGGGGAGAAGGAAATGTTTAGAGATACAAATAACACTATTACAAAACAGAGAGCTATTTTTTAAAAATTATATCTTGTTAATAGATTTTCAAGAAACCTGTTACTGAAAAAGCTATCTTAAAATAGCCAATTATACTTTTTGATTACATTATGGCACTATCTCAAGTTTAAACTATTTACAAACACAATTAGGACTATATTTAACAAAATTTGTACAAATATAACATTAAAATGAATAATAGCTCCTTTCTTTTAGCTTTTAATAATTTTGCCTAAACCTTACATTTCAGTACAGGTGCTAAACATATAGAATTACATGCAAAAATAGATTTGTTCAGTGAATGATGTTTTTCCAATGTGGATAATTGATTTAGTAACCCTTGAAGTTTATATTTCCTATTCTCTCTAAATTTATTTTTAAATAGTTGTGTAAAATTTTGATTTTTCCTTACAATTTTAAAACCAATTAAAATGCTGTTTAGCTATTATAATTTTGTAAGTTATTATGAAATTGAATTTTGAATTTGGAGGGAAGTTGAGTGTTTTTACTTTGTGCTATTCTATTATATATACTAAAGTATGAAATTTATTAAGCATATTGTAAAAATATTTGCAATATATATATATAGATTTCTCCTTAAACTGTACTGTTTGATTGTATTATTGGTTCCATTCTATTTGTCAGGCGACGAGTGAATAGCTTAGGTGGGGAAAGAAGAAATTCTTATAAATTTACTAATATTTAAAGATTTATTTACAAATTGGATTATTACAGACATCTTTAAGGTAGCTCTTTCACACCATCTCCTCTCTCAATTGCTTGTACATCTCTCTCAACATGACATTAAACACTGCTATCTAGTGGCCACTCATTTTTTTAAAGTAATATTACAGCTTAAAATGCTGTTTAGCTATTATAATTTTGTAAGTTATTATGAAATTGAATTTTGAATTTGGAGGGAAGTTGAGTGTTTTTACTTTGTGCTATTCTATTATATATACTAAAGTTTATAATTCCTTACTTTTCCACAAGTAATTCTTGATACAATTCTAATAAAATTACTTACAACAAAAGTTTACTAGAAAAAAATCTAGCATTCAGATAGACTGACCTTACAATTGTTTTCAATTGATGTAATAATACTCAGTTACTAATTAATACAACAAATATTAACATTAACAACTAAATTAAACAAAATTTAGATAGATTCAGATAGACTGACCTTACAATTGTTTTCAATTGATGTAATAATACTCAGTTACTAATTAACACAACAAATATTAACATTAACAACTAAATTAAACACAGCAGATTAAATAAAATTATTAACTACATTACTATCATTATCTTTCATTCACGCAAACAAATACTGTTATTTTAATCATTAATAAAACACATCTTCCATTAAAAGTAGAAAAATTATTATGTTAAAAAACTTTAACAATATATAATACACTTTTTCCACAAGTAATTCTTGATACAATTCTAATAAAATTACTTACAACAAAAGTTTACTAGAAAATAAATGAACTTCGGAGAACTAAATCATTCACAGATTTTCAAATTGTTTGATGAATATTTCAGTATACAGTAAATGATCTCTTAAGTTATTTATTTTTAGAGTCATCAGTTTATGATAAGTTCATTGACTTTTAATTGCAACTTTTTCTTTTAATAAAATTGTAAAGATCTCACCACTTAGGATACCTCATTCAGCTTTAGTCCTAACGAGTAGATCTATATGGATTCCGTCTAGGGCTCTTCAAAGAATAGTCATCATCACTATTGGCACTAACAATATCACTATCTTCATCCAAATCTGGTTCATTTAGACATGGTTTAGGTTGACTAATGTGAGCTGTTGTAGCGTAGAAGTGGCCTTTCTTTCATCCAGCTGAGTCATATGTTAGACATTCGGCAATACCTCAGTGCTTAAATTGTGTCTTCTTAAGTTGGCCTGAAGATTTCAGGGCTCTTTTCATTACAACACTCTCTCCTCGTTCAAAAGTCATTGCTCTACATCTCTTTTTATCACAATATTGCTTCATTTTTTGTTGATTTTCTTCTATTTGTCTTCAAAATTCTTCCTGCACTATAGATGGATCTTGCCAACTCTGAACTTCTTCATCAGCTAACTTTCTCAAAATTCAATCGTTGAATCGTGGAGAATAACCATAGAGCAAATTCAAATGGTGTGTTGTTCACAGACTTGTTTACAAAATTATTCAAGCTTCTCCCAACTTCATGTATTTAATTATCCCAATCTTTAGGATTCTGATCTTCCATACCAGCTGTTATGGTAGACAATATTGTTCTGTTAACTCTTTCAACCATTCCATTTGCACATGGTCGCTTCGTACAATTGAGTGCATGATGTATACTATTTTCAGCACAATATTGTTGAAATTGATAAGAAGTAAAACAAGTTCCTCAATCTGTTATTATTTTCTCAGGTATAAGTATTTACAAACTTAACAGTCCCATAAGTATTAATAAACTTTTTAGAGCCTTCAGCACATGTGATGTTGACACACACTTTACTGGAATCAATTGGACAAATCTTATAAAATTACCTATCATGACCAGAAATTCTTGATTACCTTTAGATTATCCATAATTTTAACAAAAGGTCCTAAATGATCCATATGTATAATTGCAAAAGTTTTACGGCCTACTTTAATTGGATTTAATAAGCCAGGCTGTTTTCCTAACAGTGTTTTGTCCATTAAACATTCGAAACATTGCGAAATGTGCCTTCGTACATAATATTTCATATAAGAAAACCAATGATTCTTTTATCTTATTTACAGTTCTGTCAACAGAAAAATGTCCCATAAGATCATGGAATTTAATTACTGTACTTTTTCTCATATTCTTTGGAATAACATAGAGAAACATTTTCATTCCATAATAGTGTGCAAAAGTATCTTCTGGATCTTCAATAGCTGCTAGGCTCAGTGCAACTAAGTGTTTCATTCGTTCACCTCATCTATGCCGAATCTCAAAATATTATCCATTTGCCACCTGAGGATTTGATGACTTTTTAGTGCTTAGATACACAAGTACTTGACAGTCTGTAACAACTGTGAACTTTATTCCAATCAAAAACTGCCTTAACCTTTCTAATGTCCACACAATTGACATCAATTCTAATTTTCTCGAATGGTACTTTTGTTCAGTTTCCGTAGTTTTCTTGCTAGTGTAACAAACCATCCTCCAATTCTTTTTAATATCTCTTTGAAATAATATTCTGGCCAATAAAATAGAACTCGCATCACAATGTACCTCAGTTTCACTTTGATGATTAAAATGAACTAGAATCGGTGCTTTAATAAGATTACTTTTAAGTTCTTTGAAAGCCTCACTTTGCTCTTTTTCCCAAACAAACCTTGCATCTTTTTTTGTAAGTTCAGACAATGGTGATGCCTTGAGAGAATACTTAGGAACAAATCTTCTAAAGAAACTAGCAAGTCCTAAAAATCTTTGGATGCCGTGTGTATATTTTTCGGAACATGAAAAGTTTTAATAGCTGCTACTTTACGTGGTCCAGGTTTCAAACCATCTTTACAAAGTATGAAACCAAGAAATTCAGCCTCTAATTTTCCAAATTCACATTTTAGTAATTTTAAGGTTAAATTGACTTTTATTAAACATTCAAATATTTCAGTAAGCTTTTGTATCATTTTGGTCCATGTTTTAGCTGGAATCAATATATCATCTAAGTAGCACAGTTCTTTTTTGTTGAAGAATGGGTCCAAAGCAAGATTCACAAGTCTTTGGAATTCTGCTGGAGCATTCGCCAAGCCAAAGATCATTCACTGAAATTGACCTGTATTGTCTGGAGTTATGAAAGCAGTTTTTAATTTAGCTTCTTCAGTCAATGGTAACTGTAAATAACCACTAGCTAAATCTAAAGTAGTAAAAAATTGGCTTCCTGCTAGACATTCTAAAATGTCATAAATTTTAGGTAATGGAAATCTATCCTTGACTGTTTGAGGGTCTAATTTTCTGTAATCTATAACCAATCGTTGTTCTCCTGCCTTTTTCTTAACTAATAATACAAGACTAGAAATCTTGTACCTGAAACTATTCCATATCTCTTCCATTCACATACAATTTCTTTTACTTGTTTCCTCTCTTCAGAATTGGTTTTATACAATTTCTGTAAAATGGGCTTACTGCCCTCTACTTCTTTAATGTCCATTTTGCATAAATTCATGCAGCCTAACTCGCTTATGTTTAAAGCAAAACAGTCACGATATTTATTTAATAAATTCAAAAGTTCCAATTTTTTATCACTTTCTAAGGATTTGTTGAAATTAATATCTTTCATTAAAATAGGAGACTTCTCTTTGTTAATTGTTAACTTCAACCATTTCATTATCGCTTCTAACTTTATTAGATAGGTTTAATCTTTTTCCACACTTACTTCCATTCCCCTACCTAAACACTGACCTTTTCTAATTTTTAAGTTAAATTCTCCTTTACTTATTACTGGTACAACGGTTTCACTGTTAACTACTTGTAAATGAATTGGAATAAATAATAACTTGTTAATAAATTGGAAATTTTGTCCTATACTTTTGACTAAAATTGTTCCATTAACTATCAAATTTTTGATTTCTTCAATTTTCGCTCTAATCAAATTAGTTGATTTAGTTTTGATTTCTGTTTCATTTAATGTTTTCAGTTTAACTGTATTTTCCTTTATATCTACTTGAATTTCTGAAGAAACATCGTCAACTACCCCCAATACACGTAAAAGCAATATATGGTAAATCTAACCATGTTCATCCTAAAATTAAATCGTATGGTTGAGATTTACCTTCAACAATTAATAAAAGAATAAATTATCCAACTACATCATCTACACGAATACTTATCACAGCTTTTCCAAGAGCCTTAGTTACTGGAGAGCTTTGATTTCCAAAACCGAATAAATTATTGTTACCTTGGGTCATATTCAGATTCATTTTTATTGCGATACTTTCTTTTAAGAGGCAACAGTTGCTTCCTGTATCAATCAATGCAACCACTTCATTTCCATAAATATAAGCCTCTTTCAAGTAGTTCGTAGGCGCTAATGACACACTTGAATCCGAATTGTTTTGACCGAAAGATAATTTATTCTCCTTGCACTTTTGATTGTTTTCAAACTTACATATTCTTGCAGAATGACCTAGTTTTTTACATTTCATACAATAAGCAAGTCTTTGGCGCTGGGCATTCACAAGCTATATAACCATAATCATTACAATTGAAACATTTAAATCCCCCCTTTCCATTTTGAATATCCAAGCTAACTAACTTTTTCGGTTAATAATTTTATTTCACTAAACGGAAATGATTTCTTTTCGACCTGAAATTTACTATTACGAGAATTATAATTCGATATTTTTTTACTGTAAAACTGTTAATAGTTCAAACATTATCATAATTATCCCACTTATCTGCTAACAGGTCTGAAGAATTAATTCTAGGCCATTCATCCACAAAATGTTCACGAGTTGTTGAATTTTGTTTCTTCATGTGTTCAGAAATGATTAAATTTTTTTAATTAGTAAAATCTGAAATTTCCAGTCTTGTTATCCATTCCTCAAAATAGTTTTGTAATTTAAATGAATAATCCTTTCATGTAATTTCTGGATTTTTAACATGATTCAAAAATTTAAATCTAAATGTATCAGCACATAACTTATATCTCTTAAGCAATAACAATTTCACATATTTATAATTATTTGCATTATTTTTGTTTTGACGCGCTGTTAGTAGCATAATTTCATATGGGAGCAGTCCCAATAATTGTGATACCCTATACTCTTTATTTAACGCAATTCGTTGTGCCTGCTGTTCAAATAAAACTAATTAAAAATTTATATCCCCACCTTGGATTTTATATTCGTGCATTAACTTTTGAAAATTTGTGTGTACGTATACGTTTTTATTTGCATTGCAGCCACGTAAATCTGAAATATTTACATTTTGAACTCTATTTGTGATAAGTAAACATTCAAGTTCATGCTCACGGTCAATCAGTATTTTGACAGCTATTTCTGATATGCAATTTGACCTTCAGTAATCTTACCTAATAAGCTCTTGCTGATCTCTTCACCATACATCTCTGGTTGCGTTATAAAACATTTTAAATTAATTATTTTATAATCTTTAGGTATGGAGAGACCTAATTCTGTTGCTAATATTAAATCTAATTTTATAGCCTTTTCCTAAAAAGCCATATTTTACAAATTATAATACTTAATTACTTTCACTTCACCCAAAACAAAAATAATTGTTTCTTTAAAAACAAAATTACTTTTTGCAAATGAAATTAAGAAAATGCTTTATACTTATAGACATAATTCTTAAATCTCGTTCACTTTTTTAGAATACGTTACTTAATATGTTAATATACAATTTGAAACAAAATTAAAATTAGCTTACCTCAATTTTGAAAGTGTTGCAAGTTGTGTTATTCTTCTGATTTGTTATCAAATTCCATTCTATTTGTCAGACAAGTGAGCAGTTTAGGTGGGGAAGGAAGAAGTTCTTATAAATTTATAAATATTTAATGATTTATTAACAAATTGGATTATTTACAGACATTTTAAGGTAGCTCTTTCACACAATCTCCTCTCTCAATTGCTTGTACATGTCTCTCAACATGACATTAAACACTGCTATCTAGTGGCCACTCAATTTTTTAAAGTAATATTACAGCTTCAGATAGACTGATTTTCCATGATGAATTTGCGAGATATATTTCATTTGAGTGATAAAGGCCATCAATTGTCATCCACCAATTGTCAACTACAAACATGGGAAAAGTTTGCTCATTCACAAAAATTTTTCGAGTGAATGTGAAAATTTCGCCATTTTCATTTAGCAAGGCATTGTATTAGTTACTTGTTGCTTCTATTATTCAAAATCAATCAAGCTTTGAGATGCAGGCTATGAATTTGCAATATATATTTCGTTTGAGGATAAAGGTGAGAAAGAAGTTATTATCTGGTGTATGAATGTTGGTTTAATTTCCAAAAAATTATTTATATTGTTAATGTGGTGCGGAAATGAAACTTGTGGATAGAAAAATGAAGGTAAGCTTTTTAGAATTTAATTTATAGTGTAAAAAGTACTTTTAGTGAAATTGTAAAATTAACTTTTATGTAATATTGATTTGTATAATTCTATTTAAAATTTCCTACTTTTATGTAATATTGATTTATAAAATTCTATTTAAAATCATTGGATTTATCAAAAATGTTTTACCAAATATGTAAATATTAATTTTGAATTTAATTTATAGTGTAAAAAATATTTTTAGTGAAATCATAAAATTTACTTTTATGTAATAGTGATTTGTATCACTCTATTTAAAAGACGATTACTATTATAATTCAACGTTACGCTTAGCAATATTAATTGAACGCTCATAATGATTGTTATTTATGTTTTCTTATGTTAGTAATTTTAAATTGGGAGATTCTTCCAGCGTTTGTGTTACTGTTCTTATTTCAGCGTTTAGAAGGGTTGAAACTCCCACCATTTTTCACACCAATTTCACTCAGATTGGCACCCTTTTGGGGTTGCCAATCAATTTCCAAAACGTCTGTCTCAGGCACTTGCCGAAAACTTTTTTTGCCAAGGTGAGATCATAATACTCAGTTTTACCAATTTTATAATATGTAATTTTTGCAAAATTTGTAGTTTTAGTTTCTAGTTTCATAACATTTCTGCAGTAAGTAATTATAATGAACATTCAAATTCTGGATATTTGAAATTAAAAATAGTTTGAGACTGCAACATTGAAAATTTGAGTTTGGATAATACATGTAGTGGTATAATATAGGTTAGTGAGTGAACTGTGGAGTGCTACATACACTTAATATATTGCAGAAATTATAACATACATCAATTTAAATCATAACACATAAAGTAAAAGTACTAATTTAATCATTACTTGTAGAAAAATTGTTGGCAGCAATTATACACAACAAAGTTTTTAAAATATCCAAATTTAATTCATCAACATCTATAAATTAATTCACACAAATATAAAAATTTGAATTTTGTTTACATTTAACATAAAAATCAATTTTTATGTATCACAACCAAGACAAACATTTCAAGCATAAAAGTAAAAAAAAAAAAAAAAAAAAGATTTACATAGCCTTAGTTTAAAAGTTTACTATAACTAAAAAAAAATTTGTGTATGCATACATTCGATTATGTCATTAAATTGCAAAAATCCATTCGGACACAGTAATCTCCAGATTTGTTGCATTTGGCACCTGTACCAGCTCTCAGGATTTAGACAAACATAACTTGGCTGTTTATCAGAGTTTCAACAACAGAGGATCAATAATAATTACCATTCATATAATCAAAAATATAGAAAAAACAATATAGGATGATAAAAAAGTGGAAGCAAAATAATTTTTATATTTGAATAATTAAGACTTTTTAATAAATAATCATATAACATAAATAATTTTTACCATTTATATACTCTTTACCAAAACAAAAGAAAATTTATGTGCCAATACTATATTCTTATGTATAAATATGACACATTAAATTACATAACAGCTACACTTATTTATCACATTTTGTTCCTTTTAAATTTTTCATGGACTATAAGGAGTATTAATTCAGACTGGAAGAAAAGCAGAAAACATCCTAATAATTCCTTCAATAAACAAGTACATAGAAATGCAACAACAATTTTTAACATTGATTAGACAATAAATATCTGGTACAGTCACTGAAAATAATATCTTATCACCTGGATATGTTCAGTTTTATTGCATATACACTTGGACTGTAATATTGAAAATTTTCCTAGGAAAAGAGATCAATACAAGTAGAAATAATATTTAAACATTCATCATTTGGATTCTTTTATAAAAGGGCTGGGAAACATGTTTTACCATTTATTGATGAACTCTTGCCATTATATATTTAAATTAACATATTGTCTGTTGAATTCAGATATAAGATAATATAGTATAATAATTGAAAAGTAACACTTTATTTTGGTATAAGATTACAGGCAGATAAAATTATCTGTATATTACAATTTTTAAGAAAATATTTTCCATTAGAAGTTAATATGAAACATTTTTTGGTTCTAGTTAAGTTTACCTTAGCTAAGTAAAAGAACTTATATTAAGCAGCACTGTTTAAAGATTAAGTACCTTTTATTAGCTGAACAACTACATATTTTTTTATTCTTAAGTGCCACAAAAAAATCTTAATTTTTCATAAAGTTAAATAAGGGAGTAAAATTGGAAAAGATAAAACTGATTGCAAAAATAAATTCAAAGCAGTTTATTTTATAGAATATTTTTCTCAAAATAAATTTTAAATACTGATCCTCTGTGATAATGAAAACATTTTCCAATATATGTATAATACAGAGAAATAATTTTATGGTATAATTGGTTATTTTGCATTACAAAACAATTAGTCATTAGATGCAATTCGCTGAACAATGAACAAACAGCATTTCTTGGACGATTCACAAACTAATGATAGTGAAACATTACATGACCTGTCAAACTGAGAATCATTTAGGAATAAGTGACATTATTTTCATTTAATTTTAATACTCAAGCTACTTATTTTAAATAATCAACTGATTATTCTTCAAATAAATATTAGTAGAATACCGAACTTACTTAAAAATGCTATTTCACACTGGAAGAGTAATTAATAATTATATTTAGAACTTTTTATTTATCTAAATTGTCAGCAAACAAGAATTTTCCTTTATCTTTAATAGATAAAAACACTGGATGCAAAAAAAACAATGAAGATATTCTTAAACTGAAACTTAGACTAGTAAACAAAACTTAACAGTTGGATTAAACTAGTATGACATCTTTTCATGTCTTATCAACATTTGGTGCATGAGAATGTAAACATCACATTATGAAGTAAAGAATGATTTCGGCAAAAATTATTACATTTAGTTCTTTAAAACAAGAATTTTTATTATCAAATATTAAAATATTGCATATAAAGAATAACAATTTCTTAGTGAGGAACAAAAAAAAACATGCGGTATTGTGATTAAGCGGACTAACAAGAACTAAAAGGATCTTAGATATAAATGAAAACAAACCTGAATATAAATGAATTACTATTTAATGAAAAAAGTACACATTTCTTGTTAACTTTTTATTTTTTCAAATATTAAATTAATAATTTCATAACATAGCAATCAGAGGCCATTTTTGGAAGAAATTAAATTTCCCCAGAGGGCGCTAAAATACTAATTAAGAATTCAATAAAAATGATAATCGATTTTCACCACATTTTTTTGTCGTTATTACAAACAAAATCGTTTTTATATTTAATTTCCAACAACTTTATATCGTTATACTTTGATTAATCTAAAAAATAAAAATTTACTGATAAAAATGCTCTAACTCATAATTCATTCAAATAAAATATAAATGTTAGTTCAATACACCCAGACCACAGACAACTCATTTCCTCATTCATTCAGCTGCAGGGAGAGTGATTTTTCTTTTCGTTTTTCCCAAGATTTCGTTCTGTTTCATGGTTGTTGGATACAACCATCTGTACTGCAAAAAGATATACCTCATTATGACTATTTTAAATGTAAATTCTTCGAACAACATTAAATGTATTTCTTATGGTCTGTAAAATTTGAATCTCCTATTTCTCTCATATTTAATAGCTATAATATTTATATATTAATGTGTAGTGTTTAAGTTGTTCCTACTTTTTAAAAATTTTATTCTTTGTTAATAAATAATTAAAAAAGTATTTTAATGTTGTAATTAAGGAATGTTATATTTTGTGTTACTAATAAAATTATGTAATTGCAGAAATTGAATAATTACTACGTGATACTGCCAAGATATATTAATGTTCGCGATATTCAAAGGTTATAATTTGTTATTATGTATTAGGAATTATCAAAAATGATTTCACTGATAGAAGATTTCTGTAACTTTTACTAAATTTGTTTTGAAATAAAAGTGTTATTTAATTTATGAAATAACGCATGCGTAACTTGATGAAATATAATGTGTACGTATTTTTTCATTTGATACGTATATTTGGTAATATTTTTGTTCAATTATAACTCCTTTTTATATTTCAAAAAAGTAAACTGTTTTGAAAAGGAAAAATAATATAAAGTAAATGACTAATAAATTATATGTTTAGATACTGTGAAAAATTATATATTGTTAAGAAAGTTTGAATAATTTTTATGCTTTTAATGTCAGTAAGATGTTATTTATAAATATTTCATTTATATATAAATTTTATAAAGATTGTGGGACTTTCTTATATTTTTGAAATAAACTTAGCCTTAATCCTAATACACCTAACAGCGTAAAATTGGTGACATGAGCGAAGTTTGGAATATTTGAGAGAGCAATAAAGTTTGTTCTCTAAATGGTGATGTGGAGGGGTTTGGTGGCTAATTTATTTTTAGCCATTTACCATATTAATTTTTAGCATTTTGTATTTATGATTTATATGATTTTTCATGGTATGTTTATTTGCCATTTTAAAACTACAATTTTCTTTATTTTTGCTTACGTGAATTCTTGGTGACAATTTTAAAAATATCATTTTGTCATTGGTAAAAAGCATCATCTCATTTTGCCATTGAAGAAATTTTTGAAAATCACACCAAACATGTTATGTATACAAGAACAGTAAAACTGAGTATTACAGTCTCACCTTGGCGAAAATATTTTTTGTTAAGCACCTGAGACAGGCGTTTTGCGAATTGATTGGCAAAACCAAAAGGGTGCCAATCAGAGTGGAATTGCTGAGCTGGTAGCCGAATAGTTAGCGCTCTTGCCTTCGGTTCAACAGTTCGTGGGGTCGAATTCCACTTTAGGCATGGATGTTAGTAGTGGTTCGGAATACCTTTTAAGCCACACATCCCAGTTTAATTAGTCTTTGTGTGCAAAAAAGGACTGTTGAGCGACAAACTACTACCACTACCATCGGAGTGGAATTGGTGTGAAAAACGGCAGGAGTTCCAAACCTCCTAAAATCGCCGAAATAAGAATAGTAACACAAACGGTGGGAGTATCTCCCAATTTAAAATTACTAAAATAAGAAAACATAAATAACAATCATTAAAAGCGTTCAATTAAAATCGCTAAGCATAACATTAAATTAGAATAGTAATCGTTTTTTAAATAGAATTATACAAATCAATATTACATAAAAGTAAATTTTATGATTTAACTTAAAATAATTTTTACTCCATAAATTAAATTCAAAATTAATATTTACTCTATAAATTAAATCCAGTGATTTTAAATAGAATGATACAAATCAATATTACACTAAAAAATTGTAGTTTAGTTTCAAACAATTCCTTAAAATTAAAAATTTTACAAATTAAGCAAACAGATCTGTAATAAATTAAAACATATAACGCAGAAAATAATTGGAATTAAGTCTTACCTTCATTTTTCTATCCATTTTATCAGCAAGTTTCATTTCTGCTTTACATTTACAGCATAACTAATTTTTGGAAATCAAACCAACATTCACACATTACATTATAACTTCTTTATCACTCAAATGAAATATATCTCGCAAATTCATAGCCTGCATTTGAAATCTCGATTGATTTTGAACAATAGAAACAACAAGTAAGTAATAACAAGATGAGTAACTAATATAGTTCCTTGCTTAATGAAAATATCAAAATTTTTTACCTTCACGTGAATGAGCAAACTTTTCCCACGTTTGTAGTTGACAATTGATAACCTTTATCACTCAAAACGAAATGTATCTCGCAAATTCATAGCTTGAATCTCAAAGCGCGATTGACGGATGACATCCTCCGAGATATTACGGGGAGATGCCAAGAAAATCTTGGGATACATTCATGGAGAAACACATTTGGCGACTAATTACTTTTGGTGAATTTTTGGCGATGTAAATAAGACTTATATTTGCCGACTTTTTGCGCCTCACGACAAAGGACATTAGCGAGATTTCGTGCTCCACAAGGTGAGACTGTAATACTCAATTTAGCCCAAGAACTTTAACAAAATTTTTAAATTCACTTATGTTACCTTTGAATTAAGAACTAGTTATATTTATTCATATTGTATTTTGTATATTTTAAAAAACAAGTGACTTTAAAATTTTCCCCTTAATTTACATAACTAAATGTTTTTAAATATTTTTATTATAAAAACAAATTTATATTTTCGCACAGTAAAATCCATATTGTGTGAAAAGGAAAAGGTTCTTTCTTTTATCTGCTCATAATCTTACATCAAAGTTAATAACAAAATACAGGACCTTCTCATTAATAAAATCAATTTAATATCACATAATAATTAATAAGACAATGATAAAAATATATTTAATTGTAAAATATGTTGTCATAATGTTTATTAATTTATTAATTAAGGTTTATTTCAGTAAAAAATATATACCTGCCCATTGTAATATGCTGACAAATAAAAGAAAATGAGCAAAATTTAACTATTAAAAATAAAGTTATAAGTTTTAAAAATGTAGTTCATTATAATTTTTTATTAGACTAATTTGAAAAATATTTTTTAATTTTTAATAAAAAAAATTTTTCCAGATGCAAAAGAAATTAAGAAGCAACCATATACTAGCACAAGAAGAGCTATTTTAATTTTAGTTGGAATATTTTTACTTTCTGTGGCAGGACTATTTTATTTATACAAGTCTTTTCCTGAATTAGAAGAGTAAGTTAGTAAATTCTGAATTTTCTGAGGAAGTTTCATAAATATTCAATTATTCCTTTAATATTTTTGTATATAAGTTTTAATGCACTGCTTTTTTTTAAATAGATTTTGAAATACAAATTTAAAAGTTTTGTCTCTGGGGAAATTTTGGTTGATTATATAACTAATAATTATCTTCAATAAAATCCTAGCATATGTAACACTTTGGGTTAAGGATCTTGTTACTTTTCCTGTACTTAGTACGTACTGAGTACAATTACTTTTAAAGTAACAAGTATTTTACTGATTACATTTTGTACTTGTTACAATTTCTTTTGTACTGCCATCTACCAGATTAAAATATAATGACAAAGTTTTTAAAATTTTATAAATAAATTGAATAAAAATTCTAAATTAATAATTAAAACTAAATAAGTAGATCAATAATATTTTATATTACTCCATAAAATTAATTAATATAACTAATAATAATTTAAATTATTATCCTTTATAAATAAAGATTCACTTAAATATTAATAAAAAGATCTATAAAAAATAATTATTATTAATGAAACATTTCATTAGTTGCAAGTTTTTGTTTTTCCTGTAATGCTTTAACTTCTAGTATGAGGCAAAAACTTATAAATTTATCTACAGTTTTTTTGTAATTAATTGTAAACTTCTGAATTTTCTTAAACATATTTCATTCAATATAAAAATCATGACATTTTGTTATTTACATTCATTTTCAGAATTTATTCTAAGTGAATTTTCCAAGTACTCAATAATTTTCAAAGACTTCCAATGTTAATTAAAATATAAAATTAGATGAAATAATATCATTTCAATTTTTTAACCTAATCTTCTCAGTTTAATTTTTTATTACAATTTAGTAAGACTTTCCAGTTACATGAATGAAATTTTATAATTAACTGGCAAAGAATTGTAAAGGGGGAGGTTTAATTAATTACAAAGAGGTTTTGTTTTAAGTTTGCTTACAAAAATACAGCAATTAATGAAAAAGTCAACTTGAATTATATTTCCTTTATTTTTCTATAATTAAACATTAAAGAGACAAACATGGTAAAAAAAAAATTTATGTATAATTGATAGTAATTTTTATTATAAAAGATGTTTATTTGTTTATATTTTTATGTAGTAGATAAACCAGTGCATTAACTCACATATCTTATTTCAGTTTCCTAAAATTTAATCAATTTATGATTAAATAAAGTAGCTTTGCAATTAAAACTGTATTAATGTTTAAGTAAACATAATCATTTTATATTAGATATTGCTGCATAAAACTTCAATAACTATCAAAAATATAAAACAGTTTTACCAACAATCTAAATGTTACAATGTTTTGAGTTAAAATATTGAGAAATAATATTGAATACAAAATGGAGGAACAGAAATTTATATATTTTATTTACATCAATCCGTAATTTAAGAAATAAACATGATGGTAACATATGATGGTATAAATAAAGATAAGGTAAAAATTAACTTAATTAAAGCTTTTTTTTAAATTTCAAAACTTTAAACTAAAATGAATAAACTACATGTATTAGGTTTAAACTAACATTCTCGTTATATCTGAATAAAAATAAATAGTATGGTAAAAAATATAAAGGAACATTTTTTCTAAAAGTTTAAATTCTATATATTTGTGGTAAAATATAATGAAACTAAAGCATGGTTAAATACAAAATAAATATATTTACACGGAATTATAATAAAAAGTATGCATAATAAAAATAACAATGGAAGTATATAAGTAGATTTAATTTAATTATTTTTTTAATTTAAGAAATCTGACCTAATTTAAAATTCAAATAAATATTATATATGTTCATTATATAAAATTAAATTTTAAAAAAAATATTAAAAGTTAAAGTTATTAAAAATTTCTAAATATATAACAAGAATATCATGCTTTTCTCTAATTAATAAAAATGTGATATATTTGAAAAGGAATGATAATCATTAAAGAGATGTGCCACAATTATTGGTTTTCTCAATTCATTTATTTTATTAACCGACGCGAAACAAATGTACATACATATTTTATTTTGCAATACAAATTCATAATGTCTCTCTCTCTAACCCAAAGAAATCTTTCATTTCCCAAGTATCTCTTCTATTTTTCAGCTAAACCAACTGTCATTTCCCTTCTCCCACCCAGCCTCCCTACCATAAGAAGCTACCACAATCTCATAATACATACATCTGTATCGATATATCGATGACATTGTAACTTGTACTCCCTCTGTAATTGGCTCTTCTGTACTTGTTACATTTAGTCAAGTACACTGTAATTACACTCATTACTTTGTACCAGCAAAGCACATACTCGCTGATTACTTTGTAACAAGCATGTACTCGCTGATTACTATGTAACGGGCACGTACTCACATACTCGGTCTGTGTTTAAAACTGGTCAAGCACATAGTACTTATAACTGTCTGAAGATAGTCGAACTTGTGCTGACTTTGTTACTGGAAGTACTGAGTATTTGGGGAAAAAAGTACTGATTACAGGTTGTTATATTCAAATACTGGTTACAGGTATTTCTACCCATCCCTACTTTGGGTACAATTTTCAAAACTGTTGCCAATGGTAAAATTACAATATTTCCAAATGTAAAACATCTAAAAAACTATAACCCACCAAATCTTGCCTAGTCAACAACAGGTCATAGTAAAATCATTGTTTCTAAAATCCTGATGGCACTGAATCTCCAACTATGAATATTACAATCTTACACTATTTTTGATTTCAAATATTTTATTATATTCAATTAGTAAAGAACTATAAAATTAAATGCTATTAACTTAACTACAGATATATTACAAAGTTTACATATTACAAAGCAAATATATATTTCTTAAAGTAACTTTATAATCAAACAAAATCTAATTTTTATTGGAATATTTTACTCTCTGTAGCAGGACTAATTAATTAAAAGATTTTTTTATTTTTTGGTTTAATCCAAAGATTACAACACTTTAAATATGCACCATATGTAACAAAACCAACGAAGTGTTAACAACTGTGCTATAAATCTAAGTCAGTTAAATAACAAATTTTTATGGAAATTCTGATTAACTTGCCAATGACATCCACCTGAAAATAACACATTATTCTAGTTTTAATTGAGTAATATGTTTCCACAAAAAACATCTCAAATATTTCTGTGATATATTTAATAAGTTATGCATATTTTACTTTATAAAATAGCAAATAAAATAGAGTAACAAAAGGTAAAAATACCTATTAAATCAATGTCCTTCATGCTCCACATATAAACAAACTTTAAAAAATATAAATAACTATTTCGAAAATAACATTCAAAATTATAAATTACAAGAAAAGTGACTTACAAAATTGTGACATCTAATTAACTTTTTTAAAATTGTAAGAAATTAAAATTTCACACACACACAGTCATTTAAAAATAAACCTAGATAAACTAATACACAGAGTAAGCTCAAGCATTTCTAAAATTACTAATGAATTGTGCATGTTATACATCAGGGGTGGCCATAATCTTTAACAATCCGAGTCATTTTTCAAAATTTTAAATTTTATGCGAGCTGCAATAAAAAATGTATTTAAAAGCTATGCAAAAAGGTATTTCAAAATATTTTTTTATAGAAATTGTAGTTATTGAAAAATAAAACAAAAGTGTGGAATTTGTGCATTGAATTCAAATATTAAAAATAAAACATTTATTATATCTCTAATATTTTTTTAAAATCCAGTGAACAATTTGTGACAGCATTTCTCAATAATTCCTTCAGATTTCAGATAGTTAATACTGGTCAGTGTTAAATTTTAAAGTGGAATAAAATGATTCACATTAGTACACTGTTCTGAATATTCAAATAATTTTATCCCCCCCCCCTAAGTATATAATCAGTGTTTGTAAATTTTTCGGACATCAGTCTAAAACATGTCTTGTAACCACTTATTGTCTAATTCCTTTTCTTTTAAAAATGGAATTATCGGATCAAACAAATATTCAAATTGATTTAATTTGTTGAAGCTAGATAACCATCTAGTAATGCAAAAGAAATTAATGTCATTTGAAAATTCTTGAACTTTTAATTTTTCAAGGAAATTTTTGAATTGTCACTGACTTTTTGCATTGGTGCAAATTTAACTTACAATGTGTAACACTGTTTTCATAACATCTGGATACTTTAAATGTTTTGTAATGAGATGTATGCAGTGAATCGGTTTGAATTGTGGAATTTAAGAATGATCTCTTAAAATCCTAATAAAACTGATTTCTTGTACCCAGCATTGCTGGAGTTTCATCACTTGCAATGCTTACAAGTTTATAAAGAGGCACATCAAAAGTTTTCATTATGGAATCTAATGCATTTTTAATATCAACACAGTGAAGTTGATATTAAAAATGCTCTTGAAGTGCTACTAAATCTAATAATTCTTCTTTAACAATGAAGTCAGGTGAAACAAAACGTGAAAATTGCTAATCATAGAAGCTCTGTGATATATTTATCACAAATCTGAGTTTAAATTATGTTTAAGAGATGTATTATTGCAGTTATTCATCATTCGGTTGTGTTTCTCGAGATGGGAATTTAAGAAACAACTTTGTGTAATGCTGCATTATTATGATTTAAAACTTTATGTAGATTTTCCTAATATATTTTAATAAATTCACCCTCTATATAGGTTGTTTTGAGTGAGCAATGTTCCAGACAATAACAAAACTGGCTTCAGCCACATTATTAGCTTGATTGCAAAGGGTAATCAAAACTGACTGTTTGTTTAAATTTGATTTTGAAGAAGCAAATTTATCTGATTTTAATTAGAAATTGGAGGAAATCTGATTAGAAATTTGAGGATGATTGGTTTCATAATATAAATGTAAATTGCTATCTTTATAATTTTTTACTGCAAAATTACAAATAATACTCGGTGCTTTTCTATTATTGCAAATAAAAAGGAAATGCTCCTTACTCATTATTAAAACTTCTATTTTTTGCACAGATTTTCTTTTTTTTCCATTCACTGTCATCTTTAAAAAAAAAAAAAAAAAAAAAAACTGGAAATAAACCTAGAAATTTAGAAAATACAAGTTATAGTTAATGTACCGAAAATTCCAGATGACAAATTATATCTGTTACAAGAGTGATACAAATTGTTTCCACCAGAGCACAATGTCAAATATCCATTGCAATGAAAGTTAAAAATTCAAAATGCTTCTGTAGTCGGATGATTACTCCACTTTTCATATTCCTTCATGTGGTTTTTGATAAGTCATATGATTCTTAACTTGGATGGAAATGAAATTTGTTACAATGTTCCCGTTATCTTTTATATTTGTTGTCAGTAATTTAAGACATTTTGAAACAGATACAGAGCGATAATATTTAAAAAAATATTTGTACACAAAAATAATAAGGTAATCAGTAATATTTATTGAGACCCACAAATAATCCTCCAAAAAGCCTCATGTGGCTCACAAGCCGCAGGTTGACCATTTCTGTAATACATCATAGAATTGCTAAATTGATAGATATTGACCTAGGGTAAATGACGACAGACCCGTACGGGATTGGCGCGATTTAAAATTTTCACGCCAAGCACTCTACAGCTCTGTCGCCAACCATAATTACGTCACTACGCGCGATAGCCATCAATCAATAACGATCGCATTCGAACTTCAGCTTTGAAATCGTGCATTTTTCCGAATTCCAAATGTTAAAAATTTGAATATTTCATTATAAGTAAATACTGTAGAAGTTTTAAAATTCTAATAAATAGAAACAAAATTTGTTATATATCGAGCAATGGCGCTCACCTTAAAAAAAACATCAGTGTAGCGCTACTTACTACAGTGCCAATCGGGCAATAAAGCTAAATTTCGAACATTAACAAATTTAATTTTTTAAAATTTAAACTCTATTTTTAATATACCGAGCAATGGCGCCAACCGTAAAAAAATCTGTGTAGCGCTACCTACTACAGTAGCAACCGAGCCATAAAGCTAAATTCCAAACGTTAACAAATTTCATTTTTTGTTTAAATTCGAATTTTTAATATAACGAGCAGTTACGCCCATATTAAATAAATTTAAATATATGGCACATTTTAACACTAACATGAAAAACGCAATACACACAACTTAAACATTCATTTACTTATGGCCTAAGTATATGACTAAAATTGTAATGAAAAATAAAATTACTCACCTAATCTTCATCGCTCTCCGAATCATTACTTTTTGGCAAATACACCATCTTTATCGCATCTAAAAAACCTATTATGTTTTCCTGATGATCATTTCTCCATACTTACTCCGCGAAAACGTGAAGTCAATATATCCTCATCCATACTTATTAATTTTCGCAAGCAATACAAAAACACCAAAAATCAAATATCCAAACTCAATGCTTCAAGATTATTCTGTAATAGTTTTAAGGGTTACATACAAATCGCGCATGTAAAACGAAAACGTCATATCTACGTAATCCGAACTGGTAAACCAGTCTAACGCACTTTATCGCATTCTTGGGGCAAACGCTTGGCGCATTTTACCCTCTGTACGTTTCTCTACTATTTAGCGTGACATAGTAATCTACAAGTTTGCTGCATTTGATACCCATGCCAACTAGCTGGATGAAGCTTATAAACTTTATTACCATATCAAATGCCATTAATTCCACCTATTTTTACAACTAAATATAAAATAGCTTTAATGATGCTAGATGTTATGAGGCTGACCCACCCAGAAGTAAACGGTAGTGAAAATGACTAGTCGCGGACAGCAATCTGCCAGGAGAGCACTTAGCTCATGATTCATGAGTAGCTGGTACTCCAGCTTCCAATCGAAAGTCAGCAACAATATTTGCGTCGGCCAAAAAGTTCATAACACCACGGTACGGTCTAAGCCTTGCACGTAGACCAGCCTTCACCAGCTTGCGGTCCACCCAGTCCAGACCCTGACGGAAGATTTGACAACTTGCCTTTATTTTAAAATCAACATGAATAAGTATAAATTGTAAGAAAACAAAAGTTTTACATGTAATTTAAAACTTAATTAAAATTTTAAGTTGGCATCTAATGGCAATAAATTAATAATACAGTATGCATCATTTCTTTAATGCCTTGTTTTGCTTTTTGATTATTTATTAATTGTGAAATTTCCATATGTTTGTATCTGTTTGGGAAGAATTTAGATCTAATATCTGTAAAATATTCACAGTCATAAATAATATGTTCTATATCTTGTCTTTTATCATCAAACTGGATTTATCTGGTTTTTTGAAAAATCCGTTTTGGTATGCTGCGAAGGCTCCATGTTATGTTTTTATTTGGTTGAAGAGGAAATCTGCTGATATCCATTTTTCTTTAACTTTTGGATATATTTTATATAATCTTGTTTAATCAGAACTGTCCCATCTAGTTTGTCATTGTTGTAAAATATTGTTTTGAGTTGTTGCTTTGAACATGGGGCTATATAAGATATTTTCTTTTCTTTAGTAGCTTGCTTTGTGTTCTGATCTGCTAATTCATTTAGTTCAATTCCTTTATGGGCTCTTATCCAATGAAGCGTGAAGTTCTTACTATTATACTGAATTAGTTTTATGATTTTAACTATTGTTTCCTTGTTTGTTATATCTTGTAGTATCCAAGACTGAAAGAGAGTCGGAATGTATATGACATATTTTAAATTTATTTTTAATTGTGTATTCTATGGCTGTTAGAATTGCAAGAGCTTCAGCTTTGTATACTGTGGCTTGGTCATTTAATCTTAGTCATATAATATCTATAATTGTGCCTTCATTTCCTATTAGTATTGCTGCACCAACTTTCTTATTTAATTTTGATCCATCTGTGAAAGCATAGTAATCCTGTTTATTAATTGTATTTGTCTAAATTATTTCTTGGTTTTCCCATGGAGGGTTATGTTTCTGTTTGGTCCAAGTGTTTTCTTTAGTAAATTCACAATTTCCTATTTTTATATTCATCCCGTGATTAATAAGTAGGTATTTCTGTTTATTAAGGTAGGCTATTAGGTCTATGGGTGGGCAATCCGTTAATACTTGTAAGGCATCCATGGATACCATGCTATAAGACTTGGATATTTTTAACAAGGCTATTCTTTGTATCTGATTTAGTTTTGTATTGATTTTAACTGTATTTTTGTACCAAGCTGTTAAACATATAGGATTATTTTTTCTATTACTATTTATATATGATCTTAATGATTTCAGGTTTAAGGCCCCATGTAATTTTAGAAATTCTGTTTAATTTGTTCATAAAGCTGTATACTTTTTCTTGCAATATACTAAGATATTCTGACCAATTAAATTTACTGTCTAAAATCACACCTAAGTATTTAATATTAGGTGTGTATTTAATATTACCCATTATTTGCAAAGTGGGTCTTCTCGTGATGTTTTAATTAAAAATTAATAATTGGGAAAATAGTATAACAGCTTTTATTAATGCTTAAATTCAATTTATGTTTGTTGATCCAATTCTCTTTTGTTTTAAAAAAAATTTAATACGTTTTATCCTTCCACATAATTATTATATCATCTGTATATGCTTGTATATAGGAATTTCCTTCAAATTTTTATGTTAAAACTTCATTAATTATTAAGTACCACAGTGTAGGTCCAATTGAAGAGCCCTGTGGTACTCCAATGTTATATTCTGTAGTTGCTCCTTCCGAATTCATATAAGTTCTATCCTGTAAAAAAGAGTGGATAATCTTATAAAGGTATTTGTTTAATTTACAGTTTAAAATTTTCATGATATTATTGCCTCTGATTGAATTAAAGACATTCTTTATGTCTAAAGATAACATACAGGTATATAATTTATTTTTCTTATTTTCTTTTATTTTTGAGATTTTAAATATTTTGCCTTTTGCACTCCCATTTGGTAAAACCAAATTGATTCTTAACTATGTAATTTTGACAATCTAGGGCATATGTTAATCTGCTTAATTAAGTCTATTGAATCATATAAAAATAATTAGTATCTGTTTTAAAATAACTTGAAAATTATAAAATTATAGTATTTCTTTATTAAATATAATTAATAATTCATTTAAATTCTGTATGTATTAAAAAGTGTGCTTCATACAAATTATAAATAAGTTTTAGAAAATTTATTAAAGTAATATGAATTATTTATAAATAGTTCATTTTATGATAATACAAATGCAAATATTTTTCCTTTTCTGTAATACTGGTTATCTTTGCAGAGATGAAGTTCAATATATTAAACTTCCTACTGATATTGAAGATGCTAAGAATTTGGGAAAAGTGCTTGCACATTATAAAGATCGATATTACTTCACTGTTCTGTTTGCATTCTTCCTAACATATATTTTGTATCCTTTGTTGATTATATTTATTAATTTTTGGGTGTATTGAAACTAATAAGAATTTTATTGCTTTAAGTTATGAGCTTTATTAAATTTGAAATAAAATTTTCTCATTCCAATTTCATAATTCAGTTGATGAAAAAAATTTTTGTTAAAATAATGGAATTTTTATAATACTTACTGTCTAGAGTAACTTTTTCATTAACAATGAGATATTTTATTTATTATTAATTAATGTTAAATTTGTTGCAAGAATATCTTGTAATTTTTATATTCATAAATTACTTTTTTAATGTAAATGTATGCTATCTGCATGTTATGAGGATTCTTTTATTTTAAAGAATCGTATCACTTTTATAAATTTTTGAGGCTCCCGATGACATACCCACTGATGCTCCTCTTGAGAAAGTGATTCAAAGGAGCAGTCCTTTTAGTTCTGAAAAGGTGAAAAAGGATAATAGCTGCTGGGCATTATAATGATAAGTTTCACTGTTGTACATGGTTTGAATTTCTTCTAATCTGATAAAACCTTTTGACTTGGATTTGGGTATCTAATATAATTTTAGTTCTTTCATAATAATGTAGATTGAAAGAATATTCTTGTTTTACATCCAATCAAATTATCTTGATCATTTGTTTGTGTCTTTTTATTTTTAATATTCAGAATTTTAAGAGACATAAAAATTTATTATCAAAATTTAGTTTTATGATCTTTGTACTATATTTTTCTGTATATAATCCACAGATTATGTGTTAAAAAATTTTCATATTTTGTTTTGCATATTGTACACTATTGGAGATAATGTGATGAAAGATATTCTTCATCAAAAAAGCTTACAATATAGTTTTGAAAGAAATGCTGCTTGTGTGTGTTTCATAAAATAAATAACATATAGTACCATGATTTGACTGACTTATTGCAACTTTAATCAGCATTGTCCAATTCCATTCAAGAACAAATTTGGTTCCTCGGAATAATATTACAGTTGCAATAGTCTGATGTCTTTTCCCATTCTCTCTTGATTTGAGCTGTTTCGCTCTGAAAGTATTCAATTTTGTATATCTTCATGGAAGCAAAAACTATTAAGTTACATAGCAAATCTTAAAGAAAAAAGCTATAGAGAAAGCAAATAAAATTGCAACAAATGTCTTAATGTAAGGTGAAAAACAGCATGTGCAGTACAAAAGAAAAAATGTATCCAATGCACCATTAGGAATTTAAAATGTCTTATCTTTTTTGAAAGCTATTAAAGCCTAAAAATTGATAAGTTTTTCTAGAATCTTCCTGGATCTTGATCGATGTTGTGCTTTCATCGCTGATTATTGCACTTTGCATTGAGGTGGTTCCAAATTGAAATTTTTAATTATAAATGTTTTTTCTGTATAATTTATTGTATTTTTAATCGCACTGTTTTATTTATTTGGCACCAAATTATCAGCACTATATAGTTTTGACTATTCGTCACAAAAATTGCCACAGATTATGTGACGTTTTCTTTTTTCACTCAAGAAAGTTCTTTAGGATAATACATTACTGCAGATTATATACAGAAAAATGATAAATGTAAAATGATTTAATATGACTAAAATTGTTGGTCTTGTTGAATGCAATTTCTGATCATTTTTATTATATATTGTAAAAAGTTTATTTTAAACCTTTATTTTCTTGATCATTACATTTAAGTAATTTTTGTTAGAACTGCTCCTTATCAATATTCCTAGCTTACAGTCATTTGCCATTCCAGGGTCTATTTTTTTAAGTATATTATCTGGATTTTTATATCCTTTTCCCTTAGCTATATTTTTAGTTTGCACAGTAAGTACAATAGATATTGCATTTTTTATTTAAAAGTTTTTTAACGTTTATTTAAAAACATCAGAAGATAGTAAAATTTATATTATATATATGTGCTAGAAAATTTTAAAAAAAATGTCTAGTTTTTAAAACATGTGTAGTATATTTTATCCAATATCATATTGCTCTTTATTAAAGTTTAAAAATTAATAACAGAAGTCTTCACATTTCTTAAGTAATATGTAGATATCAATATTTCTGGCACGATTTATGACTAGTACCTTATATATTTAGCTAAGCTGACATCTGGTTGATTAAAACTGACTTCAAATTCAACAGTTTGTTGCTGTGTTTGCAGCCAAATAACTCTCTGGCATTCGGTTCAGTAGTTTGTGCATTTAGCTGTTTAAAGTGTTTTGGATTCATTTTAAACTGCAGTTCTTATTATAATGAGCCTTGTTGTAAACAACGACTATTGACTTAAAAACAAATCAAACTAACATTTGTCCAAGATTTCTACTTCTTGTGAGCTACTAAATGTTAGTAGCTGATTGGAATTCACTTTAAGCTTTAGATCTTGGTCAATTTAACTTTCACCTGCAGAAAATGGCTGTACTATGACATAAAAACCAAACTAAATTAATGAAGGAAATTATTTAATAAATTACTCATCATTAAAACAAGCTTTGGATTTATTGAAATGTTTAGAATAGACAGAATTTTTAAATTAAGAAATTATTTACACTTTAAACATAACCATCTTATAGTGATTTTTATATCCTTTAAATCTTAATAAATGTTCTTAGTAGATAAAATGAGTAGAAATTTTATTTAATTAATTTTTGATGTAAAACATCTGCACCAAATATATTTTAGAAAAATGTTAAATGTGTGTGCACTAGTCACTCTAGAAATAGCTATTAATGTTAAACCTTCAGTATTTATATCAAAAACACTTTTTCCAGAAATACTAAAGAAATGAATGTATTTTTATTTAGAATGCCATTTTTCTGTGGAATTTTTAGAGAGAATGTAATACAAAATAAATAACTCTTTAAAAAAATCTAGTTTTTTTAATTGAAATATGTATTAATAAAAAACATTCCAAATAGTTAACTATAATTTTAGAAAATTAGTCATATTAAAAGTATTTTAATTTATGTTGATTTTTATATCATTATCAAAATATTAATATCTGTGAGACTAAATGCTTGTGCAAAAATTAAATAAAGTTGTCAATGTTCATTCTTTCTTCCAAAGTCTAACATTCCTGGATAGCTTTGAAATTTCCAAAAGCTGTTTTAAAAATAATACTATGTTTTATGTTTTTTTAATTTATCTAAACAAGTTATTTTCATAAATTAATCACTTGTATTTAACATGATTGTGTGGTATTTTAGCGAACATTTTCATTCGATAATTCCTTTTCATTTAAGAATTAGGAACAATTCATAGGAACATTTCCCTGTATTGCTCTTTCATATCATGCATTAGAAAAATCTAGAGAATTTAATTCTGTGAAAATTATAGGTTTCTTTATATCTCTTAGAAACATTGTAAATTTATAGAAAAAAATTTATTTATAAAAACATTTAATATTTATTATTAGATAATTTTTTTAAAATATTTATCATAAGTATTTGAATTACACTTTAATTAAAAATTATAATTGGTAAATCTTATAAGCCATTGTATAATTTTGGCTGCGGTCCAACCTCTTCTAAACTTTTATGGTCTTTAGCAGCTTTAGTCAAATTTTTGCAAAAAATATACTTTTTCAGTTATTCACTTGCATTGATAGTATGATGATTGCTTTGTAAGCTAGACAAAATGATTTTTATACTTTACATTATCCTTCATGGTTTTATATTATATATATATATATATATATATATATATAATTTTGCTTTTAAAATTATATATATATATATATATATATATAATTTACTTTAAAATTATATATATATATATATATATAATTTACTTTTAAAATTATATATATATATATATATATAAAATTTTGTTTAAAATTATATATATATATATATATATATATATAATTTGTTTTTTTAAAATTATATATATATATATATATATATATATATATATATATATATATATATATATATATATATATATATATATATATATATATATATATATATATAATTTTGCTTTTAAAATTATATATATATATATATAATTTTGCTTTTAAAATTCTGACAATTTTAGAATAATTATCATGCTCAAAAACAATATCTAGGTTTATCAAAGATGATAAAAGTAATTATTACCTCTATAATTATAGTGAATAAAATAAGATTATTCTAGGCAAAAGTTTAGAATTATCTTATTTTTGTCAAATCATGCATACTTCAGAAATGATTAATTTATAAGTTTTTTTAAATTTAAAAAATATTTAGCTTGAAATTACAAACTTAATTTTATTTATAAAAAATAAATAAAACATTTTGAATTTTTTTTATATAATTACTGTTTTTTGTATATATTTTCAGCAACATACTAACTGCAAGACATTTTTTTAAAGTAAATGACAAAATATTTCTAATTTTTAGTCAGTAATAGTAAATTGTACATAAAGAAACTTGTAAAACATCTGATTGGATCCACCTCATTACCACTTTGAATAAACTGAAGTGGAAAACCCAATCGATCATGAAACACAATAATTCTTAGTAGATTTTAGTAAAACTTATTGATTTTTAATTTTAATAACTTTTGAAAATGTGGTAATACATATTTTAAAAATAAAGTTAATTTATTTTGTTATTAAATTAAAAAAAAGTAGATTATTTTTAAGCTGCTCATTGGATACATCTTCTCTTTTGCACTGTGCGTGTTTTGTTTTTCACTTTATATTAGCACATTCGTTATTTTTTTTACTTGCCTTCTTTAATTAAACTCAAAGTTTTGTTTAGAACTTTGAGTTTAAAATCTACCTTGTAACTTGGATGCTTTTGCTTTTACACGATGATGTATGAACTTAAATGTTTTTAGAATGAAACAGATCAGATCAAAACAAAATTTAAAGTGTAATATTCTTCTAAGGAAATATGAAAATTTTCAGCACCATCTATTAAGTTTACAAAACATGAACAGCTTTCTTTCAAAACCTTGCATTATCCTTGAATTTTTTATTTAATTTTTAACAAATTCCTTTTAAATTTTAGTGTTCTGCTCTTGGAGCTTCGTTTTGTTACCTTCTCTCTTCTCAACTAGGACGCAAAATTGTACAAAGGTTTTTTCCAGCCCGAGCTGCAGAATGGTCAAGACAGGTAAAACATATTTTATTAAAATTTTAATCTTCTTTTATTAACACTTAATAAATAAGAGAAAAATGTCCTTTTAAAAAATCTTAAATTGCAACTAACCCTCTGGGGAAGTATAAACATGAATAATGAAATAAAGGAATTGATTATTTTATGAGATTACTCTTTTCTATTATGATTTTTTCCTTTCATAAAATTTTTATAATATACGAGAAGGAAAAACAATTGTCAGCTTTATATTTTACTTAAAATTTTCTTTTACAATCAAAAATGTCTTATGAGAATCAGAATTGTTCTGATATTCTTGGAACTTTTTGCTTACATTTTTAATGCATATATCATATACTGTATGGTTTTTGTGTATGAAAACTTCTTAGTTTCTTGAACAGGATTTGTTGGTGTTCATAAAATATATAATATATAAAGAACTGTAAGGAAGCTAAGAAAATGGTTTGTATTGTTTAACATATCCCTTAAAAATAAAACTCTGCTTAAAATGGATAGATTTGATTTTAAAATCAGTTTCCATCCAAAATTAATTTAGTCAATATGACTACTGAACAATTGATTTAAATTTATATAGATTAAAGGCTAATTCAAAATATATGTCTAGTTTTAAAACAGAAAAAGTGACCTCTGGTTTTTACTTAAAACACTCTTGCTTTAAATGAAATCTAACCATATCTGTGTCGTTTCAATCTCTACAGTTTCGATTTGTTACTTACAAATTACTTTAAAAAATACTTAAAACGAAATATTACTTAATAAAAAAAAACTTATAAATAAAAGGTAAATTCTATTTCAAGTTAAATGTTCACAAAAGAAATCAGAATTAATATGATTTCAATTTCATTTAAAAATAAAACTAATAGTAATGATTAACATTTCCTACAACTAAACAAATAGGGAAGATTTCTGAATTTAATTTTTTGCAGCATACTGAAACCAATAACATTGTTAACATTTGCCAGTTATTCTCACTAAAATTTAATGAAAAGCTCTAATGAATTAATAGGACAATATTTTAGTACCTTAAGCAGTAAATTAATGAAAAATGTTATTTTATTCATCAGTATATTTGTTTCTTATAACTTAACCATGAGCAATTTTATTAAGGGTGCATTACAATTTTGCATTCTTTGAAGAAACTGCAACTGATCAGTTTTATTTGCCATTGAGAGCCTTTTGTTAACTGATCATGAAATTAATTTTATTTTACTGAAAAATTCTTGATTTATATAGTACTTAATAGAAATATGTAAGGATTAAATTTACTAGATTCAATTACAGACTATTTCAAATAGATCACTTTAAATTATAAATATTTGGAATTTTACTGTAAAAGCTGAATCATTAATATAGTAAACTGAATGGACTTGTTCGAAATATGTCACTTCAATTTTTAAATATAATTAAAGGGGTCAATTGTAATGTTACATATTAATGCTTATGCTGTTCATCAAATTTTTAAATTATATAAAAATAATAATATTTACCTGCAATTAATGAAATATATCATGATATTTTTTAAAGCTTGTGTCCTGCTGAAAAATTTTCCTGAAATTCTATTTACACTTTATGTATTTCATGAGAATTTTACTTTTGTCATACATAAACATTTTATTAATGTGAGTAAAACTATGCTTATATTTGCTTTGATTTAATTATTTTATTAAAAACTGAATAATCATAATTTCGAATTTATATATTTCAATGTAAGATCTTTTCAATCTGTCAGTTCTTTAAAAGTAAATTCCATAACTTACATGTAATTGTTCAATAAATGTAATATTGGAATTTTTAAATTGTTATATTTAAACATAGTTTTTTAAACTGTTGATTTAGCAATAAATATTACTAATGGTGTTTTGAATTTTAGTTTAATAAGTATAATTTATTTCAGGTTAACAGGCATCATTCACATTTATTGAATTATATAATATTTCTGCGAATTACTCCATTTTTACCAAATTGGTTTATAAACATAACTTCTCCTGTCATTGGTGTTCCTGCAAAACCCTTCATATTGGGAACTTTTATTGGTAAATATAAAAAAATCTTGCATTTAACAATTATTAAGTTTTTTCATTAATATAGTATTTGCTCAAATTATGGGAAAAGTTTTTGATTTGCTCAATTCGTCATCGAAGATGAATTGAAATGGGTTGTTGGATGTAGTAACACTTTTATTGCCAGAAGAGAACACTTTTACTGTCAGATATTTACTATATAAAAACAAAGTATTTTATATGGTTCCAATGGATTCACGCAATCATGAGATTATTTAAATCAGCATGAAGTATTTCATTTTAAAAAGTTAAGTGTAAAAATTTCAATAAGATATCAGTATTTTTAAGATTGATATGCTTTTTAGCCTCTTGTTTTCAGACATTAAAGAAGCATAAAGGCATGCCACAAAAATGTTTTTTTTAAAAAAAACTATAAATATAAAACTTATTTTTAAATGCTTTTGTTTGGCAATTATATAAATAAGAAAATAAAGATTTTGCTCTATAAGTATATAAATTTTTTTAATCTGAACTGATACAAATGTTTTCAGGCTACTAGTTCTTTCAGTTTGCATCTGGTTTATCTGAGATGTAGTTCTAAAATAGTAAACATGTTTCTTATTTATTACTAGGCCAATCAATTTATAAAAAAAGGGTGTGTTAAAGACATATAAAATTTATATATCTTAGATTATCATCATTAGATTTTAAAATACTTTAAAACTTACATTTTTAATTAATTTATATGCATCTTTTTGTAATATCTGTATCCAATTTGTAGAAGTAAGAATTTATTGAAATTCAATAAGGAAGTTTTGCTTATTATTCAATAGTTTTTATTGATTAGTAAATTATTTTTTATCAACTTTAGGAATCAACAAAAAAAGGATTCTTTTTGTTTATTTTAGAAGCAATTATCTAACATTTTGAAACATTTTAAACTCTCCCTGAAAATTAGGATTTTCTGCCTCTTGAATTTCAAAAAAATGAAATTAAAATATTACAAATTATTCTTTGATGCACTGTAACACATTCGCTGCCACTGACGCACTAGCGCATCATTATGGCACTACCTCACATGCTGGTGACACTCTGGGATGACGATCAAGTATGATAAGTAAACTGCTTTATTTTTAGTTCGGATTTGGAGATTGAATGATGAGGCTTTTGAGGCACGTTAGTGAAACGTTATTTTTATATTTTCAGTGCTTGGTTTTTAAATTTTGTGCTTAAATTTTTTATGTGCATTTTTAAAAAAGGCTGACAGTACAAGTATTGCAGTACCTTCATAGCCTAAGAAAAGGAAAATAAATAAAAAAAAAACTGCCAATGACGCTTTAGAGCGTCCAGAATTTTTTTACACTAAACACAAAAATAAAAGATTTTTCCTTTTTTTCTGGTTTTACTATTGGAGTATAAGAAATGTTTTTAATCATTAAAACACTTTTTTTTTAATTTGGCTTCTCAGGATGGGCATATATATTTTGGTGGCACCGAATGTGTTAAAGGCAAAAACCAAAAATATCTAAAAAATGTAATGGATCCTGAAGGACATTCTTTTTTAAAATTTAAGCAGGTTAAGATATGTCCAGGGAAGGCCATATTGATGGAACACCAAGGAGAGTCTGGATTAACATTCCTGACTAGGAAAGCCAGGCCTCCTCCCCCTTGATCGGGTCTGTCTGTCCTGTAAATACTGAAATTCTTTATTCTAAGTCATACTTCAATCTCCGGTGCCTGGAACTTCGGGTCCTTGAAGATGCTCCCTTACTCTTTACCATGAAACCTCTCACAAATAATTTTAACTAATTATTGGGGCTATTATAGTATGAGGCTTGGTTAAAATATTTTTTTTAAATTTAATATTGTATAATTTGTTTTGAATATGAAATTAAGAAATTGACAAATTTGTTTTACCCATGCATTCTCTGACAAAATTCTAAATTTTTATGTAATTTTTTTTTATAAAAATGTTATAGTTAACTCCACTGAAATATATTATGTAGCAAATTCTTTTTTAATGCATCAAATGACTATTATAAATATAGTAGTGAACATTTAAGCTCCATTGAAAAGATTTTATGATCTAATGAAAATAGGTGTTATTTTTTTTTCTTGGGCACATTTTTATACAACTAACTATATATATTTATTTACATTTTCTTAACATTTAAATTTCTAGCTTATGTAATGTGCTCAAAAAATGTATGAATTGTGGACTGTCATAGAAAATTTGTTATGTGGTAAAAAAATCTTAGTTGTTGGAAAGTCCAATTTGAATTTACAGGAGAATGTGACTCTCATGCAAATGTGATGATTTCAAAATGACAGCCTTTAGCTTCAATACATTTATGAGTCACCACTGACTCCTTACATTATACCAGGGTTTGCACAACTCCTAGAAACTCCTTGAAAGTCCTTAAATTCCAAACATTTTAAGGGCCCTTGAAACTCCTGGAATTTTTTCTTACTTTGACACATTTACTTTTTTACAAAATATCTTATAGTTTTTTCTATATATATATATATATATATATGCATAATATTTTAAATTTTTCAATAGAATTGTATGGAACTTAATACAGTATTAGTTTTTAATATTGCCCTTAGGTGGCGGCATGATCGATATTAAATTTTTCTATTCTTAACTGTTGACTTGTATTGATGGTTTCGAGATCTAGTTCATCTGCAATAATTTCCTGATAACTTAGTTTAGTAGTATTTAGATTTATGTGAAGTAATCACCAAAAATCAATATGTAGTGCAATTAAGGCAGGCTATTTTAATTGGTTTTTTCTATTTGCTGTTGTTTTCTTTATTTTGTATAAAATTCTTTGAATATTAATATTTAAATATAAAATATTTTAGTTAAAACATGCCTTCCATGCCTCCCTTGATGAAAATTGTGTATAATTTAATTGAATCAAGATACATTTGTTTATTAAGGGAATAAAGACTGTAGTAAATTATTTAATATGCTTAGTTGAAAGTGTCTTTTCAATGACCAGTAGACTCTGTAAAAGCCATACAAATATTGGCTTTTGCGTGGTTCAGAAAAAACACATGCCTATTGTCTGTTTTGCAAGAAAGACTTCTGTATTTAAAATATGGGCAAATCGGCAATGAAGTCTCATATGAAAGAAAAAAAAGCATATATGTATTTATTAGAACAAGTTATATATATCTGCTAAAATATCCATTCATTTAAAAGATTTTTTTTTCATTTCTGCTATCTTGTTGAAGAATGTAAACCCAAAGAATGCTCTGAAATTTTCGATCCATTTGTCTCTTCAAAAGAAGTTTTAAAAGCTGAAATTCTATGGACCCTTAATGATTTAAACAATAGATTCAGCTACAGATCTTGTAATAATATAAATTGCCTCTTTCAAGCAATGTTTCCAGACAGTGCTATTGCAAAGCAATTCAGTTGTGCTAAAAAAAAGTGTGCTTATTTAACAATTTTTGGAATTGCACCTTAATTTTCCAACTTATTGAAAGGAAAAGTTAAGAATGCTTCTAATTTGGTGCTTCTCTTTGATAAAAGCTTAAATAATCATCTGCAACACAATTAGACTGCCATGTAAGATATCAGGATAATGATACAGTTAATACATGGTATTACTCATCCGAATTTTAGGTCCTTCAACTGAAGATATTTTATTTGAAAAATTGAATGAGAAGTGCTTAGAATTTGGAACAAGTGTTTTACTCAAGTTGTCAATGGATGGCCACAATGTGAACGGGTCTATTTTGACTAAAATGGTTGATTTTTTAAAATGTGAACATCATTCAAACATTATAAATGTCGGAAGCTGCAACCTACACATTCTGCACAATGCTTACATGCATGGATGTTTCTCATTTCCAGAATTTCAGGTAATAGCAAATGCAGTTTACAGACTGTTTAAGGACTCACACACTCATAGGGAAGACTGATAGATTTGACCCTGGCATAATATTTCCTTTAAAATTTTGAAAACATCAATGATTAGAAAATGTTAGTGTTTTCATTAGAATGCTTGAAATGTTATTGAATATTAAAACATGTATGTCATTTGTTCAAAGCAAATTATTTCCTAATTCTGGTACCAAAATGTATGATATTGTGCAGAAGTGTCCAAAATATGTACTTTTTCCTGCTAAATACATTTTTTTTATATTTATTTCTGGGGAAGTAGAACCTTTTCTGTCACTTTATCAAACTGATAAACCAATGTTGCCATTTATTGCTAGAGATTTTCATACATTGTTGAAAAGGTCTTAAAAGAATATTTGCTGTTTTGAATCTATTAAAAATGTCCAAGAACTCTAAAATTAATCATTATTTCTAACAATGTATAATCCAGTATTATATAGAATGTTGATTATTTAAATAAAAAATTTTCAGTTATAGCTGTAAATTCATTGAAGGCTTTAGAAATAATCATTGATAATTTTAACTCAAATAAAGAATAGTCTCATTAATGTTTGTAATTATTTATTTTTATTTAAAGAAATGTTTAAAAAATATCGCATGTACTTAATTATATTCATATTTGGTTAGGAACTTTTTAAAATAAAATAATTATTTAACGTAAAATGTCGATACCTTTTGGAAATTTTTGATTTGACTCCTGGAAAATTCCTGGAATTTGATTCTTGGAAATCTGTACGAATCCTGTTATACCAATATGTTCAATGAAGTTTCTGTGCTCATTGCTTGATTCTCATTCCTAAGTGTAGGTTACAGTGTTTATATACCTCATCTTTATTGAACACCATAAGAAATGCAGTTGTCTAATGTCTGGAAATTATGGAGGAAACTCAATTCGTCCTTTGTATGTTATCCAATAACTTTGCAAATTTTAGACTAGGTGTGTTCATGCATTGTGATGATAATGTGGTGTGATGTGCCACCTTATTGGAAATAAAACTTGTCATTATCTTATAATATATGAATATTGTTGCACCACAATTCTTCTTGTACCTATCCCTGAGTTGGGCTCTACCAGTTAGATGTCCTTTTTTAAGCCGTAGGTCCCGGTCTAATTAGCCCTCGTGTGCAAAAAATGACCAATGAGCAACAAACAAACTACCAGTTAGATGAGGCAGCTGAATGAGATTCTTTGTAATTTAAAAGTAGGGACCAAGTAGTAGATCACTTAACCTGTCACCCTCACAGGTATCATTTCATTTGGAGGACAATTCAATCACAACCTATTTAACGTACTCCAACCGCCTTTAGTGAACATGACAGATTATTGGTTAAGCTTGGATTGAAACTTATTCCCTCCCAATAATAAAAATGATACTTTGTTGTACAAATGACTGTGAATCAGCTTTAATATTTTTCGCCTATTATATCACCTTTAAAGAAAAAAGGCTTAATAAGTCTTCAGAATTGAACAACATTACTTTTACATTCCCTTTGCCTTGATAAATATTGATGTGATCTATGAAATGGTTTCAAACTGCTCAACCATTGTGAATTTCTCTCGTAAACCTCTATGTTACTCTTGAAGGTAGTTGTTGCAACATCTTTGAACCACAACAATATTCTCTAAATCCCAGGACCACTTAATTAGCTGCCTCTATACTTCAAAGTTTAAATAAACATCTGCCATCTTTCAGTTACTTCCTTCTCACTAACTAGAGCTGCGCTGGCAGCCGAATGGTTATCGCTCTTGCCTTCAATTCAACAGTTCGTGGGTTTGAATCCCACTTTGGGCATGGATGTTTGTAGTGGTTCGGAATCCACTTTAAGCCATAGGTCCCAGTCTAATTAGCCCTCGTATGCAAAAAAATGACCGTTGAGTGACAAACCAAATCCAAATCTCACTAACTAGATCAGCAATTCTACTACCACCTAGTGAAAAAAGGTAACATTACTTTTTCCCAGAATTTGAACCTTATAGCACAGAATATACAATTTTTACGATGATGTGTATATTTTTTAATGCACCCTGTATCTTATGCTTCCTTGCAATTAAACATTGAAAATACATAACAAATTTCTTAATCGAATTATTTTTAAAGCCAAAGATTAAAAATGTTCGTCATTAAAGTAAATGCACGCTAGTAGTTGTATTCATGACTGTCTCATATGTAATCATTAAAAAGAGCTTTCTTTTAAAAGAAAACATTTATTCATGCTGCAATATTATCTCACTTCTGCAATATTCACATACTGTAATATGGGAAAATTTATAATGGTTTTGGGGTAATGAAAATTAAATTTTTATAGATTCTTCAAATTTGAGCATTTACCATAAATTTATCCACTTTTTCAATAAAAGTGTAAGAAACATCTTACATGTGTAAGTGTATTAATCTCTTTTAAAATGTAAAGTAATTGAGAATATGTACACTTTTTTTAAAATATAATAATACATTCAATTATATTAAATATTCAATTATATTTATCACATATATGTATAATTTCACATTTTTGTTCTTGCAACAGGGAATATAAACGAAGATTAATTATAAAAATCGTCCATTTCATCTGGATGGTAGCTGCCTACTTCTATTTTCTTTGCCTGGTTTGGTATTCAGTTCTCACAAATATTGTTCAAATATGATGCTTCGTTTTATTAATCTTCTTCGGTTATTATGAAATAACATCAAATAGTTGAAGTTTTTGTTTAGGTTAACAATATTATAATTTTATATTCACTGTAGAAATTGGACGAATTATTAAAATATTTCTTAATTTATGATTTAATAAAATGTTACATTTTATACAATAAATGTTAAGTGATATTACACAACACTATTGTCTTGCAAGTTAGATTCAATATCTATTATTATATAAAAATAATTAAATTAATCTTCTGATTTGTGAATATAGATAATACTGTAAACTCATTTTAAATAGTGTGATTAAAAGTATATCACACTAATTCAAGAATTTTTCTTTTCTTTTTTAGGCAGTATAATTTTCAGTTTTTTCCATTAAATAAATGATTTAAATAGCATCAATGTATTTTTTTATGGAATGTCATATAAAAATAGTGCAATCTTTTTTATTGTGAAAACTTTCAGCATTCTACGGTCATATCGGTGATGTGGGTTTGATTTCCTTTTAATTGCTTGATGTTATTTTTCTTATCTGAAGAATTACTTATTTTTATATTCAATAGCTCATAAAAGTATTGGTACTCTTTTTATTAAAGACGAATGGCATAGTAGTTAGTGCTTCACATCGTGAAGTCATAAAACTAAAGTTAGATTCTCGGATGGACCATTTCGATTCTGCCTTTCATCCTTCCAGTGGGTCGATAAAATTGAGTATAAAATATGCTTAGAAACTGAACACACCAGGGTTTTGATGTTAGGCTGTCTGCCTAACTGGGACATATCCTTCATACCCCTGGGTCCTCGGTCAAATAAATGTGAGCAGTATAGGCTTTTACCCCATGCGGCCAGCTGTGCCACTGAATTTTATTTATAATTGTTATTCATTTAAGAGGAATATGAACATTATTATAATGTTCAGCATTTTTTGATTCAGCACTTTCGATTTATACTAAGATTAGTTAAATCAGCTGTAACCTTTTAATAAATAAGTTCCTTAGCTACGATTTCACGGCAATCTGTCAATTCTGGTACCTAAATTTTAAGCATTGCAGTAAAACCAGTTGCCTCTTCCAAGAAGCTCAGGATAGCCAGTAAACACGCAGAGTTTTTTTGCCCAAGTTAACTCAGAATAGCCAAATAAGGGGTTAAATCAAGTTTTAAATATGAATCATTCTTACTATGCCATGATATTTGTAAATATTATATTTAGAATTAAGTAATTAATGTTCTTTATTCGTTTGAACTCTACAAAAATGTTTAAAATATACAGGATTGTGATTTCTCATTAATATGTGTGCTATTGAAAATTTGGGAAGCATTCAATACAAAATATCATTATAAACTGACCTTTACAAAACAATAGGAATAAGATTATTTCATTTTTATCTCAATAAGTAGAAAACTATTAAAATTTATCTTTTAAGCATTTCTGTAAATTGCTATTGTCTACTATGCTAGATCAATACAAAATTAATCTAATCTAATCTAATCTAATTTAATTGAAGTAGAATGTAGCATACCAAAAATAAACAATGTATTGAAGGACTTGTAGAGCTGATATTAAAACTTGCTGTAACATAAATGCAAGAATGTAGATATTTCAACCGGATATCCTATTGATGGTTTCCAAAAAAAAAAGTTTCAATATTGGTGTGAGATTTTTGTTAAAGATTTTGTGCTGAGGATATTAAAAGCACCTTTTCCTCTCTTCTTTGAAAAAGGAGTACTAAACTAATATGTGGTAAAATAGGAGCCCTGGAACATTAGTGACTAAGTTAAGTAATTTTTTAAATGTTTTTAAGTGAAATTACATGTGTTCCTCTCCTTTTCTCCCTTTCCCTTAAAGAGAAGATAGGTTCAAATTTCTTTTGTATTTCTTGAATAATATTCTAAGATTTTCACGTTAATCACAATGTGCTTTATCCTAAGTTTCCTTAAAGTTTTGAACAATGTGTTACATACATTAATTAAAATTATGGGAATTGATTCTTTTATAACTTATTTTGTAGAATAAAAAACGTCACACAAACGACAATATTACTATTTTAAACATAAACTTTTAAATCTTAAGCATTTTGATCAATCACTTACTTAAAACGTTGATGTAAAATACATAAGTGGAAATCAAATATTAAATTTTAATTTAAAAATGAACTAAATCGTTTTGAAAAATTCCTTTTGCATTTATCTTAATGTAGAGATTTAGATTTAAGATAGGGTGGTTCCAAAAGAACCTAGCACCACGACCATAGGTCTATTGTACTATACCCCTCAGAAAGCCCTATTTGAAGAGACCAGTGGCTGAAGCAAAATTCAGCAGACATTTTACAGGAATTTCCTGCAACATCCAAGGTTCAATCAAGTGCTGACTCAAGTGTTCAAATCTAAGTGCAGAAAAGGTTTCACATTCACATAAGATGTGTATTGAAGTTTCTTCCATATAATGACAATCTCTACAAGTGGGATCATCTGAAACTCCCATTATGGTGAGATGTCTTTTAAATTGGCAGTGTCCTGTAAGTAGTCCCACTGCTTTCTTTAGACTACTTTTATTGAGCTGTAATAATTCTTTTTGCCTTTTACTGGGGCACATGCTATTTAATAGCCTTGCTTGTCTTTGATCATTGGCATTGTACCAATTCATAAACTGTTGTTTTCTGAAGAGATCAAAGACATTCTTTCTGATCAATTCTTTAGAAATACCTAGCACTGGTTCAGGACCAGAAAAGTCGGTTGTTGATCCAGTCCTTGCCAACTAATCAGCTAATTCATTGCCAGGAACACCTGAGTGCCCAGATACCAACATTAGAGTGATAGGATTATTATTAGCTAATTTACACATGGTGAGATAACATTCCCAGACAAGAACAGAAGTTAGTTTCTGTAGAGCTAGAAATGCAGCTTGACTGTCAGCAGAGATAATTATTCTTTTACAAGAATAGTTTCTATCCAAGCATATTCTACTGCACTTGAGAAGGGCAAAGACTTTTGCTTGGAATATAGTTGTATATTTACCCAAGGGGAATGATAGCTTTGTGCCATCAGCAAAACAACAAATACCAGCCCAAGTGTTGGAATTCATTTTTGAGCCATCAGTATACCAGTAAATTCAGCTTTCACTGATGGCAACGTTATTCCAGTCTTCTCTCAAGGGAAATTTGATTGTATATGGCTTATCAAAAGCATACTTAACAATCGTGTAATCAGTAGGCATACTTATAAAAGGATGACTAGTTACGTCAGCATTGAGGTTTCCCCAGGTTTAAAACCTAGAGTAGTCCTTCCACTGACCTGTATTTTTAAGCCTCTTCATGCTAAGTATTGCTTCAATATGCATATAAAGGGGATGCATACCAAGAAGAAGCTCCAGTGTAGATGTCGGAGTTATTCAAACACACCCAAAGATATCTACACAAAACATCCTTTGTAATTTTGTTAATTCTGCTTTAGTAGTTTCATTTTTGATTCTAAGCCACCAGACCACTGAGCTATAGGTAATAATAGGACAAATGATCATAGTGTAAATCCAATGATAAACTTTGGGATTTAAGCCCCAAGTTCTTCCAAATGTATTTCTAATGACCACAAAGTTTTTTTTTTTTTTTTTTTTTTTTTTTTTGCTCTTTTAACACAAAAGTTGAAGTGCTTGTTCCAACTTAAGTTCATGTTAAAAAATACTCCTAAGAATTTAACTTCTTTGGAGCAAGTTAACTCTTGACCAAAAAAGTTATCTTTTACAGATTAAGATTCTTTTTCTTTGTGAAGGTTACCATAATGGTTTTTTTTTTTTTAGGGTTTACAGAAAGGCTTTTTTTATACCAAGTCTCAACTTGTTTGAGGGTGTTGGACATGATGCTAGAGATTGTTTCACCAAACTTCTGACGATTATAACTAAATCATCTGCATGTCCAATGGTGGTTACACCTGGTTTTTTGAACACCTCTAAAAGGGAATCTACAACACAACATCATAAGATGAGTGAAAGAACCCCTCCTTGTGGGCAACCAACTTTGGCTTGGATCATCATGTTTTCACTTAAAAATAAGGCACTGACAAATCTGTTATTGAGCAGATTTCCTATCCAAGAACAGATTGTGACATTAACTCCCTTTCTAGCAAGGGATTGTAAACTAGTTTCAATGGGTTCCTTATCAAAGGCACCTTCAGTATCTAAGAAAACAGCTAAAGCAAGTTCCTTAGCCTTAAAGTTCTTCTCCAAAATGAAGGATAGGTTGTAGATGGCACTGTCAGTGGATCTACCAGGTTGATATGCATATTGAGAGTAAAAAAGTGGTTTTTCTACTAAATGGACTTCTCTAATATATCTGTCTATCAGCTTTTCAATTGCCTTTAGAAGTAAAAATGTTAAACTGATACATCTAAAAGATTTAGCTTCATAGTTATTATCTTTCCCTATTTTAAGAATAAAAATTACTTTTTTATGCCTCCAAGCAATAGGTATATGTCCAAAGGCCATACTTGCCCTAAAAATTCTACAGAGAATTTGAGCAATGCACTGGACTCCCTCAATAAGTAGAGCCAATACAATTCCTTCCATTCCTGGTGATTTAAAATGTTTGAAAGACATTATTGCCCATTTTGTTTAATCATAAATTATGAATTTTTTGGCAAAATCCCATTTACTTCTACCACACTTTGTTGTAGAGAGTGTAAAATTAGGAGTTTCATTTATTTCGTTGGAACCTGGAAAATGAACTCTGAACAGTTCAGCGAGTGTCTCTCTCCCAGATTCTGAAAACTTACCATTTGGCAATTTAAGAGTGTTTAGACAGCAGTTCCTGTCTTTAGACATTATTTTAAGGAGTCTTCCAGTAGCAAACACAGTTTCAATGTCAGTGCAGTAATTTTGCCAAGAATTCTTTTTAGAATTCATGATAGCTTTATTATAAGTGATAAGTGCCAGTTTATATTTCTGCCACTCACCATTCTTTTTGGCTCTATTAAAGAGCTTCCTACATTGTCTTCACTATTTACTGAATTCTTTAGACCATCAAGGAACTAACCTTGGAGAGCAAGTATTGTTGACATCGTAATTTTGATAGTACGCTTGGAGAATGCCATGTTGCATGTGATCAATTGCCATTTGAGACCAAGAGCAATACATGCTCTTGGTCTCAAACAACATTTATCATAAAATATGTTAAAACCCTGATTATGTAGGCCCAAAACAGAACCATTGCAAGTCCATGGCTTTTGAATTAAATGTGTCTATACAGATTTCTGCAGAGTACGCTTTCTAAAGACTTCCTTTTTGCCGGGATTCTGTTCTTTAGGAACTGTTTCATCGGCTGATTGGATAACACTAGGAGATTTATCCAATCCTTTATCATTTTTATTTTTTTATTTCTGTCATCCATAAGTGACCTAGGAATTGGGAGGAAATATAAAGTCACCACCTGCATAGCCTCCCTGTACAGGTGGAAGGCAAACATACAGCGAGGTTTTGCCTGGTTCCTTGAGGGGGCCATTAGCGACACCATAACCCTGGTGCCATTCATCCATTAGCACGGAGCCTAACACCTTGGACTGGGTTACTTTTCTGTATTAGCCAGGTGTATTAGCACAGCTTTCTCGCCATGAGTGACCCTACCAGGAACCTTAACCAAATTTAGGTTCCAGATGTACATTACCTGTGCTACCTGTGTACACCCTCACACCACTTTGAGGTTACAGAATCGGATTTTGGGAGGGTATCTTAATGTAAAAATGATAGTTTAAGATGAAACAATCTTCTAGTTTTAAACATTATTGTTCCAAAGAAATTGTGATATATTTTATAAATATTTTTATGAGATGACTAAATGGAATTATCTAACTTTTTTGTTTCTAAAAATTACATGCGTTAATTTTTTAATTTCAGTTATTTCAGATGTTACTGAGTAAGAAAAGATTCAAAATTTATATATAGAAGCTGTCCCAATGAATCTTAAAAATAGTTTCATAAAAAAATTTATTTTTTATTTATTTTTTTATTTTGTCTTTTTGCTGGCTTTTTCGAGCATAATAAGTCTTGCAGTCCAATAAAGAAATGAAGTATGCAAGAGAAAGATGAAGGCTGTAACAGATTTAGCATTACCTAGGATTCACCACGAGGAGGCCTGTTACACGACACCCCTTGATTATAATATTAATGTGTACTTTTTTTTATGAAGAAAAGCATTTTCTGTATTTTCTCAATAAAATTACAATCTTTTCAAAAGCAAATAAATGAATGGCTGACAGTCATAGCACTGTCATTTTCTGTTTGTTTGGTACCTAAAAATTATTTTAATATTCTCAATTATCTAATTGTATACTTATTACATACAAATTATGTGTAAATTAACATTAAAAGAGTCTTGAAAGGAAATTTCAGGTAACAGTTTCTTTGTTGATGTTCATAGATAAGTAACTTCCTTTACTCAAGTCATCAGGTAAATGTTTTTCACTTTCTTCAGTTACAGTAGTTTCTTTAAAAAAAGAAAAGAAAAAAATTGTATTCCAAAACAATTGAGATTATTTTCTCCCTCAACATCATTCTAAGCTTAGAATATCAAGTGAATTTTGTATAGAATGTCAACTTCATATAGCAATACTAGACTACAATCATTTCTTGCAGAAGTAGCTATTATTTCCATTTAACTAGTGAGTACATTTGGAAACTAATTATTTAAAAAAAAATCCAGGATTTTTCATCATAAGTAGTGCAATTATCATCAGTTTAAAGGATTTGGATTTTCCAATAAGAATGAGGATTCAAGTTTTTCAACCATGATATAAACAAATTGAAAACGCAAATATAAAAATAATAAATGCTTACAAAAGTTTCCTAAAAATAAGTTCAGAAAAAAGGCCTTTTCTTCATTTTGGTTCTTAAATTGGAATTAAAATTTTTGCATCTATGGGATCATGTTGAGACCAGCCACATGTTCATTGAATTGTGAGTGTTCGTAAATTATAAGTTTGTATAAAATGAGCAACTTGCGAAATTTTAACTTTTTGAATTTGAAAAATACTCTTATGTGTCAAAAAAGAGCTACTTTTGATTTATAAATTTTTATTTACATTTAGCTTAGGAAAAAAGTCAAGAGCTTTTTTTCATGAAAATTATAATTTAACCTTTTGAGCCCTGCATCACCGTTTAAAAAAACTGCTCCTACGATGTGAGATGATATTTCCTACCCCCTTGACTGAAAGGAGAGGGTCATTTTCACCCCCACTTAAATGTTGAAGTTTTCCCATAACTAATTGTTACCTTTTGAGAGTGATACAAGTCTGCCATAATTTTCATGAAAATATAAATGTGTTTACCATATATACTGACGATCTGGCAGCCGAATGGTAGCGCTCTTGCCTTCGGTTCAACAGTTTGTGGGTTCGAATCCCACCTTGGGTATGGATGTTTGTAGTGGTTCGGAATCCGCTTTAAGCCATAAGTCCCGGTCTAATTAGCCCTTGTGTGCAAAATATGACCGTTGAGCGACAAACAAACAAATACCATAAATAATATGCTTATTGACAAGCAATCTATTTTTTTTCCAATTCATTGTTTTACATACTAAATTAAGAAATGTTATAAGAATTTTAAGATTATATGCATGCATTTGTGAAATAAATTTAGTCTATTTCAAAAACTATGATATGGAGTATATTAATTTATTACAGAGAATTTTCTGAAATAATTGTTTAAAATAGACTTCTTTAAAGTTATGAATTTGCAATTAGTTATAATAAAAAATTATAAGCAATAAACTAAATATTTCACAAAAATTTGTAAAAAACAGTATACCTGATATTAAAAATGTAAATAAAGATATTTTGAACAAATATTTCTTTTTATTATCAGTAAGTGTATGCAAATTGCCGAAGTTACATTTGAAAAAGATTTAAAGTATTCTGTGTATTAAATACAGTAATGATTTCTGTTTTCTTTTAAGTATTTTTGTTTATGACAAATTTCTATATTAAATGGTTTAAAATGTATGCTTTTTTTATCTTTCCCTTTGAAGTAAAAAGCTTAAAAATGGACTTTTCCTTTCTGTGTGTTTCTGTAACTAAATATGAAACATTTTGCACAATGAATGTAGCCAGGTGAATTTTGAGTTTCTACTTTATATATAGTATTCTGGTTGATTGTTTAATAAAATTACATTTGTCATACAATAAATAGTAATATTCTGTTCATTTTTCAATGATTGAGAACGTGAAAAATGTTCATTCAAATAGTACATTCCAAAATATACTCATTAGTCTCAGAAAATATTTTTATGAAATTCATATCAGAACATTAGCAAGAAAGCATTATCTTTGTATTTTGAATAAATTCTTATCTGCAGTGTTTTAAGCTTTTATAAAACTATGCTTATTAAATTATTTTTAAAAACGAAAACTGGGATTATTTTTACTTTATACAGAAATTTAAACTATGTAAAAGAAAGATTGAAACAACTGTAAGGTAACTTTCTTAAATATCTACCACATCTCAATTTAGATTGGAAGTATTTTTATTTTATTTCTAATGACAAAAAAGTAACTGATTATAATGAAAAATTAGTTAAAGTGAGGATGAATATGCTTCTTTTTTAAAAAGAGGAGCCAATAAAACCGTTTTTCGCCAAAATTTTCCGCTCAGACAAGTTTCCAATTTTTACTTCTTTCATACTACTAAAGAGCAGCTATTAAATCTCCTTCAACTCCCTAAAGAAATTTGAGCTAGAAAAAGTCAAGTGCTTGAAAGGGGAAAAAATGTATGGTACAACAGGTGTACCACAGCTGTCTTCTGAGAAACTCACTTTCATGGTACAACAGTTGTACTGATGGGACGAAAAGGTTAAAGCATTATTGGTTTAAATTTATAATTTCTAAGATTCTGTATACTATATAATTCTAGTTTTTTATTTCAATAAACAAAATAAGAAATCTATGAAACATGTTTCTTACATTAATTTAACTTCTCTTTTATATATCTTTCATTTATGTATTTATAAGACTTGAAATGAAAATTAGGAGAAACTGTTATAAAAGTAACATTTAAATATTGTATTAGCATTTAGGTAAATTCTATGTATGCTAAATTTAAAAATGTAAATAAAGATATTCTGCATCTTTGAATATATTTGTTTTTATATTCAACTATATATTTCTTAAACTTATTGGTATTAAAGTTATTGGTTATGTATTTCTAATAGAAAAAATAATCAAAAAAGTTGTGCAATAAATTTTTTCATCAGAAACAAACATTTTCCTAATTTTATCTTTTAACTTGACATGAAACCAATGAGTTTCGAATTCTAAATTTATATCATTTATACATTCTTATTATGCATTATTGACCAGCTTAGATGCATGACAGAACATTACATTTTAACAACTAAAAGAAATACCTTAATCTGATTATTTTAATACTAAGTATTTATAAAGTTTAAACTTTCCTATAAATAGACATTCTCAGAAAAATCAACTTTTTCATAAAGAAATATGCAATACTTAGAAAATTATTTATAGAAATAATGGAAAAAAATTTTAACATGAAAAACATACCAACTACTAATCAAATGTTTATTGTAACTGAAGGTCCACTCTTAAATATATCAAATTTAATTGGGACAAATTAGTGAAATCACATTATATTAAAGAAATAAGATTGATTTTATAAACACGTTGTATTAAAATGATACTAATGCTCTTATTTAGAATATCAATTAACTCTTATTTGGAATGTCTTAATGCTTAATTATAAGTTAAATATCAAAGTATCTTAAAATTATGTTTCATTTGATAAGAATGAATGCATACATTAATCTTTATTAATTTAAATAAAAAAAATTTTCTTACATTAACTGATTTTAATTATTATAATCAGCTAAGAATGATTATGATAATGATTTTAAAATTTTATTGACGAAATTGTTTTAATTTAGTAATAAACTGTGTCAGTTTCTGTTTAAAAAAATATGTTGAAAACGTTCATTAAATATTTTTTTCTTTTATATCAAAAATTGAAGCTATACTCATTTTTTCAATGTTTGAAATGAAACTACTTGTTTATGGGAGGGAAAAGTCAGCTGTCAATAAATTGTGATTGGGGAAAATGATTCATTTGAATGGTAAAGTATTAAAATTTTATTGAAGTGAAAACATAATTATTTAGAAAGTTATTTAGATTTGCTATATGCCTCATTACAAGATTTTAACTATGCAGAATTATTTTGCTTGTAAGTAATAAATCCAAATATTTAAAACCATTCTTATTAATGAAGTTCACTATATCATGTTTATAATGTAGCTTGACCTTAGATTCAGCCTCTTAAATATTTGCTTCAATTTAAAATTTTCTCAAATTTTCATAAACATTTGAATAAAAGTGTTTTATTATAATTTTTCTCTTGATAATTGAAATTATCTTACTATTAAAGTTATAGTGCCACTTGACTATTTAGTTTAATTATTTAAAAATATTAGTTTCGTTATTTATGTTCATATCTTTTATTTCTTAATTTATATCATGCATGTGTTAAGAGTTATATGCAATTTGTGTTATGAAAAATAAAGAATAGTTGTAAACTATTCCCCTTTTTGTTTAGGCGTTGCCCCTCCTTCCTTTGTGATGATTGAAGCTGGTACAACTTTGCAGCAGTTAACTTCATCTAAAGATGCTGTATCTGCAACTTCAATAGTAATGTTAACTCTGCTTGCAGTTTTGTCAATACTTCCTATTGTTTTCAAGAAAAAATTACGTGAAAAGTTGAAATAAGAGCATGTGCACCTTTTCTTGTTAAACAACTTAAATTATTATTTCAAGAACAATTTAGATATTTAAGAAAAGCACTTATAATGGGATCAATTTTATACATGCAAGTACTGTTAAACTGAATGTTTTTATATTGTTTTGTTTTAGAATTTTAAATTTTCCTTTATTTATTTCTTTTAATTTTGTTAGTAAACAAACCGAGTCATTTTTCATTATTTCCCAGCTGTAGTGTAAAAATGTATCACTCTTACATTGTTACTAAAAATAAATATCCATTTTTTAGAAGGTTACATAATTTTATATTGTTTAACTCTAAGCATTTAACTTAATATGAAATGTAAAAAATTTATGTATTTTAATGTGACTTAAAAAAGAAAACGGCATGTATTTCTGTAAGAAGAATAAATTTTTGTTGTGTTCACTTTAAATGCTTCTTTCTCGTTTGTATAACTAAAATAAAATACACTGCCCTTGTGTACTAATTGATAAAAAGGAAACTATTAGTATAATTGTTTATTAGAAAAAATATTAAACTATATTTATCTATAATTTTATTTTTTAGCCAAAGCATAATGTGAATTCTGATCTAACTGCATTATAATGAATTTTATATACTATGAATTTTGAAAAGCTTCACAATACAAATTATGATTAGAAAATATATTTTATTTGTTTATGGTAAGACTATTTATCTTCATTAACTTAAATTTTTTTTAATATGTCATTAATTTAAAAATCTCTCTCTCTCTCTCTCTTCATGTGAGTAATTTATGCATTTATAGATGACATTGTTTTATGATGTGGATAATATCCGTATAACTATCCAAACAGTTATGTGATTGATAAGAATAGTTTATCACATCTTCAATTAAATGTCATTTAAACTTAAATACATATTGCAAATTTAAAGAGACCATTTTAATGTAAAGAATTTGAACCTCATTTTATAAGAGTCCATTTTTGTAGTGTGAGGTGAATAGTAATTAGGAGAAGAAACTGAAATAAGAATGACTGAAATAGTTGACAGGAAAATTATTATCAAAGACAGAAAATCTATATATAAAATGTTAGACAAAATTATACGATTTTCAGAAAAAAACTAAGGAGAGAATTATAATGGTAGGAAGAAGAAATGTATTAAATGGAATAAATAATAGATGTAAGATAGTTTTTATCAAATATTAATGATCGCAGTAAAATTGAGTTGGAGGAACTGAAAGATCGTGAAAGTCTAACTAAGATTCTTAAGCCAATAGATGACCCTCTTACTATAAATGAAAGTATAAGAATAATTGATATGTTTGAGGAGAATTGATTAAAAAAAGAAATTAAACATAAGGTGGAAATAATAATTAATTCTAATCTTAATAGAATGAAAATAATGTTTTTACGTCATCATATTATTCTAATGAATGTAATTATTACTATATATTTAATTAATGTAAAAATAAAAATAATTTCTACATCCAAAGTAGATGTTTTTATAAAACTATAAAGAATTTTTGAAAATTTTGGTTTTTTTTTTTTTTTTTTTTTTTTTAGGAATACTTTGTTTTAAAAATTCAGCCTTTAATTATAATTATAAGTTTAATTGTATTAACTTTATTATATTCCTTATATTTATACAATTATATGTGAAGTTACTGATACAGATATATAATATTGCTGGTAGTTTTAAGAGGGGTGATAGTAATTTTTACATGTGTAGGGAGATTAATATCTAATGAGGTTTTTGAAATAAGAGGATTAATCTATATTGTTATATTTCATAATTTTTTCTCATACTTCTAGAATAGGATTTAAGAAGGATGGTAGATTAATAGTGATGAAGTACTGAGAAACTTTAATAGGGTGGTATAATATATTTATTTTTATATTTTTGTTGATAATATATATTGATTGTAGTATGAGTGAGGAAATTAGGGGAAGGAGTTCTTCGTAATATCGAATTAAGTGCCTGATTAAAAGGTTAATTTAATAGATTTTAAAAATATTTGTTTTGAAAACAAAGAAAAAGAATATTCTTTAAAATCATTAGAATAAAAATAGTAAATAAACTATTTGATAAATTAATTTTAATGAGAATTCAAAAAAGAGATAGAATTATAAAAGTGGTTAGAGGTTCTTTGGTCAATTTACCTTCTCCTTCTTTAAGATATTTATGAAATATAGGATCTTTATTAGGAATTTTTTTATTTTCTCAGATTGTTACAGGGTTATTTTTAGCTTTACATTTTTCTGGAACAATTATTTTATCATTTGATAGAGTAATTCATATAATGTGAGATGTAAATTATGGTTGGATACTACTGGTGTTTCATGTGAATGGGGCTAGAATGTTTTTTTTTTACTTATATATATTCATATAGGGCGTGGTTTATATTATGGCTCATGCCATTTTAAAAAGACTTAAATAACTGGAGTTACTATTTTATTATTGAGAATGGCCACTGTATTTTTAGGATATGTTTTACCTTGAGGTCAGATGTCTTTTTAAGCAGCTACTGTAATTACTAATTTATTGTCTGCTATTCCTTATGTGGGGGTAATAATAGTAGAATGGGTTTGAGGAGGATTTTCAGTAGGTAATCCTACTTTGACTCGTTTTTATTCGTTTCATTTTATTTTACCTTTTGTAATTTTATTTATAGTACTATTACATTTATTGTTTTTACATGAATCATTTTGCCCAAACACAATTTAATGACAGCTGACTTTTTTCTCCTATAAACAAGTAGTGTCATTTCAAACATTAAGAAGATGGGTATAGCTTCAATTTTTGATATAAAAGAAAAAATATTTAATGAACATTTTCAACAAATTTTTTTAACAGTTATTTTATCATTTGATAGAGTAATTCATATAATGTGAGATGACACAGTTTATTACTAATTTGAAGCAATTTCTTTAATAAAATTTTAAAAAAACCATTAAATCATTCTTAGCTGATTATAATAATTAAAATCAGTTGATGTAAGAAAATAACACTGATATCTCTTAATAGGAACATGAATAAAAAAAAATTCTAAACATTTTTTGTTCTGTTTCAACTATTTTTGTTTCATTTATCATTGAAATGTTAACTTTTTGGCATCTTAAAAAATTCATAATTGTTTTTATTAATATTTACAAATACAAAAATTGTAACAACAGAACGTTTTTTAACCTTAAAAAATATTCAGTAAAGTATGTGCTTTTGTCTGAATAAAGAATGATTGTTGGTGTTTTTTAATGTTAATAATTATATTGATTTCTTCTCTCTGATATAAGCCTTCAGGCTATACTCCTTCAGCTTTTAGTAATTTCTGATTCACCTAAATTAAGTTTTGGGGATTGTGTGGCCATGATATGGTTATAAATGGTGTCTTGATTCGAAAATAGCTCAACTGCATTTCATTTTTATTACTTTCATTAAATACACCAAATTATATTTAATGAAGCTACATCAATTCTGTGAGTTTCACTTTTAATATAGCTACTGATTTATCCATTTTATTTTCCATTATCAGGAAATACAAAGCTGCTCACATTTTGACTTCACTGATATGTACTTATTAGTCATTATTTTAAAGTATGGCTTTTTAAAAACATTTTCAGAGTTGTCAACAGTAATCACTGTTCACACAACTTCTTGAAAGTCCTTAAATTCTAAAAAATAATTTAAGGGCCCTTGATACTCCTGGAATTTCGACTTGACTCCTTGAAAATCATGAATTACTCCTGGAATTTTTTCTTACCTTGATGCATTTATTTTTTCAATAAAATATTATAATTTTTTGAATTTCTTTTGATATTTTGAATAAAAATTTTGAATAAAAAAGTCAGAAAACTTAATTTGGTATTAGTTTTTAATATGCCACTAGATAGCGGCATGATCGATTAAATAATTTTTTATTCTTAATTGTTGACGTGTATAAACGTCTTCTGGATCTAGTTCAGCTACAATAATTTCATAACTCAGCTTAGTACGTTTTAGATTTATGTAAAGTGAAGTAATTACCAAACAAAAAATAAATGTGTTGAGCAATTAAGACCGGCGATTTTAATTGATTCTTTTTCTATTGGCTGCTGTTTTTCTTGAATTGTATAAAATTCTTCGAATATTAATATTTAAACGTAAAATGTTTTAATTAAAGCATATTTTCCATGTTTCCCTTTATGAAAATTACGTATAAATCAATTGAATCGGGATAAATTTGTTTATTGATGAAATAAAGACTGAAATATGTATATATAAATCATTTAATATGCCTGCTAGAACGTGCCTGTTCAATGACTTGGACTCTTGAAACTATATCTAATAGTTGTAATTGTTTTGAATAATTTTAAGTAATTGTATTTATATTCGAAAAGAAATTGTCATAAACATCTTGAAATACTCGATACATTAATAGACAGAAATCTATTCGCAATGTCTATAATCTCTAAAATGACTCATTATTTTGTACATTGTGTAATCCAGTATTATATAGAATGTGGATTATTTAAATAAAAAATTTGCTATTATAGCTGTAAATTCATTGAAGACTTTTGAAATAATCATTAATAATTTTAACTTCAATAAAAAAATAGTCTCATTAATGTTTGCAAATATTTTTATTACTTACAGAAAAGAATGAAAAATATTGTGTATACATAATTATATATATATTTGGTTTAGAACCACTTTTGATTTGACTCCTGGAATTTGATTCTTGGAAATCTGTATGAACCCTGAATAATATTTATTCAGAAGGTTACTGAATTATCATTCTTCTGATCCTTAAAATCTAAATTAATTCTAGTCATCAATTTCTTATACCTTATTATTAGATTTATAATATTGCATGGTGTGTGAATGTATTACTTGTTTATTTTCCAAAATATTCTGTACATAAAAGTAAAAGCCATGCTGGAAATACAGAAGTGTATACAGAACCAAATTTTTCATAACTAATTGTAGTCAAAGATATCAATTTCCCGAATTATATATTTAATTAAAATTTTATATTAGTATGTTTTTTTTTTTTTTTTTTTTTTTTTTGTACAATATTTTAATTCAATCAGAATTATGTTCACATATCCCTTTTTTAGCAATACAATATAATTTCGTTTGATTTTCAAGCTGATTAGTACTAAAACTATTTTTATTAATTTCTTACTAGAAATTTTTCACATTAATTCTTCAAATGAGCTAGTTACACTTTTCCAAAGTCTTTTCACTATTGTCGTTTTGAAATAATTCTAAAATTTTGTCTTATCAAATTTTTGATAGCAGAAATCTCTTTATTTTTCTTTTAAGATGTTTAGAATTTTGCTTTTATTTTTGTATCCAAAAAAAATTTTTTAATGAGTGATTTTTTTAACACATTGAAATTATTTTATTAATCCTCTAATCCTCATTTCTCACAATTAGAGAGACAGTGTGAAGTTATTCTAGTGAAAAAAAATCAGTAAAATGATGAGATAAATAAAGTTTCTTTTATATAAATCTTTGAATTGTATTTTTATATTTTGTAATTATTAAGGTTTTAATATTCATACATTATAGTTATTCTGTTGTGAAATGAACTATATCCTTTTTGCATATATTTTAAGAGTAACTTATTGAAAGTTTTCAATTTTACAATCCTTTGATATTATCACTTCTAATTATATTGATTTGTTGTAAATATTAGTGATTTTGTGTAATTAAAATGGATGGATTCAAATACTTTGCGATTTTAGTTAAAAGAAATATTAGGTTTAAGTGCAATCTTTGTAATATGATTTGAGAATTTAATCTCTTGTAAAAAAATTTCACAATTTTGAAATTTTTATGTTTTTTGAAGATTGTAATGGATTTTCAAAAATGTTGCTTAGCAATTGTTTAAGATTCTAAGTTTATTGATAAGGAAATAATTGATTAAGAGCTTATAGTACAGTAAAAGTTAATTTTTAAATAAGAAATTCATAATATTTAATTACAAGAATATTTTAATACTTACCAACTTTTACATGAATGTTTACAAATCCGTGTAATAAATATACTGTTATCATTATTATAAAGAAAAATTTTAAATTGTTAGAGTTTACTAAAACCTTGAAAGAAATAATAAAATATGTTCAATTTATAATTTGAATTATTTCTCAAAAAAAAAAAATTGTTATTACTTTTTTATAGTTATTGAAAACTTTTGATTAAACATATCTCATACTTTAGTCTCCTCAGGAGGTTTACTTTCTTTAGGTAAACACGGGTGTCACAATCCCGAGATACCCCAGTGATCTGTCCTTTTATTTCCTCTCTCCACTACCCTTCTGCTTTTCTTCCTTTTCTCTCTCGTTGTGGTTGCCCCGAAAGAGGTTGAGGGCTCCCCTTGAATAGCTTTCGCCGTTCTGTTGCTATTAGCTACTCTTGAAGACTAAATCACCCACGTGTTTGCCGTGCGTGGAGACCCGTGTCCCTGGAAAGGAGAGTCCTGGTAATTGAGACCAACACATTACTTTGGCCTCTGCTTCGGGTAAACGGGAGGTGTGTTGTGGTCCTCAGCACATCAATCGGCTTTATGGATCAAGCGATTGGTACATCTACTGGGTGACTCGTTTAGGGTGGAGGCCACCTCAGGGATGAACCGTGAGGGTATAGGTACTGACTAGTACTGGTACAGTCAATCTGTATCCCCTCGTAGGGCTCCTGAATTTTATTTTGTCTCTCATGAATAAAGCTACTTTCTCCTCACTCCCTCGGGAGCAACAAATGCCAATGTGTGAAGCTAAGTTCTTCATAATTAAAACAACTGGAGGATCATTTGAATGTTTCTCCCTTTCTGATTGAAAAGGGATTGGTATCTCATTTGGGTGCTGGGAAATCAGTCAAAAAATTAAGAACGGGTAATTTACTGATTGAAACAATTTCTGAAAATCAGGCTATGATGGTTCAGAGCATGAAATCACTTGTTGACATACCTGTCACAGTAGAGGCTCATGCGAAATTAAATTTTGTGCTGGGAGTAATTTCTGTAGAGGATTTGTATCATACGTCTACTGATGAAATTCTTGACAACTTAAAAAGCCAAAAAGTCTGCGCCGTCAATAGGATAACAATCAAAAGGGATGGTATTATCTTAAATACCAAACACCTTATTTCGACTTTTGCGACGCCAGACTTGCCACAATACATCAAAGTGGCTTGCATGCCTTGTTCAGTGTGACCATATATACCAAATCCTCTCAGATGTTTCCAGTGCCAACGATATGGACACTCCAAAATGACACGCAGAGGGAAACCAACTTGCGCCCGCTGTTCTCAAGTTAACCAATGATAGTACTACCTGCAAAGCCAAAGAAGTGTGCGTTAACTGTAAAGGTGACACCCTTCTTATTCTAGATCTTGTCCCGTTTGGCAACAGGAAAAGGAAATTGTTACCATCAAAATTAAGAACAATATTTCCTATTTAGAAGCTTGTCGATTGGTTAATTCCCGTACTCCCACTCCTCGTGTAAGTTATGCATCTATTACAAAAAAGTAACTCGATCCTGCAGCACCCAAACAGATACAAATTCCGTTTCTACAATAAGCTTGCTCTCAAAGCAAAAAAACACAAGCACCAACACCAGTAATCGCAAAATCAAAAGCCTTTAAAGGCTAGGAAATTAAAATTGGCTAAGGAAGGCCTTCGAAAGTCTTCCTTAACAACAAAAAAAGCTCTTCTCTGTTTCGATGCAGACACTGTAAAACTGTATCCAATGGATGATGACTTCAATTCTGAAGACTCATCAGAGATGACGATGAGTAACAGTGAGAAAGGTTACAATATATTCCATTCGTGACTTCCTTTGTTTCCTGGAATTGTCGTGGTTTTCGGTCTCGTATTGATGACATCAAATCCATTATCTCTCGCTTTAACCCCGCATGTGTGGCTTTCCAGGAGACATTCCTGAATCCCACTGTTGTCAATGCTTGGGTTTCAATGCTTTAGAAATGATTATGGTGGTGATGCTGCTATGTCTGGTGGAGTTTGTATAATTACATCAAACAATTACTCCAGTACAGCACATCAGTTAAGAGCTACATTCCAGACAGTGGCTGTGAGAATCTACACCGCATGTCTAATAACGGTATGTAACCTTTACTAAACACCGAATGATGTAATTCAAGCAGAGGAACTGAATGACTTAATTGATCAACTCCCAACGCCATTTTTATTGCTCGTTGATTTTAACGGTCATAATTTTCTGTGGGGTAGTGAGGATACGAATTCTCGCTGTCGTCAGGTAGAGCAGTTCATTTTTGACAATTGCCTCTGTTCGCTAAATACCAACGAGAAGACTCTTATTTTCACGAACCTACACGGACATTTCACTCTCTTGACTTAGCTATTTGTTCTCCATCACTCTTGTCATTGCTGAATTTTGCTGTTGGAAATGACCTTTACAACAGTGATCATATCCCTCTAATCGTGTCTCAGGCTGGAAATAATAGTATGTGTCACAACCCACCTAATTATGTATACAGCCGAGCCGATTAGACACTTTTCACGCAATTGGCTGTGATTAGTGAGACAAGACTTGAGACACATGTGATAGATGATGCCGTTAAATATGTGACTGACACAATACTCCGTGCTGCGGATGTTGCTATCCCTAAAAATTCCAACATTCCACATAAACACAGGAAACCTTGGTGGAATGAAGACTGCCAACTCTCGTATAAGAAACAAAGGAAGAAATGGAATATATACCGAAGGTACCCAACTACGGAGAATCATTGCTTTCAAGAAAGCTTTTGCTCGTAGAGTTAGACGTAAGCGTCAGAGGGAATCTTAGTTACGTTATGTGTCATCAATTACCACATCGACATCAAGCAAACAGTTAAGGAGGAAAATCAAAGCAGCCAATGGTATTTATCAGGATCATTGCCTTCCTGTTTTAAAAACTGGAGCTGCTGTACATTCCTCACCGGTAGATATTGCCAATGTCATCGGCAAAACTTTTGCTCGTGTTTTCAGCTCTGATTCATATAGTCCTACTTTTCTAAGGACTAAAGTAATCGCTGAGCGGACACCAGTAAGATTCCACGATAGACATAATCCACCATATAATTGTGCTTTTCGATTGGCGGAATTAAAGAGCAATGTCTCAGGCAAATAACACCAGTCCAGGGCCTGATGGAATTTCCTATCAAATGCTCCGTCATTTAGATAATGATTCTTTATTGAACATCTTAATATTGATTAATAGAATCTGGACGGAACATGTTTTTCCAACTTCTTGGAGGGAAGCGATAGTGATTCCAGTCTCGAAACCCTGGAAAAGTTAAGCGATCCTCTAAGTTATCGCCCAATAGCTGTTACCAGTCGTTTATGCAAAACCTTCGAGCATATGGTCAATACTAAACTCATTTATGTCTTAGAAAAGAACAACTGCATCCCTTCTCACCAAAGTGGCTTTCCAAAAGGACGGTCTACGATCGATAATATCGTAGATTTAGAATCCCAAATTCGAAATGCTTTCGCGAGATGAAATCACCTTGTTGCAATCTTCTTTGACATTGAGAAAGCTTATGATCGTACATGGCGCTATAGAATTTTCCATAGCGCCATGTACGATCATAAGCTGTACATGTTTCCGTACTCTGCATAATCTTGGCTTTAAGGATAATCTAACAATATATATCCAAAATTTTCAGGCCTCGCGTGTTTTTAGAGTACACGTTGGAAATACAATTTCCAATAGTTTTAGCCAAGCTGAGGGTGTCCCTCAAGATAGCGTTTTAAGTGTAATAATTTTTAACCTTTTCATCAATTATCTCCATCAATTATCTTCTGTTCATAGTAATTTATATGTTGACGACTTGCAAATTTCATATCAAGGATCAAACATGAATATAATTGAGAGACAATTGCAAACAGCTGTAAATAATTTAACTACTTGGTGTGAACGGAATGGCCTAAGTATATCTCCTAGTAAGAGTTGCTGTGTCCATTTCTGAAGGAAAACCAGTCCGCATAATGATCCTGTGCTTCTCATAAATAATAGACACATTTCTGTAGTCAGCGAGATAAAATTCCTTGGCGTGATTTTCGACAAGAAGTTAACTTTCTTTCCGCATATTTTACATCTGCGAAAGAAGTGTGAGCGACTGCTTAACGTCCTCAGGGTGCTTTCCAATACATCTTCGGGTGCAGATCGCACATCACTCCTAAGAATTTACCAGTCTGTAATTTTATCTCGAATTGACTACGGCTTTGTTGCTTATGGATCAACTAAAATCTACATTTTATGCTGATTGGACACTGTTCACCACACTGCTTAAAGGATATGCTGTGATGCTTTTCGCACATCACCCGTCCAGAGTCTATATGTAATCTGCCAACAGTTGCCACTAGACCTGCGGCGGATGCTGCTGTCTCTTAATTATTATTCGAAAATTATGTCCTCACCTCATTATCCCTTGCATTCCTCGATTCCTAATGCTGCTCTTAACAGATTATATAATGCTAGACCATCAAGCATTCAACCTTTTCTCTCCCGCATTAAATCCTATGTTTTACTGTCTGACCTTATTGATGTTAGGATAGAGTCTACAGACTCTCCACCTTGGTATGATCCACATATCGTTATCAATTCCTTTGAAAATTACAAAAAGGCAGATACAACCCCGACTATTTTTCAACTACTTTATGCATTTCATCGCTGTCAGTATAAACACTACATACCTATATTCACAGATGGATCCAAAACTGCAGGACACGTTGGCTGTGGTATTCATTTTGATAATACCTCGTTTAGTTTTAGTGTCCACAAGTCCTTCTCCATCTTTACTGCTGAGGCTGTGGATATATACCGTGCACTTCAGCAGGCGAGTTCTAGAAATGAATTTAACTACTGTGTCTACACTGACAGTAATAGTGTACTAGAAACGTTGAAAAAAAATAACCTAAATTGTCTTCTATGTCCAGATTTTAACAGTTATCATTTCATATTTTTAATAGCAATATTTTAACCTTACAAGATTTACTAGGTGAACCACCACATCGCAATCTCTTTGCGTTTTTTAAAAGCAATTGGTTTTATGAATTTTATCTAATTTTAGAAACTTTTAAATTAAAATTTATCCAATTTTAAATCTTATACATTTTAGATGACTTACATATTTATATTTTATTTTCATATTTTATATAATATTAACATTTTAATGGTTTGAGCAGAGGGAGTAGATAAAGATGACCTTTTGTATGGCGCAGCTTGTCCTTACTTGGATCTTGCGCCATTAAAACCAACCAACCAACATCTCATACTTTAGTTAATAAATTTTTACTTCAGTGAAATATGTAATTTTTAATGTTGTATTTATATTTTCTTAACATAATTTAGCAATTTTTAAAAAAATTTATGTGTTCAAAATTTTGAAATAATAAAATAGTGAAATTTGTTTTTCATTCATAAAACTTATTTTGTTCCATTTTACATATTATTGCCAATTCTTTACATACACATTTTAATTTCTTCATTTAAACTTTCTATATTTTGTATAGTAATTCTTTTTTATATGTGAGAGATTTTTTGCAGCTTTTCAATTATATTTGTCTAAATACAGAGAATAAGTCATAAACTGTAATATGCTAAAGAAATAGGTGGGCCATTCTGAAAAAAATTGTGACATTTATTGTGTTCAGAATTCCGAATATTACTAGCAGAAAAATAATATATATTTACAATCTAAAAATATGTAAGTAGCATAAATAATATTAATTCTCACCAATAATCTTTTAAAATAACAATAGTTTCTTTAAATTCCTCTAATAAAAAAGAAATCAGGGTAAAGTTGACATATTACCCAATTTATCAAAATGGTAAAATATAAAAAAAAAACATAGAAATAAAATTATACAAATGGCAAATATTTGTAAACAAATCACAGAGAAAATATTTAGAATATCAACTTATAAATTTTTAGAGACAGACAGTATTTTGGAAAATGCAAGCTTGTTTTGTGAATACATCACAAAATACTTTTAAATTTACTGTATATATATATATAAATATATATAGCATATATATATATATATATATATATATATATATATATATATATATATATATATATATATATATATATATATATATATATATATATATATATATATATATATATATATATATATATATATATATATATATATATATATATATATATATATATATATATATATATATATATATATATATATATATATATATATATATATATATATATATATATATATATATATATATATATATATATATATATATATATATATATATATATATATATATATATATATATATATATATATATATATATATATAAATATATATAAGATATATTTTAAAAAATTAAAATTTTACTATTTTTAATACATGTAACAGTACGTCCAAATAAAATTTCATATTTTAACTGAGATAGTGTAACTACTTGATTTAGTCTATTCAACATCTATTTAGAAAAAATACATATTCATTTTGAATGGATTCTTTTTTGTTACAAAAAGAATTTATATAACAGGTGTACCATAAAAAATGTTCTGTAAATACGAATAAATGCACAGTTTAAAAGCACCGATTTATTGTTAAAAGAATAAAAGTAGAGATTAAATTTTAATTTTTAAAGTAAATGATTTCAATGTTAAATAAATATTTTAATGTAGTTAAATGAATAGCATATGAAATTTAAAAAAAAAATTAACACCTAACATAAAAATCACAATTTTTTGTAAGATAAATATTTTAAAACAAAATTATAAAACATCACAGTTTTTTCATTAAAAAAATTATGTTTAAAACTGTCTTTCCATTGAATTGTTCCCACTGGAATACATTAGTCTTGTCTATTGCTGCCCTTGCATTTCTAGTAAGCATTTCTTATGATCACCTTCATCGTTGTCGTCATTATTTCTGAAGTTTCGGGGAAGACCAGATATGTCAACAAACACTTCATCTCTGTCCAAGTTTTCTTTTAAAAGTTGTGGTTCGAAGATGGCTCGTTTTTTCTTTTCCAATATTTCATCGATTGCTAAGCGTCTATCTAAAGTGGCTAAGTTGTTCATGTATTCAGTAGTATTTAGTCTGTCCCTTGAAAACAGTCGTGTTCGAGTCAGTTTGTTGTTATCTGTGAAGAGAAAAAAATTAAATTATATGTTTATGTTAACATATATTTTTTATATTATTTTCATGCAAGATGGAATTAAAGTTTTCTTCCCAGATGACTCACTGGTACTTTATCGTTTCTGAAAAACAGTACTGTAAAACATATATTGCTGTTACTAGAGTGTAAATAAGTTTGCATAAAAATTATTTTCTGTTTCAAATTGTCTAGAAATTGGGTTCTATTGTATTTAACAAACCTTAATTATTCTTGCTTGGAACACATGATTCTGCAAAAGCCTGCCAGCATTCCAGTGCTTTTTAGAAAGCTTCTATATAAATATACGTTATTTTTGCTGTAGAACTTTATAATTTGGGATTGTTTAAGTAATTAATCAATCTGTTTACATAAGCTTTATATTACAAAAGAAAAATATCAATTAATACTTATGGTGAGCTTAGAAGCTATATGTATTTAAATAGGCGTAGTTTTGAGCAAGAGAAAAAAACCCAGCGATTTATTACTTTGTCGACACGATTTTTTCACAATCTTGTATGCTTTATATTTCGATGATCAAATATTAATTTCTAATAGTTTAATTGTCCTGGCAGCAAACTATAGTAGTTATAATAAATACATTAAGTTTTTTAGAATTTGATGTTCATGTAATCAGACTGTTTACAAATGAAAACAGTCAATACAATGAAGTTATCATGTGCACATTCTCTCTCTATTATTTCAATGTGTCGTATATCCTTACACACAAGATGAAATATTTCTCTATTAACTCTCTTATTTCTAATCATTTCTATCAAATGATCTTAATAATAAATCAATTCTAATTCTAAATAAGCTTACCTTGAGCAGGTTTTTTCTTTATTAAACATAGTACATAAACAGAACATAGAACAAACAGCTACCTGGCTAGGCGCATAATCTTATTCTCTTTGTAAACGAATACTCGTATACAGCGCCACCTATAGACATATAGTTGCAACATCCCCCCCCCCATCGATGAACTTCAAAATTTCATCAAGAGTAGAGTCTAAATTAATACTAAGTTATTTCACAGATTTATAAAACAATAACATCTCTCTCTTAATGCTTAATAATAATCACTTAATAATACTACGTTCTAGTGACAATAACATATACATTTGTAACTACATAATAATGTAAAAATTATTATATACCAGCTTTACATATTAATTTCTAAATTTAATTTAAACATCATAAAAAATCACACCTAAATAAAGATACATACATACATATGCTTCTTACAGTAACTATAAAGGTATTCATTATTTCAACAATTCTACTATAATTCTGTAAAAGAAAAAGTTCTAGTTCTCAATGTTACTAAATGTATCATAAAGTTCGACTGGATACAGCAATTGAACTGGACGTTTCAAATGAGTCCCAGACGGAATTTTCACTGTACAGGATCGTGTCTTTCCATCCCTGCCGATATGAACGTCTGTGACGATACCACACTTCCACATAAGCCTTGGCACTTTATCCTCGTGAATTAGAACAATAGAGTCCTTCTTTATTGGGATAGGATTTTTCTTTCTCAAGGTGGATTAATGAGCAGACCTTAATTCTAAAAGATAGGATTTCTTCCATCTGTTCCAAAAGGTAGTCAGTATTTTTTGTTGATGCTTATATCTTCTGGTGAGGACATCTTTCGTTGAAAGGGGTAGTACGGATTGTCCAGGAAGCGACAATATTCGTCTACCTATCAAGAAGTGGGCAGGCGTGAGAATCACTGACTCATTTTCTTCATCTATATAAGTTAGTGGTCTAGAGACCAAAATGGCTTCGACTTCTACGACCGTAGTTTCAAGCTCCAAATAATTTAGAGATGTTTTTCCTAGAATTTTCTTGAAGGATGTCTTCACAGAGCGAACAAGTCTCTCCCAAAATCCTCCTCACAAAGCTGCCTTTTCTACGATGTTTTTCCAAGTTATTCTTCGTTCACTAAAATAATTTCGGCATTCTTCTTTGCTTAAATTTTCATTTAAAACATTAAAATATCTTTTCACTTTAATGAAAGTTTTCGCATTATCTGAATATATTGTATTACATAGTCCTCGACGGAATATAAATTTTATAAATGCTCTCAAAAATGACGGTACTGACACATCAGTTGTCAGTTCTAAATGTATAACAAGTGTTACTGCGCAAGTAAATAGCAAATTATGATTTTAGAATTTTTAAATGTGCACAGAGGACCTAAATAATCTATTCCAGTTATTTCGAATGGAAATGCTTCTCTCACACGATCTGGGGGTAAACAAGACATCTCTTCTGTAGCAGACTTCGCCCTGAATTTCCTACATAAATTGTAATTGAATATTAAAGATTTTACTCTTTGCCTACCTTTAGGGATGACAGGAAGCAACAAAGGATGTTTCTGTTCATAACTCAAGTCTGAAAATTGTAATCGCCCACCTATTCTAATCAGTCCATTATTATCAAGAAATGGTTTGTACAAGGCTATTTTTGAAGAAACAGGTAAGTTTTGGTTAAAATTTAAACCTTTTATTTCTGTAGAAAATTCTTTCTCTTGTGTTCTTTTTATCCTGTAAACTTCGGAATCATTCATCTCTTCAGCTGTCAGTGGTCCTTCTTTTTTATTCCCTTTATTTCTCAAGTTAAAAATAAATCTTTTGATCCACGCAGTAACTCTAGGTAATTTTGTAAAATTGTTAATTTTACAAATCTCTAATAAGTCCGTAGTATTTGACTCAATACAAATAGCTTGTAAAATTATGCATTTTTTCTTTTTTTCCTCTCAAGCTAACTTCATTTCTGGGTCTGGATTCGCTGTAGGCCAATTGTTACGTTCCTCAGAAAGCCAACAAGGTCCATTGAACCATGCTCGATTCTCTTTCAGCCTTAAAAGATTTTCACCTCTCGTTAAAACATCAGCAGGATTTTCTTCCCCTGAACAGTAGTTCCATGATGAGGGATCAGTGATTCCTTGAATTTCAATTATTCGGTTGTAAACAAATGGTTTCCATCTTTTAGCATCTCCTTTCACCCAATGAAATACTATCGTAGAATCAGTCCAATAAAAGCAGTTGTTTATTTCCAAATTAATTTTATGCTAGATATATTTCGTCAACCTACAACCTATTACAGCACCCATTAACTCTAAACGTGGAAGAGTCATCTTTTTCCAAGGAACAACTCTAGATTTTGATAAAACAAATGTAGTTTTTATTTCATTATTCTCAATAAATCTAATATAAACGACTGCACCATAAGCTTTAATACTACTATCGCTGAAACAATGCAATTGAATGTCAGATATCCCCTTAATGCTGCTACTTTTAAAGTAATGTGTTTCGATTTGAGAATTTCCTTCAAATTAATTAAATCCTCACACCACCTTTTAAATCTTTTTTGAATGTCTGACGGTAATGGTTTATCCCAATCATATCCAGTAATCCAATATTCCTGCAGAAGGATTTTACACGTAACAGTAAATGGGCTAATAAATCCTATGGGATCATGGAGTTTACCAATTGTTTTTAATATAAATCTCTTTGTAATTTCTTCATCTGTATTCAATATGGTAACCTCTGGTACTGGAATCTTTAGAATATTTTTTCTACTATCCCAATAATATCCTAAGACCTTGCCACAATCTGCTAATGGCACCAAACAAGGATTTTCTTCTTTGTCCCATTTCTGCTGTAAGGAAACAGTTTGTTTTCCATTTTCTCTTCTTAAAACTAGCCTTTTGTAAAACATTCTTCGTGTCTTGTTTCATTCTTATGGCTTCCTTTTCACTATCTACGCCACTTATTAATTCATCAACATACACACAATTTTCAATTAAATTACTAACAACTGGATAATTATTTCTGAAATTTTCAGCATGATGATTAAGTGTAGCTGCTAACAAAAATGTTCTACAAGTTGCTCCAAAAATAACTCGAGTCATTCTGTTCCGACCCTGTATACTCAATGTATAAATTTAATTTCTCTGCGCACCAGATGGCGCTAACTCAATAATCGTTCTTTGTCAGTCAAGCAATAAAATTTCAAAAGAACGGACGTGTCGTTTCTGTGTGCCAATATTATGGTCCGTCAGGCCGGAGAACGAAACTACATAAAAATTATTTTGGTGATGCATAGAAGCGGCCAACGACTGTTGAATCAAAAAGCAACAACAAAACCAGTGATTGAGTGAAGGTCACAAAACCAAAAATGGATACCCTTCTTAAAACCAAAAAAGATAATAAAAGGTAAGCTAACTCGTTTAATTTCGCAAGTCAATAGCTTACAAAATCAAACAAATTCTCTTTCTATTATTGGAAGTGTATGAAAATAACGTAAATTCTTTAGACAATGAAATAAACAAACTAAATAATGATATTCTTTATGCATGTTCTGATTCAGAATTCGATACATTTGAAAGTGAAATGCATGAACTGTTTTCTAAAATAAGTAATTTAAAAATCATTCTTAAAGACGAATCAAGAAAACTTTCAAAAATGATTGTCATAAAGTAACTAATGTCAACAATGTTAAACTTCCTAGAATAGAATTACCAGTTTTCACTTCTAATTACATAGATTGGATTTCTTTCGTGATTTATTTTTATCAGTGTTGGTAATAATGATAGTTTTAAGTAATAAAAATTGCAATATCTTAAACTTTCTGTTAAGGGAGAAGCATATACATTATTACAGTCTATTCAAATTACAGATGAGAATTTCAAATTAGCTTGGGATATGCTTACTGAGCGCTTTGAAAACGAAACAGAAATCATAAATGCAGCATTAAATAAATTAATTTCTCAGCCTATTCTTAAACATGAATCAGCAGGTTTGAGAAATTAATTGATACAACACAGCAATGTCTTGATACATTAAAAATTTTGAAACAGCCTGTTGAGCATTGGGATACCATTATTATTTTTCTTTCAAAGGGTAAGCTTGATAACGAAACACTGAGAGTGTGGGCGTTAGAGCAATCGAACAAAAAAAGCTTCTTCTTTCGCGGAATTCAAAACATTCATGCTGAATAGATCGTGTGCGCTTTCGTCTTTAGCGAAGTGCCAAAAAAGAAGAAAGTAGGAAGTCAATTTGATGGGAAAACGGTTGCAAATCAAAACAAAACAAATATTCTTTTTCATCTCAGATTGTTTCTAATTTATGCATTTACTGTCGAAATGATTCTCATTCGCGATTACATAATTGTGATAGTTTCTTAGATCTTTCAGTAAAGGAAAAATGGAATGTAATTAAAAAACATCATTTATGCGCTAATTGTTTAAAAGATAATAAAACTCATCCTATTTCTAAATGTCGCTCAGGCATGTGTAAATTATGTTCAAAATTGCATAATACATTATTGTGTTCGAAAAATACACATGATACAAAAATCGAAACACAAACAACAGATGAACATTCTACTATTAGTAGTAATAATGTAGTTGTACCTGTAACAAAAACAGTTTTATTGCCAACAGCAATTGTTAATGTTAAGGACATTAATGGTACATTACATAAATGCAGAATTCTTATCGATTCAGCAAGCCAAGGCTCATTTATTAGAGAAAGTTGTGTAAATTTATTGCAACTTAAACGTAATAGAATTAACATAAATGTTGATGGGCTTAGTTCTCGAAATGTAGGTAAGCTCTCAGGTTCAGTATCATTGCAAATATATCATCTCTATTTTATAAAAACACACACATATCACTGTAGATGCATTAATTATACCCAAAATCACTTGTGACCTTCCTCAATTCAAATTGATGCTTCAGCATTAACTTCATTCAAAAATATACAACTGGCTGATGTTACTTGCTTGCAGCCTGGTCCTATAGACATTCTCTTAGGTGCAGATGTGTTTGGAGAAATCGTGCTCCATAAAACATTACTAGTCCTGGACATTCGTTAACTGCACTAGAAACAATTTTCGGATGGGTTGTTTTAGAGCAAAACAAACAATATCTCAAAAACAATAATTACAAATCACGCTAATTGTACCGCAATCGAGTATCAACTTGATAAATTTTGGCAACTAGAAGAAGTTTCTGAAACTAAACCTTATTCAAAGGAGGAAATTGCATGTGAAAATCACTTCGAAGAAACATTCTTTCGTGATTCTACTGGCAGATTCAATGTCAATTTCCATTCCAATGACTCACACAATGAACTTGGATCATCTAGAGACATTGCATTGCGCCGTCTTCAACAAATTGAACGTCGCTTTTCTAAAAATCAATCTCTACTTGAACAATATCATAAATTCATGGACGAATACATAAAACTGGGGCACATGGAATTAGTTCCTGAAAGTGAAGTTAATAGTCCAGCCAAATCTAGCTTTTACCTTCCACACCATCCAGTTCCCAACAAAAATGGTGACAAGTTCCGGGTAGTGTTTGATGGATCTACTAAATCATCTAATGGTGTTTCTCTTAATGATATACTCATGGTGGGACCGCAAATACAGACTGATTTAACTACATTGCTTATTAAATTTAGGATGCATAAAATAGCGGTTGCTGCAGACATTGAAAAAATGTATAGACAAATAACTTTACAAGATCCAGATTTCCAAAGAATCGTCTGGCGCAAATCAAAATATGATGCAGTGAAGGATTACAGATTAATAAGACTGGCTTATGGCACTGCCTCAGCACCATACCTGGCTGTAAAATGTCTACAAAAATTAGCAGAAGAAGAAGCAGAGAAATATCCATTGGCTTCTAAGGCAGTTCTCGAAGACTTTTATGTTGATGATCTCATGTCTGGAGCGAATTCAATTTCCCAAGCCATGGAACTGCACCAACAATTAATGCAAATGTTGTCAAGTGCCAAATTTCCTTTGAGAAATGGGCACAAATTCTAAAGAATTTTTGAACTCAATTGATCAAAATTTACGGTTATCAAACACTTCTTTAAGCTTAGACAATGATGAAACTGTGAAAACATTGGGACTACTTTGGCAACCTGAGTTGGATATATTCTTTTCAAAACTAATCAATCATTTCTTGTAGATAACTTAACTAAGCGGACATTACTATCAACAATTTCAAAAATATTTGATCCTCTTGGATGGTTATCTCCAATTACCATTCATTACAAATTAATAATTCAAAAACTCTGGAAAAAATCAATTGCAGTGGGACGATACTATTCCTTCAACCATAGCATATGAATGGAAGCAGCTTTCAGAAAAACCCTTGTTCGTGAAAGACGTTCAAATTCCCAGATTCTTATTTTGGGATTCAAATAACAAATTTCAGTTACATGGCTTCAGTGATGCCTCGGAAAAGGCATATGCAGCAGCAATTTACTGTCGCTCAGTCTCAAGTACTGGTGAAATTAAAGTTCATCTAGTAATTGCTAAGACAAAAGTTGCTCCACTTAAAACTGTTTCACTTCCGAGATTGGAACTATGTGGTGCTCTGCTGTTAACTAAATTGATGGACTTCACTTGCAAGGCTATGAACACATCCATTTCCCAAGCTCAATTTTATACTGATTCTACCATCGTTCTATCCTGGATTGGTTCTTCTGCCAGCCGATGGAAATGCTTTGTGGCCAATAGAGTGGCAAAATACAAACTCTTTCTTCCCTATCCAGTGGCATCATGTTAGTGGAAACATTAATCCTGCTGATCTTGCTACTCGTGGCACATCATCTTCTGAACTACTTTCTTCATTATGGTTAAATGGTCCAAATTTTCTTTATAATCCACTTTCTTTTCAGATAAAGCAGCCTGAACTACCAGTTAGTGATCCTGTTCCAGAAGAAAGGTATTGTACTTTACAATCAACCACTGAAAACAAACCTCATTGTACTGACTTTGATATTTTTTATAAATTTTCATCCTTTTTTAAACTTAAACGTATAACAGCTTTGTGTTTAAGGTTTATGAACAATTGCAGAAATCCTATGAACAAATTAACAGGATTTTTGCAAACTTGTGAATTAACTAATGCGATGCATGTGTTAATAAAAATAGTTCAAACTAATGAGTTTAATAATGAGATCAATGCATTACAGAAAAATAAAACAATATCGTGTAATAGTAAAATTTTATCTCTAAATCCATTTCTTGATAATTCAGGCATTCTAAGAGTAGGTGGTCGTTTGAGACATGCAAATATAGTATACAATCAGAAACATCCTATTTTGTTGCCAACAAGGCATAGATTAACTGATCTCATTGTTAAACATTTTCATGAAAATCTTTTGCATGCTGGTTCACAACTTGTTCAATCATGTATTGCAGAACAGTATTGGATTATAGGTGTTAGAAATGTAATTAGGGATTTAATCAGAAAATGTGTAAAATGTTGTAGAATACGAGCTTCTGTAACCAATCAGATGATGAGCGATTTACCATCTTCTCGCATTTCTCCTGCTCCTGCATTCTTGCGATGTGGAGTGGATTATGCTGGTCCTTTTCAAATTAAAGCATGTAAAGGTAGAGGCTCCAAATCATACAAAGGGTATATAGCACTTTTGTTTGCTTTACTACAAGAGCTATACACCTAGAATTAGTTACCGACTTATCTGCAGATGCGTTCATTGCATCTCTTAAGAGATTTATTTCACGCAGAGGTAAATGTAGTGATATATACAGTGATTGTGGTACCAACTTTATTGGTGCAAAGCGCAAACTCATGGAAATTGAGAAACTTAGAAACTCCAAAAATTATAATCAAAATGTAAACAATTTTATGTCTGAAAATGGTATTAATTGGCATTTAAATGTTCCAGGTGCACTCACATGGGTGGACTATGGGAAGCTGGCATAAAGTCTACCAAATTTCATTTAAAACGCGTTATAGGGGAGACAAACTAACTTATGAAGAATTTGAAACATTGTTAACTCAAATAGAGGCTTGTCTTAATTCTAGACCTTTAACTGCATTATCTACTGATCCAAATGACTTGTCAGCCTTAACACCTGGCCATTTTATTATTGGTAGGGCATTAACAAGCCTTCCTGAACCAAATTACGTTGATACAAACATTTCTTTTCTTTCAAAATGGCAGCATATTCAAAAAATGGTGAAACAGTTTTGAAACGTTGGCATAAGGAATATCTCACACGGTTGCAGCAAAGGCCAAAATGGCTACTGCCGACTAAAAATTATCAAATTAATGATCTATGTCTTTTAAAAGAGGACAATTTACCCCCAACAAAATGGAAAATGGGTAGAATAATTCAATTGCACCCTGGACTTGACAATAATGTTAGGGTAGTTACTCTTAAAACATCAGATGGTGTATACAAAGAAACATAACAAAATTATGCCAACTTCCTGTGTAATGCCAAATTCATGGTTAAATTTAAATAAAATTTTATTTCTTATATATGTACAATTTTATACTTCCATTGCATTTTAACATATAAAACTTTTTTTATTTATGTGTTTGTTTTATATTTTTTCATTTATGTTCATTTATTTGTATATCTAATCTTTATTTGTAAAGTATATTTGTATATCTAATTTTTTTTGTATGTTACATATTCTGTTTCTTTGAAATAATATTTCAAGGTGGGCGGCATGTTCCGACCCTGTATACTCAATGTATAAATTTAATTTCTCTGCGCACCAGATGGCGCTAACTCAATAATCGTTCTTTGTCAGTCAAGCAATAAAATTTCAAAAGAACGGACGTGTCGTTTCTGTGTGCCAATACATTCTGAGAACTTTATATTCTTTTTCTAATTCCCCATTTAACCAAAGAAATCTAACTGCATCTCGATCTTCAGGTGATAGTGAGATCTGCAAAAATGCTTCTTCGATATCTGCTGTAAATGCAATTTTATGTCGTCGAAAGATAATTAATATTCCTAATAATTCTGGATTAAGATTTGGTCCAGCATCTAAACATTCATTTAATGAAAAGGAATTTGTGGCATGAGCAGAGGCATCAAAATACCACACGTAATTTTGTTGTAACCTTATCTTCCCTAAGTACTCCTTGATGTGGGAGGTAAAATGATATTTTCTCAGGATTATCAGAAACTTCTTCCGCTATTCCTTTCTCAAGGTAACCATCGGTAATTGTTTGATATCTTTTGAAGAATTCTTGATTTTCTTAAATTTCCTAGTTAAACTATTTAGTCTGTTAAAAGCTATTTGAGAGTTGTCTTTTAACTCCTCAACTTTTTCGTTAAAGGGTAGTTTAACTTGATAACGGTTATCTATAAGACTAATGGATTTTTCAAACTGGTTTAAAATTTCGTTTTCTTTAGCAGTATTATCACTTTTGTTTTTAATTCCAATTAATTCAATTTCCCAAAATTTGCGTAATATCATGTTAGATTCGACATCTAGATTGCTTCCTATTGTATGAACAGGACTTTCATAATGTTCGCAGACTGCTGTGTGATCATCCTATTTGATGTAGCAGCTGAACCATGAATTGTCCAGCCTAACATCGTTTCACAAGCAACTAAAGTTCCTGACAATCTACGAACTTTACCAGTCACAATTTTCCAGTAGTAATCACTGCCAATTAACAAAGAAAGCTGTAAATGTCGTTCATTGAAGCTTTGATCTGCTATTTTTATTCTGTTTTTCTTACATTCTATAATGATATCTTTTGCAGGTGCACTCATATGAGCACTGCTTATATTCGGTGTTTCTAAGGCTTCGATAACTAAATGTTTTCTCTTAAAGGGACAATTTATTTCTACTCTCACTTTATTTCTTTTTCTATAATCGGTTCAGTAGAACCAAACGTATAAATTTTCAACTCTTCTTGTCCTATTATTTCTAAATTTAACTCTTTAGAAACCCGCTCAAGGATGAAAGATCTACAACTACCATTATCTATAGAACATCGAAATTTGTTTTTTCTATTATTTCTTACGATATTTACAGTTGCGGTTTGCAAATAAATATTATTAATTTTGTCCTCTTCTGAGACAGAAGTGACAGCAGTATCCGATTTCATATCAATTTTATTAATGTTTTCATGCAATAAACTATTATGTTTCCCCTTACAACTATACACCGCATTTTCGAAAAACAGTTGTACGCAGTATGATTTCTTTTAAAACATAAAAAACATTTTCCCTTCTCTTCTAAGGCATTTTTTCTCTCGTGAACAGACTTAACACATTCTTTACTACTGTGTTTATTTGGGGTGTCACTCTCGCAAAATTTCCCCTCCCTTTCTGTGGTTCCGACATTTAACGCCAGCGCAGTCGCATTTGTTTGTATTTTGGTGTGGGGTGAAAAGAATTATGATCTTTCAGAGGGAAATATTTCGGATATCCCTTTGAGTGCGACTGGTCTTTCACTTCATTGGTATCGCGAAATAAAATTGTTTTTTTCCTGTTTTCGATTTCATTTCTTAAAAATTCTAAAAGTTTTAAGCAATCCCAGTCATCATTTTTATTATATCTATTATATTCTAAAACTATACTTTCTGGCAACAATTTTAATAAAATAGGAAATAATAAGCTACCATAGTTATTCATTTGTATTCCAGCAGCTTCCAGTGAGCGAACTTGAACATAACATGTATCGCATAACTGGTGCAATTCTTTTAACTGTCCGCATGATTTCACAAGACGCATATTTAATAATACATTTATATGAGCTCTAACAATAATATCTTTTTGCCCATATCTTTTCCTAAGTAACTTTACACAGCAGTATTATAATTATTTTCTGTTAAAGTCAAACCCTGAATCGAAACCAAAGCTTCACCTTTTAAAAATGATTTTAAGTACCTAAATTTATCCGTATTCGATAAATTCTTATTTTCATGTATCGATCCCTCAAACTGACTCCAAAATTCTTGCCAATTTTCGTATTTACCATAAAATGGTTCTATAGTTAATTTTGGTAGTCTTACATTAATTTCGTTTATCGATGTTACGGGTACATTTGCTACTTCTAACAGTTTGGTTCTGATTTCAAAAGGGTATTTATTTTCGATTTAGCAGAAATCATCTTTTCTCTTATTTCCTGACTCGAAATTATTTCTGCTTCTAACAGATCTAAATCACCGATATAATTTTCAATTTGTAGATCTAATTCATAAATTAGCTCTGACTTTTCACATAATTTTTGTAAAAGTTCGTTTAGAGTCACTTTATCAACAATTTCTAATTCGAGCTGCTCATTAACCTTATTTAATATTCTTGTTAACAAACCTCTAATGGTTGAGCGTTTTCTTTTCAATTTATCAAGATTCAAAGCAACCACTATTTCGTTTGATTCGGCTGACATATTTAATTTCAAATATATTGTAGAAACAATAAAATAATTAAATATATTCTCATACAAGCAAAAACAAATAATAATAAAATCAAATACTGCTGTATTCTGTTACTCATTTACATCAAATACAAAATAAATTTCATAATCTAAATCCTAATACTGGTTTCCCGGTTTTCGGCACCATGAAATATTTTTCTATTAACTCTCTTATTTCATATCATTTTTATCAAATGAACTTAATAATAAATCAATTCAAATTCTAAATAAGCTTACCTTGAGCAGGTTTTTTCTTTATTAAACATAGTACATAAACAGGACAATACAAGACTGGACATAGAACAAACAGCTATCTGGCTAAGCGCATAATCTTATTCTGTTTGTAAACAAATATTCGTATACAGCGCCACCTATAGATATATAGTTGCAACACAGGATATCATTGATTGAAAAATAGGGTACCAGAATTTTCTCACTTATTGAAATTAGTAATTTTTTAAAGATGTGCTTATAAATATTTCATTGTAAGAAAATATCTTTTTAAAAGTGAAATCTGCTTCATGAAACTTTATTACATGCAAACTAGGAGTAGTAAATTTCGCATTTTGTCACTTTTAATGAAACTTCAATGAAAGAATTTTGTTTGAAGATTTCATGTATCAATATTCACAAAAAAAGCAATGATTTTATTTTCTGAGAAGTTCATTATAAATAACATAATTATCTAATAAATATAATTATTATATTTAATAAATACAATTATTGTTTATTAGAAATTTAATAACGAGGAAATATGCCATTTTTAAGCAAAATATGTTTGTAAAATTATTTTTGCTCAGGAGAAAAAGCATTCTAAAAATCATAAAAATATTTCATGGCGCTTAAAGTTTTTTTTTTTTTTTTTTTTTTTTAATGATTTAAAGTTTTAGTGCATGTTTTTACCATGGAACAAAATACTGTTAAACTAGTTTCTAATCTTTAAAAATACTAATAGACGATGACAGAACTGCTTATGAAATACAAATCTACTCTAATGAATCGATATTGATGCCAAATGTACTTACCACATAACGCTACTATTTTTCCATATACAAATTAGGCCTAAAAATGCAAAAATTTTCAATGAGTTCAACCTCGCATCAATTATAACTTAAGATAGGTTAATTTAAGTATTGGGTATACATTTATGCTTGTCTATTTCTGCTGATTATTCATATTTTTGAACTGAATCATGTTCATGATTCACTGAATTTTATGATGTCCATCTAATTTAATTTTTAAAGATCGTTTTTGGAAAGAGAAATCGTACTGGATACATCAACACGAAAAACTCAAAAATTACGGTTTCTCCTAAAATTAGCATCAATCAAACATTAAATATCTGACTGTAATGTAAGAAAGAGCAGTTACTTATTTGCAGGATCATCTCAATAAAGTTACCTTATTTCATTATCAGAAATATTTCCTTAAGGACTTTAGAATAAAAACCACCTGCTATTATAACCTCAGTTGATTGGTGGGTTTGAGCATTTGCATTGTGAAAATACCAGACTTATGGATACTATTCCACTTCTTCTCCCTCTTTCTTTTGTCTTTGTTACCACATGGGAAGTGGGGCAAGAGGGCGAATAAATTGAAAGCATCTTTTTGCAACATGTTTAATAAATGAACAACTTTATGCATTAAAGATCCAGCTAGATGTTCTATTAAACTAATTTAGTTGCCTTTGATTAGTAACTTCCATTATAAAAAAAACTTGGATTAATTGAAACACACAATAAAAATGCCTTAATGAGCGCATATCATTATAGTTAAAGATTTGAAATGAAATCAATAAATGTTAAAAATAGACAATAAAAACAGTATTATGAATTACTATTTTGAACCATGTTGAATTTAAAACTTAGCTTCTTTAAACGCAGAAATAAATAAAACCAAGTTCATAATACCCTCACAAATGTATATTTAAAAATTTGTAACTTTGGGAAACGAGCCTATATTTTTAAAATGTGCAGCAGAAAAAATTTTAAAGATTCAATTCAATGATGAAATTTCAATTTATTTAAAATGGAGTTTATTTTGTGGAAACGTGCATGAAATTATTTTTAATAAAGCAAGTTGAGAAAGCATACTGCGCGTGGAAAATTTCAGTAAAAAATAAATTATGCGCTATATTTATTATGATCTCCTTGAAATTTTTGATTTCGAAAAGAATTGTTAACATTAAGCACATACACCTGTCTAAACTGTAACTTTAGCCATTTCAATACTTCAGATCTTAAACTGATTCTGTTTAGTAAAATGAACATCTAAATGGAATTAGAACTTTTTGCTTTTTTAAAATTAATTTTTTTATGATTTATTTAATATAAATGAATTTTTAATTAAAATAAAAAAATAATTCATTTATAAACTCTATATATTGCCAGAAAAGTCAGAGTGGCAAAGACACACTGAACAACCTAAGAATTAAAGAACATTATAGAGTCAACATTAATTCAATTTTTACATAATGCTTTTCTTTAACAGTTCCTTAAATATCAGTAAAAATTTCAGAAAGATAAAACACAAATCATTTAAAAGTTATAATAATTAAAAAAGCAGTCAGAAAAAGTTTGCATACAGATGAGAAAAAGTCTAAAAAAATAGCTTCCATGGATTGACCATTAAATTTAAATGTCTAGTTGGAAAACCTTTATGTCTAAGAACCTCTTCCAAGCATAGTGAATTAGCTTGGCGGTATCTGAAGATGAAATATTATTCTATTCCAATATAATTACTCTTTTTATCATATAGTTCGATATGTTATGTTGCGTTCCCATAACTGTTCGATGGGGTTTAAGTTTGCAACTGATATTTGATATTGTACAACAACCAGAGTGGGCAGTGTTTTTTGTATCATTATCTGGTTGAGACCTAAAGTCATCGTCTTGTGCACTCTGCTTCAAATTTTCTTTTAATATATTTAGATATCCTATTGATCTGATATGGAGTTTATAAAAGTTAATTGACCAAACCATTAACATCGTTCGCCAAGTTTTTGAGGAGTCATATTATTCTTAACTTGGGACAGAAATGATATTTATTACAACATTGCACTTGGTCTTTTATATTTCTTATCAGTAATTTGAAGCATATAATGATAAATTTTTTAAAAATATAATAATACAGAAAATAAAAAGAAAACTCTGGTATATTTATCGAGAGCTACAAATAATCCTTCATGTGGCTTCGAATTGCAGGTTGGCCACCCCTGGTATAGTATCTTCATAAAGAGATTTTTAATCTATCAAATGCTATTTGAGATGCAGTAATTTTTAGATTAAGCTCAAGGATTTCAGGATGCATATCTTTTCTCGTAAAATCAGTTTAGATTTTACGAGAAATTGTTACTCCGAGGATTTAAGACGACAGCTTTCAATGACTTGTAATTATTAATTACTCTTAAGATAGAAGAATAAGTTCTTCTGACTATCTTTCCAATTGCTCGAAGAGTTTTACCTTGATTCCTAACTCTTTGACGATTTTTTTTTCAGCACTCTCTTTTCCATTAGAATCCATTATAAGTTTATTTGTTTGCAAATACTATTGTATCATATCAACAAAACAATGTTTTTTATTATATTTGTTGTTTCCACTAGAGTTAAATTGAATAAATAATAAAAAATAAATGTAGACAACATTCCATTTTATATAAGCTCATGGAGGCTAAAAAAATATTAAGATTAATTTGCAAATATCTTTTTAATTATTATTATTACTTTTAACTATGAGTCATCTTTCTAAAATTAGTACTGATGGTTAAGGAATTGTTGAAGAAAATCTTAATAAAATTAAAATAAACTTAATATTGACACTATAATATACATTTATTCACTGTAGAATGTTTACTGTGCATTTGTATGCAGACCTTTTCTGGTAAGTGTATATAAATATAAAAAAATTTCAATAAAAATGCACTCTTGTTAAATAACCTTATGCACAACTTTTTTTAATAATTTCCAGTTATTATAGCTTATAATCAATGAGAATTATTTCATGTATGATTTCAGATTTATTTTTACCGTCTAATAATAACTGGTTAAAATTATTTTTTAATGGCCAAATTTGTCAAAATAAACAAAATTTCAATTCTTTTTTTTAAATTACAATTGTGACGTTTATTTAATTTTTTTAAATTTCGTTAGTTTGTGATAATAACACTCTTATGTAACTAACATTCCCCATAATTATATATTTGTATAAAGTTGAATTTGTCTCCATATTTGATAAGGCAGAAATTCGCCCTAATATCACTGATAATGAAGAATTAAATTTAACTTTGAAATTATTAAACACTGAAAATGCATAGTAACGAAAATTTAAAAAATGTCACAATAAATCTGATTTGAACTAAAATAATTAAATCAAACTAAGTTATATATATATATATATATATATATATATATATATATATATATATATATATATATATATATATATATATATATATATACTTTTTAACAAAATGTTATACACATTAAATTTACAGTTTTTCTGATTTATCTGAGCTCTGTAGGAAAGAATTGTGTTCAACCAGGTTATGAAGTTTAAAATGGATTTTGAATCATTACAAACATGGATGTTCCGGAAAGACGAATTCATGAAATAGTGAGCAAAAGGTCAGAAAACTAAAAATTTAGCGGATTTTTTTTTTCTAATCTTAATTAAATATCGCAATATCATACTGATTTTAGTACCATATGAAATGAATCTTAACAGAATATTACTTTCTGAAACTTGTGTATAGGCAACAATATAAACAAATTTATAACAACCAAGAAGGTCTGTTTAGGTATAATTTTTTTTCATTATATCATTGTTTGATATTGTTTGTCTAATAACAGTTATTCTTATTGTGTGTAAAAAAACCCCTCAAAACAAACGTTATTTTTTAAAAACTAGTTGACTATTGAATAAATTACACAAAAAACAAAATCATACAAGCAATTTATTACAGTATTTGGTAATATTTCCGAGACGCACAAAAAACTAGATAAACACCAGCTTCCAAATGAACCCAAAAAATCCTCCTCACTTTGATGTGTGAGGGAAGAAAAAATTATCAGCAATAAACAAATCTCATTTCATGACAGAATCCCCATCTTAGTCCAACGTGACGAGATGGCAAATTTTTTGTACATTAGAGAGACCGTGTTTATGAGGCAGGGCGATAAAATATATAATATTTCAAATGGGGTCATAATCAGAGGGGTTGTAGGAAGGTCAGTGAGCCCTAAGCGGGGTCCTGGCAGAAGAACATAGTTTTTCTTATTTCTGTTTGAAAGCATGCATTGCAGTCGTCAGGACGTGAAAGAAGAAATGCAGTCAGTGATGTTATGTTTGAAATCATAAGCAAGGTTCAAGAACAAAACACTGTTTACAATGATGCCAATTTTAACTGGTAAACGTTCGAATAAACAATTTACCTTGATTTATTAATCGATAACATAAAACTCAAATATCTCATATCAATTTATCAAAAGTCATATAGTTTTGATGAATTTTTAGAAATATTCAAGTAATAAAATCAAGGAAGTAATGTTGCTTATTTAGCTCCTGAACAAGGCAAATTTGGCGGCCACCCACAACCTTCAAGTTTATCCCAAATTTAAGAAGTAACAAAATAATTCTTTAGATTAACAGAGCAGTTAAATTTTATTGCTGTCAAATTCAGCACAATGTTTCATGTCCTTTTCCTTCAGAATATAATTTTAAAATGTGCTTTCTTAGGCCAATATAATATTGCATTTTAGGCTTCATTAGCCAATATTCTAAACCTGATAGAATTGACTTGAATGCATATGAATGCCTAAAAATATGTAGATATTTATGATGTTAATTTACTTATAAATAATAAAATCTTAAATTTATAGCTATAAATATTATGAGCAGTTATTTTTCAAATAGCTATACACATTTATGGGCCAAATAGGGGGGAAATATATTTATTATAATTATTTAACAAAATAAAAAAACTTTTCTTTTTCCAAAATCATGATATACATAGTATGATGTATTTATTGACCTTTTTTCGTTTTCTTATAAATTTTATGAAATAATAGGTGAAAATAAATACAATCTTTTTTCCTAAGTTTAGATTGTTTATGGCTTACCGGTTGCTTAAGGTTAAGCAGACAGTTTAAAGTGGATTCGGAGCCACTAAAAGCATTCTTGCCCACGGTGGGATTTGAATCCATGTATTGTTGAACCGAAGGCTACAGAGCAAATCTTTCGACTGAAGACATCGTCTGCATACTTGCTTAAGTGATACAAGGGATTAAAAAAATGAGTAGAGATATTTACATAGAAGAAAATTTCCTGTTAATATCGTTTTTTACCCCCTTAAATGTTTTGAATCCAATTTCTTATAAAAAATGAATCTTTTCTACAAAAAGTGTCATTATTTTTCTACTAATTTATTGTATTTATTAACAAATATTATACTAACTTACCACAGCTGATTTTGATTACTTAATAACAGCAATCGAGAGAACAACAAACACAAGTTATATTTAAACAAAATGGAAAGTTGTTCTATCGTCATTTAGAGCAAATATGCGAACTCAAGTATAAAGCAGATGAAAGGATCCTGACTTAAATTACATCAGTACACCGGACTTTTATATATGTAATAACATTTGTATTTAGATTTTACTTTAACGACTGTGTATCGGTCAGTTTAATTTTTCAAAATAAAAGTAACTAATCTGTCGTGTGTAAACTTCGTTACAAAAAATCCTACGAAATTTATGTAACTGTGACCGACAATAAAAACCATTCAGCTGGATCTTTCATTCAAATAATATATTTCGGTTTTTCTAAAAATAAAGCATTACAGAAAATCTGTGAATATCAGTCAAGCACATTTGTAAAATGTTATTGAGAACCTATTTTTCTATTCTGTATGCCGTAAAAATGTTGGTTTAAGTCTCTCTTGCACCGAGATAATTATTCATTAGATTTAATAGCGCCTTGTTAAGAACAGGTAACGTCATTCCAAAAACAAATCAAATATACTAACATATCCAGAGATATGTATGCAATCTTTGCGATTATTTAATACCAGTGTACTTAAATTTAGGGAAGTTCCAGGAAACTACCTAATAATTGTCTTACAAGAGTTCTTCTTTACTAAAGCTATTGGAGAATTATTCCTAACTTGTGCAAAATATACTGATCATTTCGTAGCGCAGGCAAGTTCATCTGCATTGGTTGATACTACTATAACATCGAATTAAATGCAAAGATATTATGAAGAATAGTACCAATCAGTTACCCACGTGTACAATGCCGTGTCCGGCCTGATTCCATTATTTTATTTTGGTAGTAAAACTATAATTGATATAGGAGAATTTATTTAACTTTTCTTTATGTTATTCATTCTTTATATTATTCATTATTTATTTTTCTTGAAAAAGCGTAAATTAATCACTTATTTTGATTACAATATTTTGTAGGCTGTGGTAGCCTAGTGGCATCGGTCTTTTCTCCAGATGGGCTAGGTTCTATTCCCAATGTCGCCAAAAATCCACCGAGTACATGCGATATACGTGCTCGTTAAATCTGTGGAATTGAAAGTCCAGTGGTGGGTTGTTGAGCAATTACCACAGTTGTAATGGACTGAAGAAAATTTCCTTCCTCAACAGATCAATGTCGAAATTGAGGGAGTGAATCCTCTGGTGGGACCATCTACCAGAGGAATCTTAGAGCAAAGTGGTACTTTCACCTTTGTAGTGTTCTGGTTAAAATAAAAAGACAAACTCTTCTAATTTAATTTCTCATAATCGTCGGCTAGCGAGCTTGACATGTCCAAGTGTCATAAATAACAACATGTAAAAAAAATGTGTAACTAAAATAAGTGACCTCTTTAAACTTAGAAAAACCTAACACTACAGCTTGAATCCGAAAACTTCTAGGAACCTAGAACTACAGCTTGATACAGCAATAATTAACAAATAAGTATACAATTTACTGTTTATTAATTTTTCTAGGTTAAAATACCAATTTTAGACTTGATATACATAAGATACTTCAATAACACCAAATAAATATATAGCTGTTCCCGAAATGAAAAAAATTTATAAGGATCTATATTACATAATAGAGTTGAATCGCATATTGCTATTATATTCTCCAAAGGTTTTAAATCAAAACATACGAGAACAATAATGTTAATGTGATTATTTTCCTCCTTTTCAGTTTCGATTACACATTTCAATTAAATTCAATACTACAGCAGTTCTTGAGAAAAATAAAAATCCATATTGCACAAAAATTCCGATTCAAATGATAAAGCATGAACACACCACAAGAAGTACCTAAAGACTTATTGTAATCATCCTGAGTATTCTCCTTATCTTTTCCTTTGTAAATAATTTTATAGGAATTTTGTGTACCAAGAATTATTGTCATCATCTAAGTGCTTATTACTAGGATTACTCAATTACTTAGTCAAAAAACAAGTCATGTGAAAAGTGCATCCAATGGGAGCACTTACAATAATAACTTTGTATTATTCATTATTGTATCTCTTATTTCTGATTTGTTAATCACCAGGCTAAGACTATCCAAGGATTCTAATTCCTTAGAAAACGAGGTACATGGCCGAAAGGCTATAAACCTCCCTCAATCCTAGACAAAAAAAAAAAAAAAAAAAAAAAAAAAAGCACCTTTGAATTTTTTTCTAGTTTTCCTAAAGTCATTAGAAATCATTCTCTATAACTAACCGCCCCCTGCAGAACGTGAAACTTTCAAAGTAAACTACTTTCAAAGTAAACGGGGGTGTGGGGTGCGAAGAAGAATGTCACAGGATTCGAAGAACGTTCTATTTATTTAGCTGATCCGGCGCTTCCAACTACTTCCGGTACGATCCTGACAAGTGACGAGGAACACTAGGGATGACATATGCGACGTCTCTTTCTCGAAAGATCAGACGATTAACGGAGGAAGGAGTTATTTTCTTTGGAAGTCTTCAGTCTCTATTGTATCCTACTGTAATTCACGATTTCTAGAAAATGATTCCCTCTTCCGGGGTGGTCCGAAAAGAAAAAGCATAAATATTTCTATAAATAGATAAGCAAGGAAGAAAATACCCTACTTTTTTCTATACGTAAAAAAAGGCTATTTTTTTTTTATAAATTAATTGACTGAATGTCTAACGTGATATTTCTTTAATTTTTTTCGAGATTAAAACAAAAAAGTTTCTTCCAAAAATCATCTATTTGCTATTCGCACTGAAAAGTAATTTTATTAATTGTCTCCATTCATTTAAATTAATTGTTTTTTTTTTTTTTTATCTTAGTGTTTTATTTGCTTCTCGCTTTGGTCAATTTAAAGATTAAATTCCCATAACAGAAAATAAAACTTTTAAAATTGGAAGTTTTTTTTTTTTATAAATGTAAGTGATTTACAAAATTTATTAACGGTATTGAAACCAATATTTATAAATATGAAAAAAAAAATCCCACCTCTACTTTTAATGATTGATATTGTTACAAATTTATAATTATTATATATGTCCTAAAATATATCGGACAGATCGGAAATACTCACATTTTGGACAAAAATTGCAGTATTTAGACGTGTTATACGTTAAAAGCGGATTTTCTAATAATTTGGTGACTTGGCGATGTTTTGGCGAGAAAACTTGGCGATTTGGCGAGAAATAGATATTTCTGGAAACATTCATCACCTAAGCTCTAGGACCAATATTTAGCGAGATAGCCTAGAAGCTTCCAGAACCTTGGAGAAATTAGTAGATTTTCCCGCCAAGTCGGGTATAAATACCGCAGCCCGACATAGTTTTGTAAAGAGAGTCAGTGAGTAAAGACGATTAGTCGTGACTGCTGTTCTCTGCCTGAGATATTTGAGACCTGTGATTGGAAACTGTTACTTATTGAATTCCACGAATTGTAGCTGTATAATTGTCATTATTACAGCTGGTATATCTAGTAGAATTTTTTTACGAATAAAAGCCTTTTGTTCATTGAGTGGTTGCTTTCTTCAACTCTCAATCCGCACGAACCCCGAAGCTCGGTACAACTGGTGGTAGAAGTGGGGTTGAAGAGTTGATGCAGCGTGTCACAACAAAAATGGATATGGATTTAATGAAAAGTCTTCCGGAAAAATTAACGGAGCAGATGGCTGAGATGAAAGCTGAACAAGAAGAGCTTAAAACCGAGATGACGAAAGAGATAAAATCTGGACATGTGGAGCTTAAAAAGGAACTTAAGAAGGACATTGTAAGTGTTAAAGAATTCTCTAACATCATTTAAAAGAAGATGAATGCAATGGAAGTTAAGGTAACTTCAGCTGAAACTAAGGTTTTGGAGATCGAATAAAACGTTGAAGAAGCATTAGACAATATGAATAAGAAGATTGAAAGCTTGAAGAAACAAAAGTCAAACAGACATGGGGAACTCGATGTGGCATTTATGCCTTCCCTAGCCACGATTAAACTCTCAACATTCGATGGAAAATCATCCTGGCAAGTATACAAGATCCAGTTTATGACGGTAGCGGAAGCTAATGGATGGAATCCCCGGGCCCAAGCTTTTCACCTGGCGGCTTCTTTAAGAGGAGACGCAGGCGATATCCTCGAGACGCTTCCGGAAAAGCAGAGGCACGATTTCCAAGCCCTAACGAGTGCGCTTGAGCTGCGGTTTGAAGAAAAGTGCAATAAAGAATATAGCAGATTACAATTAAAATCCCGCTATCAAAAAGCGGGTGAAAGTCTGCAAGAATTGGCTGCTGATATTCAGCGGCTTTCCCATTTGGCATTTTCGGACTGCCCAGCTGAGACACGTCAAGATCTGGCTCTCCATTACTTTATCAATAGTGTGCGGGATCCGGAGATACAGAAAGCACTTAGACTCGCCGATGTCAAAGATATCGGATCTGCTCTAGTCTACGCACTTGAAATAGAGGCTGCCTAGCAGGCCGCGCGTAAAGACTGGCACTCAATCAGAGCCGTCTCTGCTACTGACACGGACTATGATCTAAGAAAACAAACTGAAGATCTGCAGCGAAAATTCCGTAGCTTAGAACTGAGTAAAAGTGGCAGAAACACGAAAATTTAGTGTGGTCTTGCGGTGCAGTCGGGCACGTCTGTAGAGACTGCCCAAAACCAAAAGATGGTGGAAATGATCTTCCACCACAGCAGGGAAACTAATATGTGGCCATCTCGCGGGGCAAAGATGTCCAGAGAGTCAGAAGCCCCATTTTAAATTGTTTCACATTTCTTCCGTAAGTGGCGGCGACAACAGACTTTTCGTTATGGGACATGTCAATGAAGTTCCCTGCAGAATAATAATCGATACTGGAGCCAACGTAACCATCATTAGGACAGATCTGGCTCGCAAACTTGGTGAGAAACTCATCTGGACGCCACCCTGCATTACCCTCCAAACTGTGACTGGTGATGAGATTAAAGTGTATGGAAAAGTCAATCTAAGCATTGCATTTGGTAATGCCTTGTACCATCATATGGCATATGTCGCTGATATAAAAGAAGAATTTACTCTCAGATTGGATTTCCTCAAAGAAAACCATTTGAAGTTAGATTTTAAAAATAACGAACTACATTCGTGTTCTGATAGCGTAGCAATATTTAAGGCGAAATATTCAGATATTAAAACAGTCCACCATATAACTGCAAAGAGTGAAACAACATTACCACCAAGAACTGAGGTGATAGCTTCCGAAGCTCATTCAGAAGATAATAATTTTCATTATGGATTGATTGAATATCCAGATTCTGACAATAGCTTTAAAGAAGTACTAGTGGCTTCTTCACTCGTCGACCTTTCACGAAATGTAATCCTGGTAAGAGTTGCTAATCTAAGCGATAAGGAAAAACTAATAAAAGAAGGAGGAGTGCTGGCGACTTGTACTCCAGTGACTTGTTTTAACAGAAATTGTCAAGCCACACTATCTGAGCCTCCTGACACTCTAATTAATGAACTCCTTCAGAATGCAGAGTTAGATGATAAACAGAAGAATGCGTCAAGAAATCTATTATTAGAATTCGGAGATCTCTTTTCCAAGAAATCAGATGATGTTGGTTGAACCAAAATAACGCAGCTACGAATCGATACAGGAAATCACCCATCCATTAAAAAACATCCGAGAATACTACCATTCGCTAAACAAGAACATGTGGATAATCTTCTGATGGAAATGCAGCAGAATGACATTATTGAGCCATTAGAAAGTCCTTGGGCTTCACCTATTGTTTTAGAAAAATGGTTCTACCTGATTTTACGTTGACTATCGTCGGTTAAACAGCATCACTAAAAAAGATAGTTACCCTCTTCCTAGGATTGACGATACTCTTGATGTTTTATCCGGAAATCAATGGTTTTCGACTTTATTCCTCAAGATTGGTTACTGGCAAATGGAGATACATCCTAAGCTTCGGAAAAAAAATGCGTTCATCACAGGACAAGTACTTTGGCAGTTCAAGGTTATGCCATTTGGGCTTTTCAATACACCTGCAACATTTGAACGCCTGATAGAGACTGTGTTACGAGGACTTTCCTACGAATCTTGTTTGGTATATTTGGACGATATCATTGTAGGGCGCACATTCGAAGACCATCTAAAAAACATCCGAAAGGTGTTGGAAAAATTAAAAATGGCCAACCTGAAGCTGAATTCTTGCAAATGTAATTTATTTCGACATGAAGTAACCCATCTGGGACACATTATGTCTGCTGAAGATATAAGAACAGATCCTGAGAAGATCTCTGCAGTTAAGGACTGGAGTTGTCCAGAAGATGTCCACCAATTAAGAAGTTTTCTTGGACTATTCACGTATTACAGGAAATTTGTTAAGGGTTTTCAAGTATTGCTAGACCCCTTCACAAGTTGACAGAAGTTAAAGACAGATTTCTATGGACAGATGAATGTGAGAAAGCTTTTAAACAACTGAAGGAAGCGTTGACATCTTCGCCCGTTCTTGCATATCCCCATCCCGGAAAATTATTCAATTTAGGCACAGATGCCAATAACGAGAATATCGGAGCTGTTTTGTCGCAGGAAATTGATGATAAAGAATATGTCATTGCTTATTGGAGTAAATGTTTGTCGAAACCGGAGCGAAATTATTGTACAACCAGGAAGGAATTGCTAGCAATCGTTAAAGCCATAGCACATTTCCACCATTATCAGTATGGAAGAAAGTTCTTGCTTCGGACAGATCACGCATCCTTAACCTGTCTTTTAAATTGAACCTGTCTTTTAAAAATCTAGAAGGACAGGTAGCCAGATGGATTTAACGAATCCAGGAGTTTGAAATACGTCATCGCAAATGCACTCTTCATGGAAATGCTGATGCTTTATCAAGGATACCGTGTAATGGAAGCTGCCGATATTGTTCTAGAGTAAAGAAGAACTATCAATCAGTAAATCCTTCGGTACGCCGAGTTACTGTTTCACCGCAAACCAGACCCATGGAGTGATGAAGGACTTACAGAAGCCCAAAAACAAGACCCAGATGGGATGTTTGGGACTCACTCCATATTAGAAATGGCGTGTTATACAGGAAATGGGAGAATTTCAGATGTTTTGAAAGAATTGCACAGTAGCTCAACTGGAGGCCTTTTCGAAGTAATGAAGACTCCATAGAAAGTTCGAGAACGCTTCTATTGGAGCGAAACTAGACAAGATGTAGAGAAATAGTGCCAATCTTGTGATGACTGTGCGGCACGTAAGGGAATCAGCAAGATTGGGATGTGAAGCTACCGCTGTTTCTGCTTGCATATCGCAGTGCTGTCCGTGAGACTACCGGATATACTCCCTCACAAATGCTCTTTGGTCGCGAACTTCTTTCCCTTGTGATCATTAGTTTTGTCGTCAACCGGATACATCTTCATCACCAGAGGAATACCTTCGAGACCTTCAGGCACGTCTTGAAGATGTCCATAACTTTGCTCGAGACCGAATCAACCTGACGACCAAAAGAATGAAGACTAGGCATGACACAAGGGCGGCAAGATATGAATTTCAGGAAGGTGACAAAGTTTGGTTGTGGAACCCGGACCAAACTAGGACCTGGGTAGCACTGGTGCAGCTGGTCTACATCCGCTTGTTGGACTCGGTGATGGGTGGTGCGCTCAGGTCCCGAAATTTTATGTTTTACTTATGGAGAATGTGAACTTTCTTCTCTCCCACGGGAGCAACTAATGAAAGAAATAAGTGCATAGTTTTTTGTAATTAAAAGAAAGGTAGATACTTTTGAAAAAGTATCGCCTTTCTTTATACATAAAGGAATATCGGGAGCCATAGGAGACGTGAAAAATATATGGAAGTTACGCTCAGGAGACCAGATGGTAGAGGTAGCATCAAACACCCAAGCAGCTCCAATTATTAATATACACATGCTTGCACACCTAGAGGTGACTGTCTGTCCTCATGGAAATTTGAATTTTTATATAAGCCTTGAGTAGTGAAGATTTAAAAAATGCTGTTGCCGCGCCCCCTTGAGTCATAAAAAAGAAACCGGCAGTAATTATATGAGAGTTGGAGAAATAAAGTGTGTGTGTGTTTTATACAGTCCTTGAGTGAGTATTAATTGGGTTAAAAACTGAGCTATTTTACATTGGTCCGTCGAGCCGGAGAAAACCAGTAACCTATGGATCTATATAATGGCTATGAGTGATAATTTACGCCTCTGCTGAGTATCGTCAACATAATTGAGGTATGTGACTGAGTAATTTACATGTTCTGAGAATAGATCTTTACATAAATATTGAAGTATTAATAACTATTCAAAATTTTTAAAGGCGTAAAAAACGAGGATTTGATATTAATTTCTGTTGAGTTAGGAGAAGATGTAATGAGAAAATGACTGTTTCAGAATTAAGCAGTATTATAGAACAAAACCAGAAGTACGTGACAGAGAAAGATTCCGATGTAGAATTAGCTAATATGATAATTGAAGAGCGAAAGTCCGATGAGTTGTGGCAACTAGAGATAGAGAAAATTAAGCTCGAACACAGGAAGAATCTAAAGAGCTTCAACAATTAGAATTAGAAAAAAAATTTAACTTGAAAGAACGAAAATGGAATTAGAAATTGCTTGCGTGAAAGCGGAATCTAAGTCAAATTCAGAAGGTGAAAATGTTTAAAATAATCAGACTGAATCTTTAGACACTCTCAATAAACGTGTCCGTACTTTAACTATTAAAACTCCTAGTAGACCTGAGGGTTGGAGTTATTTTTTTGCATCTTTAGACAGAACCTTTATTTCAAAAAACATGCCTGATAAATACAAAGCGGAGATTTTGTTAAATTTGCTAGGGGAAAGGACGACTAATGCGATAACTTACTTAAAGGATGACAAGTTAAATAAGTATTCTAAAGTAAAAACAATAGTACTTCGAGAATTTGAGCCTGCATCTCAATCACGTTTAGAACATTTTAGGAAAGCCAACCAAATGAAACATACGTACAATTTGCATCGCGATTAACGACGAGCTCTGGGAATATTATTTACAGTTGAGGAAAATAACATATTTCGAACTCTCAAAGATTTAATTGTGTCGGATAAAATATACCAGACCCCTTAGATAGAGAAACTAAGTGTCATATTAATATGAGACAGGCTGACACATCGTTTAAACCCTCTGTGAATTAGGGATAGAAATTGATTTATATTTTACTTCCCGAGGTAAGACTTTAGTGGAAAACTTAAAATTTAATAAATTGTCCGAGTTAAAATACGCGTCGAGAGTTTTCCTTTCGAATGTTAAAAATAATAAATGTGTTTTATCATGTAATGAGAATAACTCTATATATAAATGCCCTAATTATAAAAATATGTCAGTAAATGAGCGTATTGAGTTTGTAAAATCAAATCACTTCTGTTTTAATTGCTTGGGGGGGGGATAATCATAAGGTAACGACATGTAAATCAAAACATTCGGGCAATATCTATAAGGGGCGTCATCATGCCACACTTCACTTTCAGTCAGAGCAAAAACAAGAACGTTTATCGGCGCCTAATGAGAATGTAAATACTTCAGTGCGAAAGTGAGCTCTTTCCCCTCCCCCACAGCTTTAGAATTTGTTCCTACTAGCAATAAACAAGAGCCACGAGGTCAAAATCAAAATTGCTTGGCGGCGACTAGTTATACTTCGTCAACAAATTCCAAGTCCGTACTACTTAGCACTTTTATTTGTTTTTTAACCGATAACTTTGGAAATGTTTTACGCGTTCGTGGTTTATTAGACTTTGGAGCTAGTGCTAATTTTTTGAGTAAGAATTTAGTTGACAAGCTTAATGTAAGAAAGGAAAAAATAAATATTGGAGTTACAGGTTTAAATGGAATGCCTCTGACAATTAAATCTAAAGTTATTACTACGATTGTTAATGATATAAGAAATTTGAAATTAGATTTAGAATTTTTGGTTAATCCTAGTGTTACAAATTTGACCCCTTTAAGGCAAATTGATATTTGCGTTCCGGAATTAAAAAAAACATTGTTAGCGGATTCGGGATTTAATATTCCAGGTCCAATCGATTTAATTCTGGGAGCAGAGAATTTTTATGGACTATTAAAACCTGACAGAATTTGCCCTACTAATACTAAATTAATTTTACAAAACACAATATTTGGGTTTGTAGTGAGTGATAGTGTACCAATAGTAACTGAGACTAATGTACACTGTGGGCTTATAAACGAGGGTGGAGACTTAAACAAAATTATGCGTAATTTTTGAGAAATAGAACAAATTGAAGAAACACAGAAATTTGAGACTGCTGAGAGAATTGAAGCTAATAATCATTTTATAAAATATCATAAAAGGGATAAATCAGGAAAATTTGTGGTACAGATGCCATTTAAAAAAGATCCGAAATTACTAGGAGAGTCTAGAGAGATTGCAGTCAAAAGATTAAATTCCTTGTGGAATAAGTTAGTACAGAAAGATATATACATAGATGACATATTGAGTGGGGGTTCAAATTTAGAAAGTGTAAAGCGTCTAAAGCAAGAATTAACTCAAATATTAAAAACTTGTGGTATAGAACTACATAAATGGCAAAGTAACTGTCCAGAGTTAAGAGAATTTTCTGAAGATTTAAGTTACTATAGCTTTGATCAAACAAAAACATTAGGGTTGCTATGGAAGGCCAAGAGTGATGAGCTTTCCTACAATATGCCTAAAAAGATGCTTCTATGGTTACAAAGAGAGAAATTTTGTCCATAATTGTCCGCATTTTTGACCCACTTGGTTTGATAGGACCTGTACTTACAAAGGCTAAGGTGTTTTTATGCAACGTCGTCTGTGGAGGTAATCAATAGACTGGGATGAAAGACTACCATCGGCTATAGTACAAGAATGGTTACAGTTTTTTGATGGGTTCTGTGACGTTAACTGTATTAAAATAAATCGATGTATGCTACCAGAAAATGTTGTGAAAATTGAACTCTTTAGATTCTCAGATGCATCAGAGGGTGAAGTAACTTCACATCTAGTGTCAGCAAGGGAAGAGTTGCACCAATCAAAACACTTTCGATTCCACGAGTTGAACTGTGTGCAGGTGGATTGCTATCTAAATTGATGAAAAAGGTTAGCACTTCTTTAGAACTTAAGATAGATCAAAATTGGTATTTTTCAGACAGCAAAATTGTTTTGTCCTGGATTCAGAAGTCTCCAGCAGAATTGAAAACCTTTGTCGCTACCAGAGTGGATAAAATACGAGTTCTGACAGATGTCTTACAATGAAGGCATATATCATCGGAGCAAAATCCTGCAGATATCGTTTCTCGAGGCTGCAATCCAGCACAACTGAGAAATAATTCTTTGTGGTGGCTACTTATCATCGAGGAAGTAGAGACTCTTAACAACTGTGAAGAGCTAATTAAGGAGGACTTAGAACATTTTAATACAGAACTAGTTAAGAGTGAAAGAAGGTTCAAGAGACCGGTTTTCCTAGTGACTTTTAATTCTTTAACTGAGGAGTTACTTAGTATTACTAACAATTATATTAAACTTGTATCTGTTTTAGCCTTTCTTTATAGGTTCCTTAATAATTGCAAATCACAGCAAAAGGCAACTGGCCCCCTGCAATGTAAGGAAATTAAAGATGCTGAATTTGTCTTAGTAAAATTAGTTCAACAAGAGTGTTTTAAAAGGGAAATTGCAGGCCTTAAGAAAGATGGTAATGTGCCTGTAGATAGTAAGTTAAAAAAAATCTTTTCCCATTTTTAGATGAAAGGGGTGTTGTAAGAGTTGATGGAAGACTGGCCAACAGTAAGTTTAATTTTGATAAAAGGTTTCCTATAATTTTACTTATCAATCATAAATTGATTGATGATTGCTGAAATGTTTCATAAGAACTATTTACATATTGGATCACAAGGGTTATTGTTTCTTATTAGACGAAGGTTTTGGCCTTTAAGTGGACGTAACCTTTGTAAAAAAAAACTAGTGCACGATTGTGTTGTTGCTTTAAAGCAAAATCAGTACCTTGTCAACAGCTCATGGGACAGTTACTTGAAGAGAGATTAACCCCAAACTTTCCATTCAACTGTGTAGGGGTAGATTTTTTGGTCCTTTTTACATAAAATATCCCAATCAAAGAAAAGAAATGTATAATAAAATTTATGTGTGTATTTTCATTTGTTTGTAACTAAGGCTTGTAATTTAGAGATGGTAACGGACCTCTCTAGTGATGCCTTCGTAGTTACACAAGATATTTTTTAGCAGAAGAGGGAAAAGTGCCCACATAATTTCCGAAAACGCTACTAATTTTGTTGGCAGTAACTCCAAATTAAAGAAATTGAATAAATTAGTTAGCAGTCCAGATGAAAACTTGAGTATTATTTGTCCAAAGAAAAGGTTAAGTTGACTTTCACTCTCCCTAGATCCCCGAATCATGGTGGACTTTGGGAGGCAGGTGTCAAATCCGCGAAATACCATCTTAAACGTGTAGTAGGCAATTTAAAACTAACCTTTAAGGAATTCTTAACTGTAATTGATCAGATTGAGGCAATTCTTAATTACCGCCCATTGGATCCCTGATCACATGACTTAAATGATTGATGTCTTGACACCTGGCCATTTTTTGATAGGCAGACCCATCACAGCAATTGTAGAACCCAAATTTACATGACAATAAATTAAAACAATGGCAAAAATTAACTAAGATAGTGCAGACATTTTGGAAGCATTGGTCTAACAATTATTTAAGTGCAATACAAGAAAGATCAAAGTGGAGGTTCACCAAGGAAAATGTGAAAGTCGGCACTATGGTGATTTTAAAATTAGATAATGTACAGGCTTGTAACTGACTATTGGGCAGAATAGTGCAAAAATTCCCAGGAAAGGATAAGAAGGTGAGAGTAGTTTTAGTTAAAAAGAAGAATGCAGTTTTTAAAAGGAGCATTAATAAAATTTGCATTTTGCCATTGCCTAATTAAAGAGTGAGTACTATATCAAATATATCTGTGTATCATTATGCATTTAGTGTAGTTTATTATTAATAATGTGTATCATTGTACTCATATATTATACAGGGTGTTAATATTTTTCTTGAGATTCCAAATTGTTGAATGTACCATGTCAACGACGGGCAGAATATTGGCGACTGCGAGTGCAGCGCCCCCTTGAGTCATAAAAAAGAAACCGGCAGTAGCTATATGAGAGTCGGAGAAATAAAGTGTGTATTTTATACAGTCCTTGAGTAAGTATTAATTGCGTTAAAAACTCAGCTATTTTACAAATATTATGAAAAGAAAAATGTAAATGCAATTTTTATTGTTAATAAACATTGTTAAAAGTCCAAGCAGATATACTTGTGGCTACCAATTGAGTAGTCAATACTTAAGGAGATTTTTAAATTTATGCATTTTAAACAAAGCAATTTTATTTTAATTTCTTTAAGCGACCAAAAAATTAAGTATATAATATGAATATCTTCACTGTGGATGGAAATTCCGTAAGCCTAGTCAATTCAACGTTTCAATTGTATTTTAGTCATTCAGATTTACAGATTAAAATGGTTTTGAAGTAATTCTATTTCAAAGTATCTATTAAAAAGAAAATTCAATACACAGTACATCTTCTTTTATAAAAATGGCTATTTTTCACAAAGTTTAAATTTTTAGGCATTTAAATAGCATAAAATTTAAGTTAATTAAAAAATAATATGAAGATACAACTATACAATATTTTTTAATGCTAAATTGAGATATTTTCTTCATTATATAAATTCTTAAATTTTGCATCACATTTTTATTACATAAAAATAAATACTCTGCAGAAATACTTTCCTATTATTTAAGCAAAATAATTTAAATTATGAAAAATTCGTTTAAAGGAAGTAAATTTTTAAGCAATTAAATTATTTTATATTGAAATTAATATGTCCATTCTAAATCTAAATCGGTCATAAAATTGAAAACTTCACGTAACACTGAATTATTAGAACAATAATGTAAGCAATCATTTCATGTATTATTTCCGCTTGGCGGATAAAAAAACTTGATCCGTTTTTAAAGTCATTGGCAATATGAATTGCCCAAGTTACTGGTGCATGCACAAAAATGTTACTGATTTCCAGCAACTTATAGCACCAATAACTATCATTTCGCATGAAACTTAGCAGAAATAAAATAATGTTTAAATTTCAAATGCGCAGCTGTAAAAAAATATAAATTATCATTCGATAATGAGCGTGAATTGCCTCAACTCGATCTGTGACGTCACGTAATGTTATGGGAGTTGCTCCCACTGGAATATCAGCAAATCTAATGTAATACTTAATAGCTTAAAGAAATCCAAGACGTATGTAAAATACATCACAGAAAGAACGGAATTTGATCGTTTACAATGCGGTGACTGAATCAACATAATAAAAAGAATTATAATCAAAAAAGCATGAAAATCGATACAGAAAGAACGATTACTTGGATATTCCCCATTGCATAAAAGGTGGTTTAAAAAAACTTTAACTGAAAAATAGTTTTGAAATAATAGTTAAGCACGCATAGTAGTTACATGTTAGAATTGAGAATCATTAAATGCGGTGAAAAGATGGAAATCGTGTTTAGAACAATGCAAACGAGCGCTTTCAAGACAAAAGCAATTGTTAATGCATGTTTTTATTTCTTCTTGATGAATTCCTTTTTAAAAAATGCCGTATCTGATATATATAGCACAAGAAGTCGATAATATCCAGCGAATTTCTTTTTGCCAAACAATTCAGGAAAGTGATTTATTTTTAATTTTAATAATTATTTATGAAAATCATCAGCAAAATAGATAGCATTTCTCAAAACGTTTGAAAATAATTCTACCAAAAATATTATTTTTACTTCTTTAAAATAAGTTTTTTCAAAAAAATGAAAGACGAAATCAAAATAAATTCTGGTGAAAACATCGCGTGCTTATAATAATATCATTACAAATGCATGTTTATATGATAGTCTGAAATATTATAAGCATTTCTATACAATACTTTTTTTCATAAGAGAATTCGTAACTGACAAATTTTCCAACTTAGTTGCATAGAATTTAAAAGTTTGTCAAATAATTATTATATACATTTAGTAGAATAAGATATTAAATTTTAATTACACTAAACACACTTTCATATGAAATTATCTGATGAATTCCTAGAGTTGGCGTTTAAAAAAACTAAGCATTGAATTTTACACGGAGGGTTACAGAAATCCCTGCACAGTGCAGCAAATTTCTCATAAATAATAATTCATCATCATTACTCGGAAGAAAAAGTTCGGTCTCTAGATTCCAAAGTTTCTTTGTCGCTCCATTATTACTATATGAAAGCTTAGAACGAACTAAATAAGTAAACTATATTTGAAGCAACTATAGTGGTGTGGGCTTAATGACTAAAATAGTAACTATTTAATCGTTTAATTTTCAGCTGTTTGTTATATTTAATAATTACAAGTGATTAAAGTACATTAATATATAGTAGTGGGTTTTATAACTTACATAGCCAGATACCTGATCCAGCAGAAACAGTGTACTGTAAAGGATATAAAGCTCAGAGGGACTTACAGTACAAGGAGTGGCATGAGGTGGAAAACCAGCTCAGGTATTGACCTAATTCCTTGACTTTGGATCAAAATTACGGGGCAGTTTGCTGCTTTAATAACTTCAGTTGGCAGAAACACAGGCAATTGTAAAAGTATAACCACTTAAAAACAGAGTAGCTGTTTTATAATGGTGTAAAAACATTCTATCTCATCAAAACTTATCTTTTCAGAGAAAACTTTTCTCTTCCAACTAGCTTTTAGCTGTAATTGTCCACATCTAGACCTGACCTTAAGGATCTGAAGTACACTTACAGAAGACTTTGTTCACCAAAAATATGTACACAAGTGCACCAAATTTCAGCAATGCATTGATGAAGTAGTTTCTCCATTAATTTTAGAACAAATTAAAATACAATTTTCAAAATAGAGAAGGAATCCCTTTAACTGTCCCGGAATTTCCATTTAAATAGATAATTTCGAAACATCCAATATATTCACGATAATGTGATTTTCAAGGGTGCCTGAGATTTACGTGCTTCACTTAATGACTTTTAAACTATTTAATTGTACTTAACAACTATGATGTTTTTCCTAGTGGAACAAAACGTTGCTAGCAGTAATTTTGACTTTTCCAACATGAGTTACAGTTGCAGAAACATCTATAGAATCGCAACTTTTGATATTTTGAAAGAAAATAGAACAGTACACATAAATTCCCATGGCTTTTTAAGATTTCCGAACAAGCAAGAGCAATGGTATTTTACCCAGAATGTTGGAATAAGTTGCGATGTATCGCTTCTTGGAGTTTCTTTCATTTTTTGTAACATTCTTAAAAAAGCGAAAATCTGTTATGAGCTTCCTGGTTCGAAATCAAAATGGAATTCAGACGGATTTCTCGTTTTCATTCCAAGTTGCGTGATATATAACTCCTGCAGAATTATTGCGACAGAACACTTCGAATAAGGCTACTTCCAGGCATAATCACTAATTAGTACTTTCACTCATTAAATAAAATCTTTAGATAAATTATGAGGTGGATGAAGAATTTCATTAGCGCAAAATTTAATTAACAGAATATAAAATGATAATGAATAATAAAACAAATTTATAACAATTTCGGACGAAATGAATTCATAATAAAACGATTTTTATTTCAGACAATTTTATTCTTTGAAAGGAATTTTAAATGCATCCATAAAAATAATATGACTGCTCTTTTTTGTTTCATTACAAAGGGTTTGATGACATAAAATATGGCATATAGCAGAGGTGGCCGACCTGCGACTTGCGAGCCACAGTCGGATCTTTGAAGGATTATTTGTGGCTCTCCGTAAAAGTACTCGAGAGAAGATCAGGCTTTACAATTAAAATATAAGTAGACGCCGTTTACTGAATTTTGGAAATTTGTACCAAAATCGAAGTATTCTGAAGGTTGCTTTTCGAAATATTTCAATATTCGAAACACCGTACTTATGTGAATCATTTTATTCCTCTTTAAAATTCGAGAAATCCAAACACCGATCAATAGTAACTGATCAACATTTCGAGAAATTACTAAGATGTACTGTCACCAATTAGTCGCCAAATTTTAGAGAATTATCAAGACAAGTAAAATAAATGTATGTTTAGTTTTTGATATTTAAATTCAATACAAATATTTTGTACTTTTATTTACGATTTCATTAAACATAATTTCCGTTAAAAAAATTTTTTATTACCTTTTTTGCATACCTTTTAAATACGCGTTTAATTGCGGCTCTCGAAAAATTTCAAATTTTGAATATTGGCTCGGATTTTCAAGAAGCTTGGCCACCTCTTTTATATAGAAATTACGTATAAGGACGAATAAAATTAAATACATAGAAATTTTAAAAAATAAATAAGTAGATAAAATAAATAATAATTATACGTTCCTTAAAACAGTAGCAACCGACAGCTTAAAAAATAGCCAGTTCAAAGCATAGATTTTTAGTTTATCGTTCTGTTTTACGTAAATGAGTCGTAAAAATGATAAATAAGACTTTTACAACTTGACGTCAGGGCATAAATTATTGCCATTAAAATGCCTTTTCAATTCTTTATTTGTTTATTTATGTAACTTTAAAAATACAAATGAAGGATGCCTTGTCTTATTTCCTTCTATTTCTTTATTATTATTAATAATAAAAAACAAGTGTTTGGCAAATCTGATTTATTTCGCGGGTTCAACAAACACATCGGAAGGTATAAAAACTGTAAAAGCATTCTCTCCAATCCCTTCTGATCGATTATTTTTTGAAAACATTGATTTTTGGATCATTGATCGAGAATTCTTCTCGTTTTGATAGGGTTCCTCCAAATATTCCTTTCATTTTTTAATTCCCTCTTCCAACAACAGATTGATAAATTCTTTTCGTTGATAGTACTAATTTCTAAAAAAAAATTTAATCTAAAAAAACAACAGATTGATCAATTCTTTTCGTTGATAGTACTAATTTCTAAAAAAAAATTTAATCTAAAAAAAAAAATCTGAATATAAGGGAAATATAGAATTTTAATCAATGGCTTTTGAGTTGGGCAAAAAAAAAATGTTGTATGAACAGGTGATGCATTTTTATTTCAACTTCTCATTATTCGGCAAGAAAATCGGATCGCTGCAGGTGAGGAGGAGGGTTTCCCATTGTATACAAACATAGAAGAATAAATCGGAAAAACTCGGGATCTATCAATTTTCGAGAATAATGTCACTGTAACAGATACGAAGTCACAAATAAATATATTTCTTTTTTGATATCACTTCTTTCAGATCAATTGCGAAATTTTTTTAGAATTTACTGGATGAGTAATACCTCATTTTGAAATTAATCAGGTAAAGAAATTTTCATTAAAATATTGTTGAAATTTTAAAAATAATATATGTATTGTATTGTATTGCATGATTGATTGAACTAGCAGCTTTTCCAAACGAAAAAGTATTAAATAATTTAATGATAACCCTCCAATCATGAGGTAACAGGAAAAAATAAGTTTATTTTCCTCATTTCACCAATTAATATGATCTGACAAAATAATAATGCACAGTTATCGCAATTTTATTTACAGATTGAATGGCGAACGCAAATACAGTGTTCTTATGCAATTGGTCCGCGGTGGCCTGGTTGATGAGACGTTTTTCACATTAACGGAGGGTAGTTAAATTCGAATCCCGACTCAACTAAAGAAAGTCCGCACGGAGACTGAGCTTCAATGTCCAAGTAAAATGATGCCCTTGAACGTAACAGATGAAGCATTAGGAGTGCTGCTCTCTGCTTCACAAAGAAAGCCACGCGGCATTAACGCAGAGCACAATTCTGGGTTACGATAATTGTAACAGTTTATTGAGAGAATTTGCTCGCTCTATAAATGTTTTCTAACACAGCTGCAAAAAAAAAAAAAAAAAATGGATGCTTTATATAACACTAGATAACTTAACAATAAAGGCTTTATAACATTCACTAAAAGGAAATACAATCACTGCAATAAACACCACGATTAGTGTCAAAATGTGTGCAAATAAAGCGAAACAACCGTGACAAACCAAAAGCCAGAAAGAGCTGTGTCTTCTCGAAACCTGAATCCCGAAGAATTCGCTTACTGAGAAATCATTTAAAAAATAGGAGATTATCTATTTTGACTATCGGCTATAACAGACATAAATTTGTTTGAGCGAAATTAAGTCTATCGACGGTACTCAAGCTCACTCGGTTATTTCATCGATACATTTTTGACTCGTTCTCCTCACCGTTTGTACCAATGTATGCAACAATAATTTTTAATATCATCCCCACAATTCAATTGCATTAGAAAATACTTTCTTCTTTTGTTTCTATATAAAATCTCGTTCGAACGTCTCAGTAAAAATTACATTTGATTTACAAACGACCAAAAAAGTGTAAAAATAGTTAACAGCATTTATTTCTGTACTGCGAGTACTGAAGAGTCTGCTAATTGTCCCGCCAACGCGTCAAGTCAAAATGGGGGCAGTGGAAGCAAGAAGAGACTCCCGAAGACCATTTCGCCTGTGTCCAGTCACTTCGTTGGGAATGACGTCAGTAGCAAGGAGTGTCCACTTGTTGCATCAGTGCAAACAGAGTACTTTCTTTGATATACATTGATAATAAAGGTTTGATGAAAAAATCGATGGTTAGCTTGTGAGGATTTTTACCATAAAAGACTTTCTAAAAAATGCCCTGGCTAATGATACTTATAAACATTCTTCAAATTTTTATTCCTCGTTCAGAGTGTTTCTTCTTACTAAAGTAACCTATAAATATTAAGGTGTCCTGAATAAGATATTTAAATTTATATGTTTGTCGTTTATTATATTTAACAAACAACTCTAAGGGGGGAGAAGTACAGCGTATCCCGGTTGAACATTTCAGAAATATGACAACCATACCTATAAAAGTTAATGGCTATCTTCACTAAGACTCTTCAACCTACAAAGAGACTAAATCTCCTGGAGCTGTTCTCAAGAGCTAAAAAAAACTGTTAATGTTATTTGAACAATTCCATCTGTTCACCAATGGTATAGGGAAAGAGCTCAGGCTATAACTCAAGTGTTGTAGGCGGCCATCACCATACTCATTAGTGTACACTGGAGATCTATGTCCTGTTCGTATGGAAAAAAGCTTTTACTCGCCAGTTTAAAGTGTACTGACCATCAGGTCACTCCTGACCACATTCTGGATTGCCTGGCGATTACAAGAATTGATCTTTTCGCAATCCCAATTTTAGTGTCAGATTTCATAGACCAGAATTAGCGTTGCTATATACCGAATGCTATGAAACAACGTATTAAATAAATATAAGTAGGATAAAATCCCATAATATTTTGAATATCAGCAACTCGGAACAATGAAACTGCTTTATTTTGTTCTATTCTTTCCCAACACTATAGTTTCGAACACGAACACTGTTTCGTGTACAGTAAAATTATGCATCTTTTTGATGAATACAAATCGCTCTAGCAAGTTGACAAACTATGTTATATATTCTAAGCATTTGCATGTAATGTAATTATGTATTTATAATAGCAGCTCAAAGATTAAGTGTGGCATAATCGATACAAATTATATTATCTACAGCATTCCACTTGAATTCCATGCATTGTCATATTAATTCAGCCAAATCGGCCTACAATGGAGGCAAGAAAAAGAGAAACCTGCATTGAATTGTCAGCAAGGCTAACAAAACGATATCAGATTCGAGACGTGATTCGAATAGTGGAAACAACGCCCTCTATAAAAATTTTGCCGCTCGATGAAAGTTTAACAATAGAAATGGTACACTTAACAGTCTACTTTTCATTTTCTTTGTCACAGCAAAAGTGGAACAAGGTTGTGGAAATGTTCCGAGTGAGAGAATTTCACTTCCTACATCAGCGGAACTGGTTGGTGTGACTTAGAAATCCTGGAGCCATTTATCTTGAGATGGATTCATGTTTTTAAAAATGAAAGAGAAGGGATGAAAAATGTGTTTCGAACAAGGAGATTTCGTTTCTTTAACAGTTTATGGAATTCTTAGTGGAACGAAAAAAAAATAATAAATTAAATGTAGAACTCACAAGTTAAGCAGGATTTCGTGAAAACTAAATTATGTTATTCAAATTAAAACAATTTTCAAAAAGATTAAAAAACAATTAAAACAATTGTCGATTAAGAAATAGTCGCTGATTTTGATGATCGTAGTCAACAAAAATTGCGTTTTTCGTTGGCTGTGATCATTCATTAATTGGCAACAAAATCACTAAATATTAGCTCACTAATATTTATTGATTGGTTGCCACAGTAAAAAAAGTATTTTTATATGCAAATTTTCTTGATCAAAAGATAAAAAATTATCTGTTAAAAATTTACTAATTTATTCAAAAACTAATAAAGTTTAAAATTATTGAGAAATTTTACACATAAACTATGTATCATATCTATGAAGATAAATTATAAAAAGAAAAGTGCTGATTCATTTCCGAACAAATCCATCTTAAGGTTGATTTTATGAACACATCTTTCGATGATTTTAAGTCTAATAAATCAAATGATTTTGTTAGTCTATACGAATTCGAAATATATTAATTTCTTAAGTAAATAACTACAAAAAATTTAATTCCAATGGTTATTTTTTAATATAACAATGTATTATCAATAAATAAGGGCTTGTTGAAATTATTATTGCTTAAAAGCGAGTGGGAGATTTAAAATCTGTCAGAATGCGGAGCAAGCAAAAAAAAAAAAAAAAAAAAAACTTAAGTCTAGACGAAAAATCATGTCTAGTCTGTGGGTAAACACGGTAAAAAGTGTTCCACCAAATGCTTTTTAATGGTAAAAGAGTTCCACGTTAAATTAAAAATAGCATTACTTTTTTATTTTCTTCTTTTTTTTTTGGCGAAACACTCACTCGTTCAAACGGCGGTATATGTGAGTTTTTCCTGAATCATTTCATCTATTAGAAAACTAGCTGCAGAGAAGGAGCGATAAAAATTCCTTTTTAAAAAAAGCGATCAGACAAAGGAAGCGATTCCTACCTGCAGCAGAAGCCGCTACTCAAGAGCTGCGGTTTTCTCAGTTTGAATTTCTAATCTCACCGCAGGTAGGGCGTTAAGAATCAATGGCTCGGGCTGCATGTTTAAAGCGCTAGATTTAGGTCAAGGTTACAAACAGCTTCAAACTTTCTCCGTGCCTTTTGTTTGACATTCATTTCTTTGCAATTAAAGTAAAAGGTAGAAGATATTAATAAGTGGATTTAATTCATCTTTATAAAATTCAAATAATCCTTAATTACCTATTTCTTTTTATTTAGTTTTCATGTTTTTGATTTCCGTCTGCTTTTTTTATTATTATTAACAGTAGATTAAGATTTTAAATATTATTTTATCATTTGTTCAAAAAAAAAAAATTGTACTTTAAGGAAAAGATGAGCAGCTAGTAAATGTCACAAAAAATAAAAGGAATTATTACTATTATTTTGCCAAGGAGGCACAAGGAACTATAATTTAAAAATAGAACTAAAAATATATTGAAAATGAATAGCATTTACAAAAAATAATTCAGTTTCTTTTCACTCCCTTTCATAATTGTGAATAAAAATATTTTACAGTTAACAAAAATTACATAATGAATAAAAACAAGTCAATAACATTATAAATGTTTTTTAAAGAATCGTAAAAAAAGGTAGAATAAATACCATGTTCCATTATAAAAATTTAAAAAAAACTGCCCTGTATCAAAGAATTCAAATAGGAGAGAAATGAATACATACTTTTCTTTCCAATTTGAATTTGTTGGGCAGTTTTTCATAATGGAACATGGTATTTTGTATACAGTCAAAAAGCTCGCTCAGGTATTAGGCAAAAGAAGCGTTCAGGCAGCCGCGCCTTCAGATGTGTACCTTTAATCGAACTCTCTTAGGAGAAATTCCAATAAACGAATTCTTTAGAACTTTTTGATTTTTACGAAGTCATTGTATTAATTGCCTCTCTACCTTCCTATAACATAAAAGTTTACAGTGAAAAAATTCAATGATGTCATTTCGGCGGCTGAAATGCAATTCAACTGTTATTCTTATTTTGAAGCGTAAGAGAGAATTCATTGACTAAAAATATTATTTAGATGATGTATTTAAGACATTAAAAAGTATTAATACGGAAAAATCTCATTTTATGGAAACTCGATACCTAGAACTTCCTAATATGTCGAAATATTTTCCTTCTTTCTAACAAAATGAAAAATTAAGCGTTTGATATATTTAAAATAATATGCATACCGTACAAATTGATAGTTTGAGATTTGATTCCATTATAAGGAAAATTAGAAATTAATGTTTAAAAAAATATATTGAAAACCATATCGAGGACTTAAATATATTTCTTAATGGAAATCTAAATGCAATTATTTGTAAGCATACTGTATCAGTAATTAAATTAATATCAGTAAAAAAAAGAGTATTCAACAATTTAAAATGATAATTTTTAAATGATGTAATAAATTTATTTATTAAAAGTTAAAAATATTTGTAAATTCATTAAATTAATAATAAAATATTCAATAATTAATAAAGAATATTATTAAATATTTGATGAAATTACTAAATATAATTAAAGACGTGATATCATTTGAAACAGATTGCGTCGCCTCGGCAGTTTAAATACCTGGCGTTGATGATAAGTATTTGTTTGACTATAACATTTTTATATTGTCTAATATCAAAACTTTCAATAAGAAACCAATGAAAATGGTTACTTTCAAAATGGCGACAAGATTGTTTCGAGAAGAGGCTGTGAAACAATAAAAAAAAATGAGTGGTCATAAAACAGAACACAACAAACCAACGTTCCCCCAGATGAAAAAAAAAAAAAAAACCTTTACAATTGCAAAACTAGTAGAACTGGTTCTGAATGTGCAACTGAAGAGGTGGAAAAAAAAAAAAAAAAAAAAAGGTGGTCAAGCACACAAACGAAACAACAGCTGGTGTCCCAAAACTTGATTCTTAAGACTCAGGTAGGAGTTCCCCAAAAATAATTTTAACTCTCAACACCAGATACCAGGTTTGGACTTGTGTTCAAAAACTGGAAAATAATCGTTTGTTTTTATAATTTTCAATGCACAAGGTTTTTATTTTAAGAATTTCTTTCAATAAATATTAATTTTTGTGCGAATAATATACACATTTCAGTTCCAGAATAATTTATTTTGGTAACCAAAATTTTATTTTAAAATCAAATTATATATAACCTAAATCTAAATTCAATATCTTTCCTTTTAATTATAACGAACTTTATACCAATATATTTAGTTAATATTATAGAATATAATAAGAAAATTATTTTCTCATTCACCTTAAATTAGTTTTCCTAGAACTTAATAAAGAAAAAAAAACTTTTAAAATATAGTCTAACAATATTATTTATATGCTATATTGGTAGCTTGATTATAACAAAATACTGATACACACTACAGTATGATTAAAAAAAAGAATTTTTGAAATTATTAACGTGTACTTTTATAAAATTGAGCATAATTTATTTTACTTAATATTTGTAATATATTCATTTTATTTTAAGTTGTTAACTATTCATTTTAAGTTAAAACTTTTCCTAATAGCCATCAGGATATTTCAGGCCTTTTATTTCAATTATGTGTGAATTAAAGCTGAACCGAAGATATTCGTACTTTTTTATTAGTGGTTGTGCTTCTTTCGTCATGATGACGCCACTTCAATACAATTCTCATTGGTTTCAAATATCCATGAACGTTAATCCACGCCAAATCGTATTGAGACTCTACTTGCCATCCCATCACATTCTTCGATCGGCAGTAAACAAGGCGAAGTTCATCATCGAATGCCTTAGTGTTGTTGGCGATGAGAAAAACCCATTCACAACTTTAACAATAAAGAAGCAATTTTTTAATTACCATTTTTTACGTTTGTAAAAGTTTTCGAAATCGTAAAAAATTCCTGTTGTTCAAAATAATTAGTTTTCAAATCGTTAGTGATGATGCTTCCGGAACTGAACGCTTTGAAAACAGAGAAGAAGAAAAGGCAAAATGAAAGAGACATCCACTTTATGGTTACTTTACATTGGCAAGGACAATTTAAATATCTTGGCAATTTTATTTTACTTTGCGTACAAACTTTTATCATATGTGATAATTAATTATAATTTCAAATTACGGTAGCACAGTGTTACGACCAAAATTAATTAAATCAGTGTGTTTACCTACGATTCAAATTATTTTGTGTAAAGTTTTTTTGGGAAATTAAATAATATTCTACATTTGAGCTATTATGTTGGTCAATTTTGATGTTAAACAATGGAATTTATTATTTGTTATACATACAGTACACTATTAATAGGAATTTTGAAAAATAAAATAACAAAAGGGGCCGTATAAGAATCTGTGTTTCTTACATTCAGAGATTTTACATCCTTTCAATGTATTGAAATTAAAAATAATCAAGTAGACATTGAGTATCCTGCATGAATATGGTAATAGTTACAACTTTAATGAATAATTTATAGGACACTACAATAATGTATTTGAAAAGTGTTCCCCAAGAAAACCACTGCTGAATTCAATCCTCTTATACGGCGTTAGTGCTGCGACACTTGCTGATTAAAATTATTATTTTAAGAAACCGATTTTACATACATTCGATTACAAACAAAAAATACCATATAAATTATTTAAAATCAAATTTTTAAAAACTATTTATATTTTATGGAAGAATACATAAAAATGGTACATCAGATTAATTATTATATTCAATAAATTATCAATTATTAAAAGTTTTTAAATAGTTAATGGAACATAGAAACTTTCAATAAAAGGATAGTACAAGAGATGTTGTTGAAAAGATTGAAAACACTATTTACTAATGCCAACAATTTATGATATCTCAGAGCAAACTACGCAAAAGAAAATGGTTCATTTTTTTAATGTATCTTCTTTTTTTCTAGGGCAAAAATCTTAATTTAACTGATGAGTAATCGCTGCAAAAGTGTTTCAAGGAACGGTAGGAAAGAATTTTTAAAACACTGCTTCTTCTTCATCATATCGCTTCTGTAAATATAAACGTTTTTAGTTTTGAGTCATTAATCACTTTCTTCTCTTGGTGCTTTTAACCGCTGAGGACTGTTTAAAGGACATGCGATGTTTTCTTTCCTTCTAACGTTGATCACAACGAGCAGAGAAAATCCATTCTTGTTTCTGCATTCCCAAAGCAATTTTTATAAAATTAGATAAAGATTTCTGAACAATTCTTTTTCTCGTATACTACAGGAAACATACTTTCGGTTTCTTCAATACGTCGCCGATCGGAAATGCACTGGAATGTGGATGAAAGAACTCCAGACTTCAATAACCTTAGCTGTTAAGCGAATTTCCAAGCGTTTCATTCTTCATTCGAATTGTTTTTAGCTGATTTTTGGTGGATATTGTATATATATATATATATATATATATATATATATATATATATATATATATATATATATATATATATAGGGAAATAATACATCCTTATTATCCGAAATCCCAATTTCCTGCCAAATTATAGCAGTTTATAAGTCATAAATAAAGAATGAATAAAATACAAGAGAATGTTTTAAACCAACATTTGCTGAAATCGACAACCATGCCAAACTTATGAGGTAATTTATTAGAATAAATATCACCCAAAAGCTTAATTGAGCATTATAAACATTCCATTGTGTAATTCTCATATCAGCAATGAAATACAAAATATTAATTTTGTTTTATTCCGTAGTTGTAATATAATTTTATTTGTCAAATTTTAATTTGTTTGAAACAAAAGAAAACTAGCAATTAATATATCACTAACAATATAAGCCATTTGCTCTTACTTTATTTAAATTATTCATCATAATTACTACTAATAAATAATAAATGAAAATAGTATTATTAACTATAATAAATAAAAAAACATTTGTTTTAATGTTTTTCAATACGTTACGAGTTTAGATCATTTTATAGAAAAATTCGCTTTTTTATTTGCCTTGTTACTGTTTTAACTTAATTTTTTGAAAAAATGTCTTCGTATTTTGTTAGCTTAAATAAACATTAACAAACAACAGTAATAAAAGTGAATTCACAGTATTTTTTGCATTTTTATAATTTATTGCGATACAAATAATAGATTCTTAATAAAATTAATTTCCAGTAAAAGAAAAACTATTCAAGGAAATATTTATTGAAAAACGTGCAGATTAAAATGCAGCATAAAACTTCAGTAGCAGCTCTCAGTCATTTCCCTTTTCTTGGAGAGGAGGTGAAGAAATATCAGGTTCTCTTTCAATTTGGCTTATTAAAATTAATGGAAGAATTCAAAAATTGAAATCCATTACTTAAAATTGGATTTGACAGATTTAAAAAACATAAATATTGAATAACGAATAATTAGTGAGAAAATTGCATTGAATTGAAAATAATTTTGCGGAATCGAATGAAACATAATATAAATGCAATGTAACGTAAGCTTCTGTTTTCCAAATTCAAATATCCCCAATCTTCTGAGTTTGACGAAAAATTTGAAATATAAAAATAACCACCAACATATTAAGGATTTTTCTTATTCATAATAGAAAAAAAAATTCCCGTGAAATTAACTTTAAAAAAATATCATTTCTGCCTTCATACAAATCTACAGGTGATTTTAGCGAATCCACTGGCGTCGAGTTTGGTCTTGATAACAAAAGTATCCATTTCGGCCTAGAAATGACCATCCAATTGCTGTTCTCAGATTAAGAAAAATTTGAATAGTGCTAGTCCTCGAAAATGAAAAGCAGCTTGCCAGCAAGTTTAAATATATTTCAGTTTACACAATTAAGAGGTACAACTAACTTTTGAAAATCAAGCAAACATGTTGGAACATGTGCTGTCATTCTGCATTTTCATTTGTGATTTATATAAATATTTCTTGCAATCTTTTTTTTTTCTTCAAACTTAAAATTTAAAGAACTAAATTATAATAAAAATTGTTTTTTCAAGTAAAAAAAAAATTATTTTTTGAATTTGTCTAAAAAGGGATGATTACTAATATTTTAAGAATAGGAAAAGAGTACTCACTTTATATCAATCTTTTACTTATTATTAATTAAATATTCACGTCAAACACACACACGCTATTCTACATGTTCACAAAATACTCAAGTTAAAAAAAATGGAGAGAGGGATTCATTTTTACATCTCAACTTGCAAAGCACGTTTCAACATAGGATTCCTTATTGAATACACAAAAAAAAAGAAATATGTAAGGAAAAAGCAGTTTTTTGAAATTCACTGTTTTCTCACAGTTCAGCTATAATTATCCAGACTTCTGCATATTTGTTTGCAGATAATGTAAAAAAAGCAGTGTCTTATTTCATCGCCATTATTAAACAGAAAATCTTTTCAAATGGAAATAAAGAGGAAAAAAATACTGACTACTACACAAAATAAAGAATTCATATCATTACGTATCAGAAATAACACAAAAAAAAAGATAGATGAAAAAGTTTTAACCTTGGAAACAATTAACAGCGACATGTGATCTAGCAAATACTACTAAAAGTAAATAAGCAAAGCAACAAATTAAAAAAAAAAATACTTTTGTCAATTGATATTTTTTAGCCGGCATTTAAACAATTTTAGTGCTACTTTAAAATAAAAATAGCTATTATTAAGTAAAATTTTTCTTTATTGTTGAATTAGCATTATAATGGAGAGAATCAGGTGCTGTCAAAAAATTATTAATAACTTATATTTTTAACATATACATATCATTGTACTCTGATTAAAATTTCACGTTAAAAAAATAATTCTGTGTGGTCATATAATTACCATAAAAACATACTTTAAAGTCACTTTCGTCTGAATAACAAACATGCTTCACTAATTTTGAATAATTTTCATATAAAAATTAAGTAGGAGACAAAATATGAAAACAAATAATGCTTTCTTAATCATAATCAACAGTGACATTTCACTATTGAAAATTAATAAAAAAAAGTTAGTAAATTAATTTGAATTTCTGCTAGAAATCTTATCTGCTAAGGAATCATATTCATACGATTTCATAAAATTTTTACTAATTTAAAATGAAATCTTCGGCCACTAGTATCATCTTGTAAACAAAGACACTAAAGCTATGAAAACTATTTTTAAAGTTAAAAAGTAACAATTACATTTTCCATCGATTAAAATGATTTCTGGGAATGTGTGTATGTGTGGAAAAGAACACACACATATATATGCGAGAGGACCATTCATTAATTAAACAATTTTTAATTTCAATCATTTTGAAGAATGGCAACACTCTCATGACAGCTAAATTAGATTTTAGAACATTTCCTTAATTTTGATTGCCTGCTTGATTAGAGCTTTAACGCCTTCTCTTTAAGCCTTTTCTTTTAAAAAAAAAAGCTGAAAGGAAATGTAAAATAAATATTTATTCTATAAACATACTCACTTCTGTTTTGTGCATAAATAATAATTAACCTAAATTTGCTAAAGCAAAATGACCCAAGTTTTAAAATTAAGTAGGCAATTAGATCTTGAATGTGCATTGCCAAAAAGTGCTGGATAGCAGTCTAACGGGTACAATAAAGACACGATTAATGGTTCTTGAGATCAGTGGGTGATTCAGATACTGAAAGTGCTAATTTCTATGCCTACATTTGAGAAAGGAAAAAGAATGGTTACGTTTTTCTGACTGTCAAAGGTAAGGGTCAGCTAATTTCGGCAGCCATGCACTCAGACGTGTCCAGGTGTAAACAGCTTCCATAAAACAATGATCTCGGGATGGAAAGAAAAAATGGCGAATGAGGAGAATTTATTGACTTTTGTCATCCGGGTCACCTCCGACTTGAAGGAGAACTTCCCACTGCATGGTGACAGCACATGACTTGAATCACGGTCGAAGTGGTTTGGAAACGATCATGCACATCTTTTCAGTAAGCGGATTTAATTCAGAAGTTTCACTGAGAAAAAAGTTACGAACAAATGTATCATTCTTTTTTTTGCGACAATATAGTTCCATGCGTTATGTAGTTTATAGCAATATTGTTGAATGACAACCGAAGTAATTTGGAAAGGACCATGCACAGTAGCAGTATTTATCTATAACTTGCAAGTTTCTTTGGGGAAAAAAAAAGGTAAGACCAAATGTAATTTTCCATTTCGGCGACATTACAACAATATATAAAAAGGACTGTAACAAAGTTGTTAGAAAAGAATATTTATTTTAAAACTGAATACTCTAAGTGTGGATAAGATTCACAAAACTGGCAAAGTTGAATGGTGATTAAAAAATAATCCTGCATTTGTACATAAATTTATGCAACACCGAGAACAAAAATTGCTTTAAAAATTAAATGAAAAGATCTTAATAGTGTGTTCGTAGAAGAGAGAATAAAATATTTACATACCATTTAAAAATTAATAGGTTCTATACATAATACGGATAAATTTGAATGAAATAAATATAATCAAGAAACCTAAAATATGTAAATCCATTTATTTTCAGTCGTGTTCAAATTCTTTTAATTATATAAACTAATAAATGTAAAATATAATTTAAAAACTCTTTTTCTTTTGAGAATTCTAGTTTTGTAAATTTTGTACCAAATGAATTTTATTTTTCAAAAACTTGGAATTTGTAACATTTTAAATTAGATATTGAGTATAATGGAATCTCGAGAATTCGTAATAAATTTGATTAAATTATTAAGTATTTATAAATTTCCAGAAAACTACTACAACACAAATTTTACTGTCACGAATGAACGCATTGGAATTGAATTCCACGACAGAAATTGAAATTCAAGAATTCGAGTTTGTTACTTTTAACGATAGTCAGCAATATCGATATTGTTTGGAACCCCCATGCCTAATCAAGATAACCATGGAGAGGTTCGCCTTGTGAAAGACAAGGATTCTTGTGCTGAAGTTGATTTTTATTGATCCCCAAAATATAGCAGAGTTTTTTTATGATGACTCAACAGAAGTTTTTGATTCTTAGAACGTATTTTTGGAAATGCCTCAACAAGAACGGTTCTCGATATGTCCAAAATTCTGAGTTTCCGATCTGTGCTGTCGTTTATCAGCAGCAGAACTGAATTAAACATTTTACACTCAGTCTGTCACCTCCAACAACTCTAAAGGAAATCGGATGGGCACTCCAGGAGAAAGCTGTGTGCAAATTAATCTGTAAATTAAAATTTTGATGTGTCTGTAAAACCCTGCTTATTTGTACAAAATCTGCGTTGAGAGATGCAGTCCTGTTCACACACAGAAGAAACGGTTGCACTCTGAGAGATAGTGGCGTAGAATTATCACTGACTGATAAGCTTTTGAATTCAATAATCTATCTACAGTAATTTTCCTTACAGTTTAAGTAAATAAAAGTACATTATAATGAAATCGCAATATTTACAAAACAAGGCAATGTATAAATATTCCTGTTTCAAGATTTTGCCACATTCGAAAAAACCTATTTTGAAAATAAGCAAACGCTGAAGAAAAAATTGTTTTCCAACTAACTTCATCTGAGGGTAACAAATGCTAAACTTCTATACATTGGACTACTTTTCATTTAGAACAACAAACTTTTTTTCTAGTGGAACACTTTCAAAGCTTTACTATTTCCAGTAGACTCCCTGCTGCTACATTTCTACTGTATTCCAAAACTCCTGAAAAATATCACCCTAAATTAGGGGTGCTAAGAAAAAAAAGTAGCACTTTTTCTTGTGTTGTATTTACTAACATAATACTTGTGGTTATACAAAATTGTAGACATTTATTATTACAAACAATGAACAATTAACAAAAAAATCAATAATAAACTCTGAAATGTAAATCAACAATAAAAAAATGTCACTGTAAGAAATATTTATTTTTGTGGCAATTTTACCAGAATATGGCTATTATAACACAACAAAATAGAATTATTGCAATAAAAAAATGCCCGCGGAAACACCGTTCTTCTAATGAATCGCTGTCGTCGCGTAAATAGATATTTTTAAACAAAAAGTACCTCAGTATCTAAAGTTTAATCTTTCATAGAAGTTTTGAAGAACCTCTAGACTACACAACTACCTTCTACAATCAAATAGTAAAATAAATATATTATTGATAAATTACAATATACAATATGAATTGCAAATAGGCAGGTATTTACTTTTTCAAACACTGATATTCACTTTGATGTTCAAAATCCCGGAAACATTCTAGGCATTTCTATTTTAACTAATGTAGATCAGCGCATTTGATCCCTTTGCTGGTCCAAACATGCATCCCGAACGAGCGGGCGCACTTTGCAAGTCTCGACATGTGGTGCACACTTGTATCTATTGTTCTATTCAATTCTGGGTTTGAACTGAATCACGAATATTTTTGAGTACCTACCTAGTGAATGATGCAACCTGCCTACGTTGATAGGTAAATCCAAGACAAAAAATTTTTGTTCTTTATTATGAAAACGAGAAAATTTTTCGCGGACCCCCATTTACAACTTGTGAACCCCTGTTTTCTTTTCACGTCTACGTGCACCCCCGTGTGGTCTGAAATGGACCCCTGGGGGTTCACCTGGACCACTTTGGGAACCTATGATTTAGAATCATGAATTAGCAAAACGGTATCATCGTAACATTTACTTCCTAGAATTTATATTTTCATCTGTGGCATCAGTTAATCAATTAGATAAGCATAACATACAATTTATATTTTTTTCTCGACATATCTTTCGATTTTAAAAATTTTTAAAAAAACTTTTTTTGTTAAAAAGATTTCTTTGATTTAGTAGTTAGTATCCACTTTTTCATTTATCCAATAAATTTATTATAAATTTGAATTTTAACGGCTTGATGAAGAATATGACGTTTGTTGTACGCTCTTCAAGCACGAGAATTTAACTATGCAAAAAGAAAATTTTAAAAAATTCATAATTTTATTGTTTTATTTTACTTATTTATTTATTGAAAATGTATATTAATTTGTTTCATGCTTTTCAGCTAATTCTTTTTTATGGTAATTTATTAAAATTTAATTCAGATTTTAGAACCTTTTACTTTTTCGAAAATCTGCATTTATTATTTTTTAATTGCCTCAACTGAAAAATGCAGCAACAGTTTTGCCCCAATTATTTTCCACTCTTCTTAAAAACAATTTAATTATTATAAATACCTAATATAAATTGAATGTAGCTTAGAAAATAGTTTAGTTAATTTTAATGAATTTTTTACTTAAAGAAACATGTCCACATTTTGATGTTCAGCCAAAAGTAATAAAATCAGTTAAAGCGTTAAAGTTTTAGGAGTCAAATTGACTAGTCCGTTTGAAATTTTAACTCAAATTAATTTATTACCAAAAATTAATTCATAAATTTAATATATACTTTCTGAAATTGTAAAATAATTTATTTATATTACTCGTTTGTAATTAAATATTACTTTTAAAAACTATAAACTACAAACGCCTTTTAAATATCGCTTTATTTTTTTATTTAAAACAAAAAAAAAATAAAATAAAAACAATTTGTAAATATTTTTTGTTTGCTTTTATTATGAAAAAAATTTATAAATCACTATAGTGTTATAGTGTGGATCGTTTTTCCATGCAAAAAATTGTTTTCAGAATGTTTTTCTCATTTTATCTTTAACATACACTTTTTTCTTTCCTTTCGTTGCATACATTTCAAATAGCTCATTTATAGGTTATTTGGCATTCAACAATTTTTTTTAGATTTTTCAGATTCTTACAAAGAAAAATTTAATTTAATGTGTGTATATATATATGTGTGAAATTGTAATATAAAAAAATATATTCCCCCTAATCAACACAATCTATATCCTTTTAAATTTAGCGCAGCGGAACGCATACATTGTAAAAAGAGACTTTTGCATCATTTAGATCATTCATAATCAAAAGGCAACAAGTTCAATCTGGATATAACCTTTGGTTTGGTGGAGTTTTACTAAGTGAAGATCTAATAGCACTTGTAGGATGGAAGTTTAGAAAGGAATGCTTTCAGCTCAGGTGTTGGCCTCGTAAGAATAATTTTTCCAGGCACTATATACATCTGAATCGCTCATAAAAAATGTATGTTAGATTTTAAATAAGTAACTTCAATTTTTTGCTTTGACTGAATTAGAGAGAGGAAGTGTTAATAATAAAACTAGAGTTTTAATGACTCTTAATAAAATTTCTTAACAGGAATATATAAATGAATTCCATCGTTTTATTGATTACACACATTTTTGCGAAAATAATTTGAATAGAGATTTATCGACAGTTTCCGTGGCTTATTAACCACTGAAAATGAAACCTTGTTTCCCACAAGTCAGTGGAAATTTGTTTTTTCTTCAGCCGCGTAGCATTGCCACTCCGCTGTTGTGCTAGCTATGGCTCCACTTTTCCAACTGTACCGTAATTCGGCGTGGAGTCCGACTTCCTGAGTACACATATGCCTTAGGACCCCGTTTATAAGGTAGGCAACCATTCATACAAGGAAAGGATAAAGGATGGGTAGATAGTGAGAGAAAATACATATATGCCCGAACTGGGATTCGAACCCAAGACTTCCCTATCCGCAGTCAGCCACTCGGACCGCTAGTCAAGGTGGGCGGCGCCACTCCGTTAATACTAATCAATTGAAGAGTTTATTTTCCGGGAATAATAAATAAATAAAAAGTGTAAGAGAATGTAGGTTGTAGTTGTGCCACCACACAAACGGAATGCTGTTCAGAACTTGATTTGTTTACCGAACAACGTTTTTAGAGAACCAAAAAATGCTCCGAGTGAAAGCCATTGAACATTTTCTTGAGAATGAGTAGCTTTCAGCTTTTTATTTAACTTCTGTTTATGAAAAGTAAATAAAGGCACTCAACGGTCCAAGAAAATGTGAGATTTATCACGGAATATAAAGAAGAAAACAGTATGCCACTGAATTTAAGAGATCAAATTTTATATTCTTAAGATGGCAGCAATCTTTCTCTCTTTTAAGCTATGAAATTGTTGCGTTCTTTGATGAAATTTTTAAATTTATTTCCATCCAGTTATTCATGCAATCTGTTTTTTTTTATTTTTTTTTATTTTTTTTTTATTATGGAATTATTTTAACAAATTTATCCTAAATTTGGTTTAAGATCAAATTTAGGCTTAATAATATTTCTTCATATTTAGGCTTTTAAATTATTAATTTACGACATTCAAGAAAACAATGATGGTATTTCATAACTGAAAAATTAGGTTTTAGATTAACTCCTTGAATTAAATATTCTACTTTTTTTAATTGTATTTGCATTTTCATCACTAGCGCTGAAAACGGATTTCCATCTCTTTTTAATTTGATGCCGATTTTGTGAGCACTTTTTTGTTTGTTATACTTTTCATTATATTTTTTAACATTTTTGATGCATAAAAAACTAGAGTTTTAGAAATTTTACTATTGACATGCCCATTATTTTGAAACAACATGGATAAAAAAATGCTCTCTTCATGTACTCTGGGTAGCATTTTTCTTCAGAAAAAGCTTTTCATACATAGTAAGTCATATTTACGAACCTGAAAGGGGAAAATCTGGAAATTTCCTACCTCTGACATGTAGAAAATAGAGCACTATCGATCGTTCGTTGCTCAAATGTGGCAAAAATCGAACCTGGGATCGTTCACTCCGGAAAGCATGGTCGAAGGTGAATGAATATTTTACTTAATTAGATGGATTAATGTTTTTCTTTCTACCGAATTTCTTTGCTTTTTTCTTTCTCGTGTTTAATAACATTGCTGAAAGGATGACACTCAATTAGCGTTTATAAGAATATAAGTCAACGTTAAAAAGAGAATTTTTCTTTTTCGTGTAATTGAAATATCTGCTTATTTCAGCTGTCAACGTCATATAGGGACTCAAGTGAATTCGCACTTATTCCTTTTCGTATAATTCTTTGTTTTTACTACTAGTTCACATAAAACAGGAGGTGGGCGGAAAATGAAATGATACCCAGTCTGAAAGTTTTCTGCTAGGTCCTAGCTTCTAAATTGCGAGAATCCATTGGGTGTCCCCGTTATAATCATCAAATCTACTCCTTGTAGTAATGAAAAGTAAAATAATCTTAGTGTGGTGGGGTTTAAAAAAATTAAGAGTAGTATTAACTTCTATTTAATAATATCTACAATATGCATAAATCTATTAAATAAATAATTTTCTGAATTCAAAACTAAAAAATTTTATAAGGATTTTTTTTGAAAGAAAATGTTTAAGTAAAATGCTCTCTCATTTCAAACGGTTGTAAGCACCAGGGTGGTTACGACTTGGTCACGACGGTTGAGGCGCACCTCAACCCCACATAACAGCGATAACATTCTTTGCCGAGGGAGGGAAAAGCATGCATTTTTTTAAGATCTCCAGCCTTTCAGCCAGCGGTGATAAGTGACATTTCAACTTAACGAGAAGCTATCAGATCTCGAAGGAAGTCAGAATTCTCGATTAAAAAAAAGGGTGAGAAAGAGCCTTTACCCAAGCTTCTTCAGCAAACGGGAAACTTTTCATCGACCTTATCCCCCGGTGACCATCCGGCATTTCCGGTTATCAATTGGATATGTGTCCATGCTTCGTCTGGGAAGGCAATAATTCGTGGAAAGGTTCTTGGAATTTTATTTATTCTTTTCGGAACAAGCCAATGTGAAATTACATCCAGTACAATAGGGCAATAATTTATTTTTTAAACTTAAAACTAGGTCAGAAGATAAATTAATAAATGAATAAGAGATGTCACACATTAGCTCATATTCATTAATAATTATGACTTTATCCTCTTATTCATTCATATATTAATATTATTAATTACACAGATGTAAATGATATTAATCAGAAAAATTCACAAATGAACTTTTTAATTAATAATAAAAAATTCATATATTAGTATTTATTAAGATTATAATTCCCAATTAATGCGAAAAATATATTTAACAACTTTTGAAAGTTATAACACCATTTTAAATAATCTGATAAATTGTGTGCGTTTTCGGGACACGTATTGCATGTATCTGAAATTATTAATTTATATTTGCTGTATCGTTAAATATAAATTAATAAATTTTAGACATAAAATTATTTAGTGCGATTATTTTATAAAAAAAGTTCTGAAAGATAAAAAAAATGTCCCAAATATTAATGAAAATTATTAATTAAAGAAATTTTTACCTTGTATACTTTTAAAAAATTAAATTTCATCTAATAAATATATTTTAGTAATATTCTAGATTTTCAATTGCTCTAGAGCACATTGTGAATTTTAGAAAGGTTACTGCAGGTAAGTATCACATCTATTTTTAATCAGTGCTTAACTGCGCATGCGCATAACTGGGGTAGTTTTCGATAACTTCCCACTTCAGCTGTAGCACATCTCTTAAAAATAACTAAATGTTATTCCAAAATAGAACTAATTTACAAAGAGAAGAACAAATTATTTTTAAATATCTAGCATTCTGCTAAATATGTTTTGAGAAAAAGAAAATAATAAACAAATAAAACTTTAAAAAGGAATGTATTAATTTTCTACATATGTGACAACACAAATGATTCAAAATGGAAAACAGAGTAAGATAACGATTATTTTGATTGAATCGAAGGTTGATAACACAATAAAATTGCGCTTTGGTCGCAGTTAACATTTCGCGCATTAATTATTCTTACGGGAGGATCAAAAAATGAAATTCAGATTCCAATACATTTTGAACGATTGGAATGTTATTAAAAGCTTTATTTATTGTTATTATAAGAATAATATGTAATTACAATCTAAATTTTAAAAAAATCTAAAATGTTTTTGCTTGAAATCGAAAGATAATTTCTTATATTTATTTTATGATTTCTGATAAGACAGAGAAACCGATTTTGTTCATACATGCAAAGAAATATTCTGAGATTATTTATTCCAGCAGTAAAATTGTTATTTAAAATTATAAAAAAAAATAAAATAAAATAAAAAAAACAGTCTTAACATTAAAACAAAAACTGGAGTTTACTTCCGAAATTTAAAGGAAAAAAAAATATTTATAATTTAAGTAAAACAGTTTTTTGTGCACTTTTATTGTCAAAACAAAAACTAAAGTGAGATTTCATTTCCAATTGAATGAATTAAATGTTATTAATATCTTTATTTATAGTATATTAATAACATATAATTCAATTTATATTTAACTTTAGTCATAAAAAAATGGTACAAATTCAGTAACTCCATATATGATTTCTCGCCAAATCTGGCGCCCTTTGTTTACTTCGTAGTGTTGCCGACTTCAGCTTTTGTTTTTATTGTAGTGTTGCCAAATTCAGTTTTAGTTACTATTTCTTTCGTTTTTTTTTTTTTTTTTTTTTTTTTTTTCCACTATTCATTTTTCTTGTGTTTTACATAAATTTTACAGCTATTTAAATTTTACTTCGACTTTCAATTGTTCTAGAACATTCTTTGTTCCACGTTTCTATTGGAATTGAAAGGGATTTTCCCTCAGTTGGGCTTCGTTGTCACCAGCGTCTAATCATCGTAAATTCTTCTTTTTTACAATTTCTTTTACATTATTTCATTTTATTTGGTTTTTATTTATTATATATATATTTATTATCTTATTAATTTAATTTATTAACTTTTACATTTTTGTTAAATACAATAAATAATTACAGATTTTAAATTTTACCTTGCAAATGTATATGTTTCATAAAGCTTGCATAGCTGCAAATGAAAATTGTTTTAATAAATTTGTTGAAATCGTTTCGGGAATTAATTGGGATGAGTACCAGAAGGTGTAATTATTTTATTCAAATTCTGAATGTATATTCTTTATTGTATTAGTGTTTCATCTTTATTTACTTTAAAAGTGTATATATTTAAAAAAATATTTTTTGCATGCTTATCTTAAAATTTATAAAGTGTATATATTTAGAAAAATATTTTTGAATGCTTATTTTTCAATTTTATAAAGTAATTTATATTTAAAATAATATTTTTGTATGCCTTTTTTTTTCTTTTGCTTTTTTTAAATTTTATTAAGTGTAAATATTTAGAAAAATATTTTTTTGCATGCCTTTAAAAAAAAAAAAAAAAAAAAAAAACTGAAATGTGACACTGGTGACAACGAAAAAAATGTCGAAACAAACATACCAAATGGCATATCAGTTAAACTTCATATCAAGTAAGTCCATCATTTATATTTATTTCCCTTTTTTAATTTTTTAAAACGCTTATTTTTCGATCGAACTTCGGGAAATTTCCCGTGTTTGCTTGGTGCGCTTACTTTGGCGACTTGGCGACGAAAAAAATTCGCCGCGTTCGCCAATATATAGGGATACTGAACTAGTTCCAAAAAAATTTTTAATAACACAAATAACATGGGATTATAGTCTAAATTTAAAAAGTTCACGCTTGAAATAGAATAACTATTATTTCAACTATTTTGCTGATTTCTGATAAGCAAGAGGTAAAGACAGAAATTTTCTGATAAGTAAAGATAAAGAAAGAAAATAATTTGAAAAGAAATATACTAAAGAAATTTTATTTATCATAAAAATTAGTGTATTATTTAAATTATAATATAGGTTTAAATACAAATTTCCAAGGACTGAAAAATTATAACGTTAACACAGAAATATACTTCGGTACATTCAAACTTATATTAAAGCTTTTTATAATTTAAATTAAATGTATAACTATTTATTTTTACACGCAAAGCAAAAACAAACATGACATTTTAAAGTGGATTTAATGGCTCTGAAACTGTATTTACATAATAAGTTATTTATGCACAAAAATAATGTTACAAAATCATATATATAGAAAAATATACCTATTAAATAATTAATATTTACAATCAAATTTTTTAAATTCTAAAATTATGTTTTTTTAAACTGATTAGATATTTACAATAACAATTTTTCTATTTTCAAATAAATAAAACCAATATTTTTTTACCTATGCATTTATGAAACATATTTTTATATTAAGATCTATCTAACATACAATAATCATTATTTGCATTGAAATGTAGTTTCATCTAATTAAAAATAATCTTATACAAAATACACTCTCTATAATTTATAAAATTTAAATATTAGTAAGAATATTATTCTGCATATTTTTAGTAGAAAATACAATCTCATATATTAATATTTTTAATTCAGTCATTATTATTTAAAATAAATTACTATACCGAATATTGAGACATGTGAAATTTTTTTTTTCACATTGCATCAACATCGCAGATCTCTCAACTTCTGGGAGGGCGACGCCCATGGCGTGTCATAGTTTAAATTATAATTTATTCATATACAATAGAAATAAAAAAATACATCGCAAGAGCTTTTTTTTTTTTTTTTTTTTTGTCACGTGAAAATTAAAATAATTTGAAAAGCTTATAAATATAAATTGCTTCAAAAGGTTTATTTGAAAAATTATAAAACAGAACTATAAAAAAATTGCACGATTTTGATCATAAAAATTTATTGACTAGAAACTGTAATTTTCATATTGCAGTAAATAATAAACATTTCTTTACCCAATGTGTGAAACGAATAAGGTTGAAAATAATGAACATAAATTAACTGGTAGTTTTAAAAGTCGAATAAGAATGTATTAAATACAAAATAGAGTAAAATTAGCTTCTCTTAAACATTTATTACTATTGAACAAAAAAATTATATGAATTTACCACTAGTAGCGTGAAATAATTTAAAGGTATTCCTTTAATGTTGTGTATACAACGTATTTAACTTTGAGGTACTTCATTCTTTTTTTATTTTTGACAGCAATAAATATCCATAAAACACTAAAATGTATAGACTAATAGTAATAAAAAATGCGCGATAAAAATATGTTCATAATTGATTCGTATATCAAAAAAAAAAAAAAAAGTGAGAAGCAAATTTCAATAGCACTCTAGTGAAGTTCAAAATAATCATAGTAAATACCAACAAATTAAACTCCAGGCGCAAACAATAAAATGTGGCATTTGCTTCTCCAAAACCATAACATAAACGTAAGCGAAAAATTTTAATATAGAAGTAAACACGAAAGAAGACAACACTTTTTCTTTATAAGACGATGCAGATAACACAGCAGATCAAATAAAATAGGATACATTTTCAAAACACACGCCAAAGAACTGACGATGAAGTTACTTATGACAAAACAGGTGTCATACAGTTCACCAATATGCTCAAAGACGTAACTAATTACAAGAAATCTAAGCAAGGGAGAAAAGTTACCAAACGACTTTTCTTTCACTCTCAATAAGCAAATATTTTCTGATAACAAATCTATCTTCCACTAGCAGACGAGTTTTTTTACTATCATAATTATAATTCTTAAGTTTTCGCTTTTGGCAACGCGAAAGACGAGATCTCAGAATGTAAACCATCTCCATTTTTTATCCATAAATCAAGGCCTAAATGTCAACAGTTGTGAGCAGAAGGAAAATAACTAGCAATAGTTTCCCACGGCCGATTCGAGAAAATTTTTCTCTGGTGAAAGAGATTTTTTTTTTCACTTTAGTTATTTAACCAGCAGTGCAAAAGTATAGTTGCATGATTTCTTTGTTTTGTATAGACCACGTGATAAATACCACAATAAACACACTACTCTTTTACGATTGCAAAATTAAAAATTCTACGAAATTTATAAAAATTTTAACTAGGTTATCTTTGTGAAATTGAGAGCAAAATATATTTAAGAAATTTATTTCGCTATACTATTTCAAAATTTAATTTAAATACTTAAATTTAAATTTAAAAAAAACAACTTTTTAAATTTAAATTTTATAAAAATTAAATTTATTGGAATTGTATTACATTTTTTTCAATACTTTCAAAATACAATATGATTCAAATTGATATTTCCTTTTTATACATAGAAGAAAAGGAAATAATTTTATTTCACTATGTATTATTTTAGCAAGCAACGAAACAATAATAAGTAAGAATACTTTTCAGGACCAAATTTGATATTTTAAACTTTCGTAAAAAGCTTACACACGTCGCACACACACACATATAATGAACATTTTCCCAAGCTTCGAAGAATTATTAACGCAGTACAGGAGGAGATTCCTACATATACGAACTCTTGTTAACAGAATTTGATTTGGTTTGTTTGTCGCTCAACGGCCATTTTTTACAAAAGAGGGATAATTAGTCTAGAACCTCAGTTTAAAGTGGATTCCGAACCACTATAAACATCCATCGCCCAAGCTGAGATTCAAACTAATGCACTGTTGAAGCGAAGACCACACACACACCACTAGACGTTCAGCAGCCAATTCAATATAGTTAATTGTGGATTCGTAATAATCGAAAAAAGACATCCAAAAATGTGCAAATTGAAAACCAGAACAAAACTTATGGGAAAGAAAGAAAAACTCCGAATTTTTAGTGTTCAATGAATTATATTTGAACATATTTAACAATAAACCAGAATTGAACATTTTGCACAATTTTTTACCAATTAAAAATTCTGGCATATATTGATCCCAATTATTGAGGTTTGTAATACAAACGTTATATTTTGTAGATGAGGGCTAATTAAACTGATGACTATAGTTTTTAATGGATTCCAATCTATTACAAACATTCTAACCCGTAATGAGATTCGAACCTATGAACTGTTGAAACAAAAGGCATTACAGCTGCTAACTCTCAATTATAAATGACAATAACGAGTTTACAATATTTATAATAAAAAATTTTATGACATTAAAATTTAGATCCCTATAATTGATTCTGTGAATGTCAATGGAGAACTTTATATTATTCTGGCATTTTTTCCCCGATATGTTTGATTGTGAAATTCCGATTTATTTCCATTTGGACGATAGCTCAAGCAATGACAGAATTTTTTGGAGAAAGTTTTACAGGCATCTCAATCATAATTTATGAAACTGAAATTAAAACCACGCGCGGTTTCTATTTTATATACCCACTTTCAAACTCGCCATGAAAGTTATTCAGGCCCGGACTTCGGAATTGCTTAGTTTTATGAAGTAATAAAATCTGATGCCACTTTTCATTCCATTAAAGTGCACAATGATGCGCCAGGAAATAAATGTTCTTTTGATCATCCCTCCCCCAGTTTTTATGAAGAAGGTCCTCGTGAGTAGGGAGTGGAAGAAAACATAGATCGGCTCTGTTTCACACTTCAACTGTGGAAGTGTGAAGTAGCCGCGGCAAGAGGTGAAAGGGGGTGCGATTCCTTTCGAATTGTCATTTATCATTGGAGTCAACATTTTTTTTCTACATTTTTTGTCATTCTCTGTATTATTTTTGTTGATGACACGGAACGTGTTTTCACTATACCGCCTATCAGAAATGCCTTAGAAAGCGAATAAAATTAAGGGACACTCTAAAGTGTTTTATTAACAGCTGACAAGAGACCTCCTTCCGCGGTACACTAAACAACTCAAGGAATCATCTTCATTTTTAAAAATCATCAATTCTTTTCCTTTCAGTTGGAAGACATGAAAAATCCCGTGATGTTCTTGTTGAAAAGTCACGTAAGAGCATCTCTCTCTTAATTTAAGTGAGACAAGAACTGTTAGCTTTTAGCCACTATGCAATGCAAATAAAATTTAACGCTTTCAATCACTGTCCAACAGCAAGAGATGCCAGCATAGCATACTTATTTCTAAGCATAGTTTTCCAAAGAAGGGCAAATCGAGTACTTTTTTCATTTCCATTAAAATAATAGTATAATGACCTTGCGATTATACGTAAATCAAAATATTAATTTAATTAAATAACATAACTAATTAATTAATTAGTATGATAAGTAATATTATACATTAAAACTTGTCACCGAACAATTTACATGGTTCGAAACAGAATAATATTTTTTAGAATGATTTTTGTCGAGATTAAAAAACAAGTAAATGAAACATAATTTTTATTTCACAAAGTCTAACATTCAATTTTGATATTGTTTTTAATTCAGAAGTATTTTATAACGCAACCTTATACACTCAAATGCATGTTCATTTATACAGAAAGGTATTTCTATCAAGTTTTTTTGCGTGTATCTCATCTCCTCTGAAGTAGTTAAGAGAGGAGTTGTTCTCACAGCTGCTGACAGGATATTCCTCCCTCTATCTTACATTCATTTTTTTTTTTTTTTTAAAATGAATGCAAAATATTTTCGGATTTATTTTTTGGTATAAAATTTGCTTTTCATATGGAGTAATGAGACTTATGAATACGCAAAAATTGGGAAATACACCAAAATTCAGTAAAACTCGAATTATCGAAATCAATTAGAATCGGATAATCACAAATTCGGATAGCTGGTTTTTTTTAGAAAAATGAGAGAAAAAACTGTATAAAGAAAAAGAGCTTTTAATCAATTCAATGGAAATGCAATGCTTTTACATGTCACCTGTAGTACAGTAAGTATGTACAGTGCATTAAAGTCGCCAGACAGTGAGAATCCGCTGTTGAACAGTTTCAAAGCTGGCCCCGCGTCTGTCGACATCAAGCCCATCTTCTCAATGGACACTTTCAATAGGTTGACCTTCATTTGCAATTTGAAATCCCTCATAATCCTATATCTCCCGCACTAATTTCTGAACATCAAAAAAATCTCGAACGAATGTTTTGGAATTCCTCAAGTGTGACACATCTCATCTTCTCCCTTCCCACCGTTTTCTTGAGTTTTTTCCATTTCCCTTCTCTTCATCAGTCTGGTTTAATTTTCAGAAATTCTTAAAACGATCCGGATAAATGGAGTTCGGGTGATTGGAGCTCTGTACCTAATTTTAGCAGGTTGAGAAAATTTTCCTGCGCGCGGATTGCATGGGTAGACCATAGCAACTATCAGTCTACCCAAAATTTACATCGGCAGTTTTAAATTATCTTTTCTTATTTTTGGGGGAAAAATTCGAACTTTTATTTTAACAAATCCAATTAAATCATCAAAAAAAATCCCCCCTTTTTTTAATCCTTTAATTATTATTTATTGCCAAATTTTAGCAAAACTTTTATAAGATTGTTGATTATTTTGAAGTTCGGCATCATCTATTGAACTATTACTTTTAATAAAAAATTTTCAATGTCTGAAAATGCTTTCGTTTTTATATTTCTGAATTTTATATTACGATAAGTATCTTTACAATACTTTTAAACTTTAAGAAATTAATTGAAGTGTAAACAATTTACTTGAATATTTTTTCGTTCCTTTTAAATATATTATTTGTGCTTGAATAGTAACGCTGTATACTTTTAACAAGATGTTTATAAAAATTATACGACGGTGATAAATATTGAATGAATTATTTTTGTATAATTTCACTGTGTAAGTACTTCTTCACTCTATGTACAGTAAAATATTCTTATTTATCAAAGCATAATTGATATTATATAGAAGAATAGGACTTCACATACTTAAGTAATAGCAAAAAATTAATAAAAGACAATTGAAACAGCATTAAGAGTATATAATATCTTAATGGAACGCGTAATTTAAAGAATTTCATAAGCAAAATAATAATAATAATAATAATAATAATTGTAAAAATGCAGTTTGCTCTTCAAAGCACATGCTATTTTATTGAGAACAACTATTACTTACCATATCGTCTGTTTTTCTTTAAGACTTTGACAGATACCAGGGTACAGGAGAAGATCAACAGGGCGACAATGCAAATCAACATGACATCCCACAATTCCCAGCCATTGAGCAAATCCTCTTTTTTGTCTGTGGGATCATCCGCTGGTCCCTCCATCTCGTGCCATCGGTGACGCTTCTGGTCCTTACCGGAAAAAAAATTCTTTTCTCCGGCTTTAATATTACTTTCCAGGGACCGACCGATCTCAACTAGGTCCACGCACATGGTGTCCATGAACGCGGTACATGGAGCCACTTCCCACGATTTCTCGATACAGCTCTGACATTTGCGACATGCACCGACCAAATCATCGTACCACTCACTGTCTTTGCACAATTCTGTACCAGTGACACCACTAAATGGCGCAATAACTAGCAGTACGAATATCAATAAAGAAAGCATGACTGAATAAAACCAAGAGAGAAACAACAGAAAGCTAAGAGAAGAAAATTTTGAAAAGCGAACTGGCGCAAAAGAGTTTATCGACATGAACGGATGTCTAAGAGTCTCATCCTACCGAATAACGCGAGCGCACTGATCGAAGAAATGAATGGGAAACACGAAGCGCATTACTCATGCTTCAGATGACGTCACGGAAGAGGAAACTTGTCATCCAATGGGAAACTACCATACTTTAGGGTTGCTAGTCAGGCGCTCCGAAAGTGAAGAAGAAAAGGCTTCGGGTGGTGACACTTTTATGCGCGAAATAATGTTTATTTTATTAATTAACTGGGCCATGAATAATAATCTGTTAAAATTTGAGTTATAATCATCTGGGAGATTTTTTACTTTTGGTGAGATTAACAACTAATCGACTTTAAAAAAATAATAAAAAATGTGTGAGATTTATTAAAAGTTTTCAGGAAAAAATATTTTTAAAAAAACTTTTTTACCAAGAAAAAAGAAAAAAACATTTTAATTAAAATTTTAATTGCTTGCATATTTCCTAGCTGGAATTATGATTAAAAATTAAAATATGTTGCCATTGATAAAAATTAGTGAAGTAATTGCAATAGGTTTGATAAATAGAACAATAGCCATCCATAATCTCACTAAGCCAATTATTCCAAAATAATTATAAGTTGTGTCTTATATAATTAATTTTTAATTTATTATAACAATATTAAGATCGGATTTATGTGTGCTTTTATAATTGTCACTCTAATAATATATAGTATTGTAACCGTTACTGCTACAAATATATTTATGTACTTTACAAATATTCTATAATAAGTTTTTATAAGGCAAGTCCACATTAATATCTAAAATAAAACATGTTCAAATCGTTATTTTTTGCAAATGTAACAATATTTTGTTTTTAATATTAGCAAAAATTCACTTATAAATAATTATTTTTTAATTGTATGACTAATTAAAAGGATATTATCTTGGAAATATAGTTCATTTTTATGCCAATTTTTCATTGGCAATTATTATGGTTCAAGAATGCTTTGAAACTTATCCTTGTTTAGTTTTACTGCGAAAAATCATCAGTGAAAACCCCTTTTGTCGAAATGAGATGCACTCCCTGACCAATAAAAGAATTGAATGCAAAACTTATTTTGATACATAAAAAAATATTTGTCTTAAATTACGTTGCATTGAATTATTTAATTTAAGAAAAAAATTATTTGTCTTAAATTACGTTGTACGATTAATTCATAATCATGCATTGCAAGAAAATCAATTGTCTTTGTAATAAGCTCACCCTGGCCTTTAATGGCAGGATAGTGGTCTTCACAGCGAAAGGTCGCACTTTCGATCCCAACCTTTGTTGGAAAAAAAAGAGGGTGTTGCACATCTGTCAAGGGTATGCTCGGGTATTTTCCGGTTTTCCTCCCTTGCATCACATGATTACGGCCTGAGGTGTCTTAAGGAAGGACTCTCTATGAGAAACCCTCCCATCAGATAACTCAGGTGCACTCGTTTTACATTAGGCAAAGGTGTTTGGTCGTTCTCATTATCGGAAAGTAGTGAGTCCGTATCCCGGCTTAACCAGAGAGCCCTCTTGTTTGCTAAAGGGAGCTGGTGCACTGTGCGTGGTCGCAACGTCCTCCAAGTGAAGTGACACTTCTGAGGGTGGCAGGCCGAGTAGTAAGGGATGCTTGGTCTTGCTTCAAAATCACGAAGACTCCACCCGGCTGCTTCTATCTAACTGGCAGAGTCCAACTCCGGGCCAGGTACAGGGAAGCGTTCTGCTGCAACAGCAATGGATCATTTGGTTCTCCACTGCGCCCACTCCATTCATAAACAGTTTTATGAACGAAGTTAAGTAAATAATAAATAGAGTTAGGAATAAATATCATAATTTTTCTAAACCCGAAAATCTATTACCGTTGGATGAAGAGCACAAAGTGAAAGAAAATGACAAATTAAAAGTAAATGTACTCCTGTTATCAAAATGAAATATTTCCTCATTGTGGATTTACTTTGCTACTGTAAATAAGGTTATATTTTATTATATCACTTTTATAATATTTGATGTAAAATATATAGCTTCTCTTATGGTATATTTTCTATCATAGCCTTTTCTGAGTAACGGAAGATCAGAGTTGCGCTTCTACCATCTGCTTTTGAGGTGTCGAGAGTATTTGCTGATGGTTGGTTCAATCCATCCATCACTTGGTGCGTGCTTGGTAATTTTTTAGGTTTCCTCCTTTGGTCATGTATAAATATTCATCGTATCGTTATGAACATGCATCGAATTCATTTTATGCATCACAAATAAGCATCTTATGCTTAGTAATCTATTTTAATTCAGCGCATTGCTCTGTGCTATTTCAAACATTTCATTTCTCAGAGGTGTTTGATCCACTGTTGAGCATTCCGTGAAGTTCAACCTGGATCATCCTTTCGAAGATGAGCTAAATCAGGAGACCGAAGGAAAAGCAATCGAGACGTTGTTCGAGCTCTGAGGTTAGAAATTCAACTTGGCTTCTTTCTCTTTCGTGCTGCAACTAAGCAGATTGTAATCCATTACTGCAAAAGGGATTTTATTTATTTACAGTTTATACCGTAGATGAAAAACTTCACTCTTTAAAGAAAAGAGTTCCAATGAATCCCCTTTAATTCAAGTGCGTTTCAAGAAGCGGCGGGCATCTTTTCATGAATGAAAATCCTCTTGGCACGCTCAGCGACGCGAGCGTCGTTCTGAAATCTTTTAAGAATGTCCCACTTTTGTGCCACACAATTGTAATAGCATTGACCCGTTTATGATGAAGCTAGCTTAGGTGACGGTGGTTAAAAAATGACTTCTTTATTTTGAACCACTGTCAATCGCCTGAACAGAGGAACGTTGGACCCTACCGAACTTTTAGCGTACATAGACTTACTCAGCTGTGTTTGATAAAGAGCCCGCTACACGAGGATGACTTCTTTTCCAGGCAGTCTCTAACACCCTCTAAATTAGAAATATCAGCAGATATTTCCGACAGAAACTATAAGCGTCACTTATTAGCAACTAACTAAAAATGTTTGTTGAATAATAAAGCTGTTTTGCAAATAACTCTTATTACAGGCAACTAACAGTATCAAATGCTTACATACTGTCACAAATATAAATTCGATTAAAGCTATATTTTATTTCTTCAAAAAATTTCACAGTCATAAATTTTAATGCATTCTATATTGATCACTTAATATTTTTAACTTCTTATTATAAACTAATTATCGGAAAATAATTTGTTTGAAAAAAAAATTCGAGCCTTCATTAGGAATAGTGAAATGAAATAATATTCGTAAATATCGTGTACTTATAAAAGTAACCTTTTGTTTTCAATTAAGAGTTAAAATATTAAAAATAAATTTTAACCTTTGTAACTTATTTATTGGTGAAGTATATTTCATAAGAATCAAAATTAATAATTATAAAAATTTTTCATTTTTTAACTTTTTTTTCAAATATGTATTTAAATTTAAAAATAATCATCGAGAGCCGCTTTCGATTTCAATACGCGATTTAGACAAAATTTTAAAATAGTTTTACTGCACGTTATCATCAAACCACAAAAAAGAAAAGAAATGTGGATAAAATAGCCAAAAAAGCGATAAACAACTTATTTAGTATTACGGAAAGAGAATGCGTAAGTTGATTTCACCGCACCGGAAGTGAGTTTTGGTTTCTGTATTCTTTTTTGTTCTTTATCTTACTTTCCGAAAAATAAAATAAAATGAAAATGGAGACTGAAAAATCTGAGTTGGAATTTTTATATGCATTTTAAGAAAATACTTACTTTTAATTAATGGTACACAAAAAATTATATGATTTTTTTTAATCTAACAAAATGTTGCTTGGTATAACTTTTTTTCATCCTAAAACTAATAATACTGAAAAAGTATGCATTTATAACTTAAAATTTGGTGCAGTCGTTTTCAGCATTTATATTTTCGGAAAATAAATTTCATTTTTCAATATTTATGATTTAATTGCACATTTCAGTTTAACACTTATTAACTATAACATTTTACTATTTTTTTAATTACATAGTTAAAAAAAATAGTATATGAGAATTATTTAATTTGCTGATTTCATTTCGCGCTAAGGCAGAAGGCTTCTATCAGAAAATATCTTACTAAAGAGTAAGATTATTTAAAGAAATAATGCGATAAGCCCAATATTTCGATCTTGTACATCAACTCAATCACCCGTAATGCCGCGTGAAACAATTGTAAGTAATGGAAATAATACACACTCCTTCTGGCTGATTCGGTATTCTTATTCCGAAATATGGGGGAGGACGAGTGGTTTCTATCAGAAAATATCTTACAAAAGAGCAAGATTACTTTTAAAAATAATGCCATAAGCCCAATTTTGATCATCCCGTAATGCTGTATTGTAAGTAATTGAAATAATACTCACTCCTTCTGGCTGATTCGGAATTCTTATTCCGAAATATGGGGAGGACGAGTGGTTTCTATCAGAAAATATCTTACAAAAGAGCAAGATTACTTTTAAAAATAATGCCATAAGCCCAATTTTGATCATCCCGTAATGCTGTAATGTAAGTAATTGAAATAATAATCACTCCATCTGTCTGATACGGTATTCTTATTACAAAATATGGGGGAGGACGAGTGGTTTCTATCAGAAAATATCTTACAAAAGAGCAAGATTACTTTTAAAAATAATGCCATAAGCCCAATTTTGATCATCCCGTAATGCTGTATTGTAAGTAATTGAAATAATACTCACTCCTTCTGGCTGATTCGGTATTCTTATTCCGAAATATGGGGGAGGACGAGTGGTTTCTATCAGAAAATATCTTACAAAAGAGCAAGATTACTTTTAAAAATAATGCCATAAGCCCAATTTTGATCATCCCGTAATGCTGTATTGTAAGTAATTGAAATAATACACACTCCTTCTGGCTGATTCGGTATTCTTATTCCGAAATATGGGGGAGGACGAGTGGTTTCTATCAGAAAATATCTTACAAAAAGAGCAAGATTACTTTAAAAATAATGCCATAAGCCCAATTTTGATCATCCCGTAATGCTGTATTGTAAGTAATTGAAATAATACTCACTCCTTCTGGCTGATTCGGTATTCTTATTCCGAAATATGGGGGAGGACGAGTGGTTTCTATCAGAAAATATCTTACAAAAGAGCAAGATTACTTTTAAAAATAATGCCATAAGCCCAATTTTGATCATCCCGTAATGCTGTATTGTAAGTAATGGAAATAATACTCACTCCTTCTGGCTGATTCGGTATTCTTATTCCGAAATATGGGGGAGGACGAGTGGTTTCTATCAGAAAATATCTTACAAAAGAGCAAGATTACTTTTAAAAATAATGCCATAAGCCCAATTTTGATCATCCCGTAATGCTGTATTGTAAGTAATTGAAATAATACTCACTCCTTCTGGCTGATTCGGTATTCTTATTCCGAAATATGGGGGAGGACGAGTGGTTTCTATCAGAAAATATCTTACAAAAGAGCAAGATTACTTTTAAAAATAATGCCATAAGCCCAATTTTGATCATCCCGTAATGCTGTATTGTAAGTAATGGAAATAATACTCACTCCTTCTGGCTGATTCGGTATTCTTATTCCGAAATATGGGGAGGACGAGTGGTTTCTATCAGAAAATATCTTACAAAAGAGCAAGATTACTTTTAAAAATAATGCCATAAGCCCAATTTTGATCATCCCGTAATGCTGTATTGTAAGTAATTGAAATAATACTCACTCCTTCTGGCTGATTCGGTATTCTTATTCCGAAATATGGGGGAGGACGAGTGGTTTCTATCAGAAAATATCTTACAAAAGAGCAAGATTACTTTTAAAAATAATGCCATAAGCCCAATTTTGATCATCCCGTAATGCTGTATTGTAAGTAATTGAAATAATACTCACTCCTTCTGGCTGATTCGGTATTCTTATTCCGAAATATGGGGGAGGACGAGTGGTTTCTATCAGAAAATATCTTACAAAAGAGCAAGATTACTTTAAAAATAATGCCATAAGCCCAATTTTGATCATCCCGTTATGCTGTATTGTAAGTAATTGATATAATACACACTCCTTCTGGCTGATTCGGTATTCTTATTCCGAAATATGGGGGAGGACGAGTGGTTTCTATCAGAAAATATCTTACAAAAGAGCAAGATTACTTTTAAAAATAATGCCATAAGCCCAATTTTGATCATCCCGTAATGCTGTATTGTAAGTAATTGAAATAATACTCACTCCTTCTGGCTGATTCGGTATTCTTATTCCGAAATATGGGGAGGACGAGTGGTTTCTATCAGAAAATATCTTACAAAAGAGCAAGATTACTTTTAAAAATAATGCCATAAGCCCAATTTTGATCATCCCGTAATGCTGTATTGTAAGTAATTGAAATAATACTCACTCCTTCTGGCTGATTCGGTATTCTTATTCCGAAATATGGGGGAGGACGAGTGGTTTCTATCAGAAAATATCTTACAAAAGAGCAAGATTACTTTTAAAAATAATGCCATAAGCCCAATTTTGATCATCCCGTAATGCTGTATTGTAAGTAATGGAAATAATACACACTCCTTCTGGCTGATTCGGTATTCTTATTCCGAAATATGGGGGAGGACGAGTGGTTTCTATCAGAAAATATCTTACAAAAGAGCAAGATTACTTTTAAAAATAATGCCATAAGCCCAATTTTGATCATCCCGTAATGCTGTATTGTAAGTAATTGAAATAATACTCACTCCTTCTGGCTGATTCGGTATTCTTATTCCAAAATATGGGGGAGGACGAGTGGTTTCTATCAGAAAATATCTTACAAAAGAGCAAGATTACTTTTAAAAATAATGCCATAAGCCCAATTTTGATCATCCCGTAATGCTGTATTGTAAGTAATTGAAATAATACTCACTCCTTCTGGCTGATTCGGTATTCTTATTCCGAAATATGGGGGAGGACGAGTGGTTTCTATCAGAAAATATCTTACAAAAGAGCAAGATTACTTTTAAAAATAATGCCATAAGCCCAATTTTGATCATCCCGTAATGCTGTATTGTAAGTAATTGAAATAATACACACTCCTTCTGGCTGATTCGGTATTCTTATTCCGATATATGGGGGAGGACGAGTGGTTTCTATCAGAAAATATCTTACAAAAGAGCAAGATTACTTTTAAAAATAATGCCATAAGCCCAATTTTGATCATCCCGTAATGCTGTATTGTAAGTAATTGAAATAATACTCACTCCTTCTGGCTGATTCGGTATTCTTATTCCGAAATATGGGGAGGACGAGTGGTTTCTATCAGAAAATATCTTACAAAAGAGCAAGATTACTTTTAAAAATAATGCCATAAGCCCAATTTTGATCATCCCGTAATGCTGTATTGTAAGTAATTGAAATAATACTCACTCCTTCTGGCTGATTCGGTATTCTTATTCCAAAATATGGGGAGGACGAGTGGTTTCTATCAGAAAATATCTTACAAAAGAGCAAGATTACTTTTAAAAATAATGCCATAAGCCCAATTTTGATCATCCCGTAATGCTGTATTGTAAGTAATTGAAATAATACACACTCCTTCTGGCTGATTCGGTATTCTTATTCCGAAATATGGGGGAGGACGAGTGGTTTCTATCAGAAAATATCTTACAAAAGAGCAAGATTACTTTTAAAAATAATGCCATAAGCCCAATTTTGATCATCCCGTAATGCTGTATTGTAAGTAATTGAAATAATACTCACTCCTTCTGGCTGATTCGGTATTCTTATTCCGAAATATGGGGAGGACGAGTGGTTTCTATCAGAAAATATCTTACAAAAGAGCAAGATTACTTTTAAAAATAATGCCATAAGCCCAATTTTGATCATCCCGTAATGCTGTATTGTAAGTAATTGAAATAATACTCACTCCTTCTGGCTGATTCGGTATTCTTATTCCGAAATATGGGGGAGGACGAGTGGTTTCTATCAGAAAATATCTTACAAAAGAGCAAGATTACTTTTAAAAATAATGCCATAAGCCCAATTTTGATCATCCCGTAATGCTGTATTGTAAGTAATTGAAATAATACACACTCCTTCTGGCTGATTCGGTATTCTTATTCCGAAATATGGGGAGGACGAGTGGTTTCTATCAGAAAATATCTTACAAAAGAGCAAGATTACTTTAAAAATAATGCCATAAGCCCAATTTTGATCATCCCGTAATGCTGTATTGTAAGTAATTGAAATAATACTCACTCCTTCTGGCTGATTCGGTATTCTTATTCCGAAATATGGGGAGGACGAGTGGTTTCTATCAGAAAATATCTTACAAAAGAGCAAGATTACTTTTAAAAATAATGCCATAAGCCCAATTTTGATCATCCCGTAATGCTGTATTGTAAGTAATGGAAATAATACACACTCCTTCTGGCTGATTCGGTATTCATATTCCGAAATATGGGGGAGGACGAGTGGTTTCTATCAGAAAATATCTTACAAAAGAGCAAGATTACTTTTAAAAATAATGCCATAAGCCCAATTTTGATCATCCCGTAATGCTGTATTGTAAGTAATTGAAATAATACTCACTCCTTCTGGCTGATTCGGTATTCTTATTCCGAAATATGGGGGAGGAGTGCTTTCATAACTCGACTACCCCACCTCCCTACGCACACCTGCTGCTTCCCTTCTTTCAAAAGCAGGTGTTTTTCAGTCCTCTTTATGTAATCTAATATCTTAAATTATTTAAAGTATAAAAAGAAAACGTTTGTGTGTTCAACTGAAACTAAATTGTGACGTCCTTTTAAATTTATTTCACTCTTTCCCTTGCATAAAAATGTGGTTTTACTTTAATGCTCTTTAATATTCCTATAATAAAATAAATATTAAATTCCCATGATTTCATGCAATTAAGATTTTATAAGTAACGTAGAAAATCACCCCAATTGTATTTCAGATTAAAACTTAACAATAACTGTAAAGCTAGTATGTATTGCACTGAACATTGAATACCACACAAATAAACTCCAAGTCCTCAAATTTTTTTACACAAATAAATTAGAAAATTTAAGAGATTTAATACAGAGCAAGATATTTTAACCCCAAATGAAATTTTCGTTTTTCATCATTAAATACATAACAATTATTCCATATAATTTAACTTCCGAATTTTTCCTGATACTCAGCAAACGCATGTTGGCATCAGAGTTCGTTATTAAAATGTAAGAAAAACTTCAAGAGTTTTTTTTTTCTTTTAAATAAATATTTTTTAAATATATTATGTTTTTCAAAATATGCACTGAAAACTAAAAAACAATTAAAAGTAATATTCAAATTATGAATTGTTTTCTAATTATTAATGCTTTTTAGCTACATTGTTTCACTAAAATGGATGAATAAACTGTCATGTTTATGGGAAATACATATTTAAATTAAGAAGCCAATTTACTGAGACATTATTTGTGAATGAAATAAGTTACCGTCTGCCCTTTATTCATATTTTATTGTAACAAAGAGTCGTAAATTTTTTTTGACGTGTATATCTTTTTCCTTTTCAATAATATAAAAATAATGTTTAATATAAAAATAATTTTTTAAAACGTGTTAAGTTCTTTAATGTAAATTAATGTTCTGGAAGGTTGAGAAATATTGCTTTTACTAATTTTTACTTAAAATATTTGATATTTCTTAACTACAAATGTTGTTTATTGAATTTTAAATATTAAACGAACAATATTTATAATTTATATATATTTTTGAATTTATCATGACTATTTCATATTTTATTATCTATGTAACGACATAAAAACAATGTATGAAAAATTTGAATGTACAAATTTCAGGACTAAACTCCGCATGTTTTAACTCCCCATCCCAGGTTCCGGATGTGTTTATTTTCTTAATTACCACTTCTTGTGACTAAATTTCTTGTAATCTTTTGAATTACCCTTATTTTTAGATAGTTTTAGAAAATAAGCTGTAAACTTAATAAACAAAGTGAAAATGACAAAAAAAATTGTTTTGGTTTGAATGAAAAATTATTAAGAAGAAATTCCTTACAATTTCTATCTTTCTAAAATTATTGCAAAAAGAAAAATGATAAGTGAATTATGAAAATTTAAATTGTAATATTTGGTGTGAAAATGTAAATAATATGTAAAAAGTAAAAGTGCAATAATTTTTTTCTTTACAGAAGTTTTTTACCAAAATTATTTTGAAAATTACAACTATACGCTCAATTCACAAGTCGCAGTATAATAAAACTGAATTTGGAAAAATATAGGAATATTATAAGCGAATATGTGTGTATTTTGTACCTAATAAATACGAATAAATAAGTAATTTTACAGAATCTTGTTTAGATTTAAATAATTACGCTTTTAATTGAAAATCTAAACTAATCAATCATGAATTTTAAACCGTGTACTTACTTTCTTAAAAGCAAACTTATGCAAAAATCATAAAATTAAGAATTAAAATTATCTATATTTATCTCTTATTTTGTAAATCGGTACCCCCCCCCCCCAACAAAGGTATATCCAATTTGCCTGAAAGTAGTTCATTCGTGAATATATTGTTCATTTCATAGAACATTCGCAAATAAATTCGAAATGCCTTCTTGCTCATCCCGTGCTATTAGATGAAAAGCGATACGCTTCTCTCTCTCTCTCTCTCTCTCTCTCTCTCCTCTGAATTTCTTTTTCTTTATAAATATCCTATTTTTTTCTGAAATCATTTTGTTTAAAGTATTCATTAACTCACTTATTTTCACTATTTTAGATAGTATTTTTATCTTTTATTTTATCTACGGTTTAGTGATTTTTGAATTATGATTTTCTTTTTGCTACGATTATTTGCATAATCAAAAAATTGTAAAATACATTTCTGCGTTAAATTTCTTTTATTTTTATAACACTGAAATATATATATATGTAAAGTGTAACAATGGTTGATGAACAAATCACACTTTAAAAATAACGGACACACTTTATTTCTACAAATATTGGACAAACAATAACATTTAAAAAGGACAAAGAGCTATTTTGCTATAGTGCCTTCGGCGGAGCACCGCCCCTCAGGGGGTTTACCGTCTTCAGGTAAACATGGGTGTCACATTTCCGAGGTACCCTAGTGATCTGTCCTCTTTTTTAATTTCCTCTCTGCTCTACTTTTCTGCTTTTTCTTCCTTTTCTCTCTCGTAAGAGGTTGAGGGCTCCCCTTGAGTAACTTTCGCCGCTCATTTGCTATTAGCTACTCTTGAGGACTAAACCATCCACGTGTTTGCCATGCGTGGAGACCCGTGTGTCCCTGGAAAGGAGGGTCCTGGTAATTGAGGCCTCCAGAGACCAACACATTGCTTTTGGCCTCTGCTTCAGGTAAACGGGAGGTGTGTTGTGGTCCTCAGCACATCAATCGGCTTTATGGATCAAGCGATCGGTACATCTACTGGGTGACTCGTTAAGGGTGGAGACCACTTCAGGGATGTACCATGATTGACTAGCATTGCTCCAGTTGATTTGCTGCATCCCCTTGTAGTGCTCCGTGGTGGGTGATGCCGTCTAGTCACCGAATTTGTATTCATTCTATTTGGATAAAAAAAAATTTCTCTTCACTCCCTCGGGAGCAACAAATGGTAACTTGCAGTGCGAAATTTTTTGTTATACAAAGAATTGGAAACAGCTTTGAATATGTTTCCCCATTTCTCATTGAAAAGGGCTTAGCTTCTTATCTTAGAGAAGTCGATTAAGAATTTGCGATCGGGTGTTCTGTTAATAGAAACTGCATCCGAAAAACAATCAATAATGATCCAAAGATTGAAAACAATTAGTGACATCGCGGTAACTGTCGAACCTCACAGGTATTAAAAATTTTCACGAGGTGTTATTTCATCGGGGGACTTGTTTCACACGCCCAGTGATGAAATACTGGAAAATTTGAAAAGCCAAAAAGTCTGCGGTGTGAAAAGTATCAAGATCAAGAGAGATGGTATTGTCTTAAACACTAAACATCTCATCTTGACTTTCTCGACAAAAGACTTGCCGCAAAACATTAAAGTGGCTTATATGCGATTTCAGTACGGCCTTTTATCCCTAATCCTCTAAGATGCATCCAGTGCCAACGATTTGGACACTCTAAAATGGCTAGCAGAGGAAAACTCACTTGTGCTCGTTGTTCTGACGTTGACCATGAAAGTACTACCTGCGAAGCCAAAGAAGTGTGTGTCAACTGCAAAGGTAATCACACTTCTTATTCTAAATCTTGTCCCGTTTGGCAACAGGAAAAGGAAATTGTTTCCATCAAAATCAAGAACAATGTTTCCTGTTTAGAATCACGTCGATTGGTTAATTCCCGTACTCCCACTCCAGGTGTTTGTTACGCAAATATAACAAAAAAAGTAACCTGATCCTGCAGCACCCAAACAGACACAAATTCTGTTTCTACAATTAGCTTGCTCCCAAAGCAAAAAACAATAGAAATTACTGCACCTTTAATCGCCAAATCAACTTTGGCAAAATCAAAAGCTTTAAAGGCTAGGAAATTAAAACTGGCCAAGGAAGGCGGTCGAAAGTTTTCATTAACTGCTAGAAAAGCTCTTCTGTCTATGAATGCAGACACTGTCAAACTGCATCCTTCAGATGATGATTTCATGTTGGAAGATTCATCTGAGATGACATTGAGCAATAAAGATAATTGTTAGATTATATTCCATTAATGACTTCCTTTGTTTCATGGAACTGTCGTGGTTTTGACTCGAATTGATGATATCAGATCCATTATGTCAGCCTATAATACCGCATGTATGGCTCTCCAGGAAACATTCTTGAAGCCCAATATTATCACCAAAATGCGTGGTTTTCAATGCTACAGAAAGGATAATGGTGGTGATGATGCTGTGTATGGTGGAGTTTGTATAATTACATCAAACAATTATCCCAGTAAAGCACATCAGTTAAGAACTACACTCCAGGCTGTGGCTGTGAGAGTTCACACTGCCTGTCTAATCACAGTTTGTAGTCTTTACTTACCACCGAATGATGTCGTCCAAGAACAGGAACTAAACGACTTACTTGATCAACTCCCAGCTCCCTTTTTATTGCTTGGTGATTTTAACGGACATAGTCCTCTGTGGGGTAGTGATGATACGAATTCTCGTGGTCGTCCGATAGAAAAGTTAATTTCTGATAATTCCCTCTATTTGCTAAATATCGACGAGAAGACTTATTTTCACGAACGTACACGAACATTTCACTCTCTTGACTTAGCTATTTGTTCTCCATCACTCTTGCCATTGCAGAATTTTGCTATCGGAAATGAGCTAATGAGCTCTACAATAGTGGTCATTTCCCTCTAATCGTATCTCAGGCCGGAAGTAATAGTGTGCGTCACAAACCATCTAATTATGTGTACAGTCGAGCCGATTCGACGCTTTTCACGCAATTGTCTGAGATCAATGAAACAAGAGTTAAGGCAGATATGTTAGATGATGCTGTTAGATATATCACCGAGACAATAATCCGAGGTGCGGATGTTGCTATCCCAAAAAGTTCCATCATCCCACATATACACCATAAACATTGGTGGAATGAACAATGCCAACTCTCCTCTAAGAAACATAGGAAGCAATGGAATATATTTCGTAGGTACCCTACTACGAATCTTGTTGCTTTTAAAAGAGCTAAAGCTCAAGCTCGAAGAGTTAGACATCAGAATCAAAGAGAATCTTGGATTCGCTATGTGTCTTCAATCAATTCATCGACATCAAGCAAACAATTGTGGGGGAAAGTTAAAGCAGCTAATGGTATTTATCAGGATTATTCCATTCCTGTATTAAAAACCAGAGCCACAATACACTCCTCAGCGGTAGATTTTGCTAATGTCATCGTTGAAACTTTTGCTGGTATTTCCAGCTCTGATTCGTATAATCCTACTTTTCGAAGGATCAAAAGTATTGCTGAGCGGACACCTTTAAGTTTTCATGATCGACAAAATCAACCCTACAATTGTGCTTTTAGATTGTCAGAATTGAAGACTGCCTTATCTCAGGCAAATGACACATCCTCAGGACCAGATGGAATTTCGTATCAAATGCTCCGTCATTTAAATCCTGATTCTTTACTAAACATAATTTAATTGTTTAATAGAATCTGGATTGAGCATGGTTATCCTACATTATGGAGGCAAGAGATAGTGATTCCGATTTTGAAGGCTGGCAAAGATTCATTTGACCCTTTAAGTTATCGTCCAATAACTCTCACGAGTTGCTTGTGCAAAACTTTTGAGAGAATGATCAATTCTAGACTCAGTTATGTCTTAGAAAAGAAGAATTGCATACCTCTTCATTAAAGTGAATTTCGAAAAGGACGATCTACTATAGATAATATAGTACATCTAGAATCCCAAATTCGAAATGCTTTCGAGAGGAGAAACCACCTTGTTGCAATCTTCTTTGACATAGAGAAAGCATATGATTGTACGTTGCGTTACGGCGTTCTACGTACTATGCATAATCTTGGCTTTAAAGGTAATCTTTCAATATTTATACAGAATTTCCTAGCCGCTAGGCTTTTTAAAGTTCTCATTGGAAGTACAGTTTCCAATAATTTTCCTGAAGCTGAGGGTGTACCTCAAGGTAGCGTTTTAAGCGTAATCCTTTTTAACCTTTTCATCAATAACATAATTCATCAGTTACCATCTTCTGTTCATAGTAATTTATATGTTGATGACTTGCAAATTTCATATCAAGGATCAAACATGAATATAATTGAGAGACAATTGCAAACAGCTGTAAATAAATTAACTTCTTAGTGTGAACGGAATGGCCTTAGTGTATCTCCAAGTAAAAGTTGTTGTGTCCATTTCTGTAGGAAAACTAGTTTCCATGAAGATCCTGTACTTCATATAAGAAGTAGACCTATTCCTGTGGTCAATGAGATAAAATTCCTTGGTGTGATTTTCAATAAAAAGTTAACTTTCCTTCCACACGTTTTACATCTACGTAAAAAATGTGAGCGATTGATTAACATCTTCAGGGTGATTTCGAATACATTTTGGGGTGCAGATCACACATCACTCCTAAGAATTTACCAGTCTGTAATTTTATCTCGAATTGACTACGGCTGTGTTGCTTATCGATAAACTAGACTCTGCATCTTACGCAGATTGGACACTGTTCACCACACTGCTTTAAGGATATGCTGTGGAGCTTTTCGCACATCACCCGTCCAGAGTCTTTATGTAATCTACCAACAGTTGCCATTAGACCTGCGGTGGAGGCTGCTGTCTCTTAATTATTATTCGAAGATTATGTTCTCACCTCATCATCCCTTACATTCCGCGATACCTAATGCTGCTCTTAACAGATTATATAATGCTAGATCATCAAGCATTCAACCTTTTCTCTCCCGCATTAAATCCTATGTTTTACTTCTTGACCTAATTGATGTACGGACTGAGTCTACAGATCCGTTCGCTCATCCTCCTTGGTATGATACACCCATCATTGTATCCCTTTGAAAATTACAAAAAGGCATATACAACCCCGACTTTTTTTCAACAATTTTAAGCATTTCATCGCTGTCAGTATAAACTGTACACATCTATATTCACAGATGGATCCAAAACTCCAGGACACGTTGGCTGTGGTATTTATTTTGATAATACCTTGTTTAGTTTCAGTCTCCACAAGTCCTGCTCCATTTTTATTGCTGAGGCCATGGCTGTATACCGTGCATTTCAGCAGGTGAATTCTAGAAATGAATATAATTACTGTGTCTACACAGACAGTAATAGTGTACTAGAAGCGTTGAAAAATAATAACCTAAATTGTCATCCTGTTGTATCCAATATTTTCAAATTGATTAATATCCTAACTATCAAGGGATTTGAGATTAGATATTTGGGATAGATTCTGCTGGATACCAGGCCACATGGGAATAGATGACAATGAGAAGGCTGATGCAGCTACTAGGTCTGCACCAACACCTACTTTACCTTCAGTTCCATCAATGGATGTAAAAAAAGGAATTAAACATTTCATAAAGTCTCTTTGGCAGGAATCCTGGAATTTACAAGTCTGCAACAAACTATTTTCCCTCTTTCCATTAGTCATCCCATTATCAATTTTAACGCTGCGAAGAACAGATGTTAAATTGACTCGCCTTCGTATTGCTCACACGCGTTTCACTCATAGGCATTTATTCTTAAGTGTCTTAAATCCTTGGTGTGAGACATGTGATGAACCATACACAGTGCGTCATATTTTAATTGTGTGTCCAGATTTTAACCATTATCGCTTCTTATTTTTAATAGTAATATTTTAACCTTACAAGATTTGTTAGGTGAACCACCAGATCGCAATCTCGTTGCGTTTTTAAAAGCAATTGGTTTTATGAATTTTATCTGATTTAGAATTTTAAATTTTATACATTTTAGAAGATACAAATATTTACATTTTATTTTGATATTTTAATTAAATTTTAAATCTTATACATTTTAGAGGATACAAAAATTTATAATTTATTTTGATATTTTAATATAATTTTAACATTTTAATAGTTTGAACAGAGGAAGCAGATACGACTTTGTGCCTGGCGCAGCTTGTCCTTATTTGGACCTTGCGCCATAAAAATCAACAAACCAATCGGTGGAGCACCGATTTGCGTCCACAATATAAAAGTAACTCTCTCTCTTACTCCCTGTAACACTTAATATCTGTTGTTTGAAGCCATACGCTATGCTCGCTGTCAACTAGCGACATCTATTTACAATTCTGGATCCTACAGCTCAGCATCCTGACTCACGTTTTCGACTTCGGAAATATAGATCAGATTCAGTTGACAGCCTCTAAAAATGAAATAAAACAAAAAAGAAGTAATGCGCAGGAAGTACACAGTTCTAAACAGGAACAATACAGGGCTTCATAGGGTCAGCAGCTGCAGAGGTATAACCAGGACCTTCATGATATCTAACTTTCTCCACCTAATAACGATCTCCACCCTTTTTCCCAGTTATTCGATATGGTCCGATAAAATTTGGCTTTAACTTTAAACCACTTCCATACTGCGTGCGTTGTATGGCCGCTAAACCACTGATGTATACATGAGCATTTTTCTCTTTGTGATAAGTTGCTTTATTTTCTTCCTGAATTTTTAGAATTTCTTTCCTTGCTTCTTCTCGCATATCTTCTGTTTCTCATAAAAATGTTAGTTTCTTCTTCTTCAAGAATTACGACGATTTTCACCGTTTTTCATTTTGATTCCTACAGGAATTTCAAAAGGTGAATATTAAATACTTCTGCTTGTGTGCTGTTAAAGATCCGTTGCACATCAGCAACATATTTATACCATTTGCTAGGATCTCTTATGGACAATTTAGATAAAACTGAAATCAAAGATCGATGAATCTTTTCCACTTGTCCATTTCCTCTCGGAAATCCAGTTGTAGAAAACACATGTTTTATTTTCTCTTTCTCGCAATACTCCTGAAAGATTTGGGAGGTGAAGCTTGCTGCTTTATTAGTTATTAATCTGGATGGATTCCCAAAAATGGATTGAAGAACTTGGAGTTTTTATAACATATCCTCAGTTGATGTAGATTTTACAGGAAAAAATCAGGCGGATTTTGTGAATGCGTTCACAACTGTGAGAATACGGTTGCATTTCTTATTAGTTGACGGAAATGAGTCAATTAAATCGACGTGAAGAGTACTTAAGGGTGTGTTTTCTTTCCGTATTGGGTTGAGTAGACCTTCACCTTTTCCACGTTTTCTTTCACACAAAATGCACTCTATACAGATCATTATGACTTTTTCTAAGGTTAGTAATGTAAAAATCTTGCTTGAGAAGAACTTCTGTCTTAGACACAGCAAAATGTCCTCAGTTATGAGCTTTTCGAATAATATCAAGTTCTAATGTTTCTGGTACAACAAGTAATTCCCGACAGCTGTCATATTCGTATAATACTCCATTTTTTCACTAAGTAATCTTCCTTTGCTCGACTAAGGATTTCAGCAACTGGAAATGTTCATCGCTGTTTCGTGCAGCTGCAATTCTGGCAGTCAGTTCTCCCTGAGAACAAGTAACCATCAAAACGGCATTTCTGCTTAGGGCATCTACACGTCTCATTTGTTTCCCATATCTATGGATGAATTCATATTCAAACTCTTCCAAAATTAATGCACACCAAGCTGTTTTAGGAGAGATGTCTTTTTTAAACATTGTCTTTTAGAAAGCGTCACAGTCTGTTACAATTTTGATTTTAGATCCCAATAAATACTTTCTGAATTTTTCAAGAGCTTCTACTGTAGCTAAAACTTCAAGCTCGTAACTACATTGCTTTTCTTGCTGCGGGATGGTTTTTCTACTCATGTAATGAATAGGATGAAGTTGTCCATCGTCACCTTTTTGTAGCAAAACAGCACCAAATCCCAAGCTACTTGCGTCCATATGTAATTCTAGTTGGGCTCCTTGTCTGAAAATATGCAGAAAAGGAGTTGTTGACACAAGCTCTTTTGATCTATTGAAAGCTTCTTGAGCTACTCCATTTCGAAGATCACTTATAATGATTTAGCAATTTTAACATAAATAATAAATTTTTTAAAATATCCAGTAAGACTCAGAAAGTTCTGCATCTGCTTAAGATTTTTGGGCTGTGGAAAATTCTGAACCATTATTTTCTTTTCATGCGAAGTGAGAATTGCACCATCCTCAATAATATATCCCAGAAATTCTATTTTTTAAAACCTTCCTCCTCATCACGTATAATAAAATCAGCCATATAAGCTACAGCAGTATTATCCCTCATTAAGTCTCCAAACACATTGTAAATAAATCTTTGAAATACTCTAGGCGATGTACACAGGAGTTTTCAAAAATTCCTATAGACCTGCATGACTACACAGGAAAATCCCTTTCTTTCAATCTAACTTTGAGAAAACCTTCACTTCCCCTAACATCCCGTTTCTTACATAAAACAATTAGTGAAGCATATTCTGAACGAGAGGGTTTTATTATCCCATCCCGTAACCATTCGTCAATTTGTTGATTTACTTCTTTTTGTTTCGAAATTCTACAGCGCTGTGAAACCGGCAAATCAGCTTTCAATATTACATTCATTTTTAAATCAGTTTTATGTGGCTTATAATTTTTAATTAAATTCGAAACACTATCACGTAAATTTTTGTTAACAATGTGAGCTAAATTTATATCCTCTCCCTCACTAATCACAATAGAAATAAAAGATTAAATATTATTCTCAACAAAATAAGAATCCACCTTATTCAGTGAATTGAGCGAGTGTCGTCACTTGTGACCAGGACATATTCGCTAAATTCCTATTTTCTAGCACTTTTAAGTATGACTTTCGGTTTTGTTCTTGACGAAAAAAAATATATCGCATTCCCTTCCCAAATCATTTGAGAGTGAACCAATTTTGACCTTCACAAATGTTAATTTGCTCACTAGTTTTAAAATCAATATTTTCGTATAATTTATCGGAAACCATAAGATCCCACATTTTTTTAAAATCATTAACCTCCCTCAATTTACAATAATAATTGAAAGTTGCGCTAAGCCGTAAAGTGAACTGTACATGGGATTCTATTTAATATTTTTGCGCATTTTTAAAATTACGTAAGCACTCACGTGGTGTAGGCGGAAATTGTTTCAAAATTAATGCTTTTAATTAATCATAGTTAGAAATTTTAGCTTCGGTAGCATAAGCCAAAACATTGTTACATTTATCACTTAATAAATTAATCAATATTTCTGATTTTAATTTAGATGGAACATTTTTCGTTCTATAAGTTTTTTCAAGAAATTGAAAAAACAATTGCGGGGCTTCTGGCCTTTCGGGCACATATGGTGAGAGTTTTAACACTTTTTATTGGATTTTCTATACTTTCTGAAGCTGATTCAAAATTGTTCTCTGCTGATTTACATTATCGTTACCTGATGGCAGCGTTAAATTTTGTAGCTCAATTTTATTTTCGACGAACTAATTTAATTCTTGCTAACTCGATTAGAGATTGTTCATCTTATATTTTATTCTTTTGATCTTCTGTGATCAACTTAACATTTACAAATTCAGGATCAGTTTTCAAAATAGCAGAACTTTCAGGTATACTTTTAATCTTTATGAATTAGGCTTCCGCTGGAACATTGAAAGTCAATTCTTCAGCAATAACTCTTGGCTCTTATTTTTTTATGTTATCAAGTAAATTTCTCATTTTTACAGAAAAGAGCAATGAACCACAACAAAAACAGATAAAAGTACTTTACCACAATTGAGGTTGTAGACTTGGTATTCGGATTTTATCTCAAATAGTATCACTTCAGTCACAGATTATTTCTATCCACTTTTTCCTTTAATTCAATCACAGATAATTTCAGTCGAGTCCCCATAAAACTGTAGAGTGTGTCGTTGCTTTATAAACAAAATACAGTTTTAAAAAATCGGACACACTTTAATTCTACAAATATTGGACAAACCATAACATTTAAAAAAGGACAATGCTATTTTACTATAAGGACTGTTAATAATATGAAATCAGACAATTATCGGCGAAGATCCTACTCGCGTCTGCAATACAAAAAATGTCACCTTGTAACACTTACTCTTTGTTGTCTCTGGAACCATACGCGATGCTCACTGTCAACTAGCGATATATACATATATTGTTAACATTTAGCTGTAATACTACTTAAAAAATAATGAGTGGCCACTCTCAATATGTAATGTTAAGAGATAGGTATTTGAGCAGAGAGAATATGTGAAGGAGCTAGCTAAACGATGTCTGTAAATAAGCCTAATGTAAATAAATCTTTAAATATTGGTAAATTTAAAAACTTCTCCAGCTGAGCTACTTCCTCGTCATTTGACAAAACAGATATGGAATATATAATAAAATCTGAAGAAATATATGTGGATTAGTTTAATAGACTAATAATACAACAATTTAACTATAGTATATTAAACATTATTTACAGTTATAATTACAAAATTGGATTATGAATACAACATTTATATTTCAAAACCGTTAAGGTTCAAAGTACGTCTTAGCATGACCGTCTTCTCTTATCAACTCTAGTTCCTTTTCTAACCATTGACACCAGGATAGCTGTTGAAGTAGCAAGCACTTGATGATGCCATGAGTGAGTCATCAGGTACTCCATATTACACATATATAACACTAGCGACGTTTTTGTAACTCAGGTAGGCTAATTTTAATTGTTTCATTTTGAAATGTGTATTAAGTAGCGTATTCTAAAGTAGGGAAGCAATTGAGTAGCAGAAGCAATTGAAAAAATTTTCTGTTCCCAAAAATACGCACAAATCCACAGATTTTTAGACCTAACTAATTTCTTTAGAAGATTCGTTCTTAAGTATTCTCTCAAGGCAGCTCCGATGTCTGTACTTAAGAAAAAAGTTGCTAAGTTTGTTTGGGAAAAAGAGAAAAATGAGGCTTTTGAGAAACATAAAAGCAGTCTTATTAAAGCACCGATTCTTGCTGATTATGATCCTCAAGGTGACATTGAGGTACATTGTGACGCAACTCCAATTGGATTAACCGGAATATTGTTTCAAAGAGATAGTAAAAGGAATTGCGTTAACAAGAAGAGTACAGAAACTGAACAAAAGTCCAGTAAGGTAGAGTTGATGTCAATTGTGTGGACATTAGAAAGGTTGAAGCAGTTTTTGTTAGGAATAAAGTTTACAATCATTACAGACTGGCAAGTAATCGTGTATCTAAACACTAAAAAGTCATCAGATGACGAAATGGTTCAACCTCATGCAAGAATACGATTTTGAGATCCGGCATAGATCAGGAGAACGAATAAAACACGCAGATCCACTAAACAGGGCATCTGTTGAAGAGCCAGAGGATATTTTGCACAGTTTTATTGAGAGAAAATTTGAAGTTTGTGTTACCTTGACTACAGAAGAGCAATTTTTAACGATGCAAAACTCAGACATGGAACTACGTAAATTAATAGAGATATTCAAGAAGAAGGAAAATGAGAGGTTCCGAATCTGAAAAGAAAATCATTTCATGTTTGTCAAATGTTTTCAAGCAGAATAAGATTTATAGAAAAACACAAGGTTTAGGATAAATAAATTTTACCTTATGTAATATCTAAATCCACACGAGGAAAAATATAGTAGTTAGATTCCACGACCTCATGGGACATTTTTCTGCTGACCGAATTGTTAGTAAAATGAAAGAATTATATTAGTTTGCATCCATGAAGCGTTACGTAAGAAGACATATTTGAATGCCTTTTAAGTGTTGCTAAACAAAGTTCCAGGAGGAAAAAGCAGGGATTTTTTTTAACCCAATTGCTCCAGGGAAACATCTAGTTTCTATCATTCACGTGGATCTTTTTGTTAAAACTTGTTCAGAAAATCAAAAACTACTCGTAATAACAGATAATTTAACCAGATTTGTCAGAGCTACACCTGTGAGAAGTACTTCAATTCAAAATGTACTGAAAGCTTTACAGAATTTCATCAACGAATTTGGTTTACTGAACAGTTAGATAAGTGATCGAGGCTCATGTTTCACTTCTCATCTATTTGAAGAGTTTTGCACCACAAATGGAGTTAAGCATACTTTAAACTCTCGAAAGCATCCTAAAGGAAACAGAATAGTCGAAAGATGCTATAGAACTCTATTAGCTACAATTTCTACAAATATGGAAGATCCAAAACACAAAGATTGGGACTTGAAAATTAAGGATGCCGATCGAAATTTAAATGTTGCAGTTAATAAAATAACAAATAAGACTCCATTTCAAATGCTGTACGGAAACTCACCCAGATTTTATGATGGACTAATAAGCAAATTAGCTAATTCTTGTTGTGAAATGTCTTTTGTATAATCATAAAAAAAGGCCCTTTTCAGGGCCAGAAAGTGATTTTGAAAGTACTCTAAGTACTTTTCTGATAAAGAATCATGCGATATTGGAATAGAATCGAATTTTCATTTAGAAAACAGTGAGATAGATATCACTTGTTCAGCAAGTACATCCAAAACTATTGATGAAATATTCCAAAATATTTCCAGAGACAGTAATATTGAAGGTAAATCTGGCACAAATATTATTTGTGAAGTCTGTAATATTAATTTAAAAAGGAAGAAATATTTAAAAGAACACATGAAAACGAAACACAATCAAGTTGCATATGGAAAAGCTTTACATAAGTGTCCAGAATACAAAGCTAATATATCTAACAGATCTATAGAAGAACATTTGAAAGATCATAATATTGACTTAACTGAAGAAATTTTAAAATTCAAATCAACTGAAGAATTTGAATTGTGGAAGAAAAACATAGATGAGTCTACAAAAACAAGATTTCACCATTTATGGTCTCATAATTCTGCTGATAAAAAAACTGTGAACTTTGTCTGCCATCGTTCAGATGACTTCGTTTCTAAAAGTAAAGGACTATGTCATTTGAAATTACAAGGTATTAATAAAATAAATTGTTATTGCCCAGCTTCAATAAGTGCAAACTTTAATGATGTAGGAACATGCTGCATAAAATACTTTTCAACTCATCTTGGACACCAAAATGATCTTGGTCACTTGACTCTGACCAAAACTGAACGAGAACAAATAGCATACAAGATTGCTGCTAAAATACTATTCGACCGCATTTTAGATGAGATAAGAAATTCTGTGACTGGCGTAGATCTTGAAAGATTACACCTGATTACAAAAAAAGATCTGCATAACATTGAGAATTCTTTCAATTTGCATTCAGAGGTTATTAATTATAAAAATGACAGTATTTGCATTGAAGCTTGGGTGCAGCAAATGAAAGCAGAAAATGACTGCATCTTATTTTACAAAGCACAGGGAACTGATGCTAATACATATAAAACATTAAAAAAAGACTTTGTGTTAATGATTATGAATTATGCTTCAAAAACATATATCAGAAATTTTTTTCTGATTGTATATGTGTTGATGAAAAACATGGTTTAAACAGCTATTGATTTGAATTGTTTACTGTTTTAATAATCGATGACGAGACAAGGTTTTCCATGCGCTTTTCTGATATTTAACAGGAGTGATCAAGTTATGATGCCATTGTTCTTTTCATTCATCAAAGAGAAATGTGGCAATTGCTCCCCTAAAGTTTTCATGATCGATATGGCAGATTCTTTTTTTAATGCTTGGGTTCAAGAAATGGGTTATTCTTCAAATCGTCTTTGTTGCTCTTGGCATGTAGATAGAGTATGCATAAAAAAAATTTAAAAAAATAAAAGACATAGATAAGGAAATACAAACATACAAAATTATTCACATATTAATGCAAGAGTCAGACTCAACAGCTTTCTCTATAATGTTGGAAGAAGCATTAAGGCTGTTGAGAATGCATCCTGATACTGTGGAATTTTATACATATTTTGAAATGTTTTATGCTAGCAATCTATCTGTTTGGGCATATTGTTATCGACGACACTGTTGTTTAAATACTAATATGTGCATTGAATGGAACCATTAAATATATTTATTTAAATGGCAAAAATATCAAGCGTTTAGACAAAGCCATTCATGCAATCATGAGATTTGTTAGAGACAAACTCTTTGATAGACTCGTTATCCTTAATAAGGGCAAAATAACGATCAAAATCAGAAATTTTAAGAAAATGGCATTAACTTTCAACTAAAATGAACCGTGAGTTCAATAAGGTTGAAGGTAAATGGATTGTGCCCTCTTCAAATGGTGAGGAAAATATGAAAGATTGTTCATGCCAAAATGTATGCACAGATTGTAATTGATATATGCATAAATACCAAACCATCTGTTTAGACAGTTGTATTAAATGGAATATGTGCAAACACATCCATTTGGTATGTCTAAAATCAAAAGAAGAAGCACCTTCAGATAATGAAATGAAAGAATTGTGCATTGATGAATCTATGAAATCAATGAAACTAAAACTATAATGGAAACTTTCTCTAAATCACACCTAAAATATTCCATTTTTGTAGAAGACCGGTTAGAATCTGTAAAAGAACAGTATCCCCATTTGTTATCATCTGTAACATACTTAGAAGAAATAGAAGTGTTAGAAAAAATTGGCACTCTCTTTGGGTTGCCAATCAATTTCAAAAACGTCTGTCTCAGGCACTTGGCGAAAAAATGTTCGCCAAGCTCACCAAGGTGATACCTTAATACTCAGTTTTACCAAAATTTAAGATCTTTAAAGCTATCTTTGCAAGCAGCAAAAAATTCACAAGTGCAGGCGAAGTTATCAGTTTGTAATGTTCCAGGCAATAAAAACATTACCCCTCAAAGATCCTTCAAACCAAAAAAAAAAAAAAAAAGTCATAAAAAGTCCTTACATTTACAAAAACCTACTGAACAAGAGGGTCAAAAATCAACATTAGCATTAATTTTAAATCATAAAGGAGAAAAATTAAACTAATATAACTTTAAAATTGTTTGTTTCTAGTTTATTAATTTTTTAACTTTATTGTAAATACAACTTTTAGCGTTCAACAATTTAATGTCACTTAATCTGTCAATAAATTATTGTTTTTGAAAATTTGTTTAGTAAAATGAAAATTAGTTTAATGATTTTCTGTATTTATTCATACAAGATATATAATCATTGCTTGATTTGTTTTTATACACAAAAACAATCATATTTATAACTTTAAATTTGGTAAATAACTTCATTTAAATTATATAGGATTATGAAAAATATTATAAATATGTTTGAAGTTTATCAATATATATATATACACTATTGGCCATTAAAATTGCTACACCAGGAATAAATGCAGATAACAAAATGATATTTATTGGACAAATATATTATACTAGAAATAACAAGTGATTAAATTTTCAAAACATTTGGCAGGATAGATCCTGAGAAATCAGTACCCAGAACAACCACCTCTGGCAGTAATAATAGCAGTTATACGCCTGGGCATTGAGTCAAACAGAGATTGGATTGCATGTACAGGTAAAGATGCCCATGCAGCTTTAACACAACGCCACAGTTCATCAACCGTAGTGACTGGCGTTTGGTGACGAGCCAGTCGCTCGGCAACCATTGAGCAGACATTTTCTATTGGTGAAAGATCTGGAGAACGTGCTGACCAGGGCAACAGCCGAACATGTTCCGTATCAAGGAAGGTGCGTACAATACCGGCAACATGCGGTCGGGCATTATCCTGCTGAAATGTAGGGTTTCGCAGGGCTCGAATAAAGGGTTGAGCCACGGGTCGTAACACATCAGAAATGTAACGTGCACTGTTCAAATCACCATCAATGCGAACAAGAGGTGACCGAGACGTGTATCCAATGGCACCCCATACCATCACGCCAGGTGATGGGCCAGTATAACGATGACGACTGCACGCTGCCAGTGTGCGTTCACCACGATGCCGCCAAACACAGAGGCGACCATCATGATGCTGTACACAGAACCTGGATTCATCTGAAAAGATGACGTTTCGCCATTCATGCGCCCAGGTTCGTCGTTGATCACACCATTGAAGGCGCTCTTGTCTATGACGCAGAGTCCAGGGAAGTCGCAGCCATGGTCTCCGAGCTGAGAGTCCATGCTGCTCCAAACGTCGTCGAACTGTTCGTGCAGATACTTGTTGTCTTCCAAACGACCCCGTTTCTTAACTCACGGCTGGTGACGTGGTTGCACGATCCATTACGACCATGCGGATAATATGCCTGTCTTCTCGGCTGCTAGTGATAGGTGGCCGTTGAGATCCCGCATGGCGGTCCGTATTACCGTCCTGAACCCATCGATTCCATATTCTGCAAACAGTCATTGGATCTCGAGCGACGCGAGCAGCAATACTGCGATAAGATAAACCACAATCCCGGTACGCAACAATTCGACATTTATCAAAGTCAGAAACGTGCTGGTACGCATTTCTCCTTCTTACACGAGGCATCACAACAACTTTTCACCAGGAAACAACGTTAAATTGCAATTTGTGTATGAGGAAGCTTACTCATTCAGTGCTTGTTGTTATTTAAAAGAAAGTTTTTTTTCTCATCAAAGTTTAAAGTATTGAGCCTGATAAGAAAGATTAATTTTAATTTGTTATTAAAAATAATATAAATTCAGTTGAGTGATTTTTCCTCAAAAGCAAAACTGTAAAATATTTGAGTTAGATCTGTATTTAGAATGTGATATAATTTATTTCTTCTGATCTCAAAATATCAGAGATTTTTCAAAACACTATTGAATTCGTTTGAAAGACTATTTAATATCAACTTATAAAAAGTAAGTTTTTTTCCAGATTTAAAGGTAAAGATATTTTATTTCAGATCAAACGATGCTATTATAAAAACACATTGTCCAATTAAAGGATGTCTATAAGAAAAAGAGGTTGTGAAATATATATTAATATTTAATGTAAATAGCCCTGATGAATTTAACATAAAACTGATACATTTTAAAATACAAATCAAATAAAATGATAAAGTGCATAGGTAAATAAGTTTACAATGCTTTCAAGAATTAAATATTGGAGGGGTCTGAATGATCTTTTCAGAAATTGAGCTATGAATATGCAACAGGAACCCATTTACAAGCTATAATTTAATAACAATGTGTTTCAGACAGAAGATTTTGGTTATTTATTATTATTATATACAGGGATCTTATTTTGTAAATACATTTAAAATGTTTGATTGAAAGGTAATCAAATTTTGACAAAATTTTAATATCTTTTATATATTACAAATATAAATCTGTTTGTTTGGAATTGAATTGAGAATTGCAGCATATATTAGAATGAAACTTTTAGCAGCATGTTGGTCTCTGATTTAAAAACTTCCTTTAACATCAAAATTTTGATAACAATATTGTTACTTAATTTAAACCACAATTAAAACTGATTTAAAATCTGTAAAAGTACTAATGCGATGATGCAAATAACTTAAACAATGAAATAATCTGTTTCGAAACTCTTTCTGTTTCAAATAGGAAAAATACAAGCCTTTTCCCATTCTTTTTCAGTTGTCATCTATATGCCAGTGCTAAGAGTAGAAAAAAATATTTAAAGCAAAGAATCTCCCTTCCTCACAGTAGAATTTTTATTTTTAAAGAATAGCTGCAAGTAATATATTAGTGTTTTTGTTTATGCTTTTCCTTCTACACTTAAGTGTTAATTATCCTTCATGTGCAAGAATTACCATTAAGTGACAAACTAGCCAAATCCAATCTACTGCCTAAAGGAAACACCTAGGAAAGAGTTTCACATCTCATTGGATTTATATATCAGTGATCTATACAAAAGATTTTATTTCATTGTCCAAAACTTTTTGAATAAAGGTAAATAAATTTTTATTTTTTCCAAATTGTAATTTTTTTTAAAAGTTATATACACATTTTCTACTGGAATCTGTATAGTTTTTAATAATATAAAAAAGAAATAAATATTACTGCAGAAATGATAACACCATTGATTTAAATATGTGCTTGTCTTATTTTTGTAAATAGATTATTTAAAAAAAAAAATTAAAAATTAACTTCATAACTCCAAATGTTAGCACAATTATAATATTTTCAAACACTACAAGAGATTTTTTTCATGTATACATGAGACCGTGTATATATATATATATATATATATATATATATATATATATATATATATATATTACTATTATTATTATTATTACTAAAATTACTATCTAGCGCAGCTTTTATAAGAATATTACTCATTTTCAATATCATATTATTTATTAAAAGTACAAAAAATATAAATGTAAAAATTTCGTTCTAGAAAATTAAATTTTTTTTTCCATCTGTTTGGGGGATTTAAAGATAATGATGGATTACTTGATTTGAATACTGCCAAATAATAAAATATCAAGAGAGAAGAATCCTTCACAACGACATACCCTGAAGTGGAATATGAAGAAGCTGTCTTTGAATGCTAAGTAAATATTAAATCTTATACACAGGACCTCACTGAGCCAAAATGGGAACCAAGACAAAAGTTTCTTTGGGGCCCTCCTTTGCTTCCAAACAACAATCTTTTTATTCGATTAAGCAAATGGTTGAATTTGATTAATAATACAAAATTAACTTTTTGTTTGATTTGGGGGCCCAGAATGCCATGCCCTTGCCTTTCTCAGGCTCAGCTTACATAGCATTATATAAAAAAAGAAAGAAAAAAACTAACCATAGTCAGTGTCAGCTAAAACATTACGCATTTTAAAAAAAAAGTAAAATTATTTACTATATTTATTGAAGAAATTACTAATGAATGAACTGAGTCTTAAGCGAGGAAGCACAATCAAACCTTAATGTGGGGTGATTTATACAATCATAATGTTATGATACTGAATCAAATGGCTAATTAAAGATGAACACAGCATTGCTTACAAGGATTTAGATTCTTACTTTAATGAATTTATATGATATTAAATAAATGAAAATATCAGAGTGTTTAGTTAATACTAATGAGAACATTATGTCACCCACATAATCAGTGAATAACATTACAATATATTTTTATAGTTCCATCACAAATAACTTTTCAAATAAAATTATTGCTGTTTCAAACTAATTAAATCTGCATTCAAAGCCATTATTTTATTTTTTACTGCATATTTCAAAATTTTACATATAAATTATTTTAATTTTTGGCAAATTATCTATCATATTGAAAAAAATGTGTATTGCTATCTTTCTGTTATCTCTTCAAAAAGGTTGTATTAACAGAAAGTTGGTCACATAGTTTTTCTAGGAGAATTCTCTTAACGAAACAAAATACACATACTCTCACAAATTTAGGTTTTCCAAACATCAAAATTTTTATTTTCAACCATAACTAATTTGTAGTTTTCTCTTAAGGCTATAGTACCTTACTTAGAGAGCTAATACTTTCTGTTTTTACTAACCACATCATAATTCAGCATTTAGTCATTTACATATAAAATTTTCTCTTAAATACAATTCACTTTAACATTTGTTGATTATTTTATCAACTGTTTATATTTAAATGTTAGCACACACACACACAATCCTAATTAATTTCTTCTATGATTTTCATCATTATATAAATAATGAGAGTATGTTCATGAGAATTACTTTCTTTGAGGCAAAGCCTAAAAAATTATCATTAAAGTATTTCAAAATAATTTATATAAATCACAACATCTCATTACTATTTCAAATTATTTCCATACATAATAGAAATAAAAATTCACATCTTGAAAAAATAATTTGAAAGTATCTTTTATTACTTAATTAACAGCTCATAAAACGGTAAATTTTATTTCTCAAAAAATTTATCCTGTACAAATATTTGAAAAAATGTTTTCATAAAATTAATTTAAGTGAGCCCATTAAAAGTATATACAGTGAAATCGAAAATTATTTTCATAAGAGGAAAATAAAACCATCACAGGTGTTTTTATGGAATTTCTTTTCATGAAAAAATATTTTTAATATAAAGTTTTGCATGATGTGAATTTATTAATTTATTTATTCTTACACTGATTAATATTTCAGCTATAAATAAACACATCCACTGTTGCTTTTTATAAAATATTAGCGCATTCGCAGATTTATGACCATTCTAAGTCACTGCGCATGCGTTGAATGATTCGTTTGTCTTTGAATCACTCAACGCTTTCTTTCTCGCTAGACGCTAGTCTTCTAGGCTATCTCGCTAAATATTGGTCCTAGAGCTTAGGTGATGAATGTTTCTAGAAGTATTTATTTCTCGCCAAGTCGCCAAGAATCTCGCCAACTGTTGCCACGTCTTCTCGTCAAAACATCGCCATGTCACCAAAGCATTAGAAAACCTGCTTAGATGCACGTTACTATTATTTATAATATTAAAGTATCTTATTTAGAATCATAATTTAGAGCATATTATTTGCGATATCTTTTTTTTTTTTTTGGCAATATTATTTTAACATGCTCATTTATTTTTCCTTTTAAAATTGGTATTTTAGTATTTTTTGATAAATTATATATTCTTAAGATACATGAGTAATAATGAGCACATAAAAATGAATAACATACATTAGTAATTATATATTTTTTGATGAACAAAATTACTGGCGAATGTTTTGATTTGATTTAAAATGCCAATGTGTTATTTTGGATTTATTTTTCCTTTTTTTGCGATGATATCCTTTTAAGAGTTAAGCTTTATAAAAGCGTGTACTTGCTCTATCGTCCACAATTTAATCACACGCATGTATTCACATGTTTCTAAACAATTAATTTATTTCCTCATTCATCTACCATTGATATTATATTTCATTCCTGGTCACAACCATTTACAAATATTATGGGCTGGGAATTGCAGACATATTCGATTCTACGAAAGCTGACGTCACTTGTTGGCCTAAGCATTTAAACCAAATGATTTTCATTTCATTTGCAATACTCTATTCACAATGATACTTAGAAATAAAAGAATGTCCTGTGTAAATGATACTTAGAAATAAAAGAATGTCCTGTGTAAATGATACTTAGAAATAAAAGAATGTCCTGTGTAAATGATACTTAGAAATAAAAGAATGTCCTGTGCAAATGATACTTAGAAATAAAAGAATGTCCTGTGCAAATGATACTTAGAAATAAAAGAATGTCCTGTGCAAATGATACTTAAAATAAAAGAATGTCCTGTGTAAATGATACTTAGAAATAAAAGAATGTCCTGTGCAAATGATACTTAGAAATAAAAGAATGTCCTGTGCAAATGATACTTAAAATAAAAGAATGTCCTGTGTAAATGATACTTAGAAATAAAAAGAATGTCCTGTGCAAATGATACTTAGAAATAAAAGAATGTCCTGAGCAAATGATACTTAGAAATAAAAGAATGTCCTGTGTAAATGATACTTAGAAATAAAAGAATGTCCTGTGCAAATGATACTTAGAAATAAAAGAATGTCCTGTGCAAATGATACTTAAAATAAAAGAATGTCCTGTGTAAATGATACTTAGAAATAAAAGAATGTCCTGTGCAAATGATACTTAGAAATAAAAGAATGTCCTGAGCAAATGATACTTAGAAATAAAAGAATGTCCTGTGTAAATGATACTTAGAAATAAAAGAATGTCCTGTGCAAATGATACTTAGAAATAAAAGAATGTCCTGTGCAAATGATACTTAAAATAAAAGAATGTCCTGTGTAAATGATACTTAGAAATAAAAGAATGTCCTGTGCAAATGATACTTAGAAATAAAAGAATGTCCTGAGCAAATGATACTTAGAAATAAAAGAATGTCCTGTGCAAATGATACTTAGAAATAAAAGAATGTCCTGTGCAAATGATACTTAGAAATAAAAGAATGTCCTGTGCAAATGATACTTAAAATAAAAGAATGTCCTGTGTAAATGATACTTAGAAATAAAAGAATGTCCTGTGTAAATGATACTTAGAAATAAAAGAATGTCCTGAGCAAATGATACTTAGAAATAAAAGAATGTCCTGTGCAAATGATACTTAGAAATAAAAGAATGTCCTGTGCAAATGATACTTAAAATAAAAGAATGTCCTGTGTAAATGATACTTAGAAATAAAAGAATGTCCTGTGCAAATGATACTTAGAAATAAAAGAATGTCCTGTGTAAATGATACTTAGAAATAAAAGAATGTCCTGTGCAAATGATACTTAGAAATAAAAGAATGTCTTGTGCAAATGATACTTAGAAATAAAAGAATGTCCTGTGTAAATGATACTTAGAAATAAAAGAATGTCCTGAGCAAATGATACTTAGAAATAAAAGAATGTCCTGTGCAAATGATACTTAGAAATAAAAGAATGATCACAAGGTATTTCTGCGTCGCAGTTAAGGCCCTGCCAGATCTCCGTTGGGGAAAATCGAATCCTATGGATAATATTTTAACGTGTCACAAGTGCTATTTTCATGATAGAAACTTCCGGTCTTTTGCAAATTACAAAAAAACAGAGCTACTGTCATCTCAATGCCAATTTTTATCGTTTAAAATTTTTGCAAATAAATGTCAAAATATCTCCATCCGAGTAAATTTCAACCAAATTCTAATTTCACTGAGATTGTACAAAATTTGGTTAAAAGATATTTCCTTTTTTTCTGCGCACAATTACAAAATGAACATTTTTGCTTATTTTAAGCGAAAAATATTTTTGATTGCATTAATATTTCGATACGAATTTTGATAAAAAATCAAACTCATTTCTGAAAATCTATCACTGTACACAATGGTTTTGTCTACTAGCTCTCTCTACTGGAAAATCCATGCTTCCCTTACTGAACACCTCATGGCCATTGAAGAGTAGCTTAATAAGTAGAAAATTAAAATAAATCTAAACAAATCCTCTGCTGTCATTTTTACTAGGAAACGTACTCTACCCCCCACCCCCAGATTCAACTAAGTGGTTTTTCGGTTCCCTAGTCAAATAAAGTCGAGTACCTCGGTCTTACGTTGGATAAAAAACTTATCTGGAAAGCCCATATTAATAAAATCAAAAATAAATTTATTTCTGCCAAAACTTCACTCTACCCCATAATTGCCTACAAATCGAAGCTCTCCATGGCTAACAAGTTATTGATTTATAAATCATACCTTCGCCCTATTATCACCTTTGCAGCCCCAATCTTGGGTGATGCAGCGGAAACGAACCTGAAACCTCTTGAGGGTCAGCAAAGTAAATTTCTTAGACTGATCACGCAATCAAACTTCTAGATCAGAAACAATTAGGGTGTCCTTCCCCTATCAAGATACGTTCAATTCCTTGCTTTTCGCTTCTACAACAGACTTTATGAAATTGATAACTCTGAAATTCAAGCAATTGAAAACTACAGTCCCTATGAACTTTCCAATTTCCACAGACCAAGGGTGGTGCTGCAGGCTAAACCACATTCAAACTTATCTATTCTCGCCTCCCTAAAAGTAGAATTAAATTTCTTCTTCTTATACTTAAAAAAAAATATATATATATAAAGAAAAAACAATTGTATTTATATATATGCATATTTTTATATATATGTATATATAATAGAATAAAAAAATCTTTCTGTATTTATATAGTTGTATTAATACTATGTATGTATATAAACTGTAATTTGAAAATATTTTCTTGCACGCTCTTGTTTGTAATGTGCATTCAAATTTTTCTTTTTTATGTTTACTCAATCTCATGCAAAGAACTCTCGTTGGGAACACTTTAACCTAAGCAAAATATTTTCTTAAATTTTTTGTTTAAATAATCTTATGTTTTGAAATCATTAAAGTTAGGTGTAGAAAAATTTCTTAGGAATAGAAGGTACATGGCCTTTTAGGCTAGGAACCTAACAAACATTAGATCCATTCTTCTTCTCTGTCACAAAGCCACCTATGAAGCTGGAAAATTTTTAATGCCAAATTTGACTGATTTTCGACTTCACTACTTTAATCTAAAGAAGGGGGAATTTCTGGGAAAAATTTCTCTTCACACAATTCCCGCTGCGGTTGGGAAACACTTCCAAATCGAGCAAGAAGAATTAGTTTTTCTCACTCACGAAATAGAAAAGACGTTGTTAGATTCAAATATGAAACAAATAATGCATGTTAGATTCCTGTTTATTAGCGTTGGAAAAGTAGCTTTTAAATCAACTTTGTATATTTTCATTTAAGTAAATTTTAAAAATGAAATATTATAAACTGTTTTGTGTTACCTTGTTCAATTATATTATATACTACGATTTTAAAACAAGAATACATATGTATTAAAAATTTAAGGAACTTAATATAAAAAATGCATTTTACAATACACACACACATATATGCATATATTTCTTATAAAATAAAATATCTAATAATCAGAATGATAACAAGTTTAACAGAATAATAGTGAGACAAATATTTTAATTTGATTTTTAACTATTTTCCGAAATTAATGAGTTTTTACCTCTACAAACATTTGGGTATTTAATTTTACTCTAAACTTATTTCATGAAAGGAAACAAAAAATACTATACACTATAAGGCAGCAGTTTCTAACCTATTTTTACCGGCGCCCTCCTTTTAAAAACAAAAAATTTTTGCGCTCCCCTGTGGAAAATAAATGCATTGTTTTAAGTCTACTTCCTTTTTATATGAAGTTAAAAAATAGATCTTGTTTCGCTTGGTTTCGAAATCAAAACTATCAGTCAAACCTTGCAACGCGTTTTTGTGAAAATTCCGGTGAACCGATTTCAATGATATTTGGTATACTTACAATATAAGGGTCCGATGACAACGCAATATTATGAAAAATAATTTATCGATATATCACAATGATAAAAAAATATTTTTTACTTTTTAATGCATTTTAAAAAGCCTGTAACTTAATTTTTTTTTACCAGTTTATTTTCATTTTCCATGATTTTGGCGCCCCAAGATCATTGCGCTTCGGGCGGCCGCCTGGATCGCCCTACCCTGGGGCCGGCCCTGTATACATCAACGTGGTTATCGCAAGCACTATTAACGAACTAATTCTGTTCATAGAAAACAGAAACAATCAGATGCTTCTGTTTACTGAAGTTTGGCGCGAGTAAGCACGAGAATTCCCCGGATGTTGCGAGTGATTATCTTTTGATTCCGCGCCCCACCGGTGCTCGGCTCCAAACGCGAAAGTGAGATATTTCGTTCCAAGAAGAATATGAATGGGATGTTTTAGCATTTGTACCCGAAAAATTCGCGGCGAGGATTGTGGATTATGTATACTGCTGATTCATTTTTGACACCTATTCGACTTTTTTGGTTCGTATTCAAAAATGATATTTTGGAAAAAGGTGTATGCCCCCCTTGCAACTGTCTCGCCCCAGTGTGGTGCGCCCCACAGGTTAGAAACCACTGCTATAAGGTATGATTAAAAAGCATACGATACAATCATACTAAAATACTGCGTCTGATAAGAAATTAAACATATTTTAAAACTTGAAAAATTATATATATCGTTGAAAAAAAATGGGTTTGTAATAAAAGTTCAGCGGAAAAACATTTCAATAACAAAAAGAATGATAACAATACATTGCAACACACTATAATACAGATGAAAGGCTTAAAAGGTTCTTGGGGAAATCATTTTAAGCTCACAAAATTTAATTTGAGAAGAATATTGCGTAACGCAAATGACATTACTTTTGACAAAAAAGGAATAAAAGTACTAAAAACTCAATGAGAAAATATCGTGTAACACTTAAGGTGATAACTGAAGTTGAGAAGAAATGCTTGAATTTGAAATTATTATATTGAACATGTGATAAACAAGTCCGGTAACGTTTTCCCGTAGAAACAGATATGGAAACTTTTATTATGTTCTATGAGGTTAATTTTTAATTTTGTTTCCTTCATTTTGATTGTACGTTCCAAAAAAATTAAAAACGGGGAATATATGATTACTAGAAGAATATCTAGTAGAGATGCTGTATCAAAGTAATAGCTTTGGAGCAAATAAGAGAAACGGGGAAAATTATTAACAGATGTTAAAGAATGTCAGGAATGAAATTGAGAATCAATAAGATATGCTCATTGTTACTTGAGTAACTCGTCTAGAAATAATGTGATTGAACGACTTTTTTTCTGTTATGGCTACAGCAATAATTAAATCATAAATCACCTTGTTGCCACTAAGATGCGATACGTAGTACAATATCGTCTCCAAACAGGTTTCTAATACAGCCATTCTAAACTATTCAACCGCAAGATTCTGTTGTACATATTCATCTTGGCGCATTTCTCAATTAATGTTGAATGCTATTTTCCGAAAATTTGAATTTCTCGTGAATTCATTTCAACATTTTTACCATTTTAAATGTATTTGTATCTACAAAATGTATTTTATCTACAAAAAACAAATACATGATATACAAACAAGAAAATAAATAAATTACCAGCTGGAATGCAATTATTGTTGTTTTTATGTAACTATTTTAGATATCATAACTCTTATAAATAGGCACTTACTTTTTGCAGGGTGCATATTAATAAAAAATAATTTGCTGATCTAAAGAAATCAACTTTAAAAATAATAAAGGGCTAATATGTGACATAAATTTTACAAAAGAAATAAATTATTAATCGAAATGCATGAGATCTGTGTTTTATATAACCCCTTAATGGGTTAAATTAAATTGATTCCTCTGAGGTAGAGAAAGAAATTATATTTGTTTATGATTTCACTGCAAAGCAAGTCCTTTCTCCACTTGCACTTGTCATGGATACAGATGCTTCTAATTTGAGATGATATCCCCAACTTTCCACAGATCACTTCAGATTCATTGTCATTTTCATGATTTATTTGGAGAGTGGTTGTCCACAACCTATATCCGGTGAATAAGCCCACATATGTTTATTCTTTCTTTGTGTGAATTTGCTCTTTTAAAATAATATCTCCTGAAGTACATAAAAGCTTTATTTTAACCAAATTCAAAATTAAGTTTAAAGTTTTCAAAAATTTAAGGAATTTTTAAATATATAGTTAAAAATTTAAAATTTAAAAAATACATCGAAATCTAATGGGTATATCATATGATAAAACTAAACAAATTTATGAAAGATCTTTATATAGCTACTGTGTATTACTGTAATGTATTTTTATTTTACAGTAATTTTTAATATTTATACTCATTTCTAATTGCTTGAAAAATCATTCCATTCATCAAAAATCAGAATTACGTGATTTTGCGATGAAATTGAAATGTATAAAATCCATAGTTTCTAATACACTAAAAATAATTCACAAAAAAAAAATTTAAATTAAATTAGAAATGATAAATAACGAAATAAGTAATAAGCATTTTTTCCAACATTTACATTTCTAGAATTTCATCGAATCCAAAAGAGTGAATATTTTTCCATTTTGTTTTTTATTTTTTTTTAAGATTAAGTTCTTCTCGCTAGATTATACATTTTATTGAGAGAATATTTTTCTTAAATATTAATACTCTAATTTATTTAGTGTGAATATTATATTTATTAAAATTACATTCTGTAGAGGAATTATTAAATAAAATCTTTGATTGCATTTAAAAGTGAATTGACAATTTTATTTTTAAAGTAATATGTATAAACTTATTTTTTCTTAAATAAGTTACTTTATGAAATTAATAAAATTTTCATACATTTTCCTTTGACTTGAAAAAAAAAATTGAATGAGAGTTTAAAGTCATGATGAAATAAATTGTATTTGTTATTAGTACATTTAAAATTTTATAAGGAATAAAGAAATCGACATTATTGCATGGTTTTATATAATGAATAATTTGCAAACGGAGAGAATATCAGAAATTTAACTGAAACCACAAATGCGGTATTGTAGCATTCACTTTATAATTTAAATAATCTGTTTTCGTGTATTGAAAAAAATATGTGGTGTTGAGTTTTTATTTACCTGTTCCACAAGAATTATTTGCATGTTTATTTTGAGGTCTCCTTCCTATGAAATCACCAACTTGCGGCTTTTTAATAATTAATAATAAAAATATCTTTTTAAATATTATAAGCATTAATTTTCAAATCGTAAAAAGTTGAACGGCAGGGGCAATGAAAAAAATTAAATTTTAGAGAATATAATTCTTAGCCATAACTAACAGCTACCAGTTATGGCCATAACGATCAAAAAATAGTAAATTTAAAAACAAATTAAATCCCAAATCATGTGTTTGGAAATCATGCAAAAATTATTTTTATAAGGAAAATGACCTTCAGCTCCTTAAAAGCGATAATATTTTATATAAAATATTAGAAAATTTAGAGTCTTTAGCCCCTAATCAAAATTAAATTTCTGTCAATATATCAATAGCACACAAAATTGCTTTCTTACGCGGGTATTTTGGCAATGTTACGAATCGCATTCAAATATTATAATTCTTTTTGGAAGGATGTCAAATACTTTATTATTCCCTTTCCAGAGGTTGATCTCTTTCAGAAACATTGGCGCCTAGCATGTGATTTTGATGACAAGACAAACTACCTAAGAAAAGTTGTTCAAAATGAAATGTTTGTCACCTTAGGCATATTAAAGATATTTTATACATGGGGGAAAAATTCGGAACCGTCATTTATAAATAATTGTGAAGCAATAATTGAAAATAATGTCTCTCAATATATATATATATATATATATATATATATATATATATATATATATACTCTTAAAATAATCGAGTGGATTTCACTCAGAAGGAGTGAAATTTCACTCTTTTATTTTCACAAAACTCAACCATCTTTAAGATAGAAATTCACTTTTTTGAAAGAAGTGGGTAAACCACTCCTTTCAAGAGGAGTAACTACATATCGTCTAAAGAAGTAAATTCGATGGAAAAAAGAGTGAATTTTAATCTTTTATAGAAGTATTGCTGATTTTTTTATATTGACAATTTAGTGCAGAAATTAGGTTTTAAATTCTTTATTTTGAGAATTTATGTTTATTTATTTATTTTGACGATTTCAGTATAAAAACATGATTTCTTTAGTCAATAATATAACAGTACAGTAGAATACGACATTTTAATTGATTTGGATAATTATAGTAATTTTTAAATTACATACAATATTAAGCAATTTGTTCAGCCATTTATTACATTACTTATATATATTTAGAGTTTTACGTGTGAGTGTAGCACTCTCAAGAAAAAATCTTCACACTACTTATTTTTCAGTTTAGTTTACTATAGCCCTATACGTACAAAATTAACTTGTACAAACATTATTAATACAACAAATTGTACACAATTTAAAAAATACATAAATATTTTATATAAGTAAATATAATTTCTTTTGAAAAAATCCTTTATTTAAAGTATGCCTAAAAATTTATTTTTGAATATTGATAATATGCTTTTTTGAAGTTACAGGAGGATAAAGATAAATCTTTACAAATTATTCTGTTGAACAAAACTGACTTATGTTTTTGCAAATAAATCTTGTTTTACGATATATTTTCCAAGTTTAGTTTAAACTGAAAATAACTTCAATGAAACTAAGAATGAAATTAAACATAAAATGCAAAATTATACAAAAAACATTTATTCAATTTTTAACACAGAAAAAATTAAATAAAAATATGTATACAAAAATTCTTATGTTTATGATGTCAAATTAATATTGGAGCTTAAATTTTTTTTTTAAATTGACAGTTTAATAACACAAAATAAGAATACTATTCAAATAAGAATAAAAATGATAATATGCATTTTAATGCATGTATTTTGTAAAATTTAGATCTTGATCGATTATAGTAATAATATATTATATCAATTAAAGTCCAAACTGGACCATTTTTTAATTTATAAATACAGTAAGTTTACTTTCGTACTTAACATTAAATACATAATAACATTTATATATATAAAGCATTGAATGCTTTTTAATCTTGCATATTCGATATCAATAAATTACTTTTCTCAGGTAAAAATATTTCATATTCAGTAGTTGATTTTGACCACACCCAAGAAAGTTTATTGACTTTTTTTGAGCACTTTTCTTCTTCAAAAGATCTCTTCACTTAATACGAAAAAAGCATAATACTAAAATTTCTATAGTATTTGTAATCTTATTAGTATCTATATAAACTTTAACACTGAAGTTATATAAGAATAATACTTCAAAAAAATAAAGCCTTATTTTTCTGCAAGGAATCTGATATCTATGTAATTATATTCTGTATTAAAATTATATTCAGCCTAAAAAGTATACCATCCTCAATTCTTACATATTTATTCCATATTATAGGACAGGTTTTTGAACATATTATAATATTCTAGGAGCATATTATGCAGGACATTTACTAAGAAAACAGTCAGCTTCTGGGTATTAAATATCAAATTCCAAATCTATCTGTAATAAAGAGAATAATTATTTGTATTAAATTAATAGAACTTTTTATTGCAATTTAAAGCAAGAGTAATTTGTTAAAAAAATGGCATTCTCATTAATTAATTGAAATTTAGTAGCTGAAGTTAGTAAATTAATGATTATCTAGCAGTTTTTGAAAATTTTTATAAGCATGAGGCAAAAATGATAAATTATTGATATACAATGAAACAAATACAGAATAATTTTAGATTTTTTCTTTGTTATGAAATAGATATAGTCCCAATCATAATTTACAAAATGGATTATTAAATATTAAATAAAAATATATACGGGCATACATAAATTTATTTCTAAAGTTAAAGCATTTTTTAATCAATTAACTTCAACTGAAAAACAGATCATTTTTTTTAATAAATGAACAGTTTTTTTTTACATATTACAACAAAAAATTTAAACTATGATTTTGTATCACAATCACAAATATTCAAATACATTACAAATAAAATGATTTTTTTAAAATACAAGATTGAAAACTACAATATAATAAAAGACTGCATATTAAGTAATACTGCATATTTTGTAAAATATAGATTTTAATTACTTTATTTTCGATCATGGAATCATTGAGCAAATATCAAAATAACAATAAAATCTTTCTTCCATTTTTATTTAAAAAAGACCCTTTCTCTATAAAATTTCAACGAATTCTTTTGACATTAAAGTAATTTAAAACATATTATTCACATGCAATCAAAAAACTTGGAAATTCATGCACAGCATTTTTCATATTCTACAATTAAAAATCCAAATATACAAATTATGTGAGGAATTGTAAATTTTGGTCTGCTTAAGTCATTGTGGCATTTTTAGAAAATAATGTTGATATAAAAGTTTAGAACTTCCATGAATATTTTAAAATTCATCCTCAAATATGCAAAAAAATATAGATTTTATATTACCAATGCTTCGTTGAAACAGCCAATTTTGGATAATTAGAGAAATAAATTCTGTAATAGAATAGAACAATAGATGGTCTATTTTTCATCACTAAATGTTATTTAATTTTTGACATTTTCTCCATAATTTCAAATATTTTTTCTCAATGAATTTTACTAGGCATTTCAAACTGTAATCATTTTATCTGAAAGGAAAAATACATACATATACACATATGTGTTTACACAATAATATCATACATGTAAAAACTATTTATGGTCAAGTGAATAAATGCTGGATATTTATTTTTCAACTATTAAATTCAAATTAAAAATTTTTAAAGTTTTAAATTTTTATAAATTTACTATAAAGTTAATAATAATTTAGTTTTAGCAGTAAAAAAAAAAAAGAAAAAAGTTAACTTCAAAATTGATTTAAAAACATTATTAAAATTTCTTAAGCTTATTACCAAGTAATATTAATTTAATGAATAATTACCTTTCATTATTTTAAAATAAACTTTAAAACCAAATAATTTTAATAACAGATTTTAACTGAAAATACTGATTGCAAATTTCATGTCATTTAATCAATAATATCATACATGTAAAAATTATAGTCAAGTGAATTATAAATGTAGGATCCAGAACTGTTAATAGATGGCGCTAGTTGACAGCGAGCATCTTTAGAGGAGAAAGACTTCCTTATGTACTGCGGATGTGCGAGTAGGTGCTCCGCCTATAATTGTTTCGAATATTGTTTAGTATGATATTGTTAGTAGTGCAAGTAGGCACTATACGAGGCAAAATAGCTTTGTCCTTACAAATGTTATTGTTTGTCCAATATTTGTAAAATTAAAGTGCGTCAGTTTTTTTAATCTGTGCTTTGTTTTAAACCAATGACACACCCTACTTAAATACTGGATATTTATTTTTTAAACTATTGAATTCAAATTAAAAATTTTACTTCAAAATAGATTTAAAAACATTAAATTTCCGCTTTCTTACATAAACATAGAATATTTCTTCAAACTTTTAAATAAATTTTATAAGCACAATGAAATTAAGTTTTAGTAATAACAATAGTTAACATTTTCTCAGTCTTCATAAAGCTTATCTTGGTTATACTTGATCAGTCATTTCTTCCTTATATTCATCTTCAAAATAACTCCACGTTTCAGATTTGCTTGTGCTAATTTTTTTTTCTTCGATGATAACAATGGCTAACATAAAATACGAATATAAATTATATTTCCATCGATAAAATGTTAAGTTATAAATTCTAAAATAAACAATTTTGATACATACAATTCCTTTTCGTTTTATCTACGAAGGCTTGTATTTAGTAACAATCAAATCAAAAATTGTCAGAGAAATTTTAATAAATAAAAGACATACTGTCAATAAAATTTTAATAAATAAAATACATACCGTCAAGTAATATTCTGCAGATTAATATTTGCTCTAAATTGTAGTAACATTAAAATTAAAAAGCTTCTTATTTATTTATAAAGAAATGTATTCTTATTCATTGGGAAAATGTTGTATTTGATATTAATCGCACTTTCAATTCTGTACAGTGAACTATAGTAAATAATATTTCTATAATATACATTGTGAGTGTTTAAATGAACGAAAAAATTAATAGTCATATTCACGCTGTTTCGAAAATAATTTAAAAAGGCATTCATTATAATTTGCTATTAATTTATAATGAATTAAATTTATGCAGAAAATAGTATTTGAAATAAAAAATAAAATTTCTAAACACATTGTTATATTATTGAATATTATCAATTAATGTTAAAATTTTAAATATTATAAATATTATATGAATATGAATTCAAACGAATTCATTCACACTTTCGAATACCAAAGTTTATATAATGGTGAAAAATCACAAATATGAAGATTTGATTTAGTCATTCAATTAATTATAGGAAATAAAGACTTACCGTAATGTTTCTGCATTCCTTTTTGACAAATTATACATTTTAAATATTCTAATAGATATCTTTTACAAAACGGAGTACTAAATTCCTCCATTTTTAGCGAAACTAAACAGAAAGCATAAAGCCACGTGCAAATTTAAGCCAATCAGAGCACATCACATTTGCTATGTGCCATAAACACGTCAGAAAAAGAGTGAAAATTGCTTTGAATCGGGGATGGAGTGTTTGAAAGAGAACCTCTTGAATTCATTAAGTAGAAAAGGGTTCATTTTGTATCTTTATGGAGTACAAAATATCCATCGCTCATCGTGTGATGAAAAACCTAGCTAATTTTATATATATATATATATATATATATATATATATATATATATATATATATATATATATATATATATATATATAAAATTAGCTTTTGTACTAATAATATGATAAATAATGGAGAATGTAATAAACACACACACACAACTACAATTCATCGTAAAGGAGGCGATTTTTTGTATTGCAATCTTAAAATTTAAGCAATTAAGTTTCTTTGTTCACATTCTACGTTTGCTACAAAAAAAATAATTTTGAAGAATAAGATTTTTGACGCCCAAGGCTTCCCATTATAGACAGGTTTATTTAATTATTTTTGTTAAATATAAAATTTTCGTTCAATTTAATCTCATTATTTCGATATTCTCTTTATAACTTACTATGGTACACCCACTTCTTGCTGGGAAAAAAATTTCGTTTGTGAATGTAAAATATTTTTAATATTCCTTATGTACTATTTATTTTTGAGATAGGCTTTCATTTTTCATTGCTGAAATGTCATGCATTACTACATTGATTAAAATTTCGTGGCAAGGAAGAGAGAGAGTTTCTGCTGTGATACCATTCTCAGTATAATTTCGTTTGATGCCTACGATAGTACTTCGTTTCTGATCAATTTTTAATTTTTTTAAATCATTTTCTCAAGGACGGTGGCATTTTCTCTAATGTCTTCCTGACATCACGATTGTAATAATACGTTTCTCAGTTTTGGGGGAGATATTTTACTATAGCCAGGACTTTGAGCAAAGTGATTGGAAAGCTGACCACATTCTCCATCACTGACTGGGCTATTGGAGCTCCTTGGGGATGTGTCCTTCCGCTGGTGTGGAAAGGAGGAGGACAGTTCAGTGTTAGGTACATTAAGGTACAGCCCGAGGGTTCGTCTGCACAGCCCATCCCCATGGGCTCTGCTTCCCGAAATAAGAAGCACAATGATTTGACGACGTTTAACTTTCAAGTCCAAAAACCTTTCACTGGTGTTGAGAGTAAGGTCAATACCCCCTCTGGAATACAAGGCCTGCTGGCTGAAACGAAAACGGGACACTGTAGTAGTTGAGTGGTAGACGCCATTGCCATTGCTTCAATAACGACAACGGTGTGTGATGTGTGTTGACTGTTGGATAAATCAGTTTAATAAAGATAAGTTAATCCTATTCTCTGATTACATACTTTAAAATGAATATTGTCTAGTACTAATTAACTCATCATATGCTGAGCATTTAAGAAATTCGAACTATTTAGCTGCATTTTTTACCATAACCCAATCTAATGATCTGCTCGTGATGCTTGCAATCAATTAATCATACGACACGGACAACACGTAAACTTTTGATTGACGGATGTATTTTATTGAAGTATACATAAAAAGAGATGCAAATATTTCATTTTAAACTAAATTATTTTATGATCAAATGAACAATAATTAAGTATAATGTAAATTTGATTTTCTTAAAAATATAATCCATGTACTGTAAATATTCAAAAATTAAATTCTACATTTAAAATTTTTATTGAGAATTTATTTTTATTGTTCATTAGCATGTATTTGTAAACCTTAATCAATTATATTGCTCCCATTTTAATTTTACTTAGAAGAAAGTATGTGTGATTATAACTTTTCCTCTCTTTATATAAAATATATAATTAATAAAAATTTTGTAAGTGTTTAAATATTGGCTCAGTTATTTCGTGAATGTAAACATTGAAATATTTTTATTAGAGTTGTGCTTTACCTCGATAGAAATCACTTTGAGTAACTTCTTTTTGTGAAGGGTTTCTTTTGTTTTTGCTGTTAAAAAATCTTTAAGCTATGGCCACATTGTATAGTTGACTTCTTAAAAAAATCTTGATGCTTTAAAAAAAGGCGAAAATATATTAAAAAATTATTTTTAAAATATTTTTTACAGAGTTTTGACAATAAATTATTTAAATATTGTTATTATTTTGAATCAATATGAATATGCAATTTTTTTATTACTAATCTAATAGAAATGTTAAATAATAAGTATAATTTTAGGTTTATGTGAAGCTGACTCCGAGGCTAGAGAAGTAATAAGGAAGGACAAAATCCGAGAAGGAATTGATCCAAGAACTTGCAATTGTGCAGGTCTCTCTCTAGATGAGCTGTGCGGGTTTTGACAGGAAGGACATATTTCTCAGTCATCTACTAGTTTATGATTACTTAAAAAACTTTGGGCTCGTGGACCTGGTCTAGTCTGCTGCTTGAAGTCAACAACAAAACAGTTCCAATAGTTTTTCGCCTCATATTACAGCAGCAATGTGCCTGAACTAGAAATTCATCCATAAAACAAGAAGAATTAGGGAAAGAAATACTCGCATTTGAAAAAAGTAAACTCTCCTCTGAACAGCCTATTCACACAAGTATACTTTTAAATTACAGTTCAACTGCATTGTTATTATCTCAGATTTTTAGAAAGCATTGAAAAGCTTTAGAATTATGTCATCACATTTTATCAAATGATTTACCATTATATTCCAATGCAAACATTTTATTTCATTTTATATTAAAAATATAATTTACTACTCATTTGACATTTTCTAATACTTTTTTCTCTATAAAATCAATCTTATTCAATTGACGTAGTATTAAAGTTTTGAATTGAGAAACTGAATCAAAATTATTAAATTGATTTAATAAAGTTTTAAATAGAGCATTGTTGAAATTAATTAACATTCCATTTATTTAATATTTTATAAAGAAAACTTATATTCATGTTTCTCTTGTTCAAATTAATAGAAGATAATGATTGTGTGGGCGAAATCTTTATAGACCCTGTCGTATTCCTAAATGCCACGAAAAAAAAAAGATTTTTTGGTGTGTATGTTTGCCTTCTACTTTGGGGTTAAAATCCTAGGAAGGCAATGTTTGTTTATAAAGTACTCACTCGTGTTTAAAATTAAAGGAAGTTATACCTGTTAAAAAAATAACTCTCATTTGCTATGTCACTTGTGATTTTAATTGTTTTCATATTCATTTTCTAATGAGTTTTTACTTTTTCTTGAACTAAAGATGTAACAATGGTCATTTTGTAAGAAAATGTATATTCGCGTATTCCACTGTCATGTACAAATTAATTTCAGGTTAATGAGTGTGTGAATATATGTATTCAATCTTCTGCGTTGGGGTTAAAATCTTAACAAAGCAATGTTTGTATTTATATATATGTTCACATTTATTATTTATAAAAAATATAGCCCGACTGTATGATGGTATACTAATTTTAAAATTTGATAAAGAGCACATTAAAAATTCTTTCATTATCTATATATCACGGGTAATTTTTTAACCATTTTCTGATTAGTTTTAGCAATTTCATTTTTCTTGAACCAAAACTTAAATTTAAAGGATCATATAATTAATATAAGAATTATTTCACATCAATGTTATTGAATAAACTGCTTTAAATATGAAGGAAGATTTTCCTAGTGTTAGTTAAAACTTTCAATTGAATTTCAGTTTTTTAATACATTATCAGACAGAGAATAAAAATATGTAGTAATTTACTATATATTTTTAAAATTTACTTTGTTACCATGTGTAATGAGTATTAAATTTTTATGCCTATTTTCCTTCATATACCAAAACAGAAAGATTTATTATTTTTTAATTGAAAATATTGGTATTTAGTATTTGTTAATTATGAGAATGTTATTAAATTAACTATCTTCCAAAGTCTTAATAAAATTTGAAAAAAAAAAATGTTAAAAATTGATTATTTAATTTTTACTGTGTATATATTAATAAAAATATTTTGTTCACCTGCCTTTAATTTTGCATTTCATGGTTTATCACAACTTATCAAATGAACTTAATTACATTATTACACTCCAGTGAATGTATTATTTAAAAGTATATATAAATCCTAAAATTATAATTTTCCCTTGTTGAATTGAAAAGTTAAATGTACAATAAAAATTATTGAAGCAACTATGTTAGTTGCATTTCTTCATCTATAAAACAGGAATTTTATAATAAATCATTAAAAGGATGCATTTTTTTACTCTATTTGGTTGCACACATTATAATTAAATGGCATAGTGATAATATTATTGAAAAGAAAAATTGATGGAAGGAAACTTGTTATAAGTTGTATATATATATATATATATATATATATACTTTTATCTATAAATCGCATATTAGTTTCAATGAAAATCTAATACATGGAACAAAATTTAGACACGGTATTTGAAGAATTCTTAATAAATATAGTTCTCAGCGTTAAAAACTAAGTTCACTTTACAATCGCTCAATGTATCTGCTGTCTTAAGCTGGTTTCGTTATTCCTCCCCTCCACTCCTGTAACGCGCAGGCTTTGTATGTAGGGGGTGTTGGTACCTTGTTATCTGACCCTGATTCAAAATTATGAGGTGCTTGATGATATGCGAGTATTCCATATCCCTTAACTTAAGGCATAGTTCGGGGCTCGCCTCTACCGCTATTTATCTCTGTACAGACTAAAAATTGATATCTATTTGATAATTAGGCTCCATCGAGAAGCTGCAAATCATAACTAAAAGTAAAGAAAACTCTTCCAAAAGTATTCTGATGATTCTCATCGGAAAGTGTGTTTCAAGGATTAATGAATGACTAAAAAGTGTCTACAAGATTCCAGTTTTGTGACATTAAAAATTCATTAAGAGAAAATGATAAAATAAGAAACTGATTAAATGTTGCCTTATGATAATCGTTAATCAAGCTTAATATAACATGCATGGTGTACAAAAGGATCAACTACAATAGCATTAAATCTTTAAAAACATTATAATAACATATCAAAAAATTCTTGAATTCTTATGATGATTACTATATCACGATAAGGCAAATATTAAAAAAGAAATCAATTAAATGAAATGAAATCAAATTTTTATGCAATTGCAACCACTATATCTGGAATCTTGTTAATTATTGCGAAATTAAAAATAAAACTAGTATAAAAATAATATAGTAACCATTTTTGAATCAAAATTATTCTGAGAAAATGGCTGACAAGGATTGCTTCGATACTGCACACATTTTTTCTCTATTCCCAGCGAATACGTCATTTTTAAAACAGGGAATTATACACAACTCCATTTTCAAAGCAAGTGTAATACATTATTTAAGTTATAATTCATGGTATAATTAACTTTACTACGGAGAGTTTTTGTTGCAGCATTGATTACGCGATTTAAAGTAAAAACATTAAAATCAATCAAGATTTCAAAAGGAAGCATAACCTAAGTTTTAAGTTTACCAGAGACCAACATTCTCTTTTAAATTTCTCTCTTTCCATTTCCCACACCACCCCCAAGTTAACCCTGGCAAAAATATGACTGAACAACAGTATGTTTTTACTTACATAAATACACTACTGGACATTAAAATTGCTACACCAAGAAGGCGACATGCTACAGACGTGAAATTTTTACGAAAGGAAGAAGGTGCTGTGATATGCAAATGATTAGCTTTTCAGCGCATTCAGACAAAACAGGCGACAGTAGCGACACCTACATTGTGTTTAAATGAGGAAATTGTTCAGCCGGTTCCTCATACACAAATTGCAATTTAACGTTGTTGCCTGGTGAAAAGTTGTTGTGATGCCTCGTGTAAGAAGGAGAAATGCGTACCAGCACGTTTTTGACTTTGATAAAGGTCGAATGGTAGCGTACCGGGATTGCGGTTTATCTTATCGCAGTATTGCTGCTCGCGTCGGTCGAGATCCAATGACTGTTAGCAGAATATGGAATCGATGGGTTCAGGACGGTAATACGGACCACCATGAGGGATCTCAACGGCCACCTATCACTAGCAGCCGAAAAGATAGGCATATTATCTGCATGGCCATAATGGATCGTGCAACCACGTCACCAGCATTGAGTTAAGAAACGGGGTCATTTGGAAGACAACAAGTGTCTGCACGAACAGTTCGACGACGTTTGCAGCAGCATGGACTCTCAGCTCGGAGACAATGGCTGTGACTTCCCTTGACGCTGCATCATAGACAAGAGTGCCTTCAATGGTGTGATCAACGACGAACCTGGGCGCACGAATGGTGAGACGTCATCTTTTCAAATGAATCCAGGTTCTGTGTACAGCATCATGATGGTCGCATCCGTGTTTGGTGGCATCGTGGTGAACGCACACTGGCAGCGTGCATTCGTCATCGTCATACTGGCCCATTACCTGGCGTGATGGTATGGGGTGTCACTGGAGAGACGTCTCGTTCACTTCTTGTTCGCATTGACGGTGCTTTGAACAGTGCACGTTACATTTCTGGTGTGTTACGACCCGTGGCTCTACCCTTTATTCGAGCCCTGCGAAACCCTACATTTCAGCAGGATAATGCCCGACCGCATGTTGCCGGTATTGTACGCACCTTCCTTGATACGGAACATGTTCGGCTGTTGCCCTGGTCAGCACGTTCTCCAGATCTTTCACCAATAGAAAATGTCTGCTCAATGGTTGCCGAGCGACTGGCTCGTCACCAAACGCCAGTCACTACGGTTGATGAACTGTGGCATCGTGTTGAAGCTGCATGGGCATCTGTACCTGTACATGCAATCCAATCTCTGTTTGACTCAATGCCCAGGCGTATAACTGCTGTTATTACTGCCAAAGGTGGTTGTTCTGGGTATTGATTTCTCAGGATCTATCCTGCCAAATGTTTTGAAAATTTAATCACTTGTTATTTCTAGTATAACATATTTGTCCAATAAATATCATTTTGTTATCTGCATTTCTTCCTGGTGTAGCAATTTTAATGGCCAGTAGTGTATTTACTCAATCATCTGATTCAATTTTAAATAACATTGCTTGCAAATGGTTCTGTATTTAGCAACGTTATTAAGAGAAGTATAGCGCATTTCAATACACTCTTCAGCGAAAGTTGAATATTTATTTATTTGTATATATATTGGATTATAGTATCAATGCAAACTCAGTAGATGTTCAGGTTTCAGCTGCAAATAATTTTACGAAGGAAAAACGAAAGGGCTGTGTATTTGGAAAAAAAAAAAACAAAAAAAAAACCACAAAAGCTTCTTTTTGTTGATACTTTTGTATCAATAAAAAGATGCTTTTGTATATTGTAGGGTCTTTTCCCTGTTAATCACCACCTCTCTTATCTCTCTTGTTTTTCAAGCCGAAAGATTTGTTCCTAAGTTTAAGGAGTGTTACTAAGTTTAATTCACAGAAAGATAAAGATTTCCTCTCCGTAAAACTATCCGAAAGATAAATGTCTTCTTTTTTTTTTTTTTGTCCGGTTTTCGAGAACTTGTTGCATGGGAATTTTCAGCAATCTTCTTATCTATTATTGAAACATCACAAATACATTTAACTAATGACTATCAATTATTAATCCAAATTTGATCTATATTTGAATTATCACATTTATATTAATTTTGGGCTACACTCGAATTATTGCCAAATATTTTTTACTGATAACCATGTACATCAAGAGAGAATAATTTTTTTTCCACTCAAGAGAGTAAACATAAAAATGAAATTACTATGAGGATTCAGTTTAAATTAATTAATTTAATCATTCAGAAAATAATTCAAGAAATGATAATAAAAAGTGGAATTTTAATTTGTAATATGAAATAAATATTAATTTCAAACATGAAAAATATATTCTCATGGAAAAACTGGATAAATTTTTTTCAATCCCTTAAAAATTTATATCAATATATATTCTTCACACAATACTACAAAACAATTTTTGTGGTATGGTGTCTTTGTTAATCTACAGAAGCAAATAAAAAATGCAGAATTTTTTTTACAAGGATTATTTATAATTTAATTTCACTTTTTATTATCAATTAGTTTCTTTTTTACAATGCCGTTCTGACAGTGCCACCACTTTATAAAATGTGGGACTTCAGAGACCATCTTTGTTCTCCTGACCGGTGCGAAGCATTTGGCCCGATTTTTTGGTGGCGATCAGTCTAATGTAAAACTCCCAGTCTTTAGTTACCAAGCATGCTTTTATACATAGTTACATACATACATACATACATACATCATATATATATATATATTGTAAACGCACGTCAACTGAAATGAAGAAAATGTCGTGAAACGCTCGTGAACTGGTATTTAGTAAATGTTTGTTTTATTATAATAAAAATAGGTTGCGATTGAAATTACAAAAATTGGAGTTTTTACGAGTTAATAAAGATTTTTACTAATATTGTAAAGTTTGCGCCTCTTCATACATTCATACGTGTATTATATATATATATATATATATATATATATATATACACATATTTTATATATATATATATATATATATATGTGTGTGTGTGTGTGTGTGGAGTGGTGCCACTTGTACATTTTTCACTGTTACCAGTGCGGTAGCGCATGCGCACGGAGGAAGAAAGGTCTCGTTCTTCCGCCATCGCGGGAGCAAGAAGTAGCTGTCCATTTGTTAAAATAAATGTCATTGTTTTAGTTAAAATCATTATCGAATTATTTCGTTATTAAAATTGTTATCGAATAGTTATTCAGGTAAAACTGAGTATTACGGTCTCATCTTGGCGAACATTTTTTTCGCCAAGGGGCTGAGACGGGTGTTTTGGAAATTGATTGGCAACCCAAAAAGAGTGCCAATCGATCTGTAATTAGCGCAGAAAAACGGCGGGAGTTTCACCTGACTAGAAATTCCCCCTTCCCTCCCCTAAAACTAAATACCGGTTTTCCCCCCATATTTCGAATCGCTAAGCCTAACCGCATGCAAGAAAACAGTGATCGTAATAAGAATTGATTAAAAATTCTATTTAAAAATATTTCAGGATTAAAATTAAGTAAATAAATTAGCAAAAATAATTACATTTAATAATATTTAGTTAAAAACAAATTAAAAAATAGAATTTCAGCTATTAAACACAGAATGTTACAAATCATTACTACATAAAAGTAAACAAATCTAGAATAATTTTAGAGCATAGATTTTATAGTTTCGTTTATTATTGGAAATTTAAATACATACACTTCTAGGAATTCTGCATGCCTGCAGAAAATAAAATTCTTACCTACATTTTTCAACCGGCGCTCTACACGCACAGCAAAATCAAAATTGAATATAAAATACGGGATTGAAAATCCGGCGCTATATCCACAGCAAAAAACAAAACGAATATAAAAGACAGGATAGAAATTCCTTCGCTATATTCTCAGCGAAATACAAAACGAATATAAAAGACATTATTGAAATTTCGGCACTATATCCACACAGCGAAATAAAACAAATAGATAGGATTGAAATTCCGCCACTATATCCGACCCGAAATAAAAAAATGTGTATATGAAAGATAATATTTATATTACACGCTACATCCGAAGTGAAATAAAATATAAATATGAAAAAACAGGATTTAAATTACCGCGCTTTACAGCCGATAAAAAAAATCCAAAATAAAAAGGGCTATCGTTTCCGGGATATTCGGACGATATACATAGTGACACATTTGGCGACTAATCGCTTTTGGTAATTTTAAGGCGAAAAAACTTGGCGATGAAAAATAATCGCCAAATTTTACCAATTTGGCGACTTTTCGCTCAGACCGTGGCGACCTTTTGATATTTACGAGGTGAGACCGTAATACTCAGTTTAGCCGTTATTCAAATCAAACATTAATCATAAATTAATATCGTCAGATATTATTCGAAACATAAAATCTGATGAAACGACGCCCGGAAAATTGTGTCATTTAGATAATAACTTTTCTGTCATCTTCATAATCAAAGAAAATGGATTATCTATTGCGGAAAAGATCAACACTTAAAGGTAAGTGTGCACTAGACTTACCATTAATATTGAAAAATTATCTGCAAATGTTTATGGTAATATAACTGTTAAAATTTATGCTTCTCAAGTCGATGAATTTAAATTGCCGCGTTTAGATTTACCCTCATTTTCTGGTAATTTCTCTGAGTGGATTTCGTTTCGCGATATATTTTTATCAATTGTTAATAATAATACACCATAAAGTAACGTTCAAAAATTACAGTATTTAAAATTATCGTTAAAGAGAGAAGCATTAACTATAATTCAAAATACTAAAATATCAGGTGCAAATTATATTTAATCTTGGAAATTAATTGATGAACGTTTCGAAAATACAGTAGAAATAATTTATTCTACACTCTATAAGCTTTTTTCACTGCCAAAAGAAAAGCGCTCAAGGATTGCGTAGATTAATAGATATCACTAACCAATGCTTAGATATATTGGAAGTGATCCCTAGTTTACAGAGGCTCAGTGGTATTACAGAGGCCATTTACCGGTTTCATTGGTAATTCACCTTACACGGATTTTTTCACTAGCCGGGCAAATTAACTTACACATGAAACGGTCACTGTATTTTCTACCGCCGCTGATAGAGTGGTCGCCGGACTACAGCATTTATCATTGAGATTGAAGGAAAGTGCGCAGACTTATTAATAGTTATACGCATGTGTGGCGGCCATATTTAAAAATCATAAAATTATGTACCTTTTCTGAATGCTTATTTAAGATCTTGAATATTTTTTTAAACAGAATAATTTAGTAAGTACTATCAATTCTTTTAAATAAATATAAAGTGCAATGAAATCTTTAAAATGTCTATTTATTTAATTCTGTCTCATCGTTCTTACAAAGTTAATTTTTATTTTGTGTTTGTAAAACTAAGTCAAAATAAGCATTGCAAATAATAATCTATTTTAAATAATATTAATTAATTTTAGTATTAAATTTCACTTTATTTTGTTCATTTTTTTATGTTGAATCCATAATATTAATAATCTATGATTATTATGATAATTAAAAACCAGAAGCCACCTTAAAGAGCAATGTTGATAATTTCTTTTATATATTTTTGATGTATGCTATTTTTTTAATTAGATTTCTTTTTTGTTATTAGCATTAATATGTAAAACTTGGCCAAAGGTTAGCATTCTCAAAAAAATTAAGTGATCTAAAGCTTTATTCCCAAAGAAATTTCTTAAAATCTAATCTAATGTAAAAATCCATCTTAGTGATAAACATCAGGATTGATTATATATTATTATATTGTAAGGATTTTCTATAAATTGGTAAATAACAAATACCTATAAGTAGTTTCTAAATTTTAATAAAAACTTAAAGTTTAATTTTTCTTTTATATTTAAAATTTAATCATATTCTCACAATTTTGATACAATAATTTCTATGATTTCATAATAAAATCAGTTTTAACTTTGACTTATTTGTAGTGAACTGTTGAAATTAGTCCATGTTGTTGAGGTCAATTTCTGGCATAGGTCAATGTACAGTTTGTGTATTAATATTAGTTTTTATACTTAAATAGATGAATAACTAAGAGTTTTATGCATGTATTATAATATGCTTATATTTACAAATAAATTCTTCTGTTGAACAGAAAGTAAAAAGGTGCTTTTCTATTATTTCCCTGCATATAGACCTGAAGAAATACCTTCGGTTCAACAGTTAATGGGTTTGAATCCCAGCTTGGGCTTGGATAGTGGTTTGGAATCCACTTTAAATTGTGTGTCCTGGTCTAATTAGTTTCACCTGCAAAAAATATAAATGAAATGTTTGTATTACCTTAGTATTTTTTCTAAAAATGTAAATTTTTTTAAACAATACATGATGAAAATGGAATATTTAGGACTAATTTATGATTTTTCCCCCATTATTGTACTATTGATGGGGTAGAAAGGAAAAATACTGTTTATATATATATATATATATATATATATATATATATATATATATATATATATATATAATGAAATATTTTAATTTATTTATTTTGCATTATAATTCAATTTATTATTTTATTTTTCTATAATAAACAACAATTTTTGTAGAGCAATATATTCTATAATATGATAGCAAAATAATATTACAAATATTATTACATGGAAAATAGTTAAACCATACATTAGTGTCAATGCATACAAAGTGCAAATTTTGTATTTCAAACAGGCAGACATTGAAGTGTATATTTATATATTGCTGCAAAAATTATATTTAATGTAAATTTTTACTGTAATATGTATTTCTTAAGAGAAATAATTCCATAAACTTGGTCTGGTTTTCATCTTTCTTGGAATTTTTTCCTGGCATAATGCTAATTTCAAAGTAATTGAAAATATTTAGTTCATAGATAAATAAGTATTAACATGAAGTAATGTTATGAAACTAAAACTTAAGTTGAATTTTATATATTTAATAATTATTTTCAGTTGACTGTTTTGACTAATAAAGAGGCTCCATTAGAAGAATGATCATGGGGAATAATGACAAATGATTTGTCAACCCAGTATCATTAAAATTGGAGTACAGAACCCATTTTTCACCCTTCAGAACATTTGATTATAGGTTTTTAAACTTTTTAAGGTGTAATACTTGTACAAATAAATTTTAAAAGTAATACACTGCAATCTGAAAACATCGTTAAATTCTAATGTAAAAGTTTAAATAATTGAATTTTAATCAAAATATTTCAGAATAATAACTATTGTAATAAATCATAAGAAAACAATGTTTCATATGTTTCTGTTATAATTTTTATTTACATGTTTTATTATCCTTTGTTTAAAATATGTAATTTTAGTTTATATTGTTCCTGTAATTTAAAATTAAAAATTGTTATTTTCTATTTTTCACTTATGCTTTGTTTATGTATATTTTTATACCAAGTTTACCATTAGATCAGATTGTTAATTAGAGTATATGGATTAAATTTATAACTTTTTTTTTCTTTAAATTTAAACATTAATTATTTTAACAACTATAGTTTTTGTGACATTTCCATGTAATGCTTAAAATTGTTTTATAACAGAAGCAATTTAATGTAAATAGTATGAATTATAAAAATGCTTGTAATGTTGATTTTACTTTGTTTCTGATATTATTTTATTTAACATTATTTATAGGAGCAAAATTTATTTATTTGTAGCTTCTCTTTGGCACCGTGACAGCTGTATCACAGATATTGATGTACAGCAATATATAAAGAAATAGTTGATGTATTCTCCTGACAAAGAATAAATGGTAGAAATAAATTTTAAAAGGTATATAATAATATACGAAAACATTATTAAATTCAAATGTAAAAATTTATTTTTAGTAATTCAGTTTACTCTAAATATTTCAGAATCATAACCATTGTAAAAAAATCATAGGAACACAATATTTCTTATGTTTCTATTATCTTTTGTTTAATGTATGTGATTTCTATCTATATAGTGTTTGTAACTTATGAAAAATTAATGGATAGTTTTCCATTTATGTATTTGTATGCTCATTAAATGTGAAGTTTGCCACTAAACCAAAATGTTAATCGGAGTATATAGATGTTAAATATGAAGATGTTATAGAAGTATGTGTTGATCTATTTTTTGCAGATAAAACTATGTTTAAAATAAAGTTTTATTGTAATATATGTTTTCTAAAGAAATACTTCAAGCAACCTGATTTGGTTTTAATCTCTTTTAGAATTTTTCTCTAATGAATTTAAATTTCAAATTAACTTAAACCAATTAAATAACAAAAAAAGTTTAAAAACATTAAGTTTCTATATAAAAATATTTAGTTGACATATAAATAACCATTAACATCCTTAATAGGGTTGGGGAACTAAAGTTTCAGTTTAATTTTATATTTCTAATATTTTGTTATTATTTTCAGCTGACTATTTTGAGTAATAAATGTGGCACAAGTTCCAGTGATGTTATCAGAAGAATTCTGATGGAACAAATGACAAATGATTTGTCAAAACAGTACAACTGGAAGGGTTGTAGAGGTGTAAAGCATCCCTTTTTCACCCTTCAGAATGTTATAAATTTGATAACAGTCTACCATTTTGTTTTTAAACTTTCTAGAGCTAACTGCTTGTATAAATAAAATTTAAAAAGTAATATAGTGCAATATGAAAACATTGAATTCAAATGTAAGAGTTTACTAATTGAATTTAATCAAAATATTTCTGAATCATAATCACTGTAACAAATCATAAGAACATAATATTTAATGTTTCTGACATAATTTTAATTGCATATTTTTATTATCCTATGTGTAATGTATGTAATTTCAATTTATATTTTGTTTGTAGCTTAAAATTAGGAAAATATTTTATTTTCTATTTTTCCTTTATGGATTACTTCTGTATTTTTTAAATGCCAAGTTTAACATTGGATCAAAATGTTGATTATAGTAAATGAATTAAATTTAATAAATTTATTTTTTCTCTAAATTTAAATCTTAATATTTTAACAACTTAAAATTTAATTTTTGTGACATTACCATGTAATGTTAATATCAATTATAAAAATGTTGAAATATTGAACTTACTTTGTTTCTGATGTTACTTTATTTAACATTATTTATGTGAGCAAAATTTGCTTATTTGTAGCTTCTACTCGCCACCATGACAGCCATATCACAGATATGGATGTACAGCAGTACATAAAAAATGGTTAATGAGTGCTCCTGAAAGAGGAAGGTAGTGTTTAAAACGAGCTTTGGAAAAAGCCCAGTCTAATGTTAATAAGATGTAATAAAAATAATAACGATTTAACTTTTTGGAACATTTTATTTGTGTGAATAAATTCATAAATATTGAAGTAGATAGTTTAACAAATATTAAAATCGAAAATGCTGTAAAATAGGAACACTTTATCTGAAAATGTAACTGAATTTTTAATCTTATTTCAATAATATATTTAATAAACTTGTTACCAAGAATTTGTAACTCATTTCTTTTATCACCTTTAGCTGTGCAAATATTGTGTTTGAAAATATTCATATTTAAGTCACAATTTTTCAGCTGTTAATAGAAAATATCAAACATTAATGAAAATAAGACTATAGAATCAAAGTTGTCTGTGTTCTATATTAAAATAGAATCAATGTTTTATTTTAAATATCTCAAATGTATCTAGTTTAGAAAGGTTCTATAATAACTTTTACCTATTGTTACAAATATATTGGAACTAAGTGAATTATGTATGATTTTAATTTCTAAAACTGAATCTATGCACAAATGTTAAAAATATATCTTATAAGAGCAATAAAATTTAGATTTTTGCAATTAAATTTTCAGTGTAAAAATTGTTAAGAAAACATTAGTAAAATCATAACAATTAACAACCTGCTAATTTATTTTTCCTAAAATTGGAAAAAAAAATTTTTTTAAAATTTAATAAATATTGTATGAGAAATCATTTATTGGATATTTCCTATTAGTAAAAAGATAAAATCAAATCTGTAAAACTGTAATTATTGAATGTTAATTTTGTGTCCTGCAATGAAAACTTGAATATACTGAAATGTCCTATAGTGAAAAAAAATTAGATACTAGGTAAAATACATTTCATATTAATTTCCCTTACATAAATTATTTATTAATTTTGAATTTATTGATAAGTATTAAAAAAAATCCTTCAACACAAGTATTTTTATCTATTAAAACACTTATAAATATATGAATATTTAAAATAAGTTTTCCTTATTATTGTCTGGCTTATTATCAAAAATACATTATCATCAAATTATTTTTCCCGATGGTGAATTTTTGATATTTAAGCTAGAAACAGCATAGGTACATGAGTAGAATACAAAATTGCGTGCAGCTGCGTCTGATAATGTAAATAAACGGGTAATGCAGAGTTAGAATAAGTTTAAACGGCACATGAAAACGTATCTTCACATAGTTGTTCCTTGTGTACGTTTTTTTTTTTTTTTTTACAAAGACACACATCCGATTTATAAATATTTCATAAAATTGTTACATAACCAGAAGAAACATTTTTTTGTAAAAAATAGGCTATGTAAAAATTGTGTAAGGATGAATCCTGTTACATCAGACTATAATAGTATTGGGTGTAAAATACGTGGTCTCAAGTATTGCATATCGATAGAAATCAGAATACAATTTCTAACGTTAAATCAAACTCAAGAGATCCAATAGTATCAACTCATTCAAATTTTGGAGACAGTCAAATTTTATTACCCATAACTGGTTAATGTAATTGATTCTAGCGGCAATTATCAAAAATATCGGGTTTTAATGAATAGCGTATTTAAATCTCAATCATAAGCAAGGAATAATTTCAAAAATTAAAAAAATATATATTAAATTACGAATTTTCGGTGTATCTGGAAAACAAACTGCCACCACTAATTGTAGTGTAATTGTAGATTTGATGTCATTGTACAACACACAAAAAATCTATACTATCTGAATTACATATTTTTAAAAAAGTTGCTTGCGATTTGCCTCAGTTTTCTGTAGATACAAAAATGTTAGATTGTTTCGATTCATTAAAACTAGCTGATCCGAATTATAATGTTTCAGGTAGAATCGATATAATTTTAGGTGCGATCTTTGTTCAGATATATTCGTTGGTAATTGCCATGAATCAATAACAGCACATGAAACAATTTTTGGTTGGGTTGTCTTTGGAAAAATTATTTCAAACAACGCAATGTTCACGTAGGTACATCATTGTATTAGTGATAGACTCTTCATTGCAGAAATGCAATACATCATTGAAAAATAACATTGGGATTTTTCCATAACAAATACCACGATGGAACAGCAACCCTAGAACAAAAATGTAATCACAGCTGGACTAACCATCCAAGAATTTTTATTGCTACCTTTTGGATTTTAATGAAACTAAAAGAAATTAACTAGATTGTTATTGCTCAATTAGAATTTTTTTTTTTGTTGCAATGAATAAGTATTAATTTAATAGAAAATGTGATACATAGTACAAAATAGCATTTAGAAATTGCAAACCATGCATGAACCTACATGGATAGCGCTCCATCAATCACATCGAGTTTGTGGGTTCGATTCCAACCTCTGGTATCCATGTTTGCTGTTATTCAGAATCCGTTTTAACCTGTTGGTCCCGGTTTATTATCATTCATAAAGAAAATACACCGTGGAGAGACAAATTAGAATTGTGGATATACTGACATGCCCATTAATAAATGACTTAATTGTAGTTAGAACTCTAATAAAAATGAGTTTTCTTTCAAATAAAACCGGATTTATCCGGCAGTACATTCTATAAAATGGAGGAAATCTATAATGAATTTCATATCCAAGGGAAACGTGATGAGAGATTTAAGTAAATCTGTAGATTTCACTTGGCATATACGGAGTTTCTAAATATTTGAACAGTTAATTATCCTCCAAGTTTACAAGTGCTTCATTTTAAAAAATACCTAAAATAATTCCTACTAAATTTCATTTTAGGTGTGTACTTTAAATATTTACATTTTAGAAGAGATTCTTAAAAACGAAATATTAGTTTTGAAAGTTATCGTTTTTCATTTGCTATAATATGAGAACGAATGTGTAGCTTTTAGTGTAAAACTTATGCGATTTGAAAACTATTTTAAAAATTACTTATTTTTGTTCAAAGTCTCATTTTGGGTCTCGAAAGAAGGTCTCCCGCTGGGAACAATTAAAAAAAATATTGGGGAAGAGATAATTATATTTCGTTAACTAAATGGAATATTTAAATATTGAAGTAAAAACTCCTGTCACATCAGCGTTCAAAGAAATTTCCGATCGGCAGCGCACCGGATAAAGCTTTAATACGTTTGTTGCCGGGGGTGAAAATATTTTCAAGAATCGAAAAATTAGTAAAAATATTGTTTTTGAAACAATCACAGTGGGAAAATAGCGATCTGATATGCTTATCTTTTAATTTACCCCCCCCCCCTGCAGTAACATTTAATTATTAATAAGATAGGGTGGGGGGAACTAACATTTTTCTTGAAATAAACTGAGTTCCTGGAAAGTGTACACTAACAATAAGCTATTTTAAAAAACATACATCATGGTTTAAACTGAAAACACTATACAAAATTTTGAAATTAAACATAGGATGTATTTTAAGTTAAATCCGGAAACCAATAAGCTTCATACTTAAATCTAAGATTTTATATTTTATGATAAAAATTTTATCTAGTGACGAATGTTGTGTTTCATTAGTAAAGCTTATTTTCATCTGTATAATAAACTTCAAAATATTCCTAAATATCTGTTAGATTTTTTTAAAAATCACAAAACTTTTATTTGTAGTTACGACTTTGAGTTTATAAATAACTAAAGAGTTCAACTTCTAGTTTCTTTGTTAAGTGTTTCGGCAATAAGCACGAAAACTTGTGTTGCTGCTTATTAAGTGAAGGCAGATTGACAAAGGAAAAAACATCCGACTTTCCCAGAACAAATTTTGAACTATATTGATTAAAAGAATATTTGAACTGAATTATCTTTTCTATTTAATAGTCATTTTAGAATAAAATGTATTACCTTCAAATAATAATACCATGAAAAATTTCTGTACTTGTTTAGCAAATAAAGCCTCATTAAAATCTGACATTTATATATGACAAAAAGTACGAGCATAATTCTTAGATTTAGTGATTTAAATACAGGGTGTTTCATATTGAATTGGCAGTAAGAATAGATCAGTGTGAGTAGATTTATTCAGCTGAAACAAATTTATTCTACAATTATATAAATTTTATTTGGCAACAGGGAAAAGAGCATCGAGTGACGAACTCACTGCCAGAGACTAGCATCTTGGGACCAGAACATCGCATCCAAATGGGAATTCTAACGCATGCGCAATTGAAGAGAGCAGTTGCGGTTCAGACTTAATTTTAGCAACCCTGTAATTTTCCCGGTCTAATTTGAAACGAGGTTCACGTCAGTCGATTTGTTTATTTACATTTGCAGATTATAATACTTTTTCGAAATATGAAGGAAAAGCAGAATAGTGTTTACTTATACCTATTATATTTATTTGTATTTTATATGGTGCTGAAGGCATTCATTTTTTCGCAGATAAGATGGATGGGATGATAGGCAAGTAACAAAGAAGTGTGAATTGTATTATCACGTTTCCTTCTGATTTCTGTATTGCCATGATAAAATTAATTTGACTCAATTGTTTTCGACACTTTGTCATGGTTTAATTATAAATTAGTATCTCAAGTTTCTTTTCTAAAGCGAAAATTAAAATGTCTGTTAATCCAAAATAAAAATGGTTTAAGGAATTTTTTTTGCACATATTATTTGTTTTAATAAACTTTGTATGTAATATAAATTTCAATAAAAAAAAACTGCAGAATAAAAATATTTTGTTATTTGGTGTGTACATTGTCTATTTTTTAAATTAAAAATTCTAAATAAGATAAATCACAAGTTGTAAAAATTGAACATCTGTAGTTCAATTTAAGAATACGACTCATTTATTTGAAAAACAAAAAGATTTATATTTTTTAAAAATGGGAATACTTATAAATCTCATTTATATGAATAAAAAAAGACAATGTAACATTTCCTTCTGATTTTTGTGTTTTAATAAATATATAAACATAAATGGGAATAAAATATATGTGGGAAACTGAGGGGGAAAATAAATTTTTTTCACTAAAATAATATCAAACAAAATATTATTATTTGTCACTTTACCATGCTTACATGACAAATACTTGGTTTCATTAGCTCAAGTTGTTATTTTTTTAATTTAATTAAAATTTGAGTCATGTGTTTGATTAAAAATTATTATTTTTTGCATACATCAGAGGGTTATTTTACCAATCTTCAATTAAAAAACTGCTGAATTAAATTTTTTAAAATTTATTTAATGTATAAATAGTCTAATTTTTATAAATTAAAAGTTCTACCAAGATGGATCGCAATCTACCAGTACAATAAATATCTAATTCGATTAAAAAAGTAACTCATTTTTTTGAAAAAATAAGATTTTAGTTTTTATAATTGAGGAAATTTATAAATGATACAGAATTTAATGAATTTTCTCAGTTATATGTACAAAAGATTTTAGAAGAAACTCAGTATTTTTATACAAGAAAAATATGTTGAGTTTTAGAAAGGAAAGTTGCAAAAATGAATAAAAATATTCTTAGATTTTTAGAGATATAGTTTCAAAAGAGCAGTAAAAGATTTTTCACGTCATACCATATTTGTCTTGCAGTCATCTGATTTTCAAGACTTAATTAACACATTATGTTAATACTTAAGTACATATATATATTATATTTATGTAATAAGACGAGAAACTAAAAATATATAAATATTATATTTAGTTTCGCTCATGAATATACATCATGAGCGAAACTAATTATAGTGATATCTGGATATTAACTGATAACCGTAGTTCAATTCAACATCTACACAATTGGACCTGCTTGGGAGACCAAACAAGCTTTTCTATTCTACACAAGATTAAAATTGTCTCCCTTCGGCATAATATCTATTTTCAATGAATCCCATCTCACGTGGATATTAGAGGCAATGAAATAGCAGACACTTTAGCAAAGGAGGGCTCGGGGCATCCTGCTCCTTCTTTTTCCGCGCTTACCTACCTTGAACTCTTTTTCCTGAGAAAAGCCCAGTTTAAAACCGATTGGCATGTACCTTTGACTCACCACTTCTACAAGGGTAGAAAGTCCGGACTTTCTCTGGCTCTTTGCTGTGATAGAAAATCCAGCACTTGCCTTGCCTCTGGCCACCTGAAATGCCTCACTTTTGTAGCGGGTAACAAGACCTTCGCCCTCTGTTTTAAATGCCATGGACACCAAGCTTCTCCAGAGCATATCCTGAATTGTATGAATATGCTATGAGACGAGATCTACACTTCTCGCCTTATCATCGATTTCCTCTCCGTCAACAGATTCCTAGATTTGGTCTTACTCCGTCAGATCCTTGGAGATAAGCAACAACAACAATTATATATCATTTATCTGAATATAATTTTTTGTTAATATTATAGATATGTACTTTTATACCTCAGTCTAAGTGCTTTAAATGTAATTAACATTTTATAATTTTGGTTACCAACAGCAATCTTCAGAACAAAAATACTAATGGTATGCAAAATTATTAATTTTAAGTGGCAAAAAAAGGGTTATTTTCCTAGGAAAAGACAGATTTGCCATAAGGTAATTTTAAGAACCAGATGGTTAGTATCATTTGACCAAGCACATTAGTGTTATTCTGCCAATTCCTGGTCTGTCCTGAGAAACTTTTGGATAAAGAAGATGCTAAATCTTTTGGGGAATATTTTTGAAACTTTTATACGAATAGGACTGAGCAATGGGCTTATTGTTATCGCTTAGGACTAGAAATAAATACTAACATGAAGCTTGAAATAAAGCATTGCGAAATTAAATATGAAGAAGCGGAGGGGGGGGAGGTCATAAAAACATTAGATAAATCTTTATCAATAGTCCTAAATGCAATCGACAGAAAATTAATTGGTCACATAATTTCAATAGAGCGATACAAACTAATCCATGCGTTAGCTTTAATTAGGAAACTACATGACACAGCTATAAATTTGCCCAAAGAAAATATTATTTAAATGAAGCCAGGAGAACTCTGGGTTGTAATTTCAAATAAAGCTCAAACCTCTACAAGTTTTGATACTTATGAAGTATCGTTAGAAATTGATTGCAATTGCAACATTAGATGTCACTATTGCAACATATGCATTCATAAGTATTTATGTACCTGTTTTGATTATAAAATACAATTTGTCATATGCAAACATATTCATTCAGTAAATATATATTTTCCACGAGTGATATCTGTTTCTATAAACAATTCAGATAATTTAATCATAGATGAAGATAGAAGTGAGGAAAAAAAAAATTAATAGAAAATTAAAAAATACGTTCTCATCAAATGAAGATGTAAAAAACAAGGTTTCCGATATTTTCAACGAGCCATTGGATACTGCAGCAGCAAATGAAGATTTGAAATTGTTGCTTGAAAAGAGTAAAAATTTAAAAACAAAACTTATTGCTTTAAAAGAAGGCCAAAAATCAGTACCAGTAGCTAATGAAAGTTCGCCAAGTAATAAAAAAATTTAAATGCAGCGTAGATTACAATAAAAAAAATGCCCAAAAAAGAAAACAAATTATACAATCTCCTGACAACATTGAAGATTAAATCCATTGGTTTGACTTTTTAAATATGATTTTACGTTAAGCATTTTAGGCAATATTAAAAAAAAAAATTTATATAAACAGAATTTTAATTTATAGAAAATATTTCAGTGTTCAAGAATTGCTAAGCATATTTTACATTCTACAATATTTCTTATTATTTTTAAATTTTTCATACATGTAATCAGATTTATTAAGTAAATTAATAAAAAAAAGAACTAACAAATACTACTTAGCATTTTTTTTTCAAATCATAAAGTATATAAGAATGCAATTTTCATAATTGTGTTAAACTCTTTATTTAGCACATAAAATTACAAAGATATTTTCAGATGATTAACTTTGATATAAAGTTCAGGAATATTCTGTTATCAATTTGTAACTATATTATCTGCGTTTTTTTACCAAAATTTCAAAGGAACCTAATTTTGTAAAATGTTTTTAAAAACTGCAGCTAAATATGTATGTTAACTTGTAAAGATTATATTCTTGAAAAGAAACATTTATATATTATGTATGTTCGTTTGGCATTATTTATGTTTATTGTTGTAAACATCACTTGCTTAAATCATTATGTAAATTTAAAACTAAAAACATTGTCTATACAAGATATTTTTTCATGTGAAAATTAAAAAGAAATTTTTAATTTCAAAATGTTTTGCATTGGTTGTACATTTTTAATTTTATTATTTGAAGTTTAAAGTTAAATTTAATTTAAAAACAATTAACTTATCCATCATTTTTAAAACTTTAATAAATTTTTTCTTCACTTTTTATGGATTTATTTATAAAAAATAGAATTTATAAAGCTTTCAAGAGAAATTGTTTGCATATTTAATAGATTTACTTATCAATTTTTATGAGCACAATTTTTGGTTTGTATAATATTATATAGCTAGGAACCTACATAATAATTATTCTACATAGGATGAAAAAAGGAGAAAAAGAAAGAAAGCTCAGTGGATTGTTGAGCTTAAACAATTCTTCATTCCCAAAAACATTGATACTGTTGAACATAACATTTGAAATACTGTTTCCAAATTGAGATAAATGCCCCAAAAATGCATGAATCCAAAATAAGTATGCATGCTTTTAATTTTATTGATATTTAAAGGAAAAAAAATTGAAATAATATGAAAAAAGTTTTTTTTACAACAATACTGGAAAAGATAAAAACATGCGATATATTTGTATTTCATCCTTTTGGAATAGAAAATTGAATATAAGAATTTTAAAGAAACAAAATTACTATATTAAATAAAAATTTTCCTATTATGCATAAGAAATAAACAATTTCATTTTAAAATTACAAGTAAATAAGTGAAAATTGGTTGTAGACATTAACACTAACAAAAACTAGGGTTTTGGTAATTTTCAAAACTAAATTATACATTTTCAGAACTAAAGAAAATTTTTTCGTCTCAGCGTATAACACAGCTGGAAATAGAACACATTATTGGATATAAATATTTCATTTACATTTATCTTTTTTTGCAAAATACTAATGTTTTAGGTAGGTTATGGCGGGCACTTTTGGAGCTTTATGCTAAGATGCTAGTAGCTCTCATTAAGGAAGGTATTTGGAGAGGATTTATGCAATCAATCAACTAACAATATTTAAGTAAATTCAGTTGAATTTGGTGATCACTAACAAAGACGTCTTGATATGTGAAGAAAAAATTTGGATTTACAAATTCGTGTTAGAAAATAGTTCAAGGTGGATTTTGAGTTGTAACTTTCTTTTTTCATTAAAATTAGAATCTGTTGGACAGGCGTAGAAATTCACAGCATGCAAGAATTTTAATTTCCGGATTTGTAGACAGTTCAAATATTCAAGAGAATGATAATGCTCCTATTCCTAATTTTTTCCGTAGTTGATTCCTCAGATGTTCGTACAAAGGACAATCTAAGAGAATATGATTTATGGTTTCAGGTTCACCGCACTGACAGCGGTCTGTATGCCAGAGATTAAACCTAAATAGGATCGAATTAGTAGGAAAAGATCTTGTTCTTGCTCTGGTCAGCCATACGTCTTCTAGTCGCGATTTTATTAACAGCCTATGATTTTTGCGAATAGATGTGAGATGAGTGAATACTTCAGCATATTTGCTATTTTTCCATTGATTGAGACTTTCTTTAAAGTAATGTTTCTTGACGTGTTGTTTCAGATCTTCAGGAGAAATAGATCGAATAGCATAATGACTCACAGTTGCTGCTTTTGCCAATGAGTCTGCAATTTCATTACCTGCAATCCCTGAATGTCCGGGAACCCAAACTAACTGTATTGATAAGCACTTTTGAGTAGATTGAATCATTTGAAATCAAAGCAGTTGAATAATAGTGGGCGATGTCCTGGAATAATCTGAAAGAGCAGAGATGCAAGAAAGTGAGTCTGTGAAAATGACATACTTTTTGAGTTCAGTACAAATTTTAGAGATTGCAATAAGAAGTGCCAGAGCCTCTGCTGAGAAGATGGAGTTTATGGAACTAATTTTCCCTATTATTGATAAACTAGTTGTAAAATTGACTATTGCAATGCCCACAGTTGATCCCTGCTTGGACGCATCTGTAAAAATCATTGTATCTGTCTGCCATGATGACTCGCAAAATTGGTGAAATAGCTTACAAATTATATCTTTTGGCAATGATTTAGTCTGAAAAGGGAGACTCGAGGAGCAAATGGAGATTTTATTTGACATTTCTGGCCAGCCATTTGGGACTTTTAATCTGCACGAGGTATTTATTCCTTGTTGTTTCAGCCACAATTTGGCTTTAATGGCCAGAGGATGATTACGATTGACTCGATTGTAAGTTAGCTTTTCCCAAGCTGAAGCACAGGGGGATAGTGATGACTTGCTTAAATTTCGAATGTAAAAGTTTAAGGAGAGCATTTCATGTCTAGAATGAAGAGAAGTTTCTCCTGCTTCTTGTAGAACTATCGGTATGGGGGTCCACTTAGGAAGACCAGTGGCAATTCTTAGGGCAGTGGGATATACAGTTTCAAGGATTTTGCGGTCTGTTGTGCATGTTGAAGTAAATATATGAAAGCCATAATCCAGATTGGAGACAATAAAGGACTCCACGATTTGAAGAAGATGAGCGGTACGAGCACCCCATCTATTGCGTGCGATACCTTTTAAAACGTTCAACTTTTTTGATATAGCTTTTCTCTTTTCCTGAAAATGATGACGGAAAGATAAATTGAGTGAAAAATGTAATCCCAAAATTCGAATATTTTTTACTCCAGGAAATAGGATGATTGCTGATGAACAAGTTTAGGTTGTTGTCGTTTTGAAGAAAAGTTAATCATAGAACATTTTTCTGGGTCTATCAATAACTTCCATTTTTGACACCAATTTTGTAATATGCCAAGTGCAGATGTTAGTTTCTGCTGAAGTTTTCCCAAGTTAACAGATTCATATAGTAGAAATATATCATCAGCGTACATGAAGAAGTTGATGTCGGGGGGAAGGATATCGTAGAGGTCTGCCATAAACACTGAGAACAAGAAAGGTGATAACACGTTCCCCTATATGAGGTGGCTGATGAAGATAGCTTATTTCTCCACTTTACTTGAAAATGGCGAGCTGTAATGAAATGTTGAATCCATAAAGCAGCGTTTCCTTTTATGTTTGCTTGAAGTAATTTATAAAGTAGGCCGTCTGGCCAAACTGAATCATAGGCCTGGGAAATATCCACTGCAACCAAAATAACAAATTTCTTAGAGGATCTGGCAGAGATTATGTGATGATGAATGATGGATAAAATACTGTCACAACCTCGATGTGGCAGAAATCCGTGGTGATTGGGATGAAAGAAAGATATGGTTGATATATGGTCAATAAATCTCTTCAAAATCATTCTTTCAGTTAATTTACACATGACACTAGTCAGAGATATAAGACGGTACGATGCCACAAGATTGTCCATCTTTCCTTGTTTTAAGATTGGAATAACAATGGAGGATTTCCATATTTCTGGTACAATACCTGTAAGCCACGATTTATTCATCAGGGAGAGGAGGTATTCTAAGTTGGTAGTAGTAATGCCTTTTAATACTTTTGCAGATATCTTATCTGGACCAACAGATGAGTTTTTGCATTTTGCCAAAGCTTCTTGCAGTTCAGATGCAGTAAAGGTTTTATTGTAAGAAAAATCCTCACTTGTACATAAATCCAGTGGAATAACCTCTAAAATTGGTGAACGAGTGTAGAAGTCTGTAAACATATTAGCTTGATGAGTAGGATCTGTCACTGGAGAATTATTATGTAATAGGATCATATGTGAAGTTGGAGATACTGTAACTCTATTTTGGAGATTTTTTAATAAGTTGAAAATATTTTTTGATGTTTCAGCTGAAATTATTATTTTGTTCCAATATTTTTGAGAGAGAGATATGAGTAGTCGATGTAGTTCTGCTGCAGTTCTTTTATATGCCATCCAAACGTATTTATCACATGTGAGTTTAGCTTTACGCCAAAGACGTCTTTTTTGTCCAAGGAGATAACCACACCTAGAATTCCACCATGGGGGGTAAGGTTTACATGGCATTTTCTGCCATCTTGGAAATTTGTGAAGTTTATCTATGCAGAGATGATTGAATTGTTCAATAGAGTGAAGATTAGAAATTTCATGATCAGTATTGATGCAAGCAAAGAATTCTGACCACAGGATACGTGATCTGTTCGGTATATGGTGATCAATATCTCCCATAGCTATGCTAGTTTTAGATGGTAAATGATCACTTCCAAAACAATCTGGGTGAACTTCAATATGACTAAGGTGATAAATGTCTGGTGATACAAAGATGAAATTAATGAGTGAAGGTTTATGATGTGGGCCGTAATGTGTTGGAATTTCAGAGTTCAGGAGGCAGCAATTCTCTTCCTGAATCCATTCAAGAAGGTCATTTGCCCTTGATGAAGTGGAACAGCTTCCTAATGATGTATGTCTAATATTGAAATCTCCTATGATGATATAAGGAGGCAGAATTCCTTGAATTATGCTATGAAGCCACTCTGAAGAAAATTTGCCAGGAGGAATGTACACATTAATAATTGTTATTGTAGTCGTTGCCACTATGATCTTGACTGCTAAGATTTCTCTGCCCTCATCTGAGTGACGGATAGGAGAAAATTGCCTTGTTGGAATGTTTTTATTTACTGCTAGGAGAAGGCCACCACCTCGGCTATCTTCTTTATCCTGACGAAAGATTATTTTGTTAAATAAAGATATCTTGTCAACTTTTTTTAACCAAGTTTCTTGCATTGCAATAACGCCTGCAGAATTAAAATAATGAAGTTTCATGTATGGGCGCTTATTGAGAACACTTCGAGCATTCCACGAAATTAATGAGAACATTTTTATGTTCATAATTATGTTCATATTCATGTAATTGTAACCCTTTTGGGTTACAATTATTATGATTATAATTTGACTTCTAAGGACTGATGCGCCCAGTATAGAAGTTGCGTCCCATCTGTTAGGAAATTTTATTGCTTCCCTTTCTGAATTTTGTATCTTCAATTATTTCTGACTGTTCTTCAGAAGAGTTACCAAAATTAAATACATTATTCACAGGTAAAATTGGATTGAGATGAATGTCACTGTTACTAGAGTTTGATGATTGTTTTTGGAATCGACTACTTTTCTGAGTTTTCCTTCTAGCAGGGGATGACGAAAGACTTCTAGTTTCGAAAATTTTGCTTACAGTTTCTTCAAATTTTTGGTAAATAGTATTAAGGATAGCTTCTTGTTGGGTTTGAATAGCTAAGATTTTTTTGTCTACTGACTTTTCAAATTTCATAAGAATTGAGGTGACTATATCATTTATTTTAGCTTGAGTAATTTCTGATGGTTGATTAGACTTTACAATTGGAGCAAAATTGGTTTTAGAGCTTCTAAATTGTCTTCTTGCTTCAATAAAATGTAGATGGTTTATAGCCTTAAATTTTAAAAGCTGAGTTTCTTCTTAACGAGATGAACATGAAGGATCATCTGAAGTGTGAGGTCCTTTACAGTTTACACAATATGGGACTTTAGTTGAACAAGGATCACTATTGTGATGTGAGCCACAGAATCTGCATAAAGAAGATTGTACTTTGCACTTTTTTGTTGCAAGTGTAAATTTAAAACAAATTCCACATTGACGAACTTTATCCACAAAAATCTTTACATTTACAATAGATAAAAACACTTTAATTTGAGATGGGATTTTATGTCCGTAGACTCTTACCATGATAGTTTCTGAATGCTCTGAAGATCCCTTTTTATTAAAACGTCGTATTTGAGATACAATAAGGCCGTTATTTTCAATTTCTAATGCTAGATTTTCTAGACTTTCGTCCACTGATATGAACGGGATAATAAATTTCGTAGTGTATTGTTCAATTTGTATTTGGGGAATCACAGGCAGATTTAATACTGTTTCGATTTTACAAATTTCGGTTGCAGTTTTGTAATCATTTGTAATGATAATTAGTTTTCCATTTCTGGTATGTCTGACTTCTTCAATCCCATTCTTGTTGAAAACAGCATTTAATAGTTCAGATTTTAACTGTGAAGGCTTCTTAGGAACAGAAGCATAGCCTGCTGTAGGACACAAAAATATTGTGAAATTTGAAATTCCAGCTTCAGAAGCTAATTGTATAGCTAGAGGTGCATTATCATCATAGTCTAATATAGAGTTCGATGCATATTTTAGTATGCAATATTCACACTCAATAAATGGTATATTGTCTTGCATGTCTGTCATTTTGAATATAACATTTTGTACATACTTCAGAAAATAAATTAATAGAACTACTTGAGCTTGAAACTAATAAACTAATCAATAAATTAATCTTATTGGAATTCCCAAATTCCTACAAAATTAAATAAATGAAAATAAATTGCTTGAGTACTTCTGAAAGCTAATAAAGTTGGAAGTAGAATGTACGTACCGATAAGAATCTGCAACTTTTTTTTTCTCCAAAACTTCGCCTAATTACAATTCTAACTCCCTAAAATGTTATAATAAACAACCAAATAGGGAGTAATCCACTCTAATGTTTTAGTAGCAATAGCTTTTTTATTGAAATTTTCAGAAGTAAAGATGTAGTTCATATTTATAAAAGTTCTCATAAACAAACTGAAATTTATATGCTTTTAATTAAATAAATGAAAAATAATGTTTAAATTCATTTAAAAACAAAGTGCATTTCCATATAACATGACTCTTAATTATGTTTAGTAGCAGATTAAAATATTTTACTGTATAACTGAGAATAGAGTATTAGTGACAAGAGGTGGAATACCATGCTTCAGTTCTCCTTTCTAATCCTAACTATAACTGTATATGCAACGCTAAAGAATAATTTTCGACAGAGAGAGTATCAGGAACACATATCTCTAATTTAAAATATATTTTTTAACCTGCATACTAAATTAATTTTAAGAATATTTATATATATCTTTTCGTTTCTCAAATTACTGTTAAGAAATTAATTAAGATCACTGAGTTAGTATCTTAACCCGCTATTTGTTATGTCGCCCCATGCTTCGAAAATCAACAAACCTGGGGAAACTATCTGCAATCAATCATCTTTTCATTATCTTACTGTCTGACACTTCCCTTGCACGGAACAGGTAAAAAAATAGCAATGTAGTTACTGATATTTTTTACAACTTTCTTCATTTGAAATGATAGTTTCTAGAATTTATATTTTATTGGGGATGATTCTTTGCCCCAGGTGACCAGCATTGTTTCAAAATTTCTTTTATAATTAAAAGTTTCTTATTTGTAAGTGTTTTTGTTTGTCATTTTATTTCTAAATAAAATGCTATATAACTGGAAACTAATAGAATATAAAAAAGAGATAGAACGTTTGAGAATTCTATCTGATGAAGTTGAATCTTCAGCAGGCTATTGATTAAACCTATAAGGATGAACCTGCTGAAGAAATACATACTTTTCATGATAATGAATTTGTTTACAGCGATGTAAGAAGTGAAGAATCTGAATTAGGAGAAAACATATTTATAAACCAAAATCCGTCCAATAAAGAAAAACAAAATATAAAACATGTTACATTTTCATCATTGATAAAACTGATAAGAAAAAACAAGATATTATTCAAGTTCAATCAAAGAATCTGAAGTTCAGTTGAAGAATCTGAATTAGGAGAAAACATATTTATAAACCAAAATCCGTTCAATAAAGAAAAACAAAATATAAAACATGATACAATTTCATCATTGATAAAACTGATAAGAAAAAACAAGATATTATTCAAGTTCAGTAATGCAACAGAAGGAATGATAGATACAGTAAATGAAATGACTTTCTGCACTCTGCTGCTAAAAAAACCAACAGATGGCTGATGGTTGTTTTATTCCCCAAAAAATGTTGAAGATATATACACGGGCGTTGATTTAATGTCAATAAAGAATCCTCCAAATCAATATCCAAAATAAATGAAATTTCTTAAGTACTAAATATATTTTATCAAGACACATATGAAGATTTGAACTATCCAAATGTTTTCTCAAGGATTCTGCCAAAAGAAATCAATGAAGTTAATTCAAGTAAACGAAAAGTTATTCAATATTCAACAAAAAGTAAAAAAATACAACAATGGCGAATGTTTTATAAGTCCAAGATAGAAGGATGTAACTACAATTTCAAGCAAAAATGAGATAATTTTATTTGCAAAACCATTCTGTTAGAAGTAAATGTTGATTCAGAATTTCCATTACAAGCACATAATTCTACTTGTATAGTTTATGAATGTTATATCTCCTTAAACATTTAAAATGTTTTCTTAAGAACATTATATTAAATCCCCAATTAAATAATATGATTGTTGCTTATAATGAGATACTTTTTATAGTTAATAAAATTCATTAGGGTGAAACAGTCACCCACATGACTTCCAACATCAGTGTCCTGAGTGTACTCTTTCTGAAGGGTTAAACATTTTTGGGATCTTAAGCAGTAGTAAAATATTGTTGGTTGTATATCAAAACTATTATAATTTATAACTACTATAACTTTTGAATAAACAAGATTTGCATACATACTCACATTATTGCATAATAATGATAGTAATTTATAATTTTTATTACTTAATAACTCAATATACCAAGTAAAAATACCATCTGGTTTTCTAACAATAGCAGTTCTCATATTTTAAATAAAATTTTCATAAGCAATATAAATATGCAAACATTGAACTGCGGAGTAATTGCATAAAAATCAATTCGAATTATCATCTAAATATACTAAAATTTGTTTCCATCAATTGCTATATTTATATTATTGTAATGCTTAAAAAGCATTTTAATATAGAGGGTCAGCTGTTTTATGATTGAGATTTATTTCTAAAAATTATTTTATACTTTCCCTTAAAATTAAACTCTAAGTTATATCATTACAATAACTTTTATAAGGAAATATATTAAATTGCGTGATATAAGCTATGATGGCAATTTTTTAAAATTTATTTTTACTTTTCTTTGTTCCCAGGGAAATGTTTCATAAAATTCTACCCACATATAATTTTCCCCAGATGTTTACTAAATGGTAACTGTGGGAGCTTTGGAAGTTAAGAGAATAGAGATGAGGCAAAAGAGGGGGGCGGGAAGATGAACATTAGTATAATAAATTGTCATGTGAACAGGAAAATAGGCTGAAGTATGAGTTTCAGATGAACTGAGATGGAATAAGTTCAGTATCCCCCCCATGTATATGATTTCTCGCCAAATCTGGCACCCTTTGTTTTGATCGCAGTGTTGACGATTTCAGTTTTTGTTTTTATTCTTATTTTTTGTTACTGTTCTTATTTTTTGATTGCCAGTATTCGTTTTCCGCGTGTTTTACATAATTTTTACGTTATATATGTATTTTTTCCCGTGGCAACAGCTATTTAAGTTTCACTTCATGTTTTCTTATAAACAGTATAATTTTGGTTACTAGTAGTTGCTCTAGAACTTTCTTTGTTCTACGTTTCTATTGGAAGCCATTCAACTGCTATTTGCTGTTGTTGGAGCAATTAGGGGATTTCCCTCGGTTGCGTTTCATTATAGCCAACGTCCAAACATCGTAAATTTTTCTTTTTTACAATTTCTTTTATATTATTTATTAATTATATCTATCTTTTTATTTGGCTTATTTATTACATATATATTTTTATTTATTCATATATTTTCTTTTATATTTTTAAAATCGTAAACTGTTCTTTTTTCCCCAAGTTCGTTTTGCTAATTTATTATTATCTTAAACTTTTTTATTAATTCCTTATTATATTTCCATTCGGAGAAGGTTTAATTATTTTATTAAAATTCTATTGCTTATGTATTTTTTTATCGTATTCGTGTTTCATTTTTATTTACTTAAAAAGTTATATATTTTAAAAAATGTTTTCATGTTTTTTTTAAATTTTAAAAAATGTATGTATTTGAAAAAAGTAGTTTTTGCATATGGTGTATATATTTAGAAAAATATTTTTTTGCGTGCTTTTTTTTTTTAAAAAAAAAAAAAAAAAAAAAAAAAAACTTGATAGTTATTTTTACTGAAATGTGACACTGGTGACAAAAGAACAAAATGTCGAAATAAATATACCAATCGGCATATCAGCTTAACTTCATATCAAGTATAAGTCCATTATTTATATTTATTTCCCTTTTTAAATTTTCTAAAATGCTTATTTTTCGATCGAACTTCGGGAAATTTCCCGTGTTAATAAACGCGCGCTAAGATTGGCGACGAAAATAATTGGCCGCGTTCGCCAATAGATGGGGATACTGAACTAGTTCCACTGAGATGATTGATTGAGGGTAGAAGAGTGAGCTCATTAGATCACCAAGAAGTTCAAGAATGGATTTAAGTCTAATTTTATTACTTGGGTTATTAAAATTGAAAGTACATTACTTTTAGATGAGAGGTATTTGGAAGTGAAAGATTCTTTTAGAATTTATTCATAATATATTCAATGAATATGTCATTATTAAATTCTCAAAAAATTTTAATGTCTATGAAACAAATTAGGTTGTTTGTAATTTTATTTATAAACAGTATAATTTTGGTTACTAATAATTTTATTTGTAAACATCTACAGCTGACACATATATTGACTCATGTAAATAACAAATAATTGACTTATAAAATATTAACATTTAATTTTTAATTCCTATTAATTGGTATGCAATTTGAATTTGGGTTAGTGTAATTTGCATAGTTTCTTTATAAAATATTAACATGAGTTATTAACATGAGTTGCTCATATTTTTCATTTATCCAGGTAAGGGTCAGTGAAATTAACTTTATTTAAAGCTCAATATGATAAAATTTATGATGCATTAATAACATTTTTTTTTAAATCTCCAATTGTTACATTCATAAAATCAGTTTCTTAGTTTGCACAGCAGATTTTGTATATTTTACTTTTATTAAAATGAACAGTTCACAAACACAGAATAAATGGGAGTGACGTAAGCACCACACAGATATAATCACATAGGTATATGCAATGTTAACATTCTCCGCACAGATAAAATCACATCTGAATATGCAATGTTAACATTCTCCACACAGATATAATCACATCTGAATATGCAATGTTAAAATTCTCGAAGTTCAGTTTCTTTTATGTGATACTAAGTAAAATGACCACATATTTCTCATACTAATTTTTATTTTCAATCATTTGATGTAGAGCTTTGGCATTTAATGGAGCGGCACCCTCATTACAACATTCTAAAGTTATAATTAGAAAGCAAAAACAAATCAGAGGATATTGTGAACTCATTGAAGAGCACGTGGACTACAGAGTCATCCCATGTTTTGAAAACTATTTACCTGTAATCAATCGTCTTATCAGTATCTTTGGAATGGGCATTCTTATTTCTTAAAACATATGCAGGAAAACGTTTCTCAGAATTCATATAACATTGGGATGACTCGGTCCAAAAAAACAACAAGTATTGCTTCAAAACTTTTTTCATAAGCTTTTTGTGTTCCAGATTATTTTCACAGCTGTTCATAGTTGTTAGCTGCTTAGGAATAGTATTTAAACATAAAATTAACTGAAAATGAAAGAGATAGAACTCTTGAGTTTTCAAAGAGAAATATTTCTGCATAAAATTCTGATCAACCCAGTGAGGATGTACTTCATGAAAAAATATACTGTTCTCATGATAGTGACATTGAATTAGAACAGCGATGAAAATAAAGAATCTGAATTAGGAAAAAATATTTTTGTAAAGAAACAATAACTCAAAAAATATTAGCTACAATTCTTGTCTTCCTTTAAGTAAATCAAAATATCATGCTAAAAAAATTTCAAACCATAAAATTCTTTCCTAAGCAAAAACTTCGAATAAAATATTTTTCAGCTCCTTTGCTTGTAATAATTATGTCAAAAGAGATTTATGCTTGATTATGCAGCCTGTTCAATGTGTGTGAACATAGCAACTTACATATTTATAAGCAGTAGTAAATTACCCATGAATGTTAAACTGTTCTAATAATGCAGCGAATTTATATTCACATTCACGATGAATTAATAAACAAATTCTTTGTTATAATTACGAAAATATAACAATACTAAGTCGCTAAATTTATAGAGAGGAAAAAATCATGTAAACGCAATACATGCACATCCATTGTTCTCATAATGCACAAAGAAATTATATTCACGAATTAATTGAATAATACTTTGCTATATTTATAAAAATATAATACAAAATCGATACATTTTTCTAAAAGCAAACGGAATACGTAGTTGTAAAATCCGCCATGTTTAACAATTCCTAGCCAGAGAAATTTATCGCTTTCTTTACATCGCCAAGTCACTGAATCATAGCCAAAATCTTCTAGAACCCGAGGCTCCAGGCTCAGTCTCGAGACGCTAGTATGCTAGAGGCGCTGTTAAACAAAAAGGCGTTCATAAAGGAGAAAGCGTACTGTGATTTTGAATATGCCAAAACCTCTTCGTTCACCGTAGGGCAAAGACATTAGCCATTCATGATGTTAAAGTATCACCGTATCACCATTGTAAATCAATCAAACCCACTCGAAAATAGCCGATTCTATTTTTAGAATATCCCCTATGTAACACATATCTTTCTCATACATTCTTCCAAAATTTAATCCTTTGTTCCAATCGCATGTACAATGCTGAGAACTTAAAAGGAAATTCTTTCAAAACAGACACAGAAAGATTCGTAAAGTATATCACTCCGAATTGCTCTGCAACTGTCATTAGTAGATTTATAAAATTTAAAGAATACTGTTACAAATTTATAAATAATAGTTGTATATGTCTTAAAATATCTCAGACAGATCGCAAATACTCACATTTTGGGCAAAAATTGCGGTATTTAGAAGTGTTATACATTAAAAGTGGGCTTTCTATAGATTTGGTGACTTGGCGATGTTTTGGCGAGAAAACTCGTCAATAGTTGGCGAGGTTTTAGGCGACTTGACGAGAAATAGATACTTTTGGAAACATCCATCACCTAAGCTCTAGGACCAATATTTAGCGAGATAACCAAGAAGCGTCCAGAACCTTGGCGAAATTGGTAGGTTTCCCCGCCAAGTCAGGTATAAATACCGCAGCCCGACATAGAAGGAGTTACTTTTGTGAAGACTGTTAGTGAGTGAAGACGATTAGTCATGACTGCTAGTCTAGAGAAGCTTTCTCTGCCTAATGTATTTGAGACCTGTGATTAGAAGCTGTTACTTATTGTATCTGACTAATTGGATCTGTAATAATAGTGATTGTTACAGCTGATATATCTAGAGAAATTTTTTTACGAATAAAAGTCTTTTGTTCATTGAGTGGTTGCTTTCTTTAACTCTCATTCCACACGAACTCCGAAGCTCGGTACAACTGGTGTCAGAAGCGGGGTCGAAGAGTTGATGCAGCGTGTCACAAGAAAAATGGATTTGGATTTAATGAAAAGTCTTCTCGAAAAATTAGCGGAGAAGATGGCTGAGATGAAAGTTGAACAGGAGGAGATGAAAGCTGAACAAAAAGTGATTAAAACTGCGATAACGAAAGAGATAAAATCTGGACAAGAGGAGCTTTAAAAGGAAATTAAGAAGGAAATTGTAAGTGTTAAAGAAGAATTCTCTTACATCATTCAGGAGAAGATGAATGCAATGGAAGTTAAGGTAACTTCAGTTGAAACTAAGGATTTGGAGATCGAAGAAAACGTTGAAGAAGCATTAGACAATATGAATAAGGAGACTGAAAGCTTGAAAAAACAAATATCAAACAGACATGAGGAACCCAATGTGGCATTTATGCCTTCCCTAGCATCGATTAAATTCTCAACATTCAATGGAAAATTCTCCTGGCAAGTATACAAGACCAAGTTTATGATGGTAGCGGAAGCTAATGGATGGAATCCCCGGGCCCAAGCTTTTCACCTGGCAGCTTCTTTAAGAGGAGACGCGGCCGATATCCTCGAGACGCTTCCAGAAGAAAAGAGGCACGATTTTCAAGCCCTATCGAGTGCGCTTGAGCTGCGGTTTGGAGAAAAGTGCAATAAAGAATATAGCAGATTACACTTAAAATCCCGCTGTCAGAAAGCGGGTGAAAGTCTGCAAGAATTGGCTGCCGATATTCAGCGACTGTCCCATTTAATATTTTCGGACTGCCCAGCTGAGACACGTCAAGATCTGGCTCTCCACCACTTTATCGATAGTGTGCTGGTTCCGGAGATACAGAAAGCACTTAGATTCGCCGATGTCAAAGATATCGGATGTGCTCTAGCCTACGCACTTAAAATAGAGACTGCCAAGCAGGCCGCGCGTAAAGACCGGCTCTTAATCAGAGCCGTCTCTGCTACTGATACAGATTATAATCTAAGAAAACAAATTGAAGATCTGCAAACGAAAATTCCATACCTTAGACTGAGTAAAGGTGGCAGAAACACGAAAATTCAATGTTGAACTTGCAGTGCAGTCGTACACGTCCGCAGAGACTGCCCGAAACCAAAAGATGGTCAAAATGATCTACCACCACGATTGGGAAACTAATATGTGGCCATCTCGTGGGGCGGAGATGTCCAGAGGAACTGAAGCCCCATTTTAAATTGTTTCATATTTCTTCCTTAAGTGGCGGCGACAACTGACTTTTCGTTATGGGACATGTCAACGAAGATCCCTGTAGAATGATAATCGATACTGGAGCCAATGTAACCACCATTAGGACAGATCTGGCTCGCAAAGTTTGTGAGAAACTCAGATGTACGCCGCCTTGCATTACCCACCAAACTGTGACTGGTGATAAGATTGAAGTGCATGGAAAAGTCAATCTAAATATTGCATTTGGTAAAGCCGTGTTCCATCATATGGCATATGTCGCTGATATAAATGACAAATTTATTCTTGGATTGGATTTCCTCAAAGAAAATCATTTGAAGTTAGATTTTAAAAATAACGAACTACATTCGTGTTCTGATGGCGTAGCAATATTTAAGACGAAATATTCAGATATTAAAAGAGTCCATCATATAACTGCAAAGCGTGAAACAACATTACCACCAAGAACTGAGACGATAGTTTCCGGAGCTCTTTCAGAAGATAATAATTTTCATTATGGATTGATTGAATATCCAGATTCTGACAATAGCGTTAAAAGAGTACTAGTGACTTCTTCCCTCGCCGACCTTTCACGAAATGTAATCCCGGTAAGAGTTGCTAATCTAAGCGATAAGGCAAAACTAATAAAAGAAGGAGAAGTGGTGGCGACTTGTACTCCAGTGACCGGTATTAACAGAAATTGTCAAGCCACACAATCTGAGCCTCCTGACACTCTAATTAATGAACTCCTTCAGAATTCAGAGTTAGATGATAAACAGAAGAATGCTGCAAGAAATCTATTATTAGAATTTGGAGATATCTTTTCCAAGAAATCAGATGATGTTGGGCGAACCAAATAACGCAGCACCGAATCGATACAGGAAATCATCCACCCATTAAAAAACATCCGAGAATACTACCATTCGCTAAACAAGAACATGTGGATAATTTTCTGATGGAAATGCAGCAGAATGGCATCATTGAGCCATTAGAGAGTCCTTGGGCTTCACCTATTGTTTTAGTTCGGAAGAAAGATGGCTCTACCCGATTCTGCGTTGACTACCGTCGGTTAAGCAATATCACTAAAAAGACAGTTGCCCTCTTCCTAAGATTGACGATACACTTGATGCTTTATCCGGAAATCAATAGTTTTCGACTTTGGATCTCAAGAGTCGTTACTGGAAAGTAGAGATACATCCTGAGAATCGGGAAAAGACTGCGTTTACCACAGGACAAGGACTTTGGCAGTTCAAGGTTATGCCATTTGGGCTTTGCAATGCACCTGCAACGTTTGAACGCCTGATGGAGACAGTATTACGAGGACTTTCCTACGAAGCCTGTTTGGTATATTTGGACGATATCATTGTAGGGCGCACATTCAAAAACCATCTAAAAGGTGCTGGAAAAACTAAAAATGGCCAACCTGAAGCTGAGTCCTTGCAAATGTAATTTAATTCGACATGAAGTAAGCTTTCTGGGGCACATTATGTCTGCTGAAGGTGTAAGAACAGATCCTGTAAAGATATCTGCAGTTAAAGACTGGAGTCGTTCAGAAGATGTACACCAATTAAGAAGTTTTATTAAACTATGCACGTATTACAGGAAATTTGTTAAGAGTTTTTCAAGTATTGCCAAACACCTTCACAAGTTGACAGAAGTTAAACAGAGATTTCTATAGATAGATGAAAGTGAGAAAGTTTTTAAACAACTGAAGGAGGCGTTGACATCTTCGCCCGTTCCTGTATATCCCCACCCCGGAAAATTATTCATTAGACACAAATGCCAGTAACGAGAATATCGGAGCTGTTTTGTCATAGGAAATTGATAATAAAGAATATGTCATTGCTTATTGGAGTAAATGTTTGTCGAAACCGGAGCGAAACTATTGAACAACCAGGAAGGATATTCTAGCAATCGTTAAAGCCATAGAAGATTTCCACCATTATCTCTATGGAAGAAAGTTCTTGCTTCGGACAGATCGCGCATCCTTAACCTGGCTTTTAAATCTTAAAAATCCCAAAGGACAGGTAGCCAGATGGATTCAATGAATCCAGGAGTTTGATTTTGAAATACGTCATCGCAAATGCACTCTCATGGAAATGCTGATGCTTTATCAAGGAGACCGTGTAATGGAAGTTGCCGATATTGTTCTAGAGTAGAGAAGAACTATCAATCAGTATACCCTTCGGTACGCCAAGTTACTGTTTTACCGCCATCGAAACTAGACCCATGGAGTGATGAAGGACTTAGAGAAACCCAAAAAGAAGACCCAGATATAAATCCAATTTTTGAAATAAAAGAATCTTCCAGTATGACACCAAGTTAGCAGGACATCTCCACCTACAGTCCTGCTACTAAACAATATTGGGCTCTTTGGGACTCACTCCATATTAGAAATGGCGTGTTATACAGGAAATGGGAGTCCGATGATGGACGTAATTTCGAATGTCAGCTTGTTCTTCCAAAATCAAGAATTTCAGATGTTTTCAAAGAATTGCATAGTAGCTCAACTGGAAGCCACTTCGAAGTAATGAAGACTCTACAGAAAGTTCGAGAACGATTCTATAGGAGCAAAACTAGACAAGATGTAGAGAAATGGTTCCAATCTTGCGATGACTGTGCGGCACGTAAAGGACCAAAGAAACGTTGCCAAGGAAGGTTGCAGCGGTATAATGTAGGAGCACCATTTGAGCGGATAGCATTGGACATTTTTGGGTCCTTTACCACGATCTTCAAATGGCAACAAATACATCCTAGTTGTCATGGACTACTTTACTAAACGGCCTGAAACGTTTTCAATTCCTGATCAAGAAGCGACTACAGTAGCTGAGGTTGTAGTGCAGTAATGGGTTTCCAGATTCAGCACGCCCTTACAAATTTATTCAGATCAAGGGACAAATTTCATCTCTGCTGTGTTTAAAGGAATCCGTCGAATTCTCGGAATAGACAAGACGCAGACCACGCCATTACACCCGCAATCGGACGGCATGGTAGAGAAGTTTAACCGAACCATCTTAAATAATCTCTCACTTATGGTTTCCAGAAATCAGCAAGATTGGGACTTGAAGCTATCGCGGTTTCTTCTTGCATATCGCAGTGCTGTCCATGAGACTACCGGATATACTCCTTCACAAATGCTCTTTGGTCGCGAACTTCGTCTCCCTTGTGATCTTCAGTTTGGTCGTCCACCGGATACATCTTCATCGCCAGAGGAATACCTACGAGACCTTCAGGCACGTCTTGAAGATGTCCATAACTCTGCTCAAGACCGAATCAAACTGACGACCGAAAGAATGAAGACAAGGTATGACACAAGAGCGATAGGACGTAAATTTCAGGAAGGTGACAAAGTTTGGTTTTGGAACCCGATTCTACGTAAAGGGCTTTCGCTAAAGTTGAAGCCAACTGGGAAGGTCCCTACACAGTCCTAAAAAGACTGAATGACGTCGTGGTTCGTATAAGGAAATCATTTCTTCAAAACCGAAGGTAGTACATTAGGATAGATTAGCTCCTTATCGTCATGCAAACTAAAAATTAGAATACCATAGTCTCTTTGTAAATGGTATAGATAATTTTAATATTTTCTATTTTTTTTTGTATTTGTATTTTTAGTTGTTTGTGTATGTAATGTGTTCTGTATCCTCTTAAAATCTAAATTCTTTTATATTAAATTTGGCCTTCTATCAGGGGATCGTGCTGCCTGTGACGTGCAGTCCTTGAGAGGGGGACAATGTTGCAAATTTATAAATAATTATTGTATATGTCCTAAAATGTATCAGATAGATCGGAAATACTCTCATTTTGAAAAACGCAGTATTTAGAAGTCTTGTACGTTAAAATCGGGTTTTCTATTAATTTGGTGACTTGGCGATGTTTTGGCGAGAAAACTTGGCGACTTGGTTACAGTTGGCGAGATTTTTGGTGACTTAGCCAGAAATAGATACTTTTGGAAACATCCATCACCTAAGCTCTAGGACCAATATTTAGCGAGATCGCCTAGAAGCTTCTAGAACCTTGGCGAAATTAGTAGATTTCCCCGCCAAGTCAGGTATAAATACCGCAGCCCGATATAGAAGGAGTTAGTTTTGTGAAAACAGTCAGTGAGTGAAGACGATTAGTCGTGAATGCTGCTTTAGAGAAGCTATTCTCTGCCTGAGGAATTTGAGACTTTTGATTAGAAGCTGTTACTTATTGTATCTGACGAATTGGAGCTGTATAATAGTGATTGTTACGGCTGATATATCTAGTGGAATATTTTTTACGAATAAAAGTCTTTTGTTCATTGAGTGGTTGCTTTCTTGAAATCTCAATCCACACGAACCCCGAAGCTCGGTACAAAGAAGAAAGTAGCATCTTTTAAAGATTAGAAGTAATATTTTTCTTATATCTTAGAGATTACGCATGGATGATAATTTTTACAGGTAGAAAAAAATTGTACTGTTAGGTTCTTGAAGCGAGCAAAATTCCGGTGCAGAATATTATACCGCTTAAATTGTTACATAGAATTTTAATCAGCGTTATAGGTATTAAAATCATCAAATTGGTTTTTTAAATAATTACAAACACTGTAGTCAAAATTTCAATTAAAAACTTATTTTTTTTTTTTTAGTTACTTTAAATTTAAACTGTCATAATTTGAATGCATATATTTAGAAAGCGATTTTGAAATTGTACTTTGGGCAGAGAAAACATAAACGAAAAATTGAAATTATGGCAACACATCGTCCAAGCAAGGGGAGAAAAAAAATTAAACGATGGCTCATAAAAAATATTTAAGAGAAAAATAAAAGGATTTCAAAAATGTGAACTTGTTTAAAGGGCGATCAGCTTTCTCGAAAAAATATTTATAATAAAATAAATAATTAAGAGTTCCACACACACACGCACAGAGACACACACACACACAGAGACACACACACACACAGAGACACACACACACACAGAGACACACACACAGAGACTCACACACAGAGACACACACACAGAGACTCACACACAGAGACACACACACAGAGACACACACACAGAGACACACACACACACAGACACACACACAGATACACATACAGACACACACACAGACACACACACAGACACACACAGACGCACACACAGACACACACAGACGCACACACAGACACACACAGACGCACACACAGACACACACAGACGCACACACAGACACACACAGACACACACACACACACACAGACACACACACAGACACACACACACAGACACACACACAGACACACACACACACAGACACACACACACAGACACACACACACAGACACACACACAGACACACACACACAGACACACACACACACAGACACACACACACACACACACACACACACACACACACACAGACACACACACACACACAGACACACACACACACACACACACAGACACACACACACACAAAATCAATTTATGTTCTTTTTATTATTGTCAGTATGTTAACTGTGATACGATTCTCTCCTATATTGTCAAAGCAACTTTAAAAAACAGTCTGACATTTTTATCAGTGTAATGAATGCGTGCTGTTAAGCAAATATAGAAAAAAGAGAAGAAATTCAAAGTTTTTTTCCTTAATCGAGAAAACGGTTTTATTTTTATCATTTTCGTGTCAACAATAATTTTTCACTCAATTTTTTCGTGGATGTCATGCATTACTGAAAATATCGTATTTAAAAAGAAAGGGGGAAAAAGTAGATTGTCCTTGTTGCTTTCAACTGACCATAAATGGGATATTTTATCTTGTCTTTTCCATTTTGATTATTATTCTATTTTTAACGTGAAAGCAATATCGATGAAGATTTGAAAATTAGAAAACTAATTATTTAAAACAACAGAAAATGTTCATGATTTTGAAAATTTTAATAAAAAATTAGTTCTTTATAGATGGTCACAATCATGAATGGATTTTTTCTTATCACCGACGACATTCGACAGTGAACTTCGCTTTTTTGCTGCCACTCAAAGATTGCTATTTGAAGGCAGGTCGCAAATTCGTCGACAAGTTTACGATGCCATCTCAAAGCGATATATGATGTAGATGAAACGTTGTATGACGTCATGGATATTTTAAACCATTGAGAATTATAATAAAGCGGCATAAAACATGGTCTCAATCGGAGCGAAAGAAACAACCACTTTACGATTAAAAAGAAAAAATCTAATTTGTACTTGTTTCAGTTACTACACTTTATTTATTTTTATCATAAACTATTCTTTTTGCAATACAAAATTTAAAATAAACTATTCTTTCTAACTATTCTATAATAAACTATTCTTTTTGCATCAAAATTTAAAAATTAATGATTTAAGAAAATCCTGACTATCCATTTTTTAAAATTTTAAACCGTTTTCGTTTATTTAATCTTATTTAAAATTGATTGATTTAATTTTAAGCTAACAAATATTTTAAATTTTACTAATTTTCTAAACTGAATTTTTATTTTGTGAAGAGTAAAATAGCCTTTCTGTTGTAAGGCTGGTCGGCCCCTGCTGCTTGATTCTTTTTTTATTTTTAAGAAAACGATCAAAATCTAACACAAGTTGTCTTTCTATCAATAGAACAAATTAAATTATTTCAGACATCGATTTTTCAAAGATTGTGAACACTACTTCGACATTGTTTTTAAAGTTACTCAATAATTTTTTTATTAGAAACAATTCTTGGAAACTTAAAAGGAATACAAACATTGAAATATACAATCTCTCTCATTTTACTCTTCATTTAATTCTATTCAACGATTTTTTTTAAGTTAATGCACCAATATGTTTTTTTCCACACAATGTGAGAAGAAAATCGAAATATTATTTCTGTAAACGCAATTCTTCGTTTGGCTTGATTAGGGATGTTTCTTGGAAGTTAAAATACTTTAGAAACTAATAAAAAAGAATTATGAAGCAATATATAAAACAGGAGAAGTTATTTCTAAAGATTTTTTAAGGATAAGATGATTTTTTTTTTTTTTTTTTTTTTTACAGAGAGATAAAGAAACATGCTTTCCTGGGAAGAGTAAATCAATTTATTACATACATTTCTGATTTTTATTTTTCAAAAAGAATAAATTGTTTTCCGTAAGCACTTGCAAGTAATGAATTTGTTTGAAAATGTAAAATCAATATGAAAACACACAATTTTAATTTATTTTAAGTTTCAAATAATGCTTTTCGTAAAATTCAAGTAGTTTTGATTTCCAACATCTTTTTTTCACAGGCAACATTTAATAATAATACATTTCCTGAGTAAGTTATCCAATCCACATCAAATATCAAGATAAACAATATCATTCAATTAATGAATTAATTAATATTCAATTAATGTACTAATTACCAGTTATACAAATTAGGGAATTAATAACCAGTTTGGTATGGCAAATCATAATAAAATATGACGTAATATAATAGTTGATTTAAGTGGTCTTAATATATATATATATATATATATATATATATACATTGTACCGAGCTTCGGGGTTCGTGTGGATTGAGAGTTGAAGAAAGCAACCACTCAATGAACACAAGACTTTTATTCGTAAAAATTCCACTAGAAATACCAGCTGTAATAATCACAATTATACAGCTACAATTCGTCGGATACAATAAGTAACAGCTTCCAATCACAGGTCTCAAATACCTCAGGCAGAGAACAGCTTCTCTAAACTAGCAGTCACGACTAATCGTCTTCACAAAACTGACTGTAATTACAAAACCTTCTAACTATTTTGGGCTGCGGTATTTATACCTGACTTGGCGGGGAAATCTACTAATTTCGCCAAGGTTCTGGAAGCTTCTAGGCTATCTCGCTAAATATTGGTCCTTGAGCTTAGGTGATGGATGTTTCCAGAAATATCCATTTCTCGCCAAGTCGCCAACTCGCCAAAACATCGCCGAGGGCACCAAATCGTTAGAAAATCCGCTTTTAACGTACAACATGTCTAAGTACCGCAATTTTTGTCCAAAATGTGAGTATTTCCTATCTGTCTGAGTTATTTTAAGACATATACTATACAATAATTATTTGTAAATTTGTAACAATATATATATATATATATATATATATATATATATAAGATAAATAAGATAAAACATGAAAAATATTGAAACCAGAGATATAAAATTTTAAAAATACTAAAATATACGATGTAGCAAATGATAGGAAGAAGGCATAGGGACCACTTCTTCATCAGGAGGAAGATGGAGCTAGATAAACATCTTACTATGCAAAAAAGAGATTAATGTATAGTTTGAAATTTTTTACTCCTTTTAATTCTTCAAGGAAATTTTTGAATTGGCGATGATTTTTTGCATTGATGCCAATGTAATTTTTAATATGTAACACCATTTTAATATGATCAGGATAATTTGAAATATTTTGTAACGAAATGTCCTCGATGAACTAAGCAGTGAGTCTGTGTTAATTGTGTGTGAGAATAATCTCTTAGAAGTTTAATGAGATCAATTTTCTTACCCTACATTGTTGGAGCTGCATCAGTTGCAATGTTTTACAAGCTTATTAAAATGCACATCAAAGTTTTCACTATAGAATCTAATGCATTTTTAATATCCACACCACTGGTTGACTCTTGAAGTGCTAGGAAATCTAATAATTCTGCTTTAATAGCTAAGTCATGTGAAACAAAACGTATGAAAACTGCCATTTGCGGAAGATCTCTGATATCTGTCTATTCGGCAAGGGCTAAGTTGAATGCAATACAGTGCCTCAAATCATTTTTTAAATTATATTCCAGAGATGTTTTATTAACTGCAATTATATCTTATTCAATTGTGTGTCTGGAAATTGGTCATTTGAAAAACAACTTTGTGCAATGCTGCTTTATTTGGATCTGAAACTTAAAATACATCTTCCAAGTTTTTATTAATACACTTTCCCTATACAAGCTATCCTAATACGGGTATTTTGCTCAAGCATTATTACAGACAGTAACTATAACAGACAGTAAGTAAACTGGCAGATAAATTGCATGCTTTATAATTTTTGACTGTAGAATTAAATAACGTATACTGATTTTCCGTTATTGTTTAAAAAGAATTATCATTGCCCTCATTATTAAAACTTCTATTTTCCTTGCTGGTATTTATCATGTTTTTATTTTCATTCTCTGTCTTCATATTTTTAAAAGAACTGGAAATAAATAAAGAAATTTTGAAAGTGCACGTTTTGTGTTATTGAAACAATAAAAACGCCTGTTACATACTATGAAAAAAAGTATAGTTAACTTACCAAACATTCCGGATTGCAAATTATATCCGTAGAAAGAGTGCCATACACACAAATTGTTTCCTCCAGAGCACCAATGAAAGGTTACTAATTCATAATCGGTCGATTACGCCTCTGTTCAGTTTTCGAGGAGTCCTATCATTCTTGGAAAATAAATGGCTTACATCATTGCACTTGGTCTTTCCTATTTGTTGTCAGTTATTTAAAAGATATTTTGAAACACATACCGAACGATAGTAATTTTTTAAAGATATAATGACAAAAAAGAAAATTGAACTCGGGTACATTTATCGAGAGCCACAAATAATCCTTCAAAGAGCAGCAGGTTGGACTCCCAGTTATAGATGTTCGAGCACAGTTTATCATAAATGTTGCTCATCAATCATAAATTCTGTATTATATTCCTCGCACAGTGGAATTTTGTTGATTGCTTTAAAATTTAACACACAAGAAAGAAAAGCGTTAAATATATAAATATTGAGAAAAATATCAGTGAGTAGAAGCACTAAAATAATTTTTTTTAGTAAGTAATGTGAAGAAAAAAACTATGTTTGTGATGTAATATTGAGAGTTCGGTGTGATATCGAGTACCCCTTATTTCAGCCAAAACTGTGGCAATAAATTTTTGGTAACTTTATTATAGTTTAGTTTTTGTGCAGCAGAGAGAAGTGTGCACATCTTGGTGCCTTTCTTTGGCCTCAAATAAACCAACGGGTATCAGAGAGTCAGTTTTTATCATGACACCCAAAGCTTGTGAAGGTAAAATGCTTCGAATGCGGATCGAATATCTGTTTTCCATCTCTAATCAATTCAATTTCCATAAATTATGAATATTTTAATAAATGAGCAAAAATATAGTATAAATGAGCAGACTTTAAAAAGCAAAATGTTTTTAAATGAACTATAGACTATCAATGAAAATTGTATTCAAATTCTTAAAATTTTTAATCCATTCTGTCTTATATGACGACTCTTTGGTTTAAGGGAATAAAAATCTTACAGAAGTGTTAAAGCTTTCGAATTTTTTTGAGTTCAATATTCTAATTTTAAATGACATTATGTTGCCTCATTTTCACACCACTAGAAACTCAAATTCTTGGCTTGAAATTCCTTACTAAGCCGAAGGCATCAGAAATGTGCACCATTGTTCTGGGTGTCAAACTTTTTTACAATGCATAAAAAAGGTAAATATGATTTAATAAAAATTTATGTATTTCCAGTTTTTATCTGAAAACATACTTAAAGTAGCCTTAACTGGAATTCGGGCCGTGACAAAGCTGTTAATAGCTGTTAAATATAATATGTAAAAAGATAAGAAAGAAACTTCTTGTTAAAAATAGTTGGTATATTGTAAATAAGAATTAAGATATGCAGGAAGAAATCTTAAATGAAATCATTAAACATTACTTTTTACAAAAAAAAAAAAAAAAAAAAAGGAAAATGTCTCATAGAAATGTATTGTAACTTATTAACAATTCGGGACGAACTCCGCAAATATGCGTGAGCACTAGATGACATTTACATCCCAACACCGCATCCTTGCGTTACGGCGAATCTTACGTAGTGGGACTAAAGCCGCACATTTGCGTTGTGCTTTTGGAACGAAATATTTATTACCAGAGGAAGCTGCTAATCCATTCAAAAGATTGCTCTCTTTGAGGTCAGAGTGGATTTCGTCAAGTGTTTGATTTTCGTGAATGCATACATGAATACGTGCTAAGGGAAAAGAGCCATCTCTACGTGTTTCGCATAACCATGCACAACCACCTCAAAATAAACAATTAATTTCAAGTGGTTGCTTACAGTTTCCTTTCTATTGTAGGATGGGAGATATTCTTGCATAAGTTTTACTTTTAGATTTATTTCTGTATTTTTAGTTACAGTAAAATACAATATATTTATTAATGAACATCAATTTTAATCAAATATTTTGTTATAGTTGAGATTATAGCTTTAATCATATATTTAAAAATGATTTCATTTCCATGTAAAGTGTATATTGATTATGTAAGGCGCACTTGCCGCGTATTATGGAAAAAATGTTCAACTAATTGAACAATTTTGATGAATTGGGCAGCTGGGAGGCAATCCGGCCCAAAGAATTTCTCTCACATTTGAAACTTTTCCCTTCTTTCTCTACGAACAACATTGAAAATAATATAATATATGTGCTTATTATTTAATTACTTTCAAATATTGGCGTCTGGTATAATTGGGTTTTAAAATTATATTGTTCACACAAAAGCGTTATTATACAAAGCTAAATTTAGCATATTCATTTATCTGTCAATCATACTTACTTTAAATGTTTTACACATTACAATAAATGGGATTACATCGTAAAATTCATTTCACTTATTGTTTTAAATATTTTACTTCTGTTACTGTTTTAAATATATGATAAGTAATCGATAAATGCTAAATCGGATATCTACTAATTGGAATATTTATATAATTCCACATTCCTAGAGGGATTCTAATATAATTAGGGATTCTCTCGAGAGATGGAACACATATAGTTACTTTTTTTATGTGATCAGTAATTTAAAAATTCTTTTAGTATATGTTTTTATTCGTGCTGCCATCTACCAGCTTGAAAAAGAACGCACTTAAAAAGTTTCATAGATGAATTAAATAATTTTATTTAATTTGTAGCGCAAAATGTTTTCTATGAATTCCCTGTCATTCATAACTTGAATGGCATTCATGTGAAAATATTTTTTTCATTCACTGAAATTGTTCCTCATTTCTTATATAACTGCTAGAATGAAATAGAGAAATATTAGTTATAGTATCAGTTATTTCTATAAAAAATTTACAGTACATAAATTTTTATAAATGAGTATCGTATCAATAAATGCAAAATTTTATTATGTTTCGTTACTTAAATGTCTTCGGAAAATGCACCAGAGGTAAAATTTCAAATTATTAAATTAATTTTTCACAGAAATTGAGTTAGGTAATAAAAGGAAATAACTTAAGTAGCTTAATATTTATTCATTTTCATATTAAATTCATAAACAAAGCCAACGAATTGGCTCTGTATACAGATACCCAAGAAATTTGACTTTATTAATTAATCAATATAGTTAAAAAAAATTTCAGTTACATTTTTATAAAGTTTTATCTATAAATAGTTTGCTAAGAATTGAGGTGAATCATTCAGTTTTAGGAAATTTAAAAGTTTGCTTAGAAAAGTAATGCAATTATTAGTGGTAAAAAAAAACATTCAGTTTCTAGTATTTTTCTATTATTGATCTCATCAACGAAACCATCACAAAACATGATATTTCTTTAATATTATATTAAAAAGTAATTTTTCATATTATAAAAATTGTTTATTTTATTAGTGTGAGATATAGCAGATTTTTTTGAAGTGAAAACTGCATTGATTGAAACATTTTATATAATATTTCAAAATGTTGATGATTTTTCAATAAAATACGTTTGTACTTGATAAGGTTTCAATAAATATGATTACTTTATATCAAAATACTGTTTATAGTTGAAAATTCAACATATATATATATAAATATGTCTATGACAGTTTTATTTGCAAATTTTTAAATTCTTTAATTAACTAATAAAATAAAAATAAAAACAACAGAGAAACAATAAATGTGTTTTATTTACATGAATCCATATTTAAAAACAATACATGATGGTAAAAAAGATGGAAATAAAATTTCATTTATTTAAACATTTTATTTTTAATTTAAAGAAATTAGAAACTAAAATAAAGTACTCTCATATTAATAAAGTAAATGCGCTTATTCTGTGTGTTAAATATTTTTTAATTATTTAATTAAATATTTTTTATTTTTTAATTAAAAATTTAATAAAATTATTTATTTTTGAAATAAACAATTATTTATTAATCTGAAAAATTCTAAACTAATTTTGTTTGCAAAACTCTATATTCTGTATTCATTCTTATTAACGAGAATAATTTTACGGACTTCTGCTTTCTCACTCTTAGAGTAACAGTTTAATTATTAAAGTGCATAATTTGTTTTTGTTTTTGCAAAAAACAATTAAAAAAAACTTGATGTTATTTTTGCTTATAGAAAAATTATTTATTAATTATTTAATTTTTGAAATCTCGACACATAGTAAAAAATTACACTTATTCTTTACTAAAATAAAAGGAAAAATTTTAAAACTATTCTAAACATTAAAAAGAAATAATGTACATAAGCACTTACAAGAAATATAATAACATAAAAGTAAAATACAATAAAAATGTTAGGAGAAAAAAAGTGGGGAGCCATTTTAACAATAAAAGACCCATAAACAATAATGTTTATAAATATATGTGCCACAATTGTTAATTTTCGTTATTCATTTATTATATTTACGCAGACGAAACGAAAAATGATTAAACATGGTTATTTCAATCAAGAACATTATATTATTTTTTTTTTATTAAAGAATAAACTTTTATATATCTTATTTTTCACTAGAAATCTTCGTAATCATTACATTCTTTCATTTTTTTCCTTGCATTTCCTGCCTGAAGCTACCTCCCATTCATTTTTTGGTTTATTCCGAGAAAGTATGGTTGGAGGAATTTAAAGGACAAAATTATGCTTTCCATTACTGTATTCGCTGCATGTACTTAGCTGTACATTGTAACTGATAGCTGTACATTGTAACTCTGTAGCCATGTACATTGTAACTGATTGAGTACATTGACAATAATTCCGTTGAGCAAAGAGTTGAGAACATATTGGTAATGATTACTTTGTCTTATTCCAGTCCATAAGTTATTTATTGGAAGTAAAAGAAAAGTAGCGATTGTAGACAGTTGCATTGAAATACTGATTATTACAAAATAAGGATCACACATCCCCCACCCCCATTCCTAATTCTTTCATAGTTTAAGATTCATCTTCTGAAATGGTTGCAAAATGTTGTGTATTTGAAACGAAATGAAAAATTACACTGTGAAAGGTAAATGAACAAAAGAATTCAGTAGGCTAAAGTGGTTGAAGTTTGGAGCTCTATTGCTGATTTTTTTATTCTAAGTATAATTTTTCCTTATATAAATTTCTACTTAATTCAATCCTGGTGTTAAGATTGCGCCTATTCAATATCTTTCCAATTGGGTCACGTGAGTACTATTGGAAAAAAAATTTTTTTTTTCTTTTTAACTCTTGAGGTTCGAGCAATATTTTGTGTAAATTTCCTGTTCTTGGCGAATGTTTATTTTTTCCCCTCCATTACGTTTCGGTCAAATTACTGACTGCGGTGGTGCGTTTGTTCTTATATTTATGATACTCGCTAAAAATGAATGAAATGAAGTCTGACGTGCGTTCGTGGACTGTTCACCACGTACAGCAAAATATTAACATCTTCAAATACACGAGATTTTGATTATGGCCTGCCATTAGATATATTATTAGCATCGGAATGTGGTGTGAAAAAATATTTGATTTTTTTCGATGCTCCGAAAAGGACAAAGGAGGAATTCCGAAATGCCTCTTTCACTAAAAAAAACTAACTAAATCAGATTATCGCGAATCCAAATGATGTGACTGTTAGCCATCGAGGAGAGCCCTAATAGCCCTCCATAGCACACATAAACAGTTATTACTTTGAAGAGCTTTTAAATTTTCTGTCTCTTTTTATCTCATTTTCCTACATCTTCATGCATAATAAGTTTTCTGTTCTGTCCTGGAAAACTAGAAGTATTTCTAACAAGCGTAATCTTTTTAAGTTCTCTTATTTTACTTCAACAAGTGTTATTGTTCTTCAAGAAACGCGTTTCTGAAAAAACAGGACCCTTTCTTTTTAATCAATAAAACTGTATTTCTCTACGGCAGAAACAGTGGTCGGGGAGGAGATCTAACTGTCATTGATAAATCTTATCCAGCACAAATCTACAACCCAACACTACATCCAGAAAAAAGGTCAGAAGCACTTTCTTCTCTTTTCAAAATAAATCCCTCCTGTAAATTTTCAAAGTTAAACTGTTTAACCACCTTCCGTTATTCTTGGAGATTCGACATACTGATTTCGGGAATCTCCCCAAAGTCTTGAGTTTTCTGAATGGATACAAGAAAGTAATTTTTGCCTTTTAAATAGTAAGGTTCCAACACATTTTGGTTCGCATCACAATCTTATTGATTACTGCATATAGTCTTATCAGATATTTTTCATTTGTGCGTTATCAATATCCATCCAAATTCCTTGGCCTGTGAAAACTATTATTTCTCTCTGTGGTAAAAACTCGAAATGGCGAGAGCGGATTCTGTGGACTGACTTTTTTACTTCATTTAACCAGCAGTTAAATAACAGAGTAGGAACTACCAACCAATTCAGCGACATCTGTCAACATAGTTTAGTTAAAATTCGAAAATGGCAAAAGTTTTCGTATAAATCCTACCCTCCTTGGTGGAATTCAAAATGTAGTTATCTATTACGACAAAAAAGAAGGCTAAGGATCTGGCGTATAGCCGAAAATTCTTGTAACTTGAACACATGGATACAATATAAGAAGAGAGATTGCAGCCAAGAATTACTATATTTCTCCCTAAATGCACACCCATCTGAATTCTTCAAGAAGCAGGAGTTCTTCCTTTATCAACCAGGCACGAGATGCTCTCCTTAAGATTCTATGTCGAAACATTTGTAAAGTAAAACGTTCTTCCTTATGCTATTTCATTCAATTGCATGAATAGTTGCCATCTGTCAGAGCAAAAAACTGGTTTTCTTCTCAAGGAATTCAAGTAGATCAAATATTGAAAGTCCCAATCCCCCCAAACAAAATTGAAGTATTTTTGTTTTTCTCAGTGCTAAATTTATTAACTTTTGTACTAGAAGACATAACAGTAATTTTTTTTAAAATTTAGGTAGTTTGCTTAATTTTTCTTCATATATGTAAGGCGAAACAATCCATTTAATGCAATATGATTAATTGAGTTTATTTCCTCAATATTCCCCAAAATTCCCGGTTTATTTCTATTATTCCAAAGTAAATTACAATGATTCAAAATTCCCGGGAATTTGACATCTGTACTGTAAACACTCGGGAAACCTCTACAATGACCTCCAGGAACGATTCCGGGACATTTTAAAGCATGGACATACCAGACTGAGTTTTGGATCCTTTTTTTAATGTCAACACAGCAGGATCATTTTAGTTACAAGAACAAACGACAAATGAGGAATTAAAAACGTACATTCAAGAAGCAAGAACTTTTGGCTGTAGAAGTTGATTTCACAACTGAATTCTGGATTATGGTTGATTGTTTAACAATTTTTGATATCATTTCCATCTTCATATTCAGCAGAACGTGGATTTGGTGATGTAGCAATACAGGTAACGAAAAAGAGAAATCGGCTCCTTGTTACTGACTTACGGTTGCTTTTAATTAAAATCAAGCCTGATAATAAAAAGCCCCTTAAATACAGCCTTCTCATCGCTTAAGTTAGATGTCTTTAAATTTTAATTAGTATAATTTTTGGTATAATTAAATAGGTGGTTTAATTCTTCTCTGAAACGGTCTATTTAGAAAGTACTACGGATTTCTTCGTATGATCAAAACCTCTGCCTGTCTTTATAACAGATAGGCTAAGATTTTTATTCCTTTTTTTAAAATAAAAAAAATCAGTAGGGTTTCATTTCAAACAATATTCTGTCTGTTCGTAATTTTTTTGTTTTTTATTAAATTCTTGTTTTCATCATGTATTATGTACGCTCTCATTTCTCCGAAAAGAAGGGGGCGGTATTGAAATATTCACTAGAAAAAGGGGCACCAATTCAAAAAGGTTTGAAATCGATGCTTTGTTATCTGATATAGATAACAAATCTATGACATCTTAGTACTGTGGGGTGAAAGATAGAAAGAATTTTGGTTTGGGGGAAAAACTTACTGAAATGTTTTTTCTCTATTATAGATTTTTTTTTTTTACTTAGAGGATAATGTTTCCAACTTTTGCGTTTAATGGTCTAATTTTAACTTAAATTATGAGTAAATTATTTTGATTTACTATTTTCTTTTGCCACTTGAAATTCAAATTCTTGACTTTAAATTCCACATTAGAGCTGTAGCATCACAAATGCTATTCTTAATCTTAAGTTTACTGATCATGCACAAGCCACAAATATTTTAAGAGTGATTAAAAAAAATCTGCAGAAAATATCGGAATCAGCTTAAAATAGGCCTATCTAATACTTTATACTATTAATAGGATACTTTGAAGTGAATCAAAATATGTAAATTAATAAGACACGTTTTGCAGACCTCTTTCCAAAGAAAAAAATTCTTATTGTAAATTAGTATTATAACTTGCAAGAAAAAATAATAAATTATAAATCATAAAAAAGTTCTTTTCACAAAAAAAAATCCCGTATAAAAATATTATTCTAAATTATTAAAAATTAATTTTTAATTGGAAGGAGCAATGTAATAATAAAGTTCCTGTAAAAGGCTTTATTTATTTATTTATTTTTTATTTATTTTTTTTAATTACAGTGCTCTTAAAATTTCTACAAATACTGTGTTTTAATATGTATGCATTTAGAAATTTTAAAATTAGATTGCTTATAACTGCACAGTGTTCTTCCAAAGCTAAATTTAATATATTAATGTATCGTAGATAAAATTAAACATTTTACATATTTTTAATCGATTGTATTTTGTTACAAAATTCATTTCACACAGTTTTGAATAATTCACGTTCATTTTAATTAATGTATAAACGTTAAATAGAATGTCTGTATAACGGAATTTTATGCAATTCCACATTTCTATATAGATTCGAACATAATTTGGGATTTTTTCTAGGAATAAGAGACATTGCTACTGTGTTTTTGTAAATGGTTGATAATTATTGCAGCCACTTTTAAATAATCTATACTCTCTAACAGTTATACTTTTTATAAAAAAAAATTTGTACTTGTGCTGCCATTTGTCAGCTTATAAAATATTAACTAGCTCTTTAGTAGTTTTACATACATATATAGTGTAAGTACAGTGTCCCCATATATGATTTCTCGCCAAATCTGGCATTGTTTGTTTTGACGCCGATTTCAGTTCTTGTTTTTATTGCAGTGTTGCCAAATTCCGTTTTTGTTACTATTCTTTTTTTTGTTGCCAGTATTCGTTTTTCTCATGCTTTACATAATTTTTACGTTATATGTATTTTTTCAGTGGCAACAGCTATTTAAGTTTCACTTCGAGTTTCTTTGTTCTACGTTTCTATATTGCAACTGGAAGCCACTTGTCTTCTGTTTGCTGTTCACTCAGTTGTGTTTCGTTGTCGCCAGCGTCCAATCATCATAAATTTTTCTTTTTTACAATTTCTTTTACATTATCTCTTTTTATTTGGTTTATTTATTATATATATATTTTTATTTATTCATTTATTTTATTTAAATTTTATTGCTTAAATGTATTTTTTTATTGTATTCGTGTTTTATCTTTATTTACTTAAAAAGTGTATATATTTAAATATTTTTTAATGTTTTTTTTTTAATTTTTAGAAATGTATATATTTGAAGAAATAGTTTTTGCATGCTTTTTTTAAATTTTATAAAGTGTATATATTTAGAAAAATATTTTTTGATGCTTTTTTAAATTTTATAAAGTGTATAAATTTGGAAAATATTTTTTGCATGCTTTTTTCAAATTTCATAAAGTGATTATATTTAGAAAAATATTTTTTGCATGCTTTTATTTATTTATTATTTTTTTTATTGAAATATGACACTGGTGACAACGAATAAACTGTCGTATACCAATCGGCATATCAGCTTAACTTCATATCAAGTAAGTCCATTATTTATATTTATTTCTCTTTTTAAATTTCCTAAAATGCTTATTTTTCGATCGAACTTCGGGAAATTTCCCGTGTTAATAAACGCGCCTAGCTTGGCGATGAAAAATATTAGCCGCATTCGCCAATATATAGGGATACTAAAGTAGTTCCATATATATATATATATATATATATATATATATATATATATATATATATATATATATATATATATATATAATAAAAATTTTAATTTATTACACATAATATTTAATATAATTATTATTTTATAAATATAGATTCAGTTAAATATTTATGATTATCTTTCTTTTAAGTTATAATCGATGGAAAAAAAAATTTTTTTTATTCGTTAGTGCTATGCTTCATTGTTTAAAATTATGTTTCCATTTTCTTATAATGCTGTAATTTCTGGAGTGAGGCAAGGAAATATAAATTATTTAAAATAAAACAACTTTATTAACAATTTCTAGCTTTTAAACTTTCCTTGATAAACATTGTTTCAATTAATGTGAAAATTCATACAATTTTGTCATTTAAATATCTTTAGAATTTATCTCTCCCCCTCCTTTATATAAATTTTCCAATTATTATATAGTTATTTTTCATGAAAATTGCATTTATTAAAAAATAAAATAATTTTTATCTTTCAATGTAATCAGTTTAATATTTTTATATTTATTCTTTTCTAATTTAGATTAATTTTAATTCCTGATGCGCCACATTGATTTACATGAGGCTTACTAATGTAAGCGGCTACAATAAAAACATGATATAAGCATAACCAGCATAATAAAAATAGCACAATCATAAAAAGGAAAAAAAATCAAAAGTTCAAAATTTTAAACGCAGAAAATGACGTAAATTATATAGACTTTCAAAAATATTAAGTGACGCAAAGCCAACGCACGTGAAATATGAATTTATTTCTTCATCAACAAAAGTTGCAATTATAGAAAAAGAATTTCATAATTGATCTGTAAATAGTTTGTTAAGAATTGTAATACTGATGATTTAATTAATTTTAACAAACTGTCAGCATTGGTTCAAGGAGACTGGATGTGTTCTTGGGGTATAACAGATGAAGCAGCTTCCACACGTTGCCAAAGTTCATCTGGTGTGCCAGCTGGGGATGTAATCTCGGTCAATCATTGAGCCACCATGGACCACATGTTTTCCATCGACGAAAAATCCGGACAGCGAGCCGGCCAGGGAAGCAATTCAATCTAGCTTTTGACGAAAAATCCTTGGACAATGCGTGCACGTGCGGTCGCGCATTATCCTGTTGAAATATGGCTGTAGGCAAGCCCTGAAGGTAAAGAAGAAAAATTGTATTCATATCCTAATAGATGTAGCGTTGGCTGTTTAAAGTACTGGCAATGCGTACTAGAAAATTGCGAGAGTAATATCGAATACCACATCATTTCATAATATCCGTTCCAGGACCAGTCTGATGATTCATAACGCAGCTGTTCTGTATCCTCTCTCCACTATGTCTCCAGACTTAAATGTGACCATTGTGGTATTGCAGACAGAAGCGTGACTAGTGAGTAAAAACAATTTCATTCCATTCTGATGTCCACATCCTTCTTTCATCGCACCATTGGCGATGGGTTACAGACTGAAAGTGAGGTGTTATGGTTCGTGATGTGGCTGAGTGATCAGTCCCTGCCATACGCACAATTTGCCTGTCATCACGTGAAGTGCTGCATTAAGGTGGTGGTGATAGAACATGCCGGTTCATCATACCCTCCAGCATCCAACGACCATATCTACATTACACTCAAAAATCCGTATAATCAAATGTTTGTTTAAATAATAATAATAATAAAAACAATTGCTAAATTCTTGAAATCGTCCGTCAAAATCTCCAAGTCTTGAATAACGCTTTGAAGTGGCATCACCGGCACGTGTGGTGTGCGTCTGCCCTGAAATTCTAATCATTAGCGTATCTCACCTCCAATAATGTGTGTTGTAAATTTCATGTTATTTGCATGCTTTCTTCAGGTGTTTCATTTACGGTGCCTAACAATGTATGGTTGTATTTAATAAAGTTGTAATAAATACGATTATTTTATAAAATAATTTTTATATTTAAATGGAAATTCTAAATATATCGAAAAATGTATGACAGTTTTATTTGCACACTTTCTCTAATATTCTGATATAAAATAAAGAGGAATTTTAAACAATGGAGAAAAATATCTTTCATAGTTACATGAATTTATAGTTAAAAAACATGCTTGAGGGGGATAATAAAGATAGATATAAAAACTGATATAATTGAAACATTTTTTTCAGCTTTGAAAACCTAAATTAAATTAAATAAAGTACGTTTGCATTTAACAAAATTTAAATAAATATGCTTATTCTGTGTTAAAATATTTCTTAAGGGGTTTAATAAAATTTCATTTTATATTAAAAATGATGAAATAACTTTGTCTAAATTCCCCAATTGTGTTTATTGTTACTTGTATAACAGTAGAGAAATAAAAAAAATACTCCTATTTTTGTTTGTTGTTCTAGCGACTGCTAGACAAGGTCTCAAGAACATGAAAGTTATTTTCTAAATAAGTAGACGCGAAAGAGTTCCAAAATGTGTTGTGAAGCGCACTTATTAAATATATTTATGTAAAACTGTGATGAAAAGAAATACTGATCCTGTGTTAAATAATGATGGAAGTAAAATTTGATATAGTTAAACATTATTATTTTATTTCAAGCTTAGAATACTTAAAAACTAAAATATAATTAACTTAGTATTTTTATTATTGGTGTTATGGTTCGTGATGTGGCTGAGTGATCAGTCACTGCCATACGCACAATTTGCCTGTCATCACGTGAAGTGCTGCATTAAGGTGGTGGTGATAGAACATGCCGGTTCATCATACCCTCCAGCATCCAACGACCATATCTACATTACACTCAAAAATCCATATAATCAAATGTTTGTTTAAATAATAATAATAATAATAATAAAAACAATTGCTAAATTCTTGAAATCGTCCGTCAAAATCTCCAAGTCTTGAATAACGCTTTGAAGTGGCATCACCGGCACGTGTGGTGTGCGTCTGCCCTGAAATTCTAATCATTAGCGTATCTCACCTCCAATAATGTGTGTTGTAAATTTCATGTTATTTGCATGCTTTCTTCAGGTGTTTCATTTACGGTGCCTAACAATGTATGGTTGTATTTAATAAAGTTGTAATAAATACGATTATTTTATAAAATAATTTTTATATTTAAATGGAAATTCTAAATATATCGAAAAATGTATGACAGTTTTATTTGCACACTTTCTCTAATATTCTGATATAAAATAAAGAGGAATTTTAAACAATGGAGAAAAATATCTTTCATAGTTACATGAATTTATTGTTAAAACACATGCTTGAGGGGGATAATAAAGATAGATATAAAAACTGATATAATTGAAACATTTTTTTCAGCTTTGAAAACCTAAATTAAATTAAATAAAGTACGTTTGCATTTAACAAAATTTAAATAAATATGCTTATTCTGTGTTAAAATATTTCTTAAGGGGTTTAATAAAATTTCATTTTATATTAAAAATGATGAAATAACTTTGTCTAAATTCCCCAATTGTGTTTATTGTTACTTGTATAACAGTAGAGAAATAAAAAAAATACTCCTATTTTTGTTTGTTGTTCTAGCGACTGCTAGACAAGGTCTCAAGAACATGAAAGTTATTTTCTAAATAAGTAGACGCGAAAGAGTTCCAAAATGTGTTGTGAAGCGCACTTATTAAATATATTTATGTAAAACTGTGATGAAAAGAAATACTGATCCTGTGTTAAATAATGATGGAAGTAAAATTTGATATAGTTAAACATTATTATTTTATTTCAAGTTTAGAATACTTAAAAACTAAAATATAATTAACTTAGTATTTTTAATAAAGTTTAAAAATAAACAAGCTTATACTGTGCTAAAATATTTGGTATGGATTCTAGTTAAGCTTTGGAATCCATTTAAAACCGCATGTCTTGGTCTAACTATACATTGTGAGCAAAAAAGAACCACTGAGCGACGAACAAACATCAGATAAAATGAATGTCGAATAAACATGCATATTTTTACACACTAACATAATATTACTATTTTTTATTTATAAAAAACTTCATATGTTTTATTTTGCAATAGAACATTTCGTAATCCTTACGTTAATTCCTTTTTTTAGTATTACTCAAACTGAAACTATCTCTCATCCATTTTTCAGTATATCTCAGAAAAAATGGAATAATAAATTCTGTATGTTATGGGGATAATTCTCGCTCTGTTCTTCTATGTGCATTCGTTGTACTCCCTTTGTAATTGAGTACACTGAATCAGAGTCAGTTATATTTTCAGTCGAGTTCATTATCAATTCTTAACGAGAATATTGCATTTGTCTTCCATCCGGAAGGGCTAGGTTCGATTCCCAATGGCTCCAAGGTGTCATGTTTTCGAATCGAAATGAAGAAGTACTTTGGTATTGTTTGATAAATTTCATTATGTGTTTTTCAAATATATAATTTGTGTTTATTTGGTATAGATACTGGTTATGGTTTCAGAACAGATTTTTTAAAATAAAAATATGGTGAAAAAGAAATAAGCGAATGTTTTTAATGTGCTGTTTGATTTAAATATACGTTGTTACTGTTTTCTTTAATGTTGTCATGTATAAGCAAAACTTGGTCTCATTCAGTTTTACAATCAACTCTAGTAGAAATTACAACAATATAAATTATTTATTGGAAATGTCTGGCATTTAGAAAAAAGTAGTGATTATAGACAATTACATTAAAATACTAGTTATAAAATATTCATTATATACATTTTCCCATTTTTTTTTTTATTCTATCATATGTTGAGATTTATCTTTTTAAACGGCAACAAGATATTGTGTATTCAAAATGAAATGAAGTACTTTTGTGTTAAGGCAGACAGCAAACCTGGACATCTTCACCCGGAGATACGGTGGATGAATACCAGATGTCCACAGGCCATCCACCAACCATCCACGAAATGACGTCACACATGATCAAATTGAGGCGGAGCTTTCCACCAAATGAAATATTCAGCTTGTTTAATTTTTTTCGACGAGTGTATATTTACTTGATTCGCGCTGTTTATATACAAGGAATTGAAATTTTCTGTACAATATGTAGAATTTATCGTTGAATATTTTAAAAGCAAGTTAAATTTAATTGGTCAATATGTTTTAGAATTTTACTTTCTGTTTTATAATATATACTTATTTATTCGATTATATATTTTTCAATAGATAACAGGTGCTTGTAAAACCTACGTGATGATAATTATTTTAATAAAAATTTTAAAAAATCAACTATATAATAAAGATTTTATTTGAATAATTAATAATAATTTCAAAAAACAATAATCTTGCAAAATCTCACAAGATTTTTAAAAACTATTTTCATTTTATTTAAGTTTTCCTCATTGAAATTGCTCTTTAAAATTAGAAAAATTGTTGGAATATTTTTAGTATTTAATAAAAATTAACTGAATGAAGCGTTTTTAATTTAAATTGCAATCAAAACACTGCAGAAACTTTAATTTGAATACTATAGTATAGTTATATTTATTATTACTTTTATGAATGCCTTAAGTACTAGAATCTTTAATATAATAAATAAATTTATTTGTATTTTTTATTTAAATATTATGAAACAGAATCTGAAATAAAATGTAATTATTTTTTAGATTAGGATTTTTAATATAATGTAAATACATAAGTATTTGTAGCTATATATATATATATATATATATATATATATATATAATGATTTTCCAATTAAGTTATTATATATATATATATATATATATATATATATATATATATATATAATGATTTTCAAATTAAGTTATTATTTATAGTTTATAAACATAAATTTCAAAGAAATATTGTTAACTTTATTTTAAATAAGTTGCATGTGCAATTGGAATAAGTTTTATGTTATTTAAATTTTGTCCTCCCTTTTTTTCTTCTTCCAAATATACTTCAGCAATAATATTTGCTGTTGATATTTAAATCAAAGTATTATATGCAATATTTCTTGGCTTTTTGGGCATGATTATATTTTTAAATGTGAAAATATTAACAAATACGCAATACAATAATAATGCAAGCTAAACTGTAAATAAACTTTTATTGGTTAATTTTTGGAGTGAAGTTTCTAATGACGTGTTTGTTTCGTGTTTGGCTGGTATACCAGACACCAGGGATCCACAAAACAGACAGCAATGAAACACCAACGCGGTGAACAGGTTTGCTGCCTGCCTAAATAAACAAACGAATTCAACATGAGTAGGTTATGTAATTCATCTTCATTGTTTAAATATTCCCATAGTATTTGCAGGAAATTATTATTACGCTCAAAACATTATTTACGAAAAACTAATTTCGTTACCGACACAGTGCATAAACCTAAGAAACGTAGACAATTTCCACTATTTGTTCATGAGCTTACGAAACTATCTCCAAAAATCGAGAAAAAACCGAAACAAAAATTTGATTATTTTTTAATATTAGATTTTGAAGCTACTTGTGATTCTCCGACTAATCTGTACCCACAGGTATGTTCGAATTTCTGTGAGAAAATTTCTTTATCTGTAATATAACAATTGTTTGTAGTTCATTTGTAGAATCATAAGCTGTCTTTATTTAATTTAAAATCTTTCTTTGGTAATTCTGAATCAGTATTTAGAACTATGATTAGACTATATTTGAGGGTCCCCCTTAAATTTTCGCCAAGCTGGGCGATGTTCTATTTATGGGGTAACCCTAAACATTATTCTGAAATCCATTCACGATCTGATCGGTTTAGATATAATCGCTATTTATGAATGTTTAACGGTATATGTATTTGAGGTCATTTACTTCTACGGTGGATGCCCTCTGGTAAGATTTAATATATATATATTTATTTTTTTTAAATTTAATATTACAATTATTTAATTTATTATAATAAGTTATTTATATATAATAATAAATTAATTTAATATTAATATAATACCTCAAAGTGAGGATATTCCAGCAAAATAAAGTGAGTAGATATTTTTCCTTTTTTTATGTGCTTATTGCATTATTTTTGAAATTCTTTGTGTTTTTGCCGCCATTTCTGTTTGCTCAGTGTTCCGTGCGAACAGGATTGGCGCCAAACAAAAATCGCCAATCTCGCCAAGGAGCACCCTCAAACATATTTGCCGAACTATTGCCATAATTTCCTCTGTGAGTGAATCAAGAAGTACTAATTGTAAATTTTTACCACTGTAGTAATAGTAATTTTTACAATTTATTTATAGTTTTTTAATTAAAATAAGGCAAAATCCTAGTATATGTAACAGATTTTGGTGCATGTTTTTCAAAGGAGAACATTTTATGCAATTTCAACTTATCATTATTGAGGTTTCTGTCAGTGTCAATGTAAATTAGTGAATGGAATTTATTTCAACATTTTCCTTTTGGAATAAGTAGGGTATCCCCCTCTATTGGCGATCATTGCGACTTTTTTTGTTGCGGGGAGTTCCCGCCTTCCTGATTTTAAATTGCTCAACCTAAGGGTATATAAGAAAACAGTAATCATAATACTCAGTTTAGCCGATTCTATTTAAAAATATTATAGAATTAAAATTAGTAGAAATGAAGTAGTAAAAATAATTACATTTAATAACTTCTAGTTAATAATAAACAAAATGAATATTTCAATGATTTAAGGTAGAATGTTACAAATCATTACTATATAAAAGTAGACAAATCTAGAATAATTCCAAAAAAATAGAGCGATTCCATAATTTTGCTTGTTGGAAATTTGAATACTTAACATACAATTCTAGGAATTCTATGCCCTCAAAAAATAATGAAAATAAAATTCTCTTTCATTTTTTTTATCTGGCACTCTACATGCATAGCAAAATTCAAAAGGTATATAAAAGTATATTTAATTTCTGGCATGATATCCATGGTGAAATACAAAATATTGGATTGAAATTCCGGCACTATATCTACAGCAAAATAAAAAATGTGAGTATAAAAGACAATATTTATATTCCGTGCTACATCTGAAGTGAAATAAAGAATAAATATGCAAAAACAGTATTTAAATTGCTGTGATTTACATCTGATAAAAAAATGAACAATTAAGACAAACTTTGGCTGGCAGCGCCTGTTTTCTCAAGGTACCTAGGTCCATAGGACGTCACCCTCTACTGGTGCTGGAAATGAATTGGTAAGCTATAGCTGTAACTGACTGGCATATCATTGGTTAAAAACTTAAGAGGGAGGAGCTTAATTAAAATTGAAATTGAGTGAATTGCTTGATTTTAAGTGTTAATTTTAAGTAAAATATTGATTAAAAAATGAGCAGAAATTTAAATTATTTTAATGTTAAGTAACAAAGAATGTATATTTATTGATTAGATATAATTATATAAGTTAAAATTTTTTCTATGTCCTGAAAGTATTGGATTAGTTTGAATAGTTTGTCCATAGGGGACTTGATTTCATTAAGTTCATTTATTAATTTCTTAATGGGGATGCCCTTAAAATAGCTTTTATTTCATTAATTAGAACAATTAGGTCTGAAAAATCTCCAGGTAATTCTGAAGAAGCTATCATAGGAGTTTGTTCTGCATCAGAAGTGGGGGAGGTAACTCTCGTGTACGAGACTCCTGGTTTCACTAAATTTAATTTATGCTGAGTTTTTATCCCCGTATTAAGAGATGTAAATTTGGCTGACTTTGGCCTGGAAAAATTTGGGCAGCCTTTATAATTGGCAGGGTGATTACCATGGCAGTTCAAACATTTTGGTGTTTCCACTTTATTGTAGGAGCAGTCTTTTGGTTATGAGTGTCAGCACATTTAACACATTTGGATTTTAGATGACACATATCAGCAGAATGGTAGAACTGCTGACAGTTGAAGCACTGCATCACCGATTTGGATCCTCTGTGTTGCTCCACTGTTACTCCAAAATGGCAGAGTTTATTTATCATATACTTAGATACCCCTTCAGGCTCAGAAAATATGTTTGCCAAAAATAATGGGATAAGTTTGCTATTTTGGAATAAGTCATTTGACTCACTCTAGCATCTTGAAATCCTATTAGGTTTAGATTATTTTCAATGTCTTGTATTTTAGTTGTGATGAGGAGACCCTGAATCACATATTATTTAGGTTTCTGATTTTTATATTTAATTAGTATGTACTCAATAGTTCAACTATCAAATAGCTTGGTTAATGCCTTGTGATATTCTGGAGTCTTTACAAATATGTTATTATTGCGACCAGTGGTCTTGGACTCAATTCATAGCTGAAATTTGATTTTAAATTCCGAATAATGAACTAAAACAGCAACATGCATATTGAAAAAGGGAAAAAATTCAAATTGTGCTTAAAAGTAAAACTAAACTTGAAGTAAAACTAAAAATGCAAAGGGAAACTAAAAATACTGTTGCCACTGAAAAGAAGCATATATATGATGTAAAAATGATGTAAAACACGAAAAAAACAATCCGGCAACTAAAAAGATTGAGAAGTAGCAAAAACTGAATTTGGCCACACTATAATAAAAATAAAAACTCAAATTGGCACCACTACAATCAAAACAAAGTGTTATTTTTTTAAATGCTACTTACATAGTGTCTCATTGATTGTCTTTGCCATAAGAAAAATGTTTTCAAATTTTAATAACATTTTTTTAAATTTGGAAAAAAAAATAAATAAATAAAGCAGAATGGTTTACTTAATATAGTTGAGTTAATAATACGTAAGTACCATGAATATTTATTGTGATTAATCAGTAGGGTTTAAAAAAACAAAACTCACATACATTTCTAAATTGTTATATATATAATAAAAGTGATGATGGTACTTATTCATACAAATTTGGCAATTATTATTATAGAAGTAAGCTTGCATTCCATTCTAAGAGGTAGAAGAGTAAAATTGTAATATGTACTGAATGTGAACAACTTATTGTATCTGATGTCATTTTGCATCTGCCTGCCTATTTCCAAAATAAGATTGGGCACAGATGTCACATAATCCAGCATGCCAAATTCTGTGTTTGGTATTTTTTTAGTGGATTTCTAATGGATTTGGTAACCTGAATTTTCATTACATTATAAAGATTCAGACCTATAAGAATTGTATGTGGAAAATTATATTTTGCCAACCTTAGTATTTACATCATAGCAAACATCACAATACAGCATCTTGGCAACATTTCTTCATCACCAAAAGAAAAAATTCAGAATTTGAAATCCTGGATTAAACGTCATCTATGTCATAAGATTGTCAAGCATGCATTATATTCATTTTGTTTCAATTTTCTGATAAGAAGTTCCATCTTGCTCTTAGTAGGTTGAAAGCCAATCAGATTAAGACTTTAAAGAGGATCAACATCAATGTTTTGAAGCATTACTTTGATAGCAACATCTGAAATGGTCTGTTAATACATTGGCAAAGTATAATCTGAGAAAAGTTTGTCAATAGGCATGCACTTCATATAAATAAAACAAATAAGAGCAAGAAAAAATGTACATGAAGGAACAAAAGCATAAAAAAATGAGATTGGTTGAGCAACAGTATGAGATTGATTCTTCTTTTCATAAAACACCCTGTGTTCTAAAGTAATTTTTGCTCATTTGAGACAGTACTCAAATGTTTTTTTATAAAAACAATTTAGAATCACTCAAATTATATAATATATATATTAGATGTGTATATATATATATGTTATATATATATATATTAATATAAATAAAAAAGTATATTAAAGTAATGAATACAATACTGAAAATGCAATGTAATAAAATATGAACTACAATACATTACAGACAGTCTAGCTGGTGCAAAAGCAGCTAAAGAAAGATTTGCCCATATAGATCAGATAAAACGTGAAAAATATTGAAACCAGAAATATAAGATTGGAAAAATATTATGCATAGCTGGCCATCTAGCTCCTGATGAAGACGTGGTTCCTATGCCTTCTTCCTGTCATTTGCTTTGTATATTTTAGTATTTTTCCAATTTTATATTTCTGGTTTCAATATTTTTCATGTTTTATCATATATATTATTTTTGAATATAGTAATTCATAATTTATAAACAGTCTGCAGCAAAGTGTTAAGACAGTGAATACAAAACACAGATACATTCCAAATAGCATTTATTTAAAGAAAAGATTAAACAAAGCTAAACTGTCCATCTGTAACATAAGATGCGACCCTGATTGTGGTTAGCAGACATTTGTGTACTGTTTCTTACTGAAGGGTGGTTTATGTAGGGGTTCTGCAGGGTTGTTAAATGTATAAGAAAGGACGTAGGAATTCACTGGTATCTGTTTTAGAACTTTAGTATTGGGGTAAAATAAGGGAAAATTCATAAATTTAGAATTGTATTAAATAGGTTACATTATCAAAGAACTCTTATTCAGTTAATTTAACTTATATTAAATTTAATATCATATATACTGGGTGATCCAAAAGTCAGAACAAACTTTAAAAATGAATAATTCGAAAACGAATGACGATACAAAGATGCGATTTGCACCAAACTGATGGAAAAGAAACCGGGTTTTGTGTGGCAATGAAAATAAACAGTTCTGTTGGCGACCAACAGATGGCGCTGTCGGATTTCTGATGTAGGATTATGTAAAACAACAAACGATATTAAAAGGAGCAACTGCAGCAGGTAATGGTAGTCGAAGCTGGTATGCATCGAAATACTGTCCATTGTTTAGAAAGCCCTCTTAGTTAAACTGTTTTATAAGAATTTGGAAAGTGCCATTGCAGCATTGCGAGCATATCGCTACATGAAGGATATGCGAGATAGCAAAGGACCAATAACGTCTTCTGCATTGAACAAAATTGTGAAAAAATTTGAAGCTACAGGTTCTTTGGTGTCATGTCAAAGAAGTGGACATCCCTCAACTGCAGCTGCTGTTGCCATGACAGAGGAGCAGACGGTGCAAGCCATGTCGGTGATTGCTGCATATGGGGAGTGCAGTGCGTTTTGAGGAGAGAAGTTTCGAGGCAAACAGGAGTGTTCTACAGAAGTGTCTGGAGAGCGCTGCGAGTAACTTTGCAATGGTATCCCTACAGGTTGCAACATAACCAAGAACTGAAACCTCCTGACATCGACTCTCGCCAACATTTTGCGAATTTGGTCTTCAATAAGATGGAAGAACAGCACGACTGGCTTCACACTGCTTTGGACAGATGAAGCACATTTCACACTCTCTGGCGCTGTTGACACCCACAATTGTCGAGTGTGGACCACAGAAAATCCACATGCATTTGTTGAGGTACCCTTGCAACAGCGCAAAGTGACAGTGTGATTTCATAATTGTTCCATTTTTTTCAAGGAAGTGTCACAGATAGGTTTCCAAACAGTTTCTGTCACTGGTAAGCGATATCTGGCACTGTTACAGAACAGCATTATTCCTGAACTGCAAGTGTGACAGGCACTCCAAACAGTCACCTTTATGCAAGATGGAGCACCACCGCGTATTGCTCTGCCTGTGCAACGCCTGGTACACTCAACATTTGGGGAGGATCGCATTATCAATTGCTACTTTAATCAAGCATGGCCTCCAAGACCTCCTGATCTCACATCCTGTGACTTTTGGCTGTGGGGCTTTTTGAAGTCAAAAGTGTACTGCAACCAACCGGCATTACTAGCGGCACTGAAAGATGCCATCCTCCAAAATGTGTCTGCCATAACGCAAGAAATGCTGTGAATGGTGTGGTGACTCGTCTCACAGTTTTACTTCTGAATGATGGACAGCACATTGAACATTTATTATAGTAGGTACTGACTAAGTGCAATTAATCTGACTTCATTAATCATTTTTTCATTTGTAAATCATCTTTTGTAACAATAAAACACTATAGCGCCATCTGTTGGTCATCAACAGAACTATTTTTTTTCATTGCCACACAAAACCCGTTTTTTTTTTCCTCTGCTTGGTACAAACCGCATCTTTTTATCGTGATTCCTTTTCGAATTATTCATTTTTAAAGTTCGTCCTGACTTTTGGATCACCCTGTATATATATAAGCAGACTCACAATCTTAATATTTTTCTTTGATTTCACTGCACTTGATATAGGTTTAAAAAAGATATGGTGGTTCTAGATACGAATAAATTATTGGACTGATTTTAATATCAATTTCTGTTTATCACTTTGACTATTGATTTACCTCTACCGACACTTATGGAAGTCTTAAATACAAATGCCGAAAACCATTGTGGAGTAATGTGAGATTTAGAGGTACTTTGTGAACAGCATATCAGTATAAAGTTACTAGATTAACATTATGTTTGTTTATCAAGAAATAATGTTCTGTTGGAATGTTAAATATTTTTGATTAGCTAACAAATAAGAATTTTTTTAAACGTTTCCCCATCTGTTATATTACCATAGATTCTAATTTTTTTTTCTTTTAAAATTGGCATTCATATTTGAATAAATTTTTGGTGATGTGCTTTATGAAAATGATTTAATTCTAATTTATTTGGATTAATAAATTTTATGAAAATTATATAATTTTCAGGAAATTATTGAATTTCCCGTATTGAAAGTTAATGGAGATACATTTGAAATTGAATCTACTTTTCATTCATATGTTAAACCAATAATAAATCCAGAGTTGACCTCTTTTTGTACTGAAGTAAGTTACTGATTTATGTGGCTCTATTCCTTATATATATTTAAGAAATCTACACTGTAATACAAGGAATTTTTCTGAATTTGATTGGAGTGTGTGTTGAAATGCTTAAATAGTTATTTTTTATACTTTACTTCCTATAATTTAAATCTGAATTCAGATACTTGGAAATAAAGATTAATAGTTAAGTATGTTATACTAATATTAAAAATACTTTCACCAATGTTTATTGATTTTTTATTATTTCAAATTAATTTTAAACACTATTGTATTAACTTAGAAAAAAGAAAACTAATTAAGTAATATCAATATTTTGGTAAATTCGGAAATAGAAGGTTAAATCAAATATGTTTCAAGAATTAAGAAAAATATTTAAAAGCTTTTTAGTGAAAAAAATCTCAGTTTCAAACTTTTTTAAAGAAAATCTGTTGTTTGTATTCTATTTAAATAACTTAAATTTATAATAGAGGAAAAAGAAGCATTATATAATGGTGAAATTTGATGTACTAAGACACTGGTGTAAGTTAGATGCAAGCATATTTTCCCTTCAAAATTTCAGTATAGTAACTCTTCATAACTTCATATCATAGTTTGACATCATATAAGGAATAGTCTACACGGCCCAACTTTGCCTAATTGGGGTCCACAGCAAGAACTTCTTTGGGGAGCCGTCCTCTCTTTCACAACAACAAACTTTTTATTTGATTTGTAGCCTTTCTGATGTGGGGCCCAGGAATAACTTACCAGTATGCTTCTGCTTTTTTCAGGCTTTGATGCTTCTGCTGTTTACAGGCTATGTACAGGCTTTGATAGTCTAACACAGTGGTTTGAAACCTTATAATTCAAAATAGCCAAATCTAGATAATTTACAATTGAATTTTATTCAACGAGTCATTTTTTAAACATAAGCTTGCCTTAGTAGGAGACATTATTATGGAATTAACAAGGATTAAAAGTACTCTCAAGCTTGTGTTTTTACTAAATAAATCTTAGTTTTACTTACAGTAAGTTAAATAAAACTGAGTATCATACTTATATAAAGATAATAATAGTTATTTGAAACTATCACTAGTAAAATAATATAAAAGGTATTCTTAAAAGTAACTACAAATACTTTACTAATGTGAACATTATGCTTGCATTTCTTTGAAAGTAAGTAAAAGTTAGGTGTGTAAGATGTAGCTTTTAATTTGAGGCACAATTCCAAGTTCTCATCAATAAGCCGATTTGTAAATTTACAAATAATGTTGCTTACAATAATATACCAAAAACAAGTTTTTTCAGTTGATCATATGAGTCAGAAATACTATTCCAAGTGTTTAAAACCAATATATCTTTCCTCTCCAAATCTTTTAAAGTTGACCACTTACATTGTAAACTTAGTTCACATTTATTTCTCTCCAATAACTCTAAAGCAGCACAAAGATGCTCAAATTTTGAACCCCACAATTCCTTAATTTTTAAATGAAGCAAAAACATTTTAAAGCTTCCAATGTCAACATTAAAGGGGGAAAATTCAAGTTCTGTTACTGTTACATTCAGAGGTTTTGTAAAAGCTAACATCATTTTGTTGTTTCTGAAGTTTTTAAATATGCTGTGAAAAGCTTTTTTCATTAGTTATGTTTTGAAATAGCAAATGTCAATATTACACTTATTTTTTTGACAACATTTTAATAAACATGGAAAGGGAATTGGGGTTTCTCTTTTCAAATTTTCAGTAAAAAGGGACAATTTGTTTTTGAATGAAATTACTTCTTCTAACTTCCTATTAAGCTGATTTAAATAAGAAGTAATATTCACCATAAAGTAAAATTCCTGGATCCACAGATCATTCGTAGTCTCTGCATAGTGAACATTCTTCTTAAGAAGAAATGCTATTTGCAAGTGTTTGCTAGTTTTGACATCACTCCAATCTTATCTGCTCTTTTCAGTATTCATAAACATGATTGGATGATGAAATTTGGATTTCATTTTGAATTTCAGGTTGCGTATTCATCAATATTTGCTTATTTTATCAAAAACTATTTTGAAATGATAGATGGTGAGAAACGATGTCAGCGTCAGAGTCATCAAAGTTTTTAAAGGAATGATTTCTAAAAAAATTTGCACCATTTGTCTAGACTCTATGCTATTTTTACTTTCTATAAATGTGCTCCTTTTTTATAGTCTTGCGCTTCAAAAGTTCCTTACTCGTCACTTATGAGGCAATATAATAAGTAATATTCCATGCCTGGACTAAACATTTTAGAGAAGAGCTGTAGCCAAAGAGCAAAGAACTCCATGTGATTCACAAGCAGAGGGTTGCTGACCACTGAACTAAGAGAAACAAAAATTTGGTCCTTTAATTTATAAAATGATTAGAATTTTTTTAAAAACCTGAGGAGCTTATGTTCATTAAAATAATTTGTTGAATACAGCAGTACTCATTGATACAAGCTTCATTGTAATATTTTCAGCTTTGACTCTGTTTTGTTACCCTGGCACTTATGAAAATATTTTTTTGGATAATAAACTCGTAATTAATAAATTGCAATCTTTAATGTTGTTTTCTGTAATTTATGAGTTAATATATTTTACACTTATTAAAAAAGAGAAAAAAAAAAACTTTCAGATATTTTGTAAAGATTTTAGAATTTCTAATAATGTTCCGATGTTTTTACCTAAGTATATATCTTTGGGATGACGACTTTGAATGCATAAAAAGCCAATTATTAAGTTATATAGAAAGATTAACATAATTATCCATTTTCATTAAGTTTATATAGAATCATTAGTATAAAGTTGCTTTAAAAAATAAACCTGTCTATATAAATATTTTAAAAACTCATTTCTTTACTATTAAAGGAATTTTTTTTGACAGTATAGTTATTAAAAATATGCAACAAAAAAGTAATTTAAGATTGAAGTCTTATTTACTTTATTAAATAAAATATTTAATTTAGTAGTTGTTTACACTTTTTGATGTCAAAAAACTTCCAATATGTAAATTAAATAATAATTATGTGGTGGCTCAATTCATGTGCTCAATTTTTCTCTTTTAATCAGGAAATTGGAAGTAGTAATTAGTATGTCTAATAAGTTTTGGACCCTAGAATGTAGTTTTTTAAATATGATGATATATTTTACCTGAACTCACTTTACTTAGTTTCTTGTGTGTATTTTTCAGTTTCCCATGTAGATAAATATAGATTAAGCTCTCCCTAATGAAAAATTGTGATATAAATTTTTGTAGAAGTGGTAATTTTATTATTAGTAAAATATTTAAAATTTGATCACTATGAAGGATTAAGTTTTTTATTTATTCCAAATTCATTACCATTATTAGTTAAATTTTAAATTTAATTATCTATGATGATTTCTGATCATGCAATTAAATAATTTACCATAACTTTCCAATCCATGAAATTCAGTAAATATTTGCTATTTTATTAAATAACAGGCATAATAATAGATCCTTTTGAAAGTAGATAAACTTATTAGATGAAATGAAGGACCTACTATATTAAGCACTGTATTTCCTTATTAATTAATTTTTTTGAGTGTTACATTTTAAATAAATTTATGGTTTCAGAGATTATTTTTGAATGAATTGTATGAATTATTTGAGAACTATAACTAAATTTTATTATAAAATATCCGTTAAAGATTAGTTTTTCTGGAAATAATTGTGTTGGTTTTATTGATTGCTTATTAAATTTAACCAAAGTTTTGAATGATAAATTCAAAACACTTTTGCTGTAATTTTTTCATATTTAATCCAACATTATCTTCATGAAGAAAATTAAAACAGAATATATATATATATGTGTGTGTGTGTGTGTGTGTAAATAATTTAAGAATATATTTTCTATTTTGTTAGCTCACAGGGATTATTCAAGGAATGATAGATGATCAACCTGAATTTAAGACAGTGTTTCAGGTATTAATATTTAGCAATTAAAACAGATAAATTTGTGTAAATATGTTAATAGCTTGTGTATTTATATTTTTGAATTTTCATTGTGTGCATTTATATTCTGCAATAAGTGTATGTCCCTAAAATTGAAAATATACCAAATTCTTGTGTCCTAGTGGTATGTTTTATCTCAACTATTTACTATGCTATTGAGAATTTTGACATTCAATATTTTAGTTAGGAATTAGTTTGATATCCTCCCCCAAACCGTGACCATTAGGACTTTTTTTGTCACCAAGTTAATTCCAGCATTAAAAAACGTGCACTTTTCTCAAAATTCCAATAAATATACATTTTATAAAATTTTAAATCACATAATAGTATAAAAAATCTGAAAAAGTATTGCTGCAAAATGAATAAAAACTGTTTTTGTTGGGTTTGCCTTCTCTTGAAAAAAATTGGTAAAAGAGATGAGTAAATAACAATAATGGGCTTGTTTGATATGATGTCAAGCTCACAAGTCAAATATACTCAGTGATATTATGGAAAAATATATTAGAAAAATATAATAATAAATTTATAAAAATATATAAAAAAAAATAGTAAACCCAAAGAAATTGGGAAAAAAGAACTATTTACGATTTTAAAAATATGTTAGAAAATTATATAATAAATAAACAAAATGAAAAAGATATAAATAGTAAAATAAAAAGAAAATAGAAAAAAAGAACCATTTATGATGTTTGGACTCTGGCAAATACGAAACACAACAGCAAACATAGAAGAAAATGTTCGAATTGTAAGTAAAATGAAAACTTCAAATACTGTTGCCACTGAGAAAGACTGTTTACATGATGTAAAAATCATGTGAAACATGAGAAAAACCAAATCTGGCTACAAAAAAATCTGAAAAATAGCAAAAAGTCAATTTGGTAACACTATAATCAAAACAAAAACAAAAATGTTCACCGCTATATAATCAAAACAAAAAACACTTAATTTGGTGAGAAATCACTTGGGGCGGGGAATAAGTTATTTTCAGTATTCAATTTATTTAAGACATACAATATTTAAGTTATTTTAGGCATTGAATATTTAAGTCAAAATTTAAATTAAGAAATTTGACTACAATAAAATTTGGGAGACGGGTAATTTGCTTCAACAAAACAATATTTTATGACTTAAATATTTAAAATCGCTAGCTAATTTAAATGATGCATTAATTCTTGGTTTATAAATGATCTTATTCAGGAAGAAAAAAGTTATAAAAATGAACTTTATTATCAATATTGGGTAGAAATCACAAGTACTACCTTAATTGCTTTAATGTACTAACGCTTTATTCTCTTAAATTTAAAATTATTTTATTTTACTCTAATAAAAATATTTAAAATTTTCTGAAAAATAAAAAATTTATTGAAATTTTCTTTCCTAAAATTGCATTATGTATTATTATAAATGTCTGCCTCTTTTTGTTGCAAAAAATGTATATTTTGTATTATAATTATTTATGTAAGATCATTGTTTGTATATATAAAAATATATATATTTGTATTTATCTCTACATTATAAGAGGGTCACTCTGAGATTTTTGAGATACAACTAGGTTTTTAAAGTTATACTTTAAAAACATAGTTGTATCTCAAACTTGTTTGAACACACCTAAAATTTTGTGATACTAGTTGTATCACAAAATTTTAGGTGTGTTCAAAGTAGTCTCCTCCAGCATCAATAGACTTTTGTAGACGAATTTTCCACAGATTAAATGCCTCAAGCTATTCATTTCTTGGAATAGATGAAAAAAATGCATTTATAGCCACATCAATCTCTTCTTCTGAATGAAAATAACGTCCACGTAAGTTCTTTTTTTTGATTAAAGAATAACCAAAAGTCGCACATAGCTAGATAAGGTGAATACGGTGGATGTTTGATCACTTTAATTTGTTTTTGTTTAAGAAACTCAACTGTTAATCCGGCTGTATGTGAACATGCATTGACATTGTGAAGCATTAGTCCCCTAACATTCAGTTCTTGTAAAATTTCTGGAAGACATTTAGTGGTATGCCAGTTTGCTGTTACTGTCTTCTGTCCTTCCAATTTGATGGCTTTGATCAATCCCGTACTTCTGAAGAAAACGGTCTGCATAATTTTTTCAGTGCGCGTTGTTTTTTTACCATTGTCAGCATGGGATCATCTCCAAAGACCCATACTTTGCTTTCTTGACATGTTGGACCGTCAAAAAATGGTATGTACATTTCATCACCTGTTACAATTTTAGAGATGATGTGGTGGCTACCATCATTTAGCAATTTAAGAGTTTCTTTACTGATTCTGACATTTTCTTCTTTTTGGTGCTCAGTTAGATTATGGGAAACCCAACGGTAAGCTGCTTTTTTCATTTGTAATTCTTAATGAATGATTTTGTGTATGGCTGCGGATCCAGTGTTAAGTTCCTTCTGTATCATTTGATAGGTACAGTGATTATCATCCATTAACATTTTTTGTATGGCAGACATATTATCCAGGATTACTGCCGATGTCAGCCTTCATGTGTGCTCTTCATCCTGAAGAAAATTGCGACCTCTTCTAAATTCTCTAAACCACCTGAATAGAGTAGCACAAGTTGGAGATTCATCACCAAATGCTATTTGCAACCGTTGAAGGCATTCTTCTTAATTTAATCCTGTTTTAAAATTGTAGAAAATCATAGTGCGCAAATGTTCTCACGTCAACTCCATTTTCTCTTCTGTTTAAAATTTATTCTATGCTGGATAAGTTGAAATAAGGCAGTAAAAATCATCTTATGTGTTAAAATACTTTGTATTTTAAAATTAAACCATTATTTTTATTTTAAAAATTCTTGTCTGTGCAAATTTCAGAGTAACCCTCGTACAAACATGAATATATATATACATATATATGTATTATCAGGTTTTTATCTCTCTGCCCTCAATGGGTAGATAAACTGAGTACCAAGCATTCTTGGTAACTAAACACTGGGAGTTTTTTCTTTAGACTGACCACCTAATTGGGACATATACTTCATAACCCAGCGCTTCTCGGTTAAGAAAACAGAGATTGGACACAGTAGGCCTTCTCCTACAACATAAATTGTCATGCCACAGATTTAGTTTAATTTATATATGTGTATTATATGTATATATATGTTTGTGCATATATATATGTGTGTGTGTATATATATATGTGTTTATATATATATATATATTGTGTATATATATATATCCTTTTTGTTCTTCCTAATTTATATATATTATTAAAATTGTATTGTAAGTATTATCTGATAATGTAAATAAATCTAGTTTTCCAAATTTTAAATTTTCTCAAAAATCTAAATTTATAAAAATAATTTTGTTGTCTTCGAATATATCATCTGTAGTTGAAAATTATTTTATTTTGAATACTTAATGGAATTAGATCATATTGCCATTATTATATTTATTGAGTTTAGTTTCAAACATTAGCTTCAAAAAGGTTTTCTAATTCTTTTCCAAATATTTTCCTTTAAGACATCTAATGTCCTTATATTGACTTTCATTTAGAAAAATGTGGCTTATTGTGTGAAAAATATATATTTAAGAAAGAGAGTTTGCTAACTTGACAAAAAATTCAAATAATAGAGATTAAAAAAATGTTTCATACTTTATGGTTATAGTTCATTCTTAATGAATACACATATGTTGAATGTATTTAACTTAGTACCTGATTTTATATTGATTAACAAATATTCAATTCTATGAAAACTGTGGAGTACTATAAAATTTTGAGTATTAAAATTTTTACATAATAGAGATAAAATGTTTGCTTATTAATTATAAGACTTCAGTGTAGTAGCGGTGTGGATAAAACTTTGACCTTGCTGTTCATCATTATGTTTTAATTAAAGTTATGGGCTATGTATAGTATTCTATCAATTTGAAATAAAGCATGTAAAACTTTGCATTTTATTTAAGTAGATTTCAAGTATAAAATAAAGTAGCCAAATTAATTTAACATGAGCATATTGAGTTTGCATTTATGCCAGTGTACAAAAGTTCTTTTGAACTATGCACAAACCATTAATACTCTTAAGTTAGATCATTTTTAATATAAAGATCTTTTATTATTTAGAAAAAAATTCATAGCTATGTACATAATTTGGTATATTTAAAGAAAACTTCTAATGTATTCAGAATTAAATTATTTTTTGTGTAGATCAATTTAATATTGATTTCTTTCTGTTTAAGATTAGTTTATATTTAAAATTAAAATCTTTCAATATTGTTATCTTTTTGCAGAAATTTTTGAATTGGATGCACTGTGAAGAAATTTTAAAATCTGATGTGAAATTTGCTTTTGCTACTTGTGGTGATCCTGATCTTGATTATCTGTAATTATATATATTTTTTGTAATCTCAATTAAGGTTACCAAGATTTAAAGTTTATAGTTACATATGAGTTTCTTTGATAAAAAAAAGTTGGAATAAAAACTTCTTTATGGTTTTATTATTTATGTGTTATATGCAACTGTAAAATTCAGACATGTGAAATATATATCTCAAGGTTTATGATTTAGTTCTTGGAAATTATTTGAAATTCCTGGAATTTTTTTCCATGGCATAATTGATTTAACTCCTTAAAATTAGTGAAATATTTTGGAAATTTCTTCTTTGGATATTTAATTTTTGCTTAGAAAAATTATTTTTTCCATGAGCTTTTAATGGAATCAATAATTTTTCTAAGCAAATATTAAAAATTATTGATTCCATGAGTTAGTAAATGAAATAGGCATTTACAAACTAAAACTAATTACTACTTATGAATAGACCAAAATGAATTCAAACTTTTTTTTTCATTTCCCCATTAAATATAATAAATCTATAGTAACGTAATGTAAGCAAGAAACAGAAGTAAGAATCATTTTTAAATCAACAATAAGTCAATAAAATATTCATTGCAAATTCTGCATTATATACAAACAATTATTTATGTTTTAACCTTAAAATAACTTGTAACTTAACTAAAATCAAAAGTTACTTTTTTGCATTTTCTAATGCAAATGAAACTACTGTAGTTCAATCCAATTTTATTTTGAAAGAATTTCTCAGTTCATGAGAGTTTAAATCAATATAAAGTTTTCATTGAAAATAACATTTAAAATAAGGTGTTAGCAATGTGTTACAAAAAGACTGCAAAGAGAAATTTCTGCAATGAAATCTTGGCAAAAGTTTTATATTAATAATATTTATTATTTGTTATACTTTATTAATATTAATTTAGTTGAACAGAAACAGAATAAAAGGCAATCAATAACTGGGGAAAAGAAAACTATTTCTTCTAAATAGCACAGAGTCTATTATGAAATGTATAAAAAAAGAAGAATTGGCAAATTAAAATTAAGTTGCTTATTATACCTGTTGGGTCAGTCAAATATGTGTCTGGTAATTCAGATATTTTATGATGAATAATAATTTTAATCTTCTGTTTTATCAACAATATCAGTGAACTAAAGGAAATGACTTTAAAATTTGCAATTCAAAAGTTTGCTATCGTATATGTATGAATAATTTAGTACCATTCTAACTATTTTCTCCTTTAATTCTTTTAAAATCACCATCATTTTTGAATATAATTTAAACACACACACACAGACACACACACAGAGAGAGAGAGAGAGAGAGTTTATAATTTTAATCTATAAATCTCATTTTAGATTTCCATTGCAGTGCAAAATATGTGATATTGAAGTACCAGATAACATGAAACGCTGGATTAATATCAAAAGAGTATGTAGTACTATGATATTTAAATTAAATTTTAGTATTATAAAACACATTTTGTACTATTGAGGTTTTATTATATACTAGAAAATTTTATCATTGATTGACAAATTCATAAAAAGCTTAAATTTATAAAAAAATTTAAGGTCTTCCTTTTTAAAGTGGAGATAAATAATCATATTTTGTACTATCTTGAGATTAAATAATTAGTGTACTATCTTGAGGTAATATATTATTCAGAGCAATACTGTTATGAATTTTTGTTGTTAGGATAAATATAATAAGTTATAAATGCTATACAGATATTAAATATCATTTTGTCTCTTTTCTGTTTGTATTTCATTGTCAATAGTTTTTTTATTTTATAAGTAAATCTTTTAATAGAGCATTTCAACTTTATGAGGAGAAATTAATGGACTTTTTTGTGACAAAGGTTAGAGAGTAAATGTTTATGTATGTATGTGTATGTGTATGCGTGTATGTATGTATGTATGTGTGTATGTATGTGTGTATATATGTATGTATGTGTGTGTGTATGTGTGTGTGTATGTATGTGTGTATGTATGTACGTACGTACGTACGTCAATATTTTTTTTTTTATTGATTTAATGTTTCAGGGGTACAAAGTTTACATTTTTCATTAATATTTACTTTAGAACTTTAATTTTATAATTAAAAAGAAATTAGTGAAACAATGATTTATATTTGTGAAGTCTTATGATGAAATGTATAAAGAATGTAATGTTTATGTCAAATATATAGATTAATTGTAATAATAAGACTGTTATCATTTCCATTGATAAGTATTTAACTTAATCACAAAATCTGATATTTTCATTTTCACTTGTTTAGATGTTAACTTTTATGTATAACACAAAATCGTAAAGAAAACTCATTATTCAAGAGGATAAAAATTTTCACCTTGAAATTGTAAGAGATGTGGCAGTTAGAAAAGAGAAATTAATTTTGATTTAAGTTTTTATATTAGGTTCTACCGGAAAGTTCTGTCCATTTTAGAATGAAACAAAGGAATACATTTTTCATATTTTGGATAAACTTTATTGAAAAATATAATTGCCATCATTATTTATGACTTCTTGCCAGTGTGATGGCAATTTGTATATCCCATTTTTAAAAAATGTCTTATCTCTAGAGGCCAAAAATTAAACCAGTGCATGTCTGATATCTTCTTCATTCTTGAAATGTTTGCCCTGCAAGAAATTTTGTAAGGACAGAAACAAGTGATAATCAGATGGTGCTATGTCCGGCGAGTATGGTGGATGCGACATAATTTCCCAACCTAGCCCTGCGACTTTCTGACGAGTCCCCAAAGCAGTATAGGGCCTGGCATTGTCATGAAGCATTATGTCCTTCCTATTGAACATTGCCGGCCTCTTTTCTTGGAGTGGTATTTTTAATTTATTCATTTGCTGACAGTACCCCTCCGAATTTAGCCTTTTGTTTGGTTTCAATGGCTCAAAATGTATTGGTCCTTGAATATTCCACCATATACACAATATTCTCTTATTCAAGCTCAACTTCCTTTTAGAGGTAGATGGGGCAGGTTTTCCGGGTTCACAATATGCCCTTTTTCTTATGATGTTTTCATAGGTAATTCACTTTTCATCCTCAGTTATGATCCGGTCCAAGAAGGGTTCGATTTTGTTGCGTGCAAGCAGATATGTGCATATGATGTTTCAATCATTCAAATTCTTCTCACTTAATCCCCCCCCCTTGTGTGGCAGCCCTCTCGAATACTTCCACTCAAACCCTAGTTTCCGAATATGGTCAGAAATGGTTTGTTGAACTGAATCAAGCCTTTCCGCAATCTTCGATGTTGTCAAAAAAGCATCTTGCTCTAACATGATCTTGACAGGGTTCGATTTTGTTGCGTGCAAGCAGATATGTGCATATGATGATTCAATCATTCAAATTCTTCTCACTTAACCCCCCCCCCTTGTGTGGCACCGCTCTCGAATACTTCCACTCAAACCCTAGTTTCCGAATATGGTCAGAAATGGTTTGTTGAACTGAATCAAGCCTTTCCGCAATCTTCGATGTTGTCAAAAAAGGATCTTGCTCTAACATGATCTTGACAGTATCGTTATCGCTCAAAGATGGTCGCCCAGAGCGTGGCTTATCAGAAAAGTCGAAATCACCTACATGAAATTTTTTGAACCATCTTCTGCATGTTCTATCAGAAACTGTACCTTCACCAAACACTTTCAATAAATTTCTATACGCTTCTGTAGCATTTCTTTCTTGTTGGAATTCGTACAAAATATAGTGGTGTAAATGAACTTTGTTGGTAGCCATGGGTACACAACTGCATCTCACTTAATACTAACAAGAATGAACTACGTTTTAGTTCATCTGTGACGAAAATGTGTATGTTAGTGATCAAAAGAGAGAGCCAAATATGTGTCACAGGAATATGAGCATACTTGTTGAAACTGATTGTAACCAGAGCGGACAGAACTTTCTGGTAGACCTAATATAACCGGAGGAAAATTTCATCGGTATAAAAAATCATTAAATTAAAGAATATACAAAATGGGGATTGAGAAATCAGATTTAAAATTAAGTTTAAAAACTTGAATCTATATATTTTTTGTACAAATATTTCAATTTACCTGATTAAATATTCTATTCTTCTTTTCTTTAAATGAATCATAATAATTTTACAAAATAATTTTCTGCATATATTATTTTATGAAGATTTGCTGTAATATAATATTTCACCCAGACTATCTATTTATTTAATGCTGAAAGAGAAACTATGAATTGGGGACATTAAAAATATAAAAATGAATGAGCAAATAATAATAACTCTTTCAGTAAAAGTTTGATTTGTGTAAAATTGGTAATTAGAATGTAGTTTGTGAACTAGTTTACAATCAATGAGAAGTATAACAATTCCATTTTTACAATGGTTAAGTGCAAATAATTTTAATGTTTTAAGCATTTTGTGAGTTCATCACTGCACTAATAAATGTTGTGGTAATGATGTATTTAAATGATGTTTTTGTAATGATCTTCACTAAAATTGGAAATTATTTTTAAATTTAAAAAGGAGAGAGCAGTTTAAAATATGTTAACAATCATTGCCTTTTAATTTTGAAAACAACTTTTGTCTCTCATTTTTATGGTAATTGCATCTAAATGAATGTTTACACTTTTATAACTGTGTTCTTATTTTCTGAAATATTAAGGAAAATTTGCTTGTTATCCCTATTAAAAATTGCAAGAGTAAATGTGAATACTCTTAGCATTTATATTAATTGAAACGCCTTTATTAATTAATAAAGCTTTTATTATTTGTTCTTACCTTTTTATTTTTTGTTATATCTTATAGAGTTTTTGTGAACTTAGTCCTTATACTTGGCCTGATAATTTATCAAAAATGTTAGAATTATGTGAGTTAAAGTTCGAAGGTGAACTTCATTCTGGTCTTGGTAAGCTTAAATTCTTCTATACTGTTATCATAATTTGCAGACATTTTTTTATAACCAAATTACGGTGAAGTTTGAAATTTAGAAAAAATATGTGTATTTTAATATCAGTGACTTAAAGTAATTTAAATATTTTTTGTGCATTTATGTGTTATTTGTGAATACTAAGCCTACTGCAAAAATAACTCTATATTTCTTCATCATAAATTAATGTATTACAAATTAAAATAAAGGAAATTATGAAAATAAAATTGCAAGTCTTTTCATAAGTAAATTTTCGAAATTAGTAATGTAAAAATTTGTTTCCCTTTATTTTTTACAATTTAAAATACAAGAAAAAAGCTTAATTATAGAAGCTAACAGATTTCCTATGATACTTAAAAAGTTTTTTTGTTTAATGTTGCAATGATGGTAATGATTAAATATAATGTCTGTATTTAGTGATTATATTCTATTATTAAAATGAAATAGTTTGAACTGTTCTAAGTATAATCATAATTAGAGCTGCATTGATACTATTACATTTTAGACTACTTTTTTCACACTATTTAATTTTGGATAGCTTTTAACAAGGTAACCTTTTTCTTAATAACTACATACATTAATTAATTACCTGTTGCATGATGTATTTATGTTACATTTTAAATTAATCCTATAGGGATGTAAGCAAAATTGAAACTAGAATATTACAAAACAAAACATTTATTATGACATTACACACATAATTAAAGCAGTTACAAAAGAAAATACTTAATAATAATGAACAAGATTACATACAAGGTTATAAGGTACATTACAAATAATAAACAAAACTATTTATGAACTGGATGGTTCGCCTTCCATTTCTAACATCTCTCTTCTATATCATCAATCTCTATTTCTTATTGGATATTGAATATTTTGTAAGTTCACTCTATTGCGCAGTAATGCCATCTCTTGTCAGTAGAGTTAATATAGATCTGTAACATTCCTCCCCATCTGAATCCTGAAGTGGTCCCGACAAGGGGTCAACAGAAGTTTTCCTGGAATAGTTTTGCTCATGAACATGAGCTACAGCAGGAGTGGGAGTTTTAGGACTGTTCATTTTTGTTGGTCGCTACCTCTTCTGTGCAAAGCCTTGATAGGTAAAGCTTTCCTTCTCTGAAAGGGAATCAGTGTCAAAGTATGATGGACTCCTATTGGTGCATTTGGAGAATCTGTGTTTGCCACAGAATATGATACAAGAGATTTTTGAATAATGATAAATGATCCATCGCGATTAGGTGAAAATTATGTTGTAACACCAGCACTTCTATTACTTAGATTTAGTTTTCTATTCAAAAATAAATCTCTTGATTTATATGTAGGAGCTGGTCTCCTTCTCTGGTATGTAAAATTCTTACTTTTATTTTGCTGTTCAATAAAGATCTCTTTGGTTTCAGATGTGAAATTTTCCAGTCTTTTTAGATACGGGGTCATTTCAATGACAAAGTTATCATTCTCAATGATACCATGAAAGTTGGTAACATCATCAAGGGTATGAAGCTCTTGTCCAAAATTGATAAAACAGCAATTTTTTTCAATTGAATTGCACTTTCAATGAATTGAAGTGTTCAATGCAAAATGAATTACATGGAGTTTTTTTGAACAGGTATCATGCTGATTTTTAACTAATATGGCAAGATGAGGTTTCAAATCACGGTTCTTCCTTTCAAATGGATTTGCTTGATGGTGGTAATCTAGGGTTAAGTATTGATGAATGTCCATGAGATAACAGTGTTGCTGCATCACAGCAGAAACAAATTGTGATCCATTATTACGGATACTCCTGTGTGGTATTTCGTATTTCATAAGGATTTCTTCTATAAGAGTGACATCATACTCTTTTCTTGTTTTTTTTTTTCAAAGGAAATAGCTCGATCCATTTTGTAGTTAACATCGATTATAAATATTCATTTTTTCCCATGACTAACTGAAAAATAAATCAATAGATAACGCCTCAAATCTTTGGGATGAAACTGGAGCAAACCAGCAGGGTTTTGATTGGAGGCTTATATTGTATACATTCAATACAATCTTTAACATAATTGGTGATGTATTTCTGCATGCCAGTCCAGTAGTACCTTCTAGCAATTCTATTGAAAGTGCCTTCAGCACTGAAATGACCTGTGGTAGGATCATCATAATGAATTTTGAGAATTTGCTCTCTTGCATCTTCTGGAATTACAAGCTGAACCTCATCAGATCTAGAATCTGGTGCATATATGTATAGGACACCTCTGTTCATCAAAAAACCTGTTTTCATCCAGTTTCCATCATCTTCATTCAAATCGATTATTTCCAAAGTATTTGTTATTTTTTTTAGATTTTCATCTTGAAATTGATTGTCTGTGATTTCTTTAGGACTTTTGGTCGAAAAATCTACCGAAACAACAGTGGGTTGGTTTACAGTTACAGAGCATATCTGACATTGGTTATCTCCTTGTTGACAGGGAGGGCAAAATAGCATGTCAGCTACCATGTTGCTCTTTCCAGGAACGTACTCGAAATGGAGGTTGAACTCTTGTAGTAGTAGAGCCCAATAAGCAAGTCGTCCTGATGGTCCGTGGCAACTGTGACTTGTCCTTCAATATGGTATTTGAATTTTCCTAACACCCAAACTACTGCAAGGGTTTCACGCTCTGTAGTTGTGTAGTTTCCTCAGCACTTGTTAGTAGTCAGCATGCATATTCAATGGGATGTTGATCTTCCAGGGTTTTTCCTTGGAGGAGGACAAAACCTAAGGCATGCCCAATAGCATCAGTGCGCAAGATGTGCGGTTTACTTGGATTACATTGTTTAAGAACAAGTGGTGAAGTAAGTAACATCTTTAACTTTTTAAATGAAGCTTTTTCTTGTTCTTTCTAGCACCAAGAGGAGGATTTCTTGGTTAGATTACTAAGAGGTCTGGCTATTTCAGAAAATTTTGAGATGAACCTTCTGTACCAAGAACAAGTTTGCAGAAACTCTGTTAACATTTTTTGTTCAAGCATGTCTAGGATAGCAGCAGTTTCTGCAAGATTTACCTGTAGACCTTCAGGGGTAATATAATGCCCAAAATATTTAATCTTTGAATATGCAAAATTGCATTTTTCCCTGTTACCTGTCAATTTGAATAACTCAAGTCGTTGAAAAAAGAGATTAAGAGTCCATCTTGGTGATGACATTCAATTTTCTGTATTGAACATAGAATCTATTAGCACCATTTGGCTTCATGATAAGCACAATAAGCACTGCTTACAGAGATTTGCAGGGCTCAATAATTCCTCCAGTTTTGGGTCTATCAATTTTAATTGTGCATAATTTCTTTTCTTGCTGCAGACATTTGATATGGACAAACAAGAACTAGTTTTCATTCATGGTTTGCAGTGCAACCGTTTGTGAAGCATTTGTTTGTAGTGACCCACTAAGAGCTGGCATTGGCTCTTCAAAAGGAAAGTGCCATTTGGGTTGATCATTGATGAACCAAGTCTTCTGTTTCAAATTTAGTAAAATCCCAGCCCAGTTTAGAAGGTCAATTTCCAACAGTGCGTTGTTTTCTTTTCTTCAGGGATAGCAACAATGTTCAAAGGCAACATACGGCCTCCAAGATGAATTTATATACCTGGGTTATATGATCTTCTCTTTTTATTTTACAACCATTTGCTAAAGACATTAGTAGAGTACTGGTGGCAAAAGTTGCTCCTTGTTTCTTCAGAATGTGGTAAAGTGTTTCTCCTGCAATTGAGTGGGTTGCAGCAGTGTCTGCGTAAGCTGTACCCATGGCTCCATTAATAGTTACTTTTAGCATTAATAGTTACTTTTAGCTCTAGAAGCTGATTTAAGAATAATGCTGCTAAAAGTATCAGAAATTTTCTTTTCCTTTTCTTTACAGATAGGACATTTAGGTCTAATGACTCCTGGACTGCCACATCCATAACACGCAACTTCACTTTCTTAACATTCTCATTTCTTTCATGTGGAGATTTTCTTTCTTGAGTAAAATGCTTAAAAGGAAACTGCTTGTTTTGATGTATTAAGAGGATATTTCTTTACACCACACTGGACACTTTCGTAAGCATCTAGTTTTTCAATAAGATTAACTGGAGAAATAAATTCAGACCAAATATCAATAAAAAGTTCTTTAATATCGGGGGGGAGGGGGGTTGAAATTTCTTCTTAATTTGGTCTGCAATGATAAATTGTTTTAATTTTTTGAAATTCTGAACCTTAAGATCTTCAACCTAGCCATCAGAATAGTTACACAGGTCAAAAGAGAAGTCTCTTTATATTTTCTCTTTGTCTTTTTAGTGTTGAGCTGAGAGCTGTTTGAATCGATCTCCAGAGAATTTAAATCCTTTCAAAAATAGTTCCTTTATTTTTGTATATTCTTGTGTTTCTTCATGTTATCAACAGATGAGAGCTACAGTGTCAGATGGAAGGTAAGTAAGAGATCCATGATGATTCAGGTTACTTCATAAATTTAATTTGTCCCTTTTGAGAACTATGAAAGCTGTACCTAGTTCTTTCTTTGGGTCGAATTTTGGTAAAAGAGTACTGAAATTACCAATATCCAGCTTCTGGTGTGTTACCAAGGGACCAGTTGATGATAGGGGATCCATGCTTGCCAAACGCTGAGATTCAAGTTGAAGCTGGAGTTTCTCCAGTTCATATTTTTGTTGTTTCTCAAAATTTTCTTTATCAGCTATTTCTTTCACTTTTAGTGCAATTTCAAATTCTCTTGAAGCTGTGTTTTCTTTTGCAATTCACTCTTCAATAATTGCTTGGAGCATACTTTTAACCCCAGTTTCATCATAATTAAATGCAGCAGCAATTTTCCAATTAGATGTTCCAATAGTGTTAAAGTCCCTATCAAGACAATCAATCCATCTGATTTTGGGCCTACCTCTGAATAAACCCAAATCTTGTGAAAATTTTAAATTATAGCATAATCATAAACAGTATTCAAGATAAGCATATAAATGCAAAACATTTATGTTTAATATCCTATTTCAGTAATGTCATAAAATACAAAATTCTATAAAGTACTATTTTCTTTTAAAAGAAAAAAATCTTAAGGCATCAAGAGTAAAAAGAAAATAATAAGATCACTACACACAACAGAAATATTATTCTTATATGCTGTTTAGTTTTCGTTTTCAAAACTAAAAAATTCTTCATAGATGTGGAAAAAGTAAAAAATTTTCTTTTGAATGTAAAACACTGTCTTTTAAAAATATACAAATAAAATATAAATGATTTATTTATTTTTATCAAAACCAACATTCATGGAGCCGTTACTTCGACTTCCATACTCTTGTCTAGACAGAATATTGACACATTTTATACTCAGAAATTATTCATACTTTATTCTTTCAGTGAAAATAATCAAAGATAATCAGTTTTTAATTTAAATCTGTAATATCAACATCTTATATGTTCTAATTTTAAACAGTTACAAAACCAATCGTTTTCTTTCGATTTTATCCTTTCACGAACATTATTAAACAGCCTTTTGAGCCAGTTCTGTTTTACAATATAAACAGTTAAAATCCAAGAATTTTATTGAACATATTATACATTTCAAAAGATTAAACTTCGCTAAACATGCAATTGGATGTGCAGAAAAATATATAGCGAATACATGCAGTATTAGTAGACAAACTTAAAGATCCATGCAAATCTTAACATTAGAATGACTAATGCTACAAAAAACAAGTAATGTTATTTGCGTAAGTTTTAATACAAAACATGTTATTATTTCAACATGCCAACATTATCAGGAGGATAGTGAAATTCATTAGAACATAATAAGACTTGCCTGTTTTCCGACTGAAAACGAAATAAATCGGTGAAATTCCGAAATGAAATATGTATGTTCCATTTCTTGATTAAAACGATTAAAGTTGGTTTCTTCTGAGGATGAGAATATAATCAGGGAAATTCCGATCTGGAGCCTAAAAAGCTAAAAACTCAAAAACCAATTAAATGGAAAACAGTGGGAAAGTGCAGTGGGGTGCTAGTTGGAGAACCATTGTAGTGGTGTAAGAAAAATGGAAGTTAGAATATTACAAAACCAAACATTTATTATGACATAACATGCGAGTCAAAATAAAATACTTATTAATAATAAACAAGTTTATACACTCATTTCCAAAGGTTAAGCATGAAGATGTAAAATGCAAAAGAATCAACAAATACTGCTTTGATTGACACAAAATCAGCAAGAAAGTAGCATATATATTTATCCATAAAATAAAATCAATCATTATATACAAAAATAAAAACAAAATTAAATGTTTGTAAGTTATCAGATAATTACATATAGGAGATTTAAACAGAATTATATAAAAAGTGAAAATAAACAGCATAAAATGAAAAAAGGACATTAATAGGGTATGTAATCCTCCCTCATCTGTTTGCAGTTTACACCTTGGGACCATGCTTTCAATTAGGTGGTCAACCACTGCAGAATTAAGTAATAACCATTCTTGGAGAACAGTTTCCAGCTCAATAAGAGTGGCTAGAGATGGGAAACATGAAGATGCAGCAAGGCCGAGAGCATCCCAAAGATTTTCAATGGGATTAAGGTGAGGTGAATATGCTGGCCACACCATATGTGCAATCCCTTCTCTCTCCAGATAGCCATCGACGATGTCAGCTGTATGAGGAAGTACATTATCGTCCATTAAAACAAAAGTAGGGCCATCTATTGCAGCGTACAATCTTACCATTGGGTTCTAGGACTTCATCTCGTTACAGGACAGCCATCACAGAACCCCTTTTAAAGATGTACAAGTCGGTGCGGTACCCTAATTAAATCTCTGCCCACACCATAATGCTTCTGTCTTGGAATTCTTGATGTTTTGGGGCTGATTAAGTGTCCCTTGTTCACACCATATCCTTATACGTTTGTCACCTGGCTCCAGAGCAAATCTTGACTCATCAGTAAATATGACATTGTGCCAGTCACAGTTCAATTGACATGTTCCCAGCACCACTTTAATCTTGCCCCTCTTGATTGGACGGATAGACAAACACAAACTCGAAGTACCTGGGCATACAGTCCACTCATATATAATTTTTGGCATATAGTAGCTGTAGATATCACTTTACCAATATATGCTATAACCATAGATGTCACACGTGTGGAGGTCACTCTGCGATTCCACTTGGCTAAAATCGCAATATATCGATTTTCCATGGGTGTGTAAACCTTGGGCAACCGTTTGGTTTGTTTGTTGCTCAACGGTCATTTTTTGCACACGAGGGCTAATTAGACAAGGACCTACGGTTTAAAATGTATTACCAACCACTACAAACGTCCATGCAGAAGGTGGAATTCGAAATGTTGAACCAAAGGCAAGAACACTAACCATTCGGCTGCCAGCTTGGCCCTTGGGTGACCGGCTACGGGTCTTCGGACAATTGTCTGCGTCATTTGGAATTGTTTCCATAAACGTGAAATTACAGAATGATGAACACCAAAGAAAAGAGCAACATCTGAGATTGACTGTCCTGTTTCAATCTGCCTCACAGTACGCCAGGGCTCAGAGCCTTCCATTCTTCTTGTGGAAGTTATAGAAACACGTATGTCTTGAAAGCAAATTGTATGTAAGTTTTAAACACCTATCAGCACTGACATTCAGCTTCTAATTCTTCATAAAGCTGGTATCTTATAAGACTGCCCTTTTTGCATATTTCTTGACACGAAAGCACAATTGGTGGTTACCTAACATATTTGCATACTTCCATCTATCTCTACTGCGATTTGCATCCTCTTCAATTCTGACTGGTTTCGAGAAATTAGCATTTTCCTCTCCATAATTAATTTTTGGAAGTCAGCGTATATAAGGTTACAAGGTATTTTACTAATAATAAAACTAAGTTATTTATGAACCTGATGATTCGCGCTAGCTGTCCATTTCTCACATATCTTTTCTATATCATCTATCTCTATTTCTTATTGGATGTTGAATATTTTGTAAATTCACTCTATTGGGCAGTAACGCCATCTCTTGTTAGTAGAGTTATTATAGATCTGTTATACAATTCTTTTTTAAAATGTAATGATTAAATTTTGCTCCCGATATATAGTACATATCTTTATAATATGTATATATATATATCTTTATATTATATTATATACACATCTTTATTAAAGTTTTTTTTTAAATATTACTTAAAATAAACCATTGTTTTCATTTTTCATTATATAATGCTTTTATACAGTTTTTGCTTTTATTTGCATTTAAATTAATATTTATTAATTAATACCTTTTGCCATTTCAGATGATGCAAAAAATCTTGCGAAAGTGTTGAAGAACTTGGCAGAACGTGGACTTGTGTATGATTTTAACAGTTGGGGAAAAACCTCTTGAAGAATAAAAATGTATATGTTTGTGAAAAATCCTGTAAATGTATCTCATCATTAACAGTTAATACATTTACATCTGATGTTGGTATTAAAGTATTTTCATCTTCACTACTTGATTTTCCTTTTCAGTATTACATGTGCATGTGTATTAGCTGCTGTTCCTCACATTCTTTATGTGCATAATTTTATATTATGTAATTATAGGACAATAGTAAAGACAAATAAATTTATTTTTTATAATTAATAAATTTAAGTAAGGAAATGTAATTTTTGAAAAGAAATTTCAACTAAAAAAGTACAATATTTGCATACTCATATTTTTTTAAGATTAAAATTTAAAACTGTTATTTTTTCTTTAACAATACATATATTATGTAATTATACTGTTGCTTACAGCTTCTATTAATTTACCTTTAAATAAATATAAATTTATTCTTTTGTATTAAATAAAATTTAGCTATATTAAAAAAATAATAATATTTAGCATTTAAATTTATATACATACAATTTAATCTTGAACTTTATACAATTTCCCAACCTTTGAAAAAATTTGGTCAAAATTTAAAGCATTTATTTCATGATATTTAGGGGGATTATTTATGGGAAAAAATATTCATAATGGGTAAAGAATTGCTATTATATGCAGTTTTGTATGCTTTGATCAAGTCAGAAATGTCTTGGATGCTGCTTAGCATAAAAAAAATGAATTGTGCTTATAAATATTTTATGTCTTGATGAATATAAATGAAATTAGTTTTGTCTTTAAAATATTATTCAATTTCACATTCTTATATGATTTTGAACACAATTTAATGTTCCTTACCATTTTAAGATATTAACTAAATTTATTAAATGTGTGCCTGCTATTCAGAAATTAGATGAACTAAACTAAACTAAATTAGACTGTGTGACATGACAGCCTATGTGGGCCAAGGTCTACAGTGCCCATATCAGTTTTCATGACCAAGAGCCCTGAGTTGTGAAGCATTAGTTAAAGTTTGGTGGTCAGCCTAACGTGAAACCCCCAGTATTTAGTTCCCAAGCATGCTTGGTACTTAGTTTATTGACCCACTGAAGGGATGAAAGACTGAGTCGACCTTGCCATCCTAAGAATCGAACCTCGGACCTGTGCCTTGGATGTGTGAAACGCTGCCACTGGGTTTCTTGAAATTAGATCAAAAGATGATAAAATGGGTGAAGTGGTGTACATATTGCAATTCTATCTATTACAATGAATTCAAATGTATGTTCTTTAAAGTACTGATTTTGTTTACAAATCAGGACTAACATTTTGTGAATGGGATACTTGATGCTTGGCCACAATTGATTTATAGCAAATACCCATCCTCTTCTGGATGCAAGAAGTGCAAATTGATTTGGATTACATGTTCTTTATTTTCAGAAGTTGCTTATCCTTCAAAAAAATTGTTAGGCACCTAAAAGGGAGAAATATGAATAAAAAGGAGCATGGGGCATTTAGTATATTTTGATATTATTTTATAATTGAAACTGAGTATTTATTGTTAAACTTTTTTTTAGCCTAAATGTGATATACATCACTATCTTACTGTAAGTTTTCAATTGAATGCTATTCTAAGAGTGTTGTCTAAGCTGGCAGGTGAATGATTAGCATTTTGGTCTTTACTTCAACAGTTTGTGAGTTTGAATCCAACATTGGGCAGAATTCCCTCTTAACAATAGGTCCTAGTTTGTTTAGCTGTGTGTGGAAAACCATTGCGCAACAAACCAATCAAACATCTTAAGGTTTTGAATTTTTAAAACAACTGTAAAAAAGCATTTGTCATGTTTTAACTTTGGTATCAAAGCTTAGCTAGGTTGGTATTTAAAGCTTATACCATTTGTATCTGTTGATATTGATTCTTTTTAGCAATTTCTTTTTTTCTTTTTTTTTTCAGTTTGTGTTCTTTGAGATTTGCATGCTAACACAGTTACAGCTTAATAAAAGAACTATTGATCAAAAGAAATTGAAACTAAAAATTTATTATGACCATTTATATCTGTTGACATTGGGGCTATTTTTTGGAGATAATTTTTGTTTGTTTGTTTTTTTTCACTTTCTTTATGTTTTCAAGGTTTACATGCTGATATAGCTACAATTTAATGAAAGAACAACCGATTAATTTGCTCTAAAATTTGCAAACCAAAAATAAAGCTTTCTATCACGTTTGCAATTATCCCAAAACAAATCTATATTGATTGAAAACTAAGGGAAGTCAGTATTTGCTTATTAATGATATTTAATATTACTTAAATTTTGATAATAAGTAATTAAAAATATTTTTTTAAACATCAGATTTGATTTAAAATATTAATTCATCACTACTTAAAAATAAAATAAAAAATGAGTTTTTTCTTTCCTTGACTGTTTCACCATTGCTTCTGGAGCAAGGCTTATTGTGTAGTTCTGTGTTATAATAGACACCTTGCAGCTTGTTTGTTTACATTTTCTTGAAAAATTTTCAGAAAATTTTAAGAATTCTTGCAAATTATTGAAAGATATAGAAATTTAATATTAGTTATTTTACGAACAAGAACAATTAAAATCTAAATATTTTACAATATTTATTTTATGTTTATTAGATAAATTTTGTATCAAAACAAAGTAAACTAATTAATCTTAGTGTATCCCATTCAATTTTAATTTGATGTATTGCCAAATAAAACAATTACTTATTAAATATTATTTATTTCATGAATGTTTGTATTACAGTCAACCAATAATAACTTTCAATGATCAGTACCTAAAAATATGGGTATAGTGTGAGAAAAATATGATAGAATCTGTTGTACATTCTTCAAAATTATTTTTACCTATATTTATTTTTTAATCTATGAAAATAAAATTCTTATCGGTTATGGACATTCAATCCATGTAATTTTTGATTTTTTAGGCAAACAAGAACACTGTTTACTTCAAAAACAGAATAGCATGGTATTTTGCTCCCTTTTGAAATTTCCTTTTTTCCGTAATTGACATTAAGGGAAACGCCAAGACATTTTACAGTGGACGTGCTGCTAGTTTTTATGATGCACATACCAAGAAAATATACTTAATTATATAATCCTCTAAAAAAATTTAAAAAAAGGGGTAGGAAATTCGTAAGTTGAAAGAATTATACATTTTTATATTTAAAATATATGTAAATTTACATATTTTTAATTACTATTTTGTAAATAACATTAGTTTATGTTGACATTATGTTACCTCCTGTTTTATAAATAAGGGTGAAAGTTAAAATTCACATTTAGTTGAAAAATATCTGCTTAAAAAATATCATAAAAATCAACAATTTGATCCCATTACCAGAAAATTATAATACAATTTTTAATAATTTTAATGACTGAATTTTATTTAATTTAAAAAATGATATGCTATCATAACAATTCTCAAAGATTGAATGATTTGATAATAATTAAATCTCTATGTCACACTTGCTCATTTTTATAAGGATTTTGACTTTATTTATTTATTTTTTTGACTTACATTTATTTTATAAGAACTTATGAGAGCAAAATCTTTATCAAGTTAGTCTTTTTTTCTAAATTTATTCAAGTGTTTAAATTTATTAAATATTTATTACATTTGTTCATTATAGTCTGATTACTGTATATTATGAAAATAATTTTATATTATACTTTTCTATTCATAATTTTTCATAAGTGTTTAAGGTAAAGAAGAAAGCTCTTGTCATTTTTAATGATCCAAAAGAAAATGACCTGCAGAAAGTGTAGCCTATTGTTAGTCCTCGAAGTAATCACCATCCTGCACCTTCTGTCAGCTGTAAAACTTGTCGCAGTTTTGAACGCAAGGAAATCCGTGAGATCTAAGCCCAAACCTGCTGCATTAGTGAAGGATTTTTCACGACGAAGATTGTCGAGGGCATGGAAAGAGGTGGTCATCTGGTGGTGCAAGGTTAAGTAAATAGGGAGGCTGGCACTAAGTTTCCCATACTAGACGCTGTATGGTATTCCTCGGCACTGTAAGAAATGCAGCCTCGCGTTATCGACCCATAATAGTACACACTCGTGATTAACCAGTGCTGGCTCCTTCTGTTGCAATGTCTATTGTACATGTTCCAATTGCTCTGAGTACAGGTCCACACAGACCATTTGGCCTGTAGCTCATAGTGAACCATTAGTTCACCAGGCACCAGTTTCATCACATATGCACGTTCATTTACAGCATTCTCCTCAAAAGCTTGACATATTCAGCGACTTGATGCAGCATCCGATAATTCCACCTTGAAGTCACAAAGCAAACAACTCAGAAAGACCTTCTTCAACGGGTCCGTTTCTTTTCGCTTCTGTACTAGTCATGAAGGATGAATGTGCCCAGTGGACCTGCTTCTATAACTACTGATATTTCTACTATCAACTAACCCGTGTTTCAATCACTCATACATTAATTTTCATACTTATTCTTAATATCAACGCCAAAACGGTGGGAAATTTTTACATTTCTTTATACATTTAATTTTTATACGGACATTTAACTATATAAATAGCAACATGCGATCTACTAATTAAATTAATATAGTTAGAAATAATTTTTCTTAATATTTGATTTTATTTATTGTATTATTTATGATTATTATTTTAATCAATATTTAAAGCACTTTTCTGTGTGATTTCTCGCATTTTTTGAAGAGTGTATAAATAAATGCATCTTTCAATAAAATACTTATTTTTTGTAAGTTGGAGCTGTATGAAGTTTAGATTTTTGTTTACAAAAGTAAAAATTATTACTTCTATTATTAAAAAAATATTTACTAAAAATACATTTTAGAAGATATGTAGAAAAAATAAATTTTAAGCTATTACATATTTTTATTGTGTTTAATTTTTCTGTTCTGAAATTAAACAGCATGTGGCGCTAATGTATAAAACAATGTCTTAAGTGTTAATTCTATGAGTAAGTATTTGATTTATATTGCACTACTATTAAGTGAAAGAAATTGATTTATTGAATTATATAAAAACTATGTAACATCGTGACAATATATATTTTTTGAATAAATATAACATCCCTGGGAAGCAAATTAGAATTTAAATGAACTATACTCAATTTTTTCACTACGTAGCTTATAAATAATAACCATTGAAAGATAAGTGAAATTTCCGTGATGTTTTCTCCTCTTCCAGATGTGCCGCCGCTTCCATGGGTAGCTATTCGGTAAGATTGCTTTCATGGTGAGTGGAGTTTGTGCCATGAAAGCTAATTGGCGACCTCTACCATTGATTTAGATGAAATAATATTATGAGTCTATACTGTTACAAATTTGTTAACATTATTTGTGTTTATCCTATAATATGGCTGGTGGATCGGAAACACTAAAAAATTGCGCAATTTATCGCGTATTTTACCTAAAAAAATTAAATAAATAAAAAAAATAAACAGCATATCTAATAATTGGTGACTTGGAAAAGTGCATCACTGAAGCTACAAGACCAATATTAAGCGAGACTGACTAGAACCAAAGCTTCCTAGAAAGAGCCCCAATGCCGTGACGTCACGAGTGGGGTGCATTTCGAAACCACTGGAGCCGATACAGAAACGGCGAAATTTCAAGAGATAAATTAACTTAAGGCCTCTTGATAATTACTTATTAAAAAAATTCATTTAAAAATACGAATTAGATTGAGATACTTGTTTGTCGGAATGAATGATACAAACTTCTTGATTCATATGTTTTTAAACGAAAAATGTCCTACAGATATTATAAATCCTGAAGCGTTTGAAAATGTAAATTTCCTACACTAAGTTAGATGTGAATACTCTAAAAAATCGCTGAATTTGTATTTTTAATTTTAAAATACTTTATCCTCTGGTAAAAAAAAAGTATTGCATTTCCAACTATTTCTTTTTATATTAAAAATGCCAAAATATTGCATATATATCTTATAAGAATGAAAAAATTTTAAACAGAAGCCTTGAAAATATTTTCTATATTTTGTTGATTTTATAATGATGATCAATGAATGAATAAATCTATAAATTATAATCCATTTTCAAATTTAAAATGCATAACTAATTTGTAGCTTGAAATAAAATGTAAAAAATTAATATTTACATTATCCATCCATGAAATTTTATACATCATATTTTAGAATCATGTTAAATAAGTACAACTTAATAGTCTTATGAAAATATGTTTTAGAATACATATAATCCAATGGAGGAATATTAAGTTAAGGTAAATAATTAAGAAATTATAAATAAATACAAATTTACATAAATTTAGGAAATGTAATTTTTAAATGTTACATATTTAATTAAAAAAAATATTTTCATTTTATTAGAAAACATTTAATGTATTTAAATGTGTGTATTTGATATCAAATATAATAATAAGTTAACAAAATAATCCAAAGACAGAAAAAATTATCTTTATTGTAAGAAAAATATAAATAGCAAAGATAGCATTTTTATATAATCAAACCAATTATGAATATATGACATACTTCTTAAAAAATTAAACAAATTGAGAAACTGAAATAATATAACTTGCATTTAAATATAAAATTTGAAACAATCATTCTTTTAGGATAAAATGCACAGTTCCTTGTATTCTTGATTATGATAGTAGAACACATAACTCAATAATAGTAAAAAAAAAGTCAGAAAAACATTTAAATTAGATTTGTCTCTAAACATATGTAAAGTATTAACATATTAGTTTATCAAAATTTGTAGTTTTTAACAAATTAGATTTATAAAGTGTGAAATTAATATATATTACACAATTGCGCTAAATAGTAGAGAAGCGTACAGAGGGTAAAATGCGCCAAGAATGCGATAAAGTGCGCTAAACTGGTTTATCGGTTCGGATTACGTAGATATGACGTTTTCGTTTTACATGCGCGTTTTGTATGTAACCCTTGAAACTATTACAGAATAATCTTGAAGCATTGAGTTTCGATTTTTGGTGTTTTTGTGTTGCTTCGAAAATTAATAAGTATGGATGAGGATATATTGACTTCACGTTTTCGCGGAGTAAGTATGGAGAAATGATCATCAGGAAAACATAATAGAAGGTTTTTTAGATGCGATAAAAATGGTGTATTCGCCGAAAAGTAACGATTCGGAGAGCGATGAATATTAGGTGAGTAATTTTATTTTTCATTACAATTTTAATCATATACTTAGGCCATAAGTAGATGAATGTTTAAGTTGTGTGGATTGCGCTTTTCATGTTAGTGTTAAAATGTGCCGCGTATTTAAATTTCTTTAATGTGGGCGTAACTGCTCGTTATATTAAAATTCGAATTTAAACAAAAAATGAAATTTGTTAATGTTTGGAATTTAGCTTTATTGCTCGGTTGCCACTGTAGTAGGTAGGGCTACACTAATGTTTTTTTCAATGTGGGCGCCATTGCTCGGTATATTAAAAATTTTCTTTCTATTTATTAGACTTTTAAAACTTCTACAGTATTTAGTTATAATGAAATATTCATATTTTTAACATTTGGAATTCGGAAAAACGTGCGATTTCAAAGCTCAAGTTCGAACGCGATCGTTATTGGTTGACGGCTATCGCGCGTAGTGACGTAATTTAGGTTGGCGACAGAGCTGTAGAATGCTTGGCGTGAAAATTTTAAATCGCGCCAATCCCGTACTGGCCTGTCGTCATTTACCCACAATTGTTTTAGTTTATAAAATTACAAAGATTGGTTTTAGTAGAATAAAAATGTTACATTTTACTTTTTAATCGTATTTAATTTTTTATTAGATACTTTCTTAAGTTGTAATTTATCATTTTTAACTTTTGTGCAGTTATTTAGTAATATATTGCTCATAACTTTTATACATAATATTAAATTTCTTACCGATTTATCGCATGTACAAAACACCTCCAAAATCTACATTATCATCCTAAAGTTTTTCTTCTATTAGTCAACAGAGTAAGTACCATTGATTAAACATAAAAATTCATTTTCATAAGTATTATTAACACATGTTTGAAAAATTTTGAACGTAGTTATACAGATTACAAGTGTAGGATTGCTAGGCCACAAAAGTCCACCACAATCAAGTGTTGACATTCAACTCTTAATGCTTTCATCAACATCTAAAAATAAGTCTTTATCAACAGTTTATTTTTACATATAACACAAGATTCAGATGCTACTCTAGCTACGTTACCGGCACTATAAAGTATAACTTTTAAATTGCTATTAATGACTTCAACAATTTCCGATAAAATAATAACATCTAAAAATATTCTGAAGAAAAGTTACTTTCTTGTTCTTCATTATCATTATCCCTTTTATAATTTTCTAAAAACATTTTTATTTCAAAATTCCCTAATTTTGCGGATTTCAAAATCATTAAGCTAAGTAGCTTCAATTTCCTTTCAGACTCCAAGATTTGAATAATAGATATGTGATAGTTCCCACTACTCATTAACCTATACTGCCCAAAACGTGTTTCAAGGTTGTCGGTTTGGAATTTTCCTAAAACCACGTATTTAACATTTACGTTATCAAACATGTACTTGGTGAATATTATTGTACCGAGCTTCGGGATTCGTGTGGATTGAGACTTGAATAAAGCAACCACTCAATGAACACAAGACTTTTATTCGTAAAAATCCCATTAGAAATACCAGCTGTATCAATCACAATTATACAGCTACAATTCGTCAGATACAATAAGTAACAGCTTCCGATCACAGGTCTCAAATACCTCAGACAGAGAACAACTTCTCTAGACTAGCAGTCACGACAAATCGTCTTCACTCACTGACTGCCTTCACAAAACTTACTATGTCGGGCAGCGGTATTTATACCTGGCTTGGCGTGGAAATCTACTAATTTCGCCAAGGTTCTGGAAGATTCTAGGCTATATCGGTAAATATTGGTCCTTGAGCTTAGGTAATGGATGTTTCTAAAAGTATCTATTTCTCGCCAAAAACTTCGACAACTGTTGGCAACTTTTCTCGCCAAAACATTGCCAAGTCACCAAATCATTAGAAAATCCGCTTTTAACGTACAACACGTCTAAATACCAAAATTTTTGCCCAAAATATGAGTATTTCCGATTTGTCTGAGATATTTAAGACATATACAATAATTAGTTATAAATTTGTAACATTGCCCCCTCTCAAGGATTGCACGTCCCGGGCAGTACAATCCCCTGATAGGAGGACAAATTTAATATAAAAGAATTTACATTTTAAGAGGATACAGAACACACTACATACACAAACAAATAAAAATATTGTACATAGAAAATAAATAAAATTATCTAAACTATTTACAAAGAGACTATGGTATTCTAATTTTTAGTTTGCATGACGATAAGGAGCTAGTCTATCATAATGTACTACCTTTGGTTATGAAGATGATGATTTCCTTCTACGAACCACGACGTCATTCAGTCTTTTTAGGACTGTGTAGGGATCTTCCCTACACAGTCCTAAAAAGTTGTAGAAGTTGGCTTGCAAATTTGGAGAAAGTCCTTTACGTCGAATCGGGTTCCACAACCAAACTTCTTCATCTTCCTGAAATTCATGTCCTGTCGCTCTTGTGTCATACCTTGGCTTCCTTCTTTCGGTGGTCAGGTTGCTTCGGTCTCGAGCGAAGTTACGGACATCTTCAAGACGTGCTTGAAGGTCTGGAAGGTATTCCTCTGGCGGTGAAAATGTATCCGGTGGACGACCAAACTGAAGATCACAAGGGAGACGAAGTTCGCGACTAACGAGCATTTATGAAGTTATATATCCGGTAGTCTCATGGACAGCACTGCGATATGCAAGGAGAAATAGCGGTAGCTTCAAGTCCCAATCTTGCTGATTTCTGGAAACCATAAGTGAGAGATTATTTAAGATGGTTCGGTTAAACCTCTCTACCATGCCGTCTGATTAATGGCATGGTCGGCGTCTTGTCTATCCCGAGAATTCAACACATTCCTTTAAACACAGCAGAGGTGAAATTTGTCCCTTGATCTGAATGAATTTGTAAGGGTGCGCCGAATCTGGAAACCCATTGCTGCACTAGATCCTCGGCTACTGTAGTCGCTTCTTGATCAGGGATTGCAAACGCTTCAGGCTACTTAGTAAAGTAGTCTATGACAACTAGGATGTATTTGTTGCCGTTTGAAGATCGTAGTAAAGGACCCAAAATCTCCAATGCTATCCGCTTAAAAGGTACTCCTACATTATACCGCTACAACCTTCCTCAACTACGTTTCTTTGGTCCTTTACGTGCCGCACAGTCATCACAAGATTGGCATCATTTCTCTATATCTTGTCTAGTTTTGCTCGAATAGAAGCGTTCTCGAACTTTCTGTATAGAGTTTTCATTACTCTGAAGTGGCCTCCAGTTAAGCTACTATGCAATTCTTTCAAAACATCTGAAATTCTTGATTTTGGAAGAACAATTGCCATTTAAAATTACGTACATCATCGGACTCCCATTTTCAGTATAACTCGCCATTTGTAATATGGAGTGAGTCCCAAAAAATCAATATTGTTTAGTAGCAGGACTGTAGGTGGTGATATCCTGCCAACTTGGTCTCATACTGGAAGATTCTTTTAATTCAAAAATTGGATTTATATATGGGTCTTCTTTTTGGGCTTCTCTAATTCCTGCATCATTCCATGGGTCTGGTTTTGATGGTGATGAAACAATAACTTGGTGTACCGAAGGATTTACTAACTGAAAGTTCTTCTCTACTCTAGAACAATATCGGCAGCTTCCATTGCGAGGTCTCCTTGTTAAAGCATTAACATTTCCTTGAAGAGTGCCTTTGCGATGACGTATTTCAAAGTCAAACTCCTGAATTCGTTGAATCCATCAGACTACCTGTTCTTCTGGATTTTTTAAATTTAAAAGCCATGTTAAGGACGCGTGGTATTTCTGGAGCAAGAATTTTCTTCCATAGAGATAATGGTGGAAATGCTTTATGGCTTAAACGATTGCTAGCAATTCCTTCCTGGTTGCACAATAATTTCGCTCCGGTTTCGACAGACCTTTACTCCAATAAGCAATGACATATTTTTTATCATAAATTTCCTGTGACAAAACAGCTCCGATATTTCTGTTGCTGGCATCTTTGTCTAAAATAAATAATTTTCCGGCTGGGGATATGCAGGAACGGGCGAAAATGTCAACGTCTCCTTCAGTTGTTTAAAAGCTTTCTCACATTCATCTATCTATAGAAATCTCTGTTTAACTTCTGTCAACTTGTGAAGGTGTTTGGCAATACTTGAAAAACCTTTAACAAATTTCCTGTAATACGTGCATAGTCAAAGAAAACTTCCTAATTTGTGGACATCTTGTGGACGACTCTAGTCCTTAACTGCAGAGATCTTTTCAGGATCTGTTCTGACACCTTCAGCAGATATAATGTGTCCCAGGTAGCTTACTTCATATCGAAATAAATTACATTTGAAAGGATTCAGCTTCAGGTTGGCCATTTTTAATTTCTTCAGCACCTTTCGGATGTTTTTTAGATGGTCTTCGAATGTGCGCCCTACTATGATGATATCGTCCAAATATACCAAACAGGCTTCGTAGGAAAGTCCTCGTAATACTGTCTCCATCAGGCGTTCAAACGTTGCAAGTGCATTGCAAAGCCCAAATGGCATAACCTTGAACTGCCAAAGTCCTTGTCCTGTGGTGAACGCAGTATTTTCTCGATCCTCAGGATGTATCTCTACTTGCCATTAACCACTCTTGAGATCCAAATTCGAAGACCATTGATTTCCGGATAAAGCATCAAATGTATCGTCAATCCTAGGAAGAGGGTAACTATCTTTTTTAGATAGAATCGGGTATCGGGAATCGGTATTTCGCAGAATCGGGTAAAACCATCTTGCTTCCGAACTAAAACAATAGGTGAAGCCCAAGGACTCTCTATTGGCTCAATCATGCCATTCTGCTGCATTTCCATCAGAAGATTATCCACATGTTCTTGTTTAGCGAATGGTAGTCTTCTCGGATGTTGTTTAATGGATGGGTGATTTCCTGTATCGATTCGGAGCTGCGTTATTTTGGTTCAACCAACATCATCTGATTTCTTGGAAAAAAGATCTCCGAATTCTAATAATAGATTTCTTGCAGCATTCTTCTGTTTATCATCTAACTATGAATTCTGAAGGAATTCATTAATTAGAGTGTCAGGAGGCTCAGATAGTGTGGCTTGACAATTTCTGTTAATACAGGTCACTGGAGTACAAGTCGACACCACTTCTCCTTCTTTTATTAGTTTTGCCTTATCGCTTAGATTAGCAAATTTTACCGGGATTACATTTCGTAAAAGTTCGACGAGTGAAGAAGTCACAAGTATTCCTTTAACGATATTGTCAGAATCTGGATCCGTAATGAAAATCAATCCGTAATGAAAATTATTATCTTCGGAAAGCTCCGTAAACTATCGTCTCAGTTCTTGGTGGTAATGTTGTTTCACTCTTTGCAGTTATATGATGGACTGTTTTAATATCTGAATATTTCGTCTCAAAAATCCCTATGTCTTCAGAACACGAGTGTAGTTCATGATTTTTAAAATCAAACTTAAAATAGTTTTCTGTGAGGAAATCCAATCCGAGAATAAATTCGTCATTTATTTCAGCGACATATGGCATATGATGGTACACGGCATTACCAAATACAGTGTTTGGATTGACTTTTCCATGAACTTTAATCTTATCACCAGTCACAGTTTGGAGGTTAAAGCAGGGTGGCGTCCAGATGAGTTTCTCACCAAGTTTGCGAGCCAGATCTGTCCTAATGTTGGCTACGTAGGCTCCAGTATCGATTATCATTCTGCAGAGAACTTCGTTCACATGTCCCTTGATGTTGGAGAATTCTTCTTTAACAGTTACAATGTCCTTCTTAAGTACCTTTTTGAGCTCCTCCTGTCCAGATTTTATCTCTTTTGTCATCTCGGTTTTAATCTCTACTTGTCCAGCTTTCATCTCTTCTTGTCCAGATTTCATCTCTTCTTGTCCAGATTTCATCTCCTCCTGTCCAGCTTTCATCTCAGCCGTCTTCTCCGCTAATTTTTCGAGAAGACGTTTCATTAAATCTATAACCATTTTTCTTGTATCACGCTGCATCAATTCTTCAACCCCGCTTCTGACATCAGTTGTACCAAGCTTCGGGGTTCTCGTGGATTGAGAGTTGAATAAGGCAAACACTCAATGAACACAAGATTTTTATTCGTAAAAATCCCACTAGAAATACCAGCTGTATCAATCACAATTATACAGCTACAATTCGTCAGATACAATAAGTAACAGCTTCCAATCATAGGTCACAAATACCTCAGACAGAGAACAGCTTCTCTAAACTAGCAGTCATGACTATTTGTCTTCACTCACTGTCCTTACAAAAATAACTGTCTTTACAAAAACTCCTGCTTCTATGTCGATCTGCGGTATTTATACCTGACTTGGCGGGGAATTATGCCAATTTCGCCAAGGTTTTGGAAATATTGGTCCTAGAACTTAGGTAATGGATGTTTCCAAATATATCTATTTCTCGCATATCACCAAAAGTCTTGCCAACTGTCGCCAAGTTTTTTCGCAAAAACATCGCCAAGTCACCAAATCATTAGAAAACCCGCTTTTAACGCATAACACTTCTAAATACCGCAATTTTTGCAAAAAATGTGAGTATTTCCGTTCTGCCTTAGATATTTTAAGACAAATACAATAATTATTTATAATTTATAACAATATATGTTTGACATCATTAATAAAAATTGCGATTTTTACTCCCTGGAGCAAATTTTGAAAAAGAACCTATTTACAAAAAACAATGCCTAGGCATCTGATCTTGGGGAATATTACACCAATCATCAAACAATGCTCTCTGAAGTTCCGGTAGAAATGTGGTACGGGTTTGAAGCAATTTGTCGGCCAAGCATGTCCCAAGCATGCTCAATTGGATTCAAGTCCGGTAAGTATGCTGACCAGCACATACGGGTGATATCCTCCGATTGAAGGCATTCGTATACAATGTTTGCATGGTGAGGACGGGCGTTGTCTTCCATAAACAGAAATTTTGCACGAATGGCGCTCCGGAACAAACGTACATGTTGTTCCTGAATGACATCCCAATAGACGTGGTCTGTCATGGTTACATTTGGAACATGCAGATTAGTTCTGGAACTCAGAATAATTATTCCCAAAACGAGCAATCCTGCACCACCGTAACGGTGTCGTTCAATGGTGTTATCTTGGTGGTAACGGATACTTGGCCCTCTCCATATGAAATTCCGGCAGAAATCAGACTGAAAGTGAAATCTGGACAAGTCAAAAAACATCACACAAGACCACTATTTCGGTGTCTACCATGCTCTCTACTCCAAGCTAACCACGGGCGGCAGTGAGTTGTGGTAAGTGGGAAACATCTGACAGGCCTATGAGCATATAGACCAATATGCCCTAAGTGTCTGTACACGGTCTGCTTGAAATTGTCGTACCGGTAGCTGAAAAGAGTGGACGAGATAGGTCTGATGCTGTACTCCATCTGTTTCTTTTGGCAGTTAACTGCCAAATACCGGTCCTCATTCGGCGTAGTAACTTTGGGGTGACTTGTGGTGTAACGTTTACTCACATTGCCATCATTTTGGAACCGTTGCCAAAGCCTGGAGATGACACTCTGGGCGATTCCAAGTTCCTCGGATGCTTCCAGATGAGTACGTCCACATTCCAGACGGCCGACAATTCTACCACATAAAACATCATTCAAATGCTTCCTTTGTGCCATAACTAGGCGGTTATTGCACTGAAAGGCTTTTAAAGCGCTTGTGAGCAATATTACTTCTTTGCAACCATTTCTTATATACCCCTCTCTTACACCGTTGTCATTGTTACGTTTTATCGTGCCTTCTGGTGGTTTCTTGTAATTCGCATATTATTCTTCAAGATGTGTGTGATAATTCCATACATGTGAAATTTTTATTTCAGTGTTCAATGTGTGTGTGATTCTGAATTATCCTTAATTTATGGACATGAGTGTAAAAAAGGATTCATTGTTAATTGACGTAAATATATTAGAAGCAATTAAGTATAATTATTGTGAAAAACTATCCATGCTATTTATTTTCTAACTTTGAATTTCCTTTCTGCTGATATTGACCATAAGATCTTAAATGTACTGTTTTGGGTGAAGGAGATGGATTTGTCGTAAAATAAATCTTAATTGACTATGAAATCAAGGGCCGTTATAGGAATTAAAATGTCCAGACAGTTTTTTGAAGCTATTGTGTCTCCTGTAAAAGAAAGAAATGTGAAAGTTAGAAAAATGGAGTAAAATCAAGCTTAAGTCAAAATCAAAATTTATTCATTTTATAAGCGAATATTAAATAAATATAAATTTCTGAGAGAAATAGTGCAAAGATATAATAAATCTCGCTTCCTTTTTCGTTGTTGATGATTTTGGAAATTATTATATAATTTTTAAGTAAAAGCGAATTTTAACCTTAAGTCAAGAATTTAGATCATTTAATATTTTTAAAATAAACAACTCAAACAATAAATATTTGCTACATTTTGAGTGCTTCCTTATTATATTTAGGCCTGAACTTATTGGGTGATCTTAAGATTACGTTAAAATATCAGGAGTGATTTCGTTTACTTGTTGAGACGTTATAACAATAAAACTGACATATTTCTGCCATATTTCTTGGAGAAGTGTTAGCGAATTTATTACCAATATTTTAGCTATAAATTTCAATTCTTTAGCTATTATATACCTAAAGCAACTCTAATTATTTATTTTTATAGATAGAATTTTTTGAGTATACTTACAGCGAGACTCAAATCCAGGTACTCATCGGCAATCCACCCTTTGAATGGCTGAATGACGTCATAATTATAAACAGCATAAAATTATATTTTATATCAGATGATTTTCTTCAAAACATTTTGTAAAATGAGAAATATATTTTCCTTCTCGTGATATATTGTACTATTCCTTATAATTAATGAATACATTCTATAAAGTATTATGCAAATGGCGGAACATGAAACATAAATCTGAGAAACATATAAGAATAATTTTTGATAAAAGGTGCAGCACTATTTAAAATATTCACATATGGCTGTTAATTGAAAAACGAAATTATATTTAATTACTATATTTCAGCCTCCTTTTTCTCCAAATCATTTCTTTTTTCAGAAACCTAAATCTCTATCCACTTAATAAATTTTACAAAAAAACTTAACTATGGAAATTTATCTGTAATGATGCAAACTAAATAAAATTCCTTACCATTAACAGAAATTTTTTGTTTAAGACAAATTTCTATTTTCATTCCTCTGAATAGAAAGTTTGCGAAGTTGCGTAAAACGATAAAGTTAAAATTAAATTATTTTGATTTGAATTTTATGGTGAAAATGTTTGTCATATTTATATATCACAGCTTATATATTAAATATTTTTTTAATTATTTTGAATTATATTAAATTGGATAACATCTTCATAATAATTTCTATTTGAGTGACATCATTCGTAAATAGCTTAGGATTTCTTAGTGTGAGCTGAACTCTTCAGTTGCAGTAGAACTCCAATTTATCCCAATCGTTTCAGGAAAATAAATTAGATTGAAGAGGAGATGGAAAACCATAAAGCTCAAGAAAAGGAAAGGTAAGAGAAGATGAAAGACGTGTCACTTGAAGAATTTAAAAAACATTATTTTTGAAAATACCTGGATAATCATAAGTTAGCGATGAAGATACAAAAGAATGGATTATGAATGAGACCCTTAGAATTCAAATTGCAAATGGCGATAAACTTATTTAAGGTGTCGATGAAGAAGATGACGATTTAATGTCCACGTTGAAGCTGACCAGGACCATCAGCCGCATTTGCAGGCTTTGAAATTCCTTTGAAGTGGGTGGAGCGTCAGTCCGCGTGTGACCACCTGCCAAGTGGATGAAGGCAGTGGAACTTTAAGTAAGGCAAGTTATTACTTGCTGAACATCTCTGACCGAGATGTTCAGCAAGTAATAACTTTCATTTACAGCACTGTACAGTATCCGACATACGGCGGCAGTAGTGTCCACCATTTTTAATCAGGTTGCCTTTAAAAGTTCTTTCATTTTTAACTTTCAATAAAATAGGCTCCTTTTTCGAAAAAAAAAAAAAAAAAAAAAAAAAAAAAAAACAAAACCAGTTATCCGAACACTTCAGTCATATTATATACATATTAAAAAATATCCTTTGGAAAACCTTATTTTTGAAAAAGTAAGTACTTATTAGAATTGAGCTTCAAATTAAAATGTATGTATATCTTATTTTTAACTTTCTAAAGTGTATATACTTTCCTAATTGTAATGATACGCAAGGTTTGTAAATACATTTCACACCAATGTTTGTAAATAATTCCTTCACTCAGTAATTTTATTAAATTATTCATGTACAATTATTAATTTTAATGTTTTTAAATGAAAAGTTATGGCAAAGTGAAAGAAAATTATTTAGAGGGATTTCCTCATGAAAAACTCACTGAATGATATTGAAAAACTCTAGTATGTGTTTTAAAAGAAATTTAAAGAAAATAATTATTAATGTAGCTTTTCACATGTATTGAAATTTCTTACTTAAAAGTAATATAATTTAATATTCATTCCTTTCAATAGTATAAAGAGTGTCTAGGCAGAGATCTCTTCACTCATTGAAGAATATAAGCAATGTTTATTGAATTCTTTATAAAATACAAACGTTTTCTACATAAAAAAACTGAAATTTAAAAATCTTTATAAAGAAAAAACTACTTATAAAAGAGTCTTTGATACGCTGCCTTGTCAGTATACTTATATTAGTTATAATGAATGTTACACGTGATGTTCAGTGAAGAGCATTCTTTTTGTTCTATTATAGAGTTCTTGGAATAGAGTTATAACTAATATATTTTTCTCATCTGTTTTCTGCTAAAATTGCTCATATTTATCTAAGGTTGTAGGTCTTATAGACTGCTATGTGTATACCGAGGCCATTCGGAACATTTTGGGTTCTCAAATTTCATATAGGATATAATCTCATTATAATGTATTTGTTGAGGTTTTTATAATGTAGCATTACAATCTGTTCATCCAAATCAGGATTGCTATTCAATGCGCTCCCCGATGCCTCCAATTCAGATAACTTAGTTGAGTTATAAAATTCATATGTTAATACTATTCAAATGGCATTCTGGAAATTAAATATTTATCATTATCAGTTTTCTTTTCTATAATCAATATTGCTCTTCATTGAATTTTTTATTGCTGGCAGAAGGAATTGGAAGAATAGGGGATGAAGGTACTATTGATGAACGATAAACTACATTGCTGTAAATTAAATAAACTGTTTTGATGATAAGTTGATTGAAGAATGAGCCGGACAGTGGATGAAGTTATCTGAGTGGAAACAATGAATCTATCGCCGGTTTTCTGAGTTTCAGAGATAGGGCGAGATTTCTTCACAGATTTTCACGGGGTACTGAAATCTTGAAATTTTTTTAGTGTAACTCCAAAATTTCTTATTTTGTTTTATTTCATTAATTTATTTTTTTATGGATATCGATAACAACTTGTTTTAAAGTATTGCTTTATAATTAGAAGACTTCGTAGGTTTGCCGTAAAATAAATTTTCTCTAGACTTGAAATTTGAGAAAAATGACGGGAAATACTAAGCAAAATTAAAGAACCCAGATGGTTTTTTGAGCATCGTTACTCAGAGTGGTGCTCATCATTGTGGAAGGCACTGTGGGCCAATACAACTAGACATTTTTTATTGCAGATCATGTCAACCCCATAGGAACATTGTATTTCCTCAGGGATTGCATCTACCAGCAAGACAATACGAACCCCTCAGGGGGTTTACCTTCTTTAGGTAAACACGGGTGTCACAATCCCGAGGTACCCTAGTGATCTGTCCTCTTCTTTATTTTCTTCTCTCTTCTACTCTTCTGCTTTTTCTTCATTTTTCCCTCGTTGTGATTGCCTCGTAAGTGGTTGAGGGCTCCCCTTGAGTAGCTTTCGCCGCTCTGTTGCTATTAGCTCCTCTTGAGGATTAAATCACCCACGTGTTTGCCGTGCGTGGAGACCCGTGTCTCTGGAAAGGAGAGTCCTGGTAATTGAAGCCCCAAGAGACCAACACATTGCTTTGGCCTCTGCTTCAGGTAAACGGGAGGTGTGTTGTGGTCCTCAGCACATCAATCGGCTATATGGATCAAGCGATCGGTACATCTACTATATGACTCGTTAAGGGTGGAGGCCATCTCAGGGATGTACTGTGAGCGTATAGGAGCTGGCTAGCACTGGTGCAGCTGGTATGCATCCCCTTGTTGGACTCGGTGGTGGGTGGTGCCGTCAGGTCCCAAATTTTCCATGTTTACTATAGAAACGACAATTTTCTCTTCTCTCCCACGGGAGCAAACTTTGACATTATTGAAAGCAAAATTTTATATTTTTAAACGGAAAGAGGGTACATTCGATAATGTATCCCCTTTCCTAATCCAAAAAGCAATAGCTGGCAAATCGGTGAAGAGCATCCGAAAATTTCTATGCTAGAAGTAAGATCTTATGCTAGAAGTTACTTCAGAAGCATAAGCTACTCTGATAAGCAGCATGAACATGCTTGCTAACCTTAAGGTGTCCGTCCAACCTCATATTAATCTTAACTTTTCACGTGGTGTGGTGTCCGCCAAGGATTTGTTAAATACGCCTGCGGACGGGATCTTAGAAAATCTCAAAGAACAAAAGGTCTGTGCTGTAAAACGCATGTCAGACGCGATGGGCAAGTCATCAATACTAAACATCTCGTACTGACATTGCGACGCCAGACCTACCGCAGCATATTAAAGCTGCGTATATGCATCTATCCGTCAGGCCATTCATTCCAAATCCTTTGCGTTGTTTCCAGTGCCAGAGATTTGGTCACTCCAAAGCGGCTTGCAGGGGCAAACTGACTCCATGGTTTGCGTTCTTATCATGATGACATCAAGTCTATAATTTCATCATACAACCCTGCATGTGTTGCCCTTCAGGAGACATTCCTGAAGTCGAGCAATAACTTTTCAATGCGAGGGCTTACATGATCTAGAAAAGACTGTGGTGATGATGGTGCATTGTCTGGAAATGCTTGTATATCAACATCTAATATTTACCCCAGCACTGTCCATCCATTAAATACTACTCTAGAGGCAGTTGCTGTAAGAATTCATACTACATGCTTATTAACTGTCTGTAGTTTATATCTATCACCACATGATGTCATCCGCCAAGAGGAACTGGATACATTAATAGATCAGCTGCCAACACCATTTCTACTGTTGGGTGGCTTTAACGGCCATAGTTCTTTGTGGGGAAATGATAATATTAATTCTCGCGGTCAGCAGATAGAGCGTTTTATTTCAGATAACAATCTTTGTCTACTTAATACCGATGAGAAAACATATTTCCATGTACCCACGAGAACATTTCATTCTCTCGATCTTGCCATTTGTTCTCCATTTCTTCTGCCATTGTTAAATTTAAATGTAGGAAATGATCTGCATAATAGCGATCATTTTCCTCTGGTCATCTAGACTGGAGGTAGTAGTGTAAGACAACACTTACCTACTTACGTGTACAGTCGGGCAGATTGGACATTATTTACGCAATTGGTAGTTGTTGATGATGAAATGGTTTTGATCGAAGATATTGCTGTTGTAAAGTCACCGAAACAATTAAGAATGCAGCTGATGCATCAATACCTAAAAGTTCCTCCATACCACACAGGCATTGCAAACCTTGGTGGAATAAAGAATGCCAAGAGACATATAAAACAGAGGAAGTTATGAGGGCTATTCAGGAGATACCCCACAGCGGAAAATCTTATCGCCATTAAGAGAGCAAAAGCATTAGCTCGCAGAGCTCGTCTTCGAAGTCAAAAGGAATCTTGGTCTCGCTATGTATCATCAATAACTTCTTCCACATCCAGTAAACAGTTGTGGAGAAGAGTAAAAGCAGTTAATGGAATCTATAGGGAATTCTCAATTCCTGTATTAAAATCCGGAACTGCTGTGTGTTCTTCTCCTAAGGGCATCGCTAACGTTCTTGGTGAAACTTTTGCTAGCGTCTCGAGCAACGACTCTTACAGTTTTTTGTTTTTAAGGACTAAGATTCGCGCTGAGCGAACACCAATTTGTTTCAAACATGGACAAGCTTTTCCGTACAACTGTGAATTTCGGATGTTGGAATTGAAAAGAGCTTTACAGCAGGCCAATGGTACTAGCCTGATAAAATCAGCTATCAAATGTTTCGCCATTTAAGTCCAGATTCCCTGTTGAACATTCTGTTTTTGTTCAACAGGATCTGGACTTAAAATAAATTCCCAATACTTTGGAGCTAAGCAATAGTGATTCCGATCCTTAAGGCTGGTAAGGATCCTTTTGTTCCTTCACATTATCGACTAATAGCTCTGACGAGTTGCTTATGTAAGACTCTTGAACGTATGGTCAACGCCTGTCTCGTATATGTCTTAGAAATAAATAAACATTCATTTTAATCAGAGTGGCTTCCTTAAAGGAAGATCCATTCTTGATAATATTACTCTTCTGGAAACGCAGATCCGCAATGATTTGTGCGGAGGAATCATCTGGTTTCCATTTTCTTCGACGTAGAGAAGGCTTACGACCGTATATGGCGTTATGGAATTCTCCGTAGGATGTACGATTTTGGCTTTAGGGGTAATTTGCCGATATTTATCCAAAATTTTTTACGCTCCCGTGGTGTTAAAGTTCGTATTGGTTCTCTTTTGTCCAATACTTTCAACCAACTTGAAGGTGTTCCTCAGGGAAGTATTTTAAGTGTCATCCTTTTTAATCTTCATATAAGTAGCATACTTCATCAACTTTCATCATCTGTGCATGGTACATTGTATGTTGATGACCTGCAAATATCTTGTGAAGGGTCAAACATGCGTTTAATTGAGAGACAACTACAAACATCTGTTAATAAATTAGCTGCATGGTGTGCTGAGAATGGCCATACACTTTCTCCTAGCAAGATCAAATGTGTCCATTTCTGCAGGAAGACTAGCCTCCACTACGATCCTGTTATTTGTATAAACAATACACCTATACTAATTGTCAGTCAGATAAAATTCCTCGCAGTGATATTTGACCATAAATTAACCTTTCTTCCGCATGTTTTACATTTGCGGAAGAAGTGCGAGCGATCACTCAATATCCTCAAGGTGCTTTCTAATACATCTTGGGGTGCTCATCGCACGTCACTCCTCCGAGTTTACCAATCATTAATTTTATCTCTACTTGACTATGGTTGTGTTGTTTACGGATCCGCTAGATCTTCTGTTCTACGCAGACTGGACGCTGTCCATCATTCTTCTCTGAGAATATGTTCAGGCGCATTCCGCACATCACCCGTCCATAGTCTTTATGCAATATGCCAACAATTGCCTTTAGAAACGCGACGTATGCAGCTGTCTCTCAATTGCTATTGTAAAATTATGTCTGACCCTCATCATCCATTATATTCTTCTGCTCTTACTCCTACTCTGAAGAGGATATAGGATGCTAGCATCCCACCCTTCCTCACTCGAACAAAAAATCATTTATCCTTGTTTGACCTATGTGATGTCCGTTTTATTAAAACGGACATATTAGCACATCCACCTTGGTATGATCCACAAATATTGATAATTAATCCCTTTGCCAACTGTAGAAAATCGGTCACAACCTCTGCAATTTTCCAACAGCTCTATTATTCACATCGCTGTCAGTATTCTTCCTACACGCCAATATTCACGGATGGTCCAAAAACTGCCAGACATGTCGGCTGTGGTATTTTTATGAACAATAATACACATAATTACAGCCTTCCTGCTCCATCTTTACAGCTGAAGCTACTGCAATTTATAAAGCGCTTCAGCTCGTGAGTATTGTAAATTCTCATTCCTTTTGCGTGTATACTGACAGCTTGAGTGTATTGGAAGCATTGGAAAATTCGAATATTCACTGTCATCCGATTGTGTCCAAGATTTTCCAAATATTGGATTCCCTTGCTGGCAAGGGGTATGATATCAAATTTTGTTGGATCCCAGGTCACGTAGGTCTCGAGGGAAATGAAAAGGCAGATGCGGCTGCTAAAGCAGCATCAATTCTAATGCCATCATCCATCCCCTTTTCAGATGTGAGGAAGTGTGTTAAAAATCTTGTCTATTTCCTCTTCCAGGAGTTTTGGAGCATGCAAGTCACCAAGAAATTGTGCGCCATTTTTCCATATCTCATCTCATTATCAGTTTTACCGCTACGAAGTGCTGATGTTAGATTAACTCGCCTTCGAATCGGACACACACGTTTCACACATGGACATTTGTTTCTAAACGAATTAAATCTTTATTGTGAAACGTGTGATAGCCATTCAATGTTAATCATATTTTAATTTCAATTAATAATTTTAACCTACAACGTTTACACTTTTTTAACTGTGATATCTTAACCTTATATGATTTGCTTGGGGAACCACCCCACAGGAACCTATTTGCCTTTTTGAGGGCAATAGGTTTTTTCCATTATATTTAATTTGTGTACTATATAAATTTTAAAATTATATATATATTTTTAACATGTTTTTTGTATTTTAAATTTGGATTTATATATATATATATATATATATATATATATATATATATATGTATATATATATTTACTGAATTTTGTTTTTAAAATTTTAATGTTGCCTGGGTTTCCAAAAAAAAAAAAAAAAAAAAAAAAATGAAAAGTAAGCAAATGAAATATAATTTGAAGCAGAAATGAATATCTGCTTCAAAATTTAATTTTGGCGCATTATATCCGCTTTTGGACCTTACGCCATAAAACCCAACCAACCAAGACAATACTAAATGTCTTACAGTTGGCAAGTGATTGGAAGAGCACCTGGATCAGTTTATTGTTCTTCCCTTTCCCGCAAACTTAAATACCATCCAGAGTACGTGGGATCATTTCGATCGTGGTATGGATATTGACCCACGTGATCCGGTCCTCCGGTTTGGACATGGCTTAACATACCGGCAACTTTTACTCGAGTAAGCAGTGTAAAAAGACATGAACGTGTCGTTCACAATGACTACCAAAGATTAAATCGAAAATCATCATTAGAATGACGATGTGAATAAAAAGAAGAGTAAACCTTCCACCCCATCTTGTGTGCAAACTTCAAATGATGCAAATCCTCGTCCACTTGCTTTAAATAATGTAGCAACGCTTTATAAAATCCCTGGTGGTGAAAAATATTTACCTTCATTTTTCATTACCCATTGGAAAGAACTTAAAAATATTTTGAAAAGAGAAATTACTTTGAAGCATAGGATTAAAATGGACACGAGTCTCAAATGTGGTTTTAATAGATATTTGTCAGAAACAGAAATCCAAACCTGTTCAAGTTATTTTAGAAGTAGTTGCCTAACAAATCTTTCTGGGGAAGACTTGGATTCAAATATCGATAAGGGATTACCAAAAATTTCATCTCCATTTGATTCTTTTGATGGACGTGGAAGTGGTTGGATTCTTGATGAAATTAACGAATTAGATTTAAATATTGGAACGTATTCATCTTTATCACCCTCTCTGCCTAAACAATTAGCTTTAAAGCATGCAGTTATAAATGTGAAAAATTCTGATAAGTGCTTTTTATGGTCTATTTTAGCAGGTTTATTTCCCGTTAATGATAACCCTGATCAAGTTACTAAATAGATCGAGCAGGAAAATAAATTTATAATATCCAAGGTATTAAGTTTCTTACCCAAATAAATCAAGTAAAAATATTTGAAAAAAATAATAAAGTTAATATAAATGTATTTGGTTGCGAAAAAAAGGAAAGAGATATTCCCCTTGTATATAAGTAAGTTTAACTTCTAAAGATACATTAATTAATTGTTACTGAGTAGCGAAACTCAGAGTCATTATTGTTATATTAAAAGTAGTCTTTTAAATCATTTAACTCAGCACAAAGGTAAAAGCTATTACTGTAACTTTTGTTAACAACGATTTTATTCTAATATTATTTTAGAGAAACGAGCTGAAATTTTTCAAAAACATGATGCACAGAGAGTTATATACCCTAATAATGATAACAAATGGTGTCTTTTTAAAAATCATTTTATGCAAATGCGTGCTTCTTTTGTTATCTACGCATATTTCGAATCATTCATAGTTAAGACTAATAATTGTGAAAATTCCCCAGTATCACATGTAAATATCTTATCCCATCACATTCCTTGCGGATATGCATACAAAATAATTGGCAATAAGGGTAAGAATTGGCAATTTTAGAAAGTTATGTCTCGATTATTATGATTTAGATTCAATTACATTGTCTTCATTTTCTTGGAATGCCGCACCAAAGAAAACTTCCATCACTCTGAACTTTTAACTGGTCCAGATATGTATTTATTTTTTGAAAAGGGAATCAGAGGAGGCATCAGTGTTATTTCGAAAAGTTTTAGTGGGGCAAATACCAAATTTTGACCTTGAAAAACCTAGAAAATTTATACTGTATCTTGACACCAGTAATTTGTATGGTTGGGCGTTAAGTCAACCACTTCCAGTGTCTGACTTTGAATGGTTAAGTGAGGGTGATATGAAAAACTTTAATCCTATGGAAATAAACAATGACGATATGTTTGGTTATGTCATTGAAGCAGGTTTAGAGTATCCAGAAACCCTCCATATCGAACACATCGTTTAGCAGCTAAAAAATTGGAAATTACAAATTCAATGCTGACTTAATATTGTTTAGATCTTACAGTTGATATGAACATTCCTATAAATGAAAAGCAAACAAAGTTAGCACCGAATCTGAGCAGCAAAGGGAAATACATTCTTCATTATCGTAACCTTAAATTATATTTGAATCTTGGTATGAGGATAACTAAACTTCCCAGATTACTAAAATTTCGCCAAATTCCATGGTTAAAACCATATGTTGAATTCAATACGGAGAGAAGAAAATTTGCTAAAACGGTTTACGAGAAGTATCTGTTTAAGTTAATGAATAATACAGTTTTTGGTAAAACGAATAAATATTAAATTAATCCAATCTGAGAAAAAATTTAAAATATATTAAAATCTTCTCCTTTATTTTGTTCATTTCAAATCAGCCAGCTGTGAAGCCGTATGTTATTATAATGTAATAACATAGCGGCAGAGATGCCTTATAACTCAGGATTCCAAATTCTGAATTTTTTTGGCTATATCGCCGAAGCTGACGTAAATACTAAGGTTGCTAAAATAGACTTCTTATAAGTTTCCATGTCAATGGCGTAATAAAAACCTAATTTCCAGATACATATAAAATCCACAAAAAAAAAAAAAAAAAAAAAAAAAAATCACCAAATTCAGAATTTGTTATGCTGCACCTGTGTCAACATAGCCTTATGTTATTAGGCCACAAAAATTAGAGGGTGCTTATTATTAGTATTTTATTCCTGCCATATTCAAATACACTGTATTGAAAAAAGGAAACTTATATTTTTTCCACAAATATTTTTTCCTATACTCAAAGCCTCATTTTTGGTTTTTATATAGAACACATAAGTATAATACAAAAATGTCCAAAAATGCAGTTTATAGCTACTCACTTTAAACAGAAATGAAGAATACGGAATTTAACAATATAGCGTAACATATCTGCATTCTTATAAGCAATAGAGGTGTATAACATTTGAAGAGGTCTAATTTTTTGTTTAATTTTTGACGAAGTTTTTGGTTGTAACTATAATTGTATGGTTCAAATTTTGTTCACAGGAATACGAGGTAAAGTGTATCAAAATTTAATTCAATTAGATGAAAAAATATCTGCATACTTACATCAAATTATTATAATGGCACAGTTAGATTTCCTCGGTAACAGGGTTTCACCCCTGTACCAACGAACCAATCTGCCATCACTTGCACATAATTTTGGTTTCTACATCTCAGCTCAGTACGAAGCTTTTCTTTTCCGTACGATTTTCGGTTGTCTGATCATTCCAGAAATTTCTTTTCACTGAATCGCTTGGAAAACTTTCTACTTCCAATTTTGAACAACTGATTTATTATGCATAAAATCCAATCTTAACCATTTTTAGTAGATTTCTTTTAATTAATATGTTTCAAAATAATTTTTTCCTTAAAAAATATCTACGTGTATTTCAAAGTAAAAATATAAGCGTTTAATTTTTAGAACTTGAATGTTTCTAATAATGTGTTATAAGAAACATTATGTTTAAATTTTTTTTAATAAACTGAAACAATTTTTGCAAGTCCATTCTTCTTTGCGACAAGGATTTAATAATGTAACTTAACCAACTCCTCTTCAGAAAATGTATTGATTTAATATAATTATATCATAGAGAAAATCTTGTGCAGAAATAGAAGCCGGTTTCTGCATTTATTTCAGTGCATCTGATGACTGAGCCATTGCTGAGCAGATAATGAAAAGGGATTCATTTGGATATTTTTATTAAATCTCAGTAGCATTCTAAAGTAATTGCCAAATATTACAGCAGAGGGCAGCACTATGCCACGGAGAACACATACAGTTGAATATGTTATCTAAAACAAGTCTAAAGTAATCGATTAAAATTTCGAACAATAAATCATGAGTTTAATGTGAATTTTATTATATATTAAGGTAAGACTAAGTGGGCATTAAATTACCATTCAATGAATTTAGTGACAGATGATTTTAACTATAGGTAATAAATGTTAATTTAAACTATTATTAATTTTCAAATGTTGCGGTTACAATGAATGATACCAATAGGAATTAAATTTCTGAGTATAGCCGAATTACTTTTGAGTGAATTGCATTATGCTACCGAATTGAGCAGTGAATTACGTCGATGCTACGTTACGGCTACAATTTGACTTAGAGTTTATTTCTACAGAGTCATCACGAGTACAGTTTGTAAAGTCATTTTATGTCGAAAATCTTATAATTGTTAATTTTTACATTTGTTGATTGAATCTTACAATGTTTTTGATTTGCTGTTCTTACCTTTTATTTATTTATTTTGTTTTGTTTTTATGTTTTACGGTTTTATAGAGTACACCAGTAAGATTTGTTTAATCCTATTTTGGTAACAATAAGCTGCATATTTTTTGCATTATTTGAATTCGCTACCTTTAAGGTTAAGATTTCAGGTGGTGGCACATTCAGAAGGTGTTGATGCATTTCTGGTAATCCGAGGTTTTCCTCCACAATCCATTTTAAAATCTTTCTTACAACCGAATTTGATTGAAGCAACGCGCCTCACTCATTGCTTTGAAGCGCTCTTTCATTCTTCACTCTTACATCAAGTGCAGTTTAAAATCTGCTCGTTTTCTTCTTTTTTTTTTATCTTGTCCAAAAACTGAAGGACGAAGGAATCTTGTCAAAAATCTAACACTCAGTTCTTGGGAATTTATTAAAAGTTGCAAAACCAATTTGCATCTGCTCAAGCCAAGATGTAACTAAAAAACATTTTCTCTCTCTTTTTATTGGAAGACGTCTTTAAAAAGTTTGGAGCAGTAACGGGTGCAATATTGTCCCACAAATCAACTAGAGCAGTAAATTTAGTTATTTTTGTTTTGATATACTGTAGAGCACTGTTTCTCAACTGCCGGTCCGCGATATATCCAGCTACCTGTCCAAAATCCAGAGTGTCGTCAGCTAACAACCTATATTAAAACAGCCCCTATATTACAATAAAAACAGTTTTCTAGTTTAGAAGTTAATATGATCAACGAAGAAAATCTTACAAACTGGCAACCATGTACTTAACGTTTTATAATTTTCCGCACTTTGCGCATCAGTTAGTGTGTTCCTGTCTGCCTTGAGTATCACTGATTACTTAAACGCTGAATATTATCGATGTTAATAATTCATAAAATTATTTTAATCCTCCGATTACGCTTTAAAATTATTTTTGCCTTTAAGATTTATTTCTGTGTTGTGCCCGTGGGTTGAATTAATAAACTTACCGGTCCGTGAGATCGTCTTTGGAGTAAATCCTGCTGAGAAACAATGCTGCAGAGAGGTAGGTACAAGGAAAGGATACCTCGCTATTTCGTATCATTAATATTTTTTGGATGGTAAATAATATAAATTATGATCTTGCTATTTTTAATAATTTATTTAAGTTCCTGTTTCAAATCTTCAGCGCAAATGCTTTGATTGTTAAAGAAAGTATTTTAGATTAAGTAGAATTTTCTTCGAAACGAGTACTGCAGCCATCATTTTGTGCCAGAAAATTGCTCGTCACAACTATTCTCACTATATTATTTTCAAAAAACAGCTGAAAATTTCAATTACTATCAAAAAATCTCATTTCAAATTCATGACTAAAAATATATAGCTCAGTGATTCGTATCCCATTGCTTGCTGACTTGCTAACATTATGAAACCTCAAGTAGTGTAAGGCAGTTATTAGTAATCTAGCAGTGTGTGAGGGCTTATTATAATTAAAAAAAAAAAAAAAAGATGGAAATGCCTTCCACTGTTCATGAAAACTCCGCTGAGTTATGAATTCTTCGTCCACAATCCATTCTTTTCAGCCAAGCATCATGTCAAGCTGTCCAAACAAGTTCTTTACTTTAAGAGAGCCAAGTACAGAAGAAGGAAAAAGAAAGCTTGTCATGTACAAAGATATATATGGGCGTCTGTATTCAAAATCTAAATTTATAAGCATCATCTCTCTATAAATATGGCATAGAATGGGCGCAACAGTTATAATACAAGTTAAATAAACAAGGGGTGCTCGACACAGGAGGTCCAACCCCGATAGCAATGAAGCATGCCTCGTTTAAGCTCACTTAGGTCGAACAAATCCCTCAGATTTGTTTTTCCAAAACTTGGGGGAGATGTTAATCCCCATTGGCCACGGCTGCCTGAAGCCGTGAGAACAGATATTTTCCCTAAAAGGGATTTTCTGGTGAATAAGTTTCTCCTTTCGGCAATTGGATTCAATCATCATAATAATGCGGGCTTTTTTATTGAAAATTTTTGAATTTTAAATGTGTTTCTTTTTTTTTATTTCTCCAGTTAGCTTTGTAAAGGAGCAGAATAACCCCCCCCCACACACACTCGAGAACAACTTACGTTAATACCGAAATGTTTTTCCTCTTAATGTTCCACAAATTTGTTCATAAATGAATTAATATTTATTCAAAAGATGATTTTATTAATTTATTTGTTATAGATTATATTCATTCATTTAAGAATTCATTTGTTTATTAATTATGTAAGCGAAGTCAAAAATATTATAGTGATTTATTTGGAAATTTCTGATATAAGTAAAATTTGAAAGTAAAAGTAGAACGGAAGTTATGAGAGTACGATCCTAAATGTTTCTAAATTTTTATAAAATATAATAAAAAAATTGAATTTTTTTTTTTTTTTTTTTTTTTTTTTACAGAATGAAAAAATGATACCTTTTTTCAAAACGTTTAACATATATTGATGAGTGGATTGCAACGAAATGTGCTTATCATTTTGTAATTCATTCTAGAGACTGTGAAATCTAAGGAATAAAAATTTCGGCATCAGAAAGGGGGACCTAAAAATGAGGGAATCTAAAGAAAGAACCAGTCGATTCAGGAAACTCCTTTTGACTGTGAAAATTAGAATTATTTTTCTTTTTCATTCCTTCAAATAAATTTGCAGCTTTAGCTTAATTTCTAGAGAAAATTTCACAGTTTTCTGAGTAATCTTTCTGATAGCCTCTCCCGTTGAACAGAAACCTATGGCAGAATTGTATTAAAATCATACTTAGAAGATTATGACATAAGCATATTACTTACTGTTTAGAATTTAAATATTGATCAATTTCTTTTTCGGTAAACATCCAGTTTAAGAGTGTAATTTAATGCATAACAATGAATTTAACCTAATTATTTCTTTATTAATAATTTAATTCAAGTCTCAAGAGTAATCGAAAATATTTCCTGTTTATTGATGTGTGAAACCCCCTCGCGAATTATTTCCTAAGTTATTTTAACATTTAAAACACTTTTGAAACTGGGAGTTCAGTTGATAGATTCTCAATAAATTAAAAATAGGTTTTTGATATTTCTTGGAATATTAATGAATTGGACTGAAAATTAAGTTCTTATACTTGAAAATAATTCGAAACAATTTGAAGTATATTTTTAATAAGTTGAATTTTCTTAAGTTGAAAATTCTTAATATTTAAAATGTTATTCTTAAGTTGAAAAATTTATGAATATTATTTCTCAGATTCCGAATGTTTAAGATATTCAAAAACTAAGTAAACTATAAGTAATTGTTGATCTTATATAACAATACAACAAATAGAGTATTTTTTATTCATTGGAATAAAAACTAAATTTATTTTTTAAGTTAAACAAAAACTAAAAACATTTTGAGAAATATTTTAACATTTTTGGTATTATTTTAATGGCAATAATCAAGCATGAGAAAAAATATTTGTATATTGTCCCTTATCATCTGATTACTTAAAATGTTCGAATATTTAATAAAATCGTTGATCATAATAATTAATATTCATTGTATATAAGGCATGAATAAATAGAAAGCATTTTGTTCATCTTATTTGAATGAAAACTAATTTTTTGTAATAATTAACAAAAATTCTAAAAATTTTGAAAAAATGTTATGACATTTTAATCATTATAATATCTTTAATAATTGGGACATGACACAATGTATTAGTATAGATGTCGTTGCTTATTTTCCCCTTATTTAAGAACTTGTAATATTTAATAAGAAATTGCCTGTGTTGAACATAATAATTAATATTCAGTATACATGAAAACTGAATGAATAGAAAGCATTTTATTCAATTGATTGGAATGAAAACTATCTTTTAGTCAGACTGAAAAAAGAGAAACAACCACTAAAGTATTGTAAAGGATATGTTGACATTTGAAGCATTGTACTGTTGGGAGTTGTGTGGGTAGATTTCTCATTGTGTTCTGGTTATTTAAATTATTTGAATATTTAATGGACAGTATGTAATAATTGACCATGATTAATATTAATCATGCATGAAAATTCAGCGAATAGAAGATTCTGAACTCATTAGAATAAAAATTTAATATTTTGTCTAGTTAAAAATATAGAAAACGTCTTAAAGTTTATTTCGACATCAATTATTCTAAAAGTGAAAGTTAGGAAAATTTTTAGTCTTGTTTTTATGACTTTATATGTGTTCTTATTAAAATATTCGAACAATGAATTTATTTATTACAAATACCCTAAGATGTTTCAATGACGTCATTAGTTTCCTAGATATCCAACACATCTGAACAGAACAAATTAAATATACAAGTACAAGGAATGAGTCAAGATGGTCATCATCAAAAATTTGATCTGGTTTACACAAAGAAGAACTCAAGTAGTCATGGCCTGTAGAAAGGCAAAAAAGTGCAGAACGACAGTACGGCCCGCAGCAGCCTCTCGGTCTGAGCGCGGCCTCTGAAGGACTTTTTTGCCAAAAAGTAAGCAGCTTCATTTTCAGGAATTAAACAAGGAACATTCGAATAGAATAAATAAACAACAAATAATTATTGATCGTAATAATTCATTTTAATCATAATTGACTTCAAGATTAATTAATGTTCTAATTCATTGTTAAAGATTAATTATGAGAATAATTCATCTTAATCACGTAAAAATAATTAAAAAAAATGAAAAAATTGAGTGAGTTTTCTTTTATTCTCTAGAGTGAAAGCTGAAGCGATGATTGAAAAATGGAGAAAACATTTAAAGCATGCTCTGATACTTGAAATATTACTTTAGATTTGAAAGATTTATATATTTTTTTTTTCGTATTCTGATTATCAAGAATATAGGAATATTCAATTAATTAGACATAATTGTTAATTGCAGGCAAGTAATTTTGATTGAACATAAAAATTATTGAACAGAAAATTACTTTTTACAAATTATAAATTTAATGTAATATTAAGCTTAAAAATTTTGAAAGTATATTTTTGCTTAAAATTCGAAAGCCTCTTAAGAATCATAAAATATTTTCATTAATTTATATATCTGATGTCTTTGGTAGTAAAAATAGTCTTAAATATTTAGTAAAAAATGCATATATCACTACTCATAACTTACTTTTGTCTATAACATAATAAATTTGGTTGCATATTGTAAAAATTTTATAAAATAACAATTGATGCAAAGTAATCAAGTGGTATCTAAATTTTACAATGAATTCTTTTTTTTGAACGAATTTCGGTACCTTAAAATCATTAACTAATTAAAAACTTTATCTCATACTCTCCAACTTAAAACTGATTTTTAAGTAATTAATGAACCCATCTTCAAATCCGAGCTATTAATCTAGTCATTAATTCTAAAACCTTTTGGAGTGGAATTTATAAATGACTTTGAAATTGAATATTTTAGAACTTTTCATAAATTGCCATTCAGAAATGGTATTCAAATATTTAATAAACAACCAGGCATTAAAATAATAATTAATGTAAGAGTTATTCATTAATCATAATGACTATTTCTCAAGCAAAATATAAAATCTTTCAAGATATGTTTCTTTTATTTTTCAAAGGCAATATGTTTTCTAAAGTTTGATATATGTATATATTCTCTATCTAAAATATTCTGGAATATATTTAAAAAAGTGACTATTTTATAATTTTAAAAATTTTCATTCACAAAAATATTCAAACATTAATGAGCCACAATTAACTATTAATCAAAATAATTAATAATGAACAATGTAATTAATTAATAATTAAATTGATTTATTTTTCGATTCTTAAAGAGTAATAAAATAATCCTTAACAATGTATAATTACTAATCATACTAATTAATTAGAATTATGCACGACAGCTCCATCAAAATTAAATTACTAGTTTTACTCAAAATCTTGGGATCAGATCAAAAATCTGTATTTTAGCCAGGAAACATATTCAGATGATTTCATTTGATATATATGATATTTAAATCCCATAGAAACCGGATCCATAAAAACACTCCTTTTAAGGACATGAGTCGATTCAACCAGCATTTTTCGAATCAAAAGTCCTCTCGTAGTGCAGTATGGAAGAGGCAGCTATCCAAACAGACCGGGTTCGTGCCATTGTAGACGGTGCATCCGAGGCATAACTGCCCACAGAGCACCGAGCATTGAGGGGAGGATTAAGATCCTTAGCAGATCTCCCATTTAACAAACTACCCCCTGGACAGAAGTTTGCGAAAATATTTTCTTTGACTAGTAATAGCTGCCTGCCGATGGCCGCTCAATACAAAATATTTGCATAATTGTCACTCGTTCTTCTCGCAGGAAGGCTGGGCTCGATTACGGGGTCTTTGTGGAACGTTTATTTTTTCATCATTTGGCATTCTAATCCGGTTTGGTGGGATTCTATAAGAAAAGAATCCCTCAATAGGCATCCGACTGTTTCCTAGTGTGTGTTCAACTCCGCAGCAGGATTTACAAATGTGGAATATATATTGTAACATATATTTGATATTATGAGATTTAATCATTAAATATTATTCTTTAAAGCATTTTATTAGCTTTTCAGCTTTAGAAAAAGAAAAACTTTCATTTCTTGTTTTCAATACATATGCATTTCTGACATGCCCTTAAAAGTACATATTTTGGTTTATCTTTTGGTTATTAATTAGCAAGGTGTGGCTTCCAGCATAAGATCTTGCTTCCTGTAAATTGTGATTTGAAAATATAAAGATAATTACTATAAATAAATGTGGATTTAAATTTGTGATAATTTGTTAAAAGTATATATTTTGGTACGCCTCTAGTCTTTATTTTGTTAATAATAATTAGGATATTATTTCCAGTGTAAGATGTGCGTTTAGCTTTTGGGGGAAATTAAGATTTGAAGAAATAGCGATATTTACTGTTTACTTATTTTGGCTTAAAACACTGTCATAAAATATTGGAAACAAAAAGAATGAAGTGTAATGTTGTTACAAAAAATCACTAAGCCTTTCTTCTGAATTTGAATGCAGTGTGGACCCAATCGCTGCGAGGAGGAGGGGGGCGAACGATGCTTCTCCAAAAATCTCAAAAATAAATCATCATTGTTAATTTTTGAAAAAATTGTGCTTGCATGCTTTCTCTACCTGCACAGAGGACGATTTTCCGATAAAGAGCCCCCCCCCCCGCTTTTACAGCGCGCACAGCTATCTCCAGATGAGTTCATAGAAGCGCTTCTCACGACTTAAATTAATTTAAGATGCTGTAATTAAAGCATTGAAACAAAATATAGCATATGTTTTAATTATTACTTATATGCTAATGACAACTAATAAATAATGCATAGTTATGTAAATAACAACTGCATTTTGTCCTAAATAATAAGTATTATTAAAATTAATAATAGTTAATATCACTAATTATTATTAGCTAGGTAATTATTAGTTTTATTTTTATTAGTTATATCATTTTATTATAATATAATTATTAATTAATGCTTATATGCTAATAATTATTAATTACGTGTAATAATAATTACAAGTATATTTGCATAAATAATGCATTTTCTCTAGAATATATGAAAGGGAATTAAAGCGGAATATATACATATATATATAAGCAAAGTTTTTTTGCGACTGAAATCAGAAGAACACTTTACAACCACAAAAAAAGTTCGGATGCGCTCATGTTCAAGAAAAGACAGCACCATCCTAAATGGAACGAAAGGCACACTGTGCACAGGCTATTCAGTGGGTCAAAGAACACTTGTATCGGAATTCCGGACGGACTTCAGATATTTATTCTGATGAAAAAAAAATTCAATTTCAGACGGTTGTCAATTATTGGCATTGTCTGTTGTACACTAGAAGAAGCTTATTCTTCCAGAAGGATAATTAATCTTTAACAATGAATTAGAGAGAGAGAACATTAATTAATCTTGAAGTCAATTATGATTAAGATGAATTATTACGATCAATAGTTATTTGTTGTTTATTTATTCTATTGATTATAAATAAGTTGTTAAAAGTGCTAGAAGGAAATTATTTTGTAAAAAGTCAAAGTTCTTAACTTATGTAAAAAAAACTTCTACTTTTTCCAGCAGTGTAGCTTTGTATACAATGTTTTTTCAAAGGTGGGAATCAACAGATTTCGTCGTCTTGTTGCAATTTCTGTCGAAAAAGAAGATAGGACTCCAATCATTGATCTCAAAATTCAACTCGTAAACAGATGAAAAAATTTGTTTAAGTAGGAGTTAAAAGTTTCATCTATAAAACAACGGACGAAATTTTATGCTAATTTGATCAGGAAATCTTAAAAAAATATGTTTTTTAGCATTTTTTATGTACATTTTCCAGCACGTAAAATTATTTTATGGAAGCAGCTTTCAATTTTACACGCAAAACAAGTCCAGCTTTGCATGCAAAATGCTTTTATTGCACACAAAACTTAATTTTTCATGCATAGGATTTGAAATCTTATTTTTAACAGAATATTTTTATTTAACGCTTTTCACTTGAAAAAACATGAGAAAATGAAAGTTGCTTTAATACTTAATAATTTAATTGAACACTACATTTTGTCCTATTTAATTTTTAAAAACTTTTTCCCGATATTAATTGCTTTTGTTTTATTCTGTCACTTAATTCCGTAAGCTATTGCAGAAACTATTGAAGCCTTCTGCACATTAATTGCGTTCTTGTTGTTGAGAATTATTGTGATCTTTAAAATTAAAATTTAGGGAAACACAAATGTTCCAAACAAACTACATAATTTTGTTTAATGCTGAAAATAATATTTTAGAAAGTTTTGGAATGAGAAGGGAGAAAACAAAATGTTTCAGACTTAAAAAAAAATATTAGCTTCGTATGAAAAAACAGCATGAAAATAATGGGTTACTTGGTATTCATTAAAAGTTTGAGCAATTTTTCATACTTAATTAGCAAGATTTTTAACTCTCTTATGGACTGAACATTATTTTCTGCCCTAAATTATTAGAATTTCCATATCATTGAAAGAGTTTAACTAGGGCATAATTTGGGTAAATAGAATTTACCCAAAATAATGCGGGTAAATAGAACAAAAATTTTAGTTTGAAATGTAAGATAAGCTATAAATTATTACCAATATATTTTTAATGAATCAGAATCGTTTATTCAGACACTTATTCAATAGTCAATTACGGAATTTTAACTTAATTATTATAATTGCGTCAAAAAATATAAGCCCTTTTTTGATAAATTTCTTTCTGAGTTGAATTTATGATTTTAATATATTCTTAATGCCACAAAAACACTGCATATTTAAATAATTTATTATTATAAGTATCTTGAACATAATTTCAGAGCTCTGAATGTAGTTAACGATTACTTATGATGATTATATTGTTATAATGTTCGTATTATTACAACACACACGCAACTATACATACATACACACATATATGTGTGTGTTGTTTTATTAATATAATAGGAGGGGGTTTTATTAGACAACCAACTCGGCTTGCATCTGTTAGATAATTTAATACTAAATGGGAATATTGACTCTAAATTATAGAATTGGAATAACAAATGGATGACTAAATGGATCTAGCAGCTGACTAATCTTCAGTTCAGCAATTCGTAGGTTCCATTCTCACCTAGAGTGCAGATGCTTTCAATGGTTCAGAACTTATTTATGAGTGCCTTTGAGTGTCAAACAGTGAATGAGTACAAACTAAATGATTACTTAGGCTCTTCACAAATGCACCGGATCTTCAATGAGTAATTCTGATATTCACGTGTCCTTTTTTCTCAATCTTAGTTAAATATTTTCATGTCTCATATTTTTAATATTAGATATTGTGTGTGTGTGCTCACACACCATAAATCTTCGGCACAAAATTAATTCTTCGCAAATAGAGAAACCCGAAAATTGTGTAATACTTAATTGTTAAACATGCTTGAAAAAGCAAAAGTGCAGATCACAGGATTAATGCGTCCAGTTTCCATTAACCATATTCCTATAGTTATCTTTGAATCATATTAAAAAATTCTTAAAAGTAAATAATTTTAAATTAGGCAAATAATTTAATTTGAAAACAGTCAGGAACTAATCTCAAAAAAATTTAAATTTAAAATATGAATGATATTCACTTTAAAATTTGAAGAATTCAGTTAAAGAAGTAGGGTATCCAAATCTTCTTAAAGATTCATGGGATTCGAGGATTTACACACTCCATTCACGAAATGTATCGTGACCACTGTGTGTGTGTGTGTGTGTGTGTGTGTGAGTAAAGAAATTTCATAAACATATAATTTATCTCTCCCATTATTTTTGCGCTCTTGCCTTCGGTTCAACAGTTCGTGGGTTCGAATCCCACTTTGGGCATGAATGTTTGTAGTGGTTCGAAATCCACTTTAAGCCGTAGGTCTGATTAACCCTCGTGTGCAAAAAGTGACCGTTGAGCGACAAAACCAAAACCCATTATTTTTGAGCTTAAAAAACAATGACAGAAGACGACACAACAGCCATGAAACCATTTCCGTTGAATGCAAACGATTGATCGCGAATAGTCCAGAAATTATTCGGGAATTTTACACATTTCAGATGCATCAACTGATCAGACAAGAGAGGTTCGAGTTTCTATTTAATTCCTCAATAAAAATTTATTTCTAGATTTAGAGCAAAAATTATACAATAGCAGATGATATTTACCAATAACAATACAATTATGAGACCATTTTCATTATATGCAAATTATTCATTGTAATCTGTTGAAAAATAAATCGAGAGCTTTGCGAATTATTTGGATTTTGGATGTATTAGGTTAAGAAAGTGATTTTCGCATTTTCATTTATTTTTTTCGAAAAAACTTTCTTTTATAAATTTAGGGTAAAAATTAAAAATAATAGCAGATTTTAGTCACAAATTAAAATTTGACCGTGAAACTATTTTCATTAAGTAGAAATATTTCAATTTAAACAGTCAAGAAATAAATTAACAAAGTACTTAAACTTCGAATGCATCAGCTGACCAGGTGTGTGAAGTTCGAATTTTCATTTATTTCTCAAGGAATTTTTTTGATTGTAAAACAAAAATTAAATACTGGGAGACGATAATTACAAATGATAATATAACTATGAAACCATTTTCATTAAATGCAAACGATTCATTGTGATCGGTCGAGGAATAAATCGAGAAATTTACAAATTATTTGGATTTTGGATGCTCCAACTTCCCATGCGAGTGGAAATATTTTAATCGCTTCTACAGTTTTCAGAAATTTTGGAAAACCTGTCTCAACAATCCTTTTCAATTATTGTCCGCCACACCTGGGCTAAAATGTGTTTCCGTCACCCAATTCACCGTCATGAATACGCGGTTCGTTTGTTCGAAAGCCCCCTTCTCTGTTTTGGGGACTGATTCAAAATTTCCTACCCCCTTCAATTTTAAATGTCCGTTGTTGGGAAATATTTAATTTAGTATTCTTCGAATTGTCATTGGACGTGGTTATCCATTTATCAAATTCTGCCTCGAGCAGGACTCTAGTTCAATCCTTTACTTCCTCCTCCCCCTCCACCTACACAGAACCACCCTTTTCCATTCCAAGACCATCTTCATATTTCAGAAGAGAGCCGCTCGCCAAAATTACATCAAAACAGCGAAAATTTTCCACAGGCATTACATTCATCCATCCTATCTGTGCCTGACCTTTAATGAATTTTACGCGCTACTGGCCCCACCTTTCCCTCTCCTTCTCCACACTCAGCTAAGGAATGACCACTGCCATTAATCACCCAGGTACCATGGGGTGGGTCAGTAGAAGGATATGTGTAGGAAGGGAGGAAGAGAGTTCCCCGAAAATTTTCGGAAAGACTGGAGCGTTTTGCCCCGGAGGTCCGCGAAAAGGTTAATTGGCTTTTGTGTGGAAAACGACGTGATTTACTTTCCCCCAGCGGAGCCAAGATCTTCGCCAATTAATTAATATTTCGCCAATTAATTTTTGTTGAACAGCGCTGTAGTAGGCCTAGTTGATGGACTATTAGCTAAAAAATTTTGACCGTACGAATTTAGCAATTAAGTTCAAATTTAATTTGCTTGAATGCTACTGTTGATTAATTTATTTTTGATTTCCTGTGAACATTTAGAACTATGTAAAAGTACGCGAAGGTTTCATGAACTGAATACTTTGGAGGATCAATAAGAGAGTTTCCGACCAAATTGTTCAATCCACCATTGAAGTTCGTATTTCATTTGCATAAATGGTATTGTCGATTCATTTATTTTTATGTAAACTTTTAAAAATAAAAACACGATCAACTAAAATGACCTGAATTTTATTGAATGTTTCTGCACTCTATTTATTATAAAAACAGCTTTAAAGATTTTTCAAATCAATCTTTTCAATTTAAGTAATAACAATTGTCAAATTTTAAATTAAACTTAGATGTTGAGGTGGGCTGCATTTTTATCTCAGATTATCACTATTGCTCTTTTCCTTTCATTTGGATTCTTGCCATCATGCCAAAGTAAGACAGAAAATTGTTGCTATATATAAACACAAAAGGATATTACTGATATAGTAGCAAATAAAATTTAAGAAATAGTGAATGAAAAAATTATAAAAGTGTTCAGTTTCCATGATTTTGGATTCCAAATGGTCTTTCATGAGAAATTAGTACCATGTTAAAATATTTACAATTTACTTTCCTTTGAACAGCAAAAAGCATTTATTTAAAACTTGGTTAATTTAGGTTATAAGTTCAGCAGCTTAGCTCCTGTAGATAGGAGCCACTAAATACAGCCAATCACATCTTGATTTTAAATTACGACCATACAAGAGGTGAGATCAGCATTCGGTCTGGCACTCTCTTCTTTATGGGATGGTAAACCAGGGATTAAAAGTGGACTGTAAGGAAATTATAACCAGCATAGAATCTCTCAGCCCGATTGTCTTTTCCTGGGTCAGGTTCAGAGTCCATGACTTTCTATCTGGTGTTAGGATAACCTTATTCAAAGTGAAAGGTCTCGGATTCAATCCCAGTGGTTGTTAAACAAAGGGAGAAAAGTGATGCAATTTCAGTTTTGTGCATTAGTTGGGATGGTCATTTCCTTTCAGCTTGTAAATATGGTCGACCATCTGTGAAAAGATTTACTAAAGTATAATTATCCGTGATGGACAACTTTGCAATAATTTTTGCACATCAGACACTTTACGTCAAGTACACGAAAAATGCCTTGCAATTGTCTTAATACTGTAATATGATGTCAAAAAGGCGTAGTCAAATCTTTAGTTGCACAGTATACACATAGTTTTATTGCATAAAGAATGCAATGACAGTAGAGAGAGTCTTTGTGCACATTATATATATATCTTAAAATGAGATTTTACTAGTTATTTAAGTAGTTATAAACCAACCTTTTTTTAAATATGAAAGATCATTATGTTACTTAGTTATTTTTTTAGAGTAAAATATAATATCCTTTGTTTGATATAGTAAACCAGAAATTATTTCAAACATTTGTAGTTTATAATTATACAGAATCATTTAAATTTTTGATTTACTGTATCGGATGAATTCATTTTGTCTTGGAAGCGTTTTCGCTATCTAAATAGGATACAAATATCACCAAATCACCAATATTTGTTTTCGAAAATCATGAAAAAAAAATTGCCGAAATATTAACTTTTAAGTAAGTAATTTTAGAAATGAAAAATCGTTATTTTATGTAGTGATCTTAATGATTATAGCAAAACAATTAGGAGCAAGTCTTGTGCCGATACCTTGTTTTGTATGTATTGCATGTTTTTCTTATTTTGATGACAACTCTCCATGAAAATATTTTTAAATACATTTTTCAATATATACCAAGAAATCGTAATCACTAAAATATTTATGATTTTTTCATATTCATAGTAAAATTCTGACAAGTTATCTTTGTGGTGCATAGTTAATAAAAGAAAAATGGTGACTTCCCATGAATTTCTTAACGTTTTTAGGAAAAAAAATGGTGACATATCTATTCACACAGAACAGAGCTTTATAACAGAAAAGAACATTATTTTATTATTAATATTTTTATTTTGAAGACAACACCTTGAAAATATTTTCATATAAGTATTCATTATATGAAAATATTTTCAAGTGTCAATATATAAGTGCTATTATTTATTCATCTTTCATCAGCAAGTTATTTCTTTTGATTGATTTTTGCATTTTCAAATTTGAACCTTGGAACTTTGAAATAGAAATTCTCTCCTGGTTCAGGTTTCTTTAGTTTTTTGCATCCAATTTCTATTAGATTCTAGCCAGAAAATGAAAACTCTGGTTGCTGGTGCCAGATTTCTAGCTGAAAATCGCTTTCTCAGTGACTTTCATCGCTCTTTAATTTCCCCATCCTTCATCTGCGACAGAAAGGAAATTACCAGGCTCCAATTTTAATCTCCAGCTGACAAAAAAGAGATAGGCATCTTCAATTGCAATAGTTTTAGGTTCCAATGTGCTTAAAGTACTACCACTTTCTCGCCAACTAACCTGTCGTTCCATTCTAGGAACGAGCCGACATTTTTTTTTAGTGTTTATTGAGCACCATTCATTTAATCCTTTCCCCACCCCTTGGTTAACTCGTAATTACTTGTGGTACAAGAGGCGAATGCCTAATGAGTTAGGGGGGGGGGAACCACTGTTTTGCCCAAGCATTGAGAAATTTTCGGTCTCCGGAGACCACTCAATTATATTGGATATGGTAATTGGGCAACTTTCCTTTGTGCCTCGGAGCATCGATCAGCATTGTATTAATTTTTTGAAATAATTTTTTCATCCAAGAGCTTTACTACTATTTTTTTTTCTAATGGAGTATTTCTTGATTTGAAATTAACTTCCTTGCAATTCGAGTACTAAATTTAGTGACACCATTAAGTAGTTGAGTGGATTCTGGAGTACTGTTGCAATCTCATGAAAATAAACAAAATATTTGTCCGATTTTTTGTGTAAGGAATTTTTATTTAGAGTAGCAATGCAATTTTTATAGCTCTCCATGGTATAATTTTCAGCTATTTTGTTAATATTTCTCAGTTGATTATGAGTACTTTATAATTCTGCTATATTTTCTCTTTTCAAACCTTTGATTCCCCTCCTTTTTAATAGTATAATAGGATTGTATTTAGTTACACACTATTATTATTACATACGTACATAGTGATCAGGGAGCCCCCGACTGGTTTGGAATACTCGGAAGCACATCATAATTTTGAAAGCCGGTTAGTAATAGGATTCATATCTGAGCTGTCACTCTCCTCAAGTCAGACCGATGGAAAGACTTTGGGGGTCTCAGATAAACGTGGACACTTTCCCAACCCACGGAACTCCATCAACAGAGCGAGCGTGGTCACCCTCACAATCACTGCCCGCGGCAAATGATGCTTCACTTTGCTGACCTTAACATATAATATATACACATTAATATATAGGGGCTGTTGTGTTTTTGCACCAGTATGTTTCCCTGCACCTATCCCTGAATTGAGCTCTACCAGTTAGATAGAAGCAGTTGCGTGAAGTTTACTGATTTTGAAACAGGGACCAAGCAGAAGTCCCCAAATACAATATATGGGCCGTGGTAATTTAAAAGTTAGGGTATCGGCCTTCCATCCAGAAGGGCGGGGTTTAGCGTAAAATTAATTTGTACATTATGGATTATTTTTATAGGCGATATTGATGACAAAACTTATACGTGGACATAACGAATATTATTCAAAAAGTTACTATGTATAATACGGCTTAAGGATTAGCCCAAAATTCTATCTTAATTTAAAGTAATAACAATCCTGACAATGTAAAGCATAATTCTTAATTGAGTTATTCATTCATTTTTCTAAAATGAATTCAAAATTTATTAATATTTCAATGCTGTTGCTTTATTTAAAAAAGTTTCTCGGTTATAAAATTCAATAAATGTAGTCTTCAGACAATATATTTCTAAATGAAAAAATGTTTAAATTTTAACTAAAGAAAATGTAGAATGTTCATCTCCTTGGATGTTCTACTCTCAGTCTCCAGCCGAAGCACGCGTTTGTAGCAGCTTGTTAAGTTTTTAGCCTCTTACATCTGCATTATCCAAACGTCGACAAACAAAAGCCGTCCAAATGCCGTGGAGTGGATCCTAACAGCACTTTCAGTATTACGAAAAGAATCAGTTACAATAAAATCACGATGTAGAATTTTGGGGAAAAACAAGAGCCATCAATTTGAAAAGCTAAAGCACAAAATATGGGTGCAATTTTGGAAAATGGGACGTCCAAAGTCCTTCCACTGATGTAGCGGGGATGTGAAAGGGTGGGGGTCAACTCAGGCGTGATCTGGGCGTAGTTCAAAGTGACGAGGTGCTTGGTAGTCTGGGAATGTTCCAAATTTGTGGAATTTAAGGTACAATTTGGGGCTCACCTGCACCCCTGTGAATGCACGCTGTTTACCCGATGTAAGAGTATCGAGGCGTCCCATTTACGTAAATGTTAATCCGGGTCTCACAAAGCATAAAATTGTTAACCAAGTGATAGTTTACAGGAGCAATCCTGTAAAGGGATATTTTGTTTCTGATTCCTTCTGCTTGCATATCTGTATTGAGAATCTTAAATTAGGGAATTTTAAATTCCTAAATTTAAGATTCCCAACATTATAGTAATTTTTATATTTTATAGTAATTTTTTCTACAGTATTCATAAAATTCATTAGAATTGTCTGTGTTGTGGTGTACAAGTATGGAAAGCTGGCTGATGGATGAGAGGTTAGCGTTATTCACTGCTATGCTGTTGGACATGGGTTCTAATCTCGTTCCGACTGTGGATATACCTTCCTCTTTCTTTGTGTTTTGTTCTGAGATGATGAATGAATGTGGTCCAACCTGTTAACTGGTATGTGGTGTCTGTGTGGACACTGTGCCTTAATTTACAGGTGTCCACTGGGTAACAAGAAATGAGCAGCAGTTGGGATGAAAGGTTAGTCATCCAGTACCCACCGTTAGAACAAAACGTTTGGTGAAAAGAGTGCTAACTCACGTGGGGACCTTATCCATAGACTAGGGCACATAAAAGCTCAGTTTTTGTGCTTTAAGCTGGTATTATCTTTAAACTGTCACACTTACATTTTTAATTTTATGATTTTTAGTTTACTTAAATGGAATGTTTATGGAATGTTACTATTTCGACTAAATGTGAAACAAGTATTAAAAATTTATTCCGAAGTATTAAAAAATGAAATGGAAGTCAGTAAGAATTTTATGTTTTGAAAAGTTTCATCTTAACAGATTCATTGTATCCACATCATTTTATTTGCGAAGCATGATCAGCAAATTAAAAAGATAAAAAAATCTACGTAACTTAAAAAAAAAAAAAAAAAAAAAATCTTAGCTTGTTTTTGGAGCATAAAAACATAAAGCTTTCTGTGGCTTGTTTGTTTTTTAGGGCTTTTTAGAGTGGAAGATTTCAAGTCCACTGAAGTGATGAATGTTGAACTTTTTTTTTTGTATCTTCCGCATCCTCGTCTGTCAGGGGGAGTCTTCCTAATTTCCTCCCTTTCGACACATGAATACCATTCTCTATTCCGAAAGTTCTCCATGAAGGCAATTATGGCTGCTGAAATACCTTACAGTCTTGGCCTTACGAATATGCTGTGTGAAAACACGGAAATCCTCATTTTTGACGCATGTTTATTTATTTTATATACAATATTGATTCGATTCCCAATGCTACTTAAGACCCACCGAGTTCATGCGATATACGTTCTCGTTAAAGCAGTGGAATTGAAAGTCCTGTAGTAGGTCGTTGAGCAGTTACCATTGATGTAATGATCTGGAGAAAATTCCCTCCCATTTCAGACCAATGTCAAATTTGTGGAAGTGGGTCCTCTGGTGGTTTCATCTATCGGAGGGGTTTATAGCAACTTTCACCTTCGTGATGCTCTGGTTAAACGAAACATACACACTGTTGACTTTTGAGTGATAATTATTTTAATTATCTCCTTCCTTTTTAGATATTTAAAAATCCATTTTAGTTTTCCTTGTACAATTTCTTCCATCATTTTTTCAGGTATGCTCTTCATTTTCCACATCCATTTAGTTCTTAATTGCTAAACATGGATTATTTTTGACTCTAAAAATTGTATCCATATTTTCACTAAACATTTAGTAGATTTAAGATGTTCATCTCAATAGTTATTAGGGATATTTTCTAATCAATAACAATTTTCTGAAAAATTGGTAGATTTAATGTTATTTAGTTAGTTTACTGTTGTTTAGGCCGCCTATTTCTGTCTATCGAAATCTGCATAATGTTTGGCCTTTATAGGAGATGAAGGAACCAGTTCATTTTTATGAACATTATTCCTCCTCTTCAAGTAGAGCAGCATTTATCGACTATTATCTGGAAGATGACTAAAGACTAAGTCGTGAGGGGTTTAATTAGTGAAATCTCTAGACTTGAACCCCTTGCTCCAGAAATGCCTTAGCTCGTTGAAATCTTCTTGCAATATAAATCAGCGTTAAAACTGTCAAATTTGGAAAATCCCTCTCGTAATCATTAATCCCACTTATGATATTCCTTAACGCTTTGAGAATTATCTGTAAGGTTTGTTTAGTTGCAGAGAAGGTCACAACTCTTATCAAATTAAGCACAAAGCAGTGAGGTAGGCAAGGGCGATCAGTTTTGGAGCTTCATAATAATTATGCCTATCTCTTTCACCGAGGAAAGAATAAATTTTAACACTTTGATTCAATATGCCGGCCGATGGTTGAGCGGCTAGCGTTCCTGACTTTTAAGCTGTTGGTATTCATGTCACAAAATTAAGTTTAGTTTATGTTCACTTCTTCACCTAATAATAAATAAAAATTAAGAGGCTGCGTCCATAGGGACTGGTTTTAGTAAAAATTGTAAATTATCACCAATAGCTAGCAGTATAATTTAAATGCAATTCCTTTATTAATATTTCGTGTATTTGAATTTGACTTGATTTCGAAATAAATAATGGATTACTGATGTTAGTCAATGATTAATTCAAAAATGTGCAAAGAAGTCGGCTGACCACTCAGAGCCACTAAATTTGTTGTTACGGAATTTGATTGGAGATGTTGTGTCATGAAATGATTGCGCCTTAACTTTAATGAGGTAGCGTCCTCTCATGTTTCAATCTTCTCTGTAAACTTCTTTATATATCTCAACATCTCTTCAAAATAAATCAATTCAATTTAAAGATTAAATGGTTAATTATATAAAAAAGCTTTTACTTATGCTTTAAAAGATATGAAAATGCTCTTAGATTTCATATCCCGAATAAGAAGTGAGTGATCTCTCTCCAGTATAGCAACTGCCGTATTTAAAGAAGAAATTGAAAAATATGTAACGTAACTCATTATGTTGTGAATCCGGTGGAGAAGTGGCAGCGCACTCAAAGCGCAGTCCAACAAGCATGCTTGGGAACTGGGGATTTCGCATCCAACACATTCTTTCGCAGCCTCGGTGTAGGCACTGTAGGCCTTTGTTGCCATATGGTCTCGAGTACCCCCGAGTTTTTTAAACTATTATGTTTCTTTTCAAATTTATCATCACAAAACTAATTTGTCAATTGTCATTAAGGAATGATATGTAAAGATATATTTTTAAAGGCTGCATTCTAGATTATGATGTAAAAGATGCAAAAATTTCTATAAAATGTAATGTTTTCTTTAAATAAAATTTAAAAGACTCAAAATTTATCACTTTATAAAGTGTCATCACAAAACAACTTCCATATGGTCAATGAATCAAATATAAAAGTTAATATATAATGCTGCATTCAGGCTTAGAATATGAAAGTCGCCGAAAATACTTAAAGATTTGAATTTTCATACAAGATTTTCGTATAAGATTTACAATTAAATTAATTTATTTGCCGAAATTAATTTATTCTCTATGCAAATTTTTCGTCACCAAACGATTTGGTTAGTTTGCTAGAATTCCCACTAAAAGGCGCTGGCGTGAGGTTGCCTTCAAATTGTTAAATGATTTATCTAGTTATCATACATTGATGCAGACAATGGAAGCTCCAACTGACACCCTCCTGCTCCAGACCTATTTTAAAACCAGCCCTCTCTGCATTCTTTCGTTGGGCCATTAGGGCGCTCCCCTTAATAACCGAACAGTTTGTTTATTCGATGAAGGGGGAAGGTCTAGGATTTACGATGTTTACAGAAAACCGCTTTTCAGGGGTTTTCTTAAAAAAGAGAGGGTTGATTTTTAAGCAATCACTTGCTGATTTATAAGCGAAATAAAGGGGCTAATAGGGAAGAGGTGTTCTCTGATGAAGTCACGTTTTAGATATAAATTTAGATTGTATTGCTAAGAGAATAACTTTTGAACGACACCTCTCTCGGCAACTATGTTGGCGGCACATCGCGCTTTTTTTGTGTTCAGTGCATTGTCGGAGGTTATCTATTTAAAATTCTCAAAACTCGTACGTCATTTATATAGATCATTGGGTTGAAATATGAGTATCATAAAAGATTGATAATAAATAGCGGGGAAAGAGTTTTTATCGCCAAATTTTGCTAAAATAATATTTTTTTTTGTATTATTCATTTTTTATAAGTATGATGATTTTCTATTCTCAAATATTAAACATTATGAACTTATTATGAAAAGGATAAAACAAACACATGCACGCACGCACGCACGCGCGCGCGCACACACACACACACACACACACACACACACACACACACACACACACACACACACACACACACACACACACACACACACACACACACACACACACACACGAGAACAACTTACGTTAATACCGAAATGTTTTTCCTCTTAATGTTCCACAAGTTTGTTCATAAATGAATTAATATAACTTTTGTCTGAAACCTTTAAAAATATTGTTTCCTATTGAAGGATATTTCATGAAGGTATATTACATAATAATAATAATATACACCACAATATATTGTATATTACAATATATGCTGAAACAAAACAAATTAATGTTAATAATTATTATATAATCTAAAACCGATTCTCTATTATGATATTAACATGTTTATGCTGCTATCTATTTCTGTATGTAGTAAGCACAGTTATTAATATACTATATATCTATTAACAGAGCTTCATGTAACAACAAAGAAAAGAATATTTATTTTCTTATGAGGAATACTATAGTGATAGAAGAAATTATTATTTAATTAGCAAAATATTTTGATTTATTATTAAAAAATGAATTGATCTTCATTCAATAGAAGCGATGCCGTTTATGTTTGTGAAAGCTTTCATAAAATCTTCTATTTCAGTAGAATTCACATTTTGTGTTTTAAAATGTAATAAATATTTGAAAGCATAGTAAAATTACTTTCTATGCATTTCATAAATTTCTTCCCGTTTGATTTTCAAGTATTTGTTTATTTATTTTTTATAGAAAATATTTTTAATACTAATTTTAATAATTGAAATGTAAGTTTTAATACTTAAAATGCACACAAATCATGATATATATAAATATATTTTCTAAAATCAAGAGTAATTCCTATTTTAAAGGTTTTTCTCCAATTATTTTTAAATTAAAATGTACAAATATAATTTTTTTCTTTTAATTAATATAAACATAGTGAATATTTCTAGAACCTGTTTCGTTATTAACTTTAAGCATTCATTTTTTTAAAAATTCTATTAATTTTAAAATGATTACTGACTATGAGAGAATTTTCTCTAAATCCTTTACGTGAGTAGGAAGAATAAATGTTGCAAAAAAAAAAAAAAAAAAAAAAAGAAGAGTCTATTTTTACAAAACTTTGGAAACATAAAACAAGAACATCTTAACGATTAAATAACATTTTCTTAAGAAATAAAAAAAAATGTCACACTGACTACGTTCAATTGGTATCCAATATATGCCAAAGAAATAATTTTAATAAGAAATGTTTTTTAAGATATGTATATAAGAAAGAAAATAATTTTAATGAGAGAGAGAAATGTTTTTTAAGATATGTATATAAAAAAGAAAATAATTTTAATGAGAAATGTTTTTTAAAATATGTATATAAAAAAGAAAATAATTTTAATGAGAAATGTTTTTTAAAATATGTATATAAAAAAAGAAAACAAACAATGGTATTTTATTAATTTTTTCATGCTTTGTGAGAATATTATTACCAAATTTTCATTTTTAAGCTTAAAAATAGCTATTGATCATTAAAACCTCATTTCCTATCAGGATAATTTTTCATTGAAATGATGCCAACGTTTATATGCTATATTTCAAAAACATTATGTTTAAAAATTAAAAAAAAAATGTTTTAATAAAATTTTATACGATGAATTTCAAGAAACACATTCAGAAAACGAAAATTGAACAGATATTCTATGAAGATTTTCGGTTTTTAAAACTAAATTTTAATGTAATTAAATATTACATTATTATGATTGCGCATAAAAAGGTCTCTGTTGTAAGTATCAGGAAAAACCAATGTAGGCGAAACATAAAAAAACCTTTGTTGTAGGAATTAATTGTTGATACAGCGAAAGAGTTTTCTCCTGCGATAACGTCCTAGTAAGGAAAAGCAACATTTACAGTGCAACCATAAAAACGATACGTTTTTATTCATTCAGAAACAAAAAAATTGTAAGGTGATTTTAAAATTTTTCTCATCTGTAAGCGAATTTTAAATTACTTCAAGCGTTTATTATGGTTGCAAATCTTGAAAATACAATGACCTTTTTATTTCACAGCTTCATTATGAATAAAGATATTTTGAAACACCACGCAAAGCACCAATGTTTTCCACACAGAATGGTGAAGTTTAAAGATGATCATAGAAGTTCTTTATTTATTTATTTTTTTTACAAAAATAAATTAATGAACAAAAATAAAAAGCGAACACTGGAAGGTGAAACATTGCATAAAGTATTGTCAACCTAAATAAGGCTAAGTTTTAGGGCACTTTTAAGGTTTTATTTATTTACTTATTTTTTATCACAGGTTGAAAAATATTAAATATGGCTTTTGAAGATATCAAATATAAATCCATTCTCAAAATAGATACATTTTATATCATCATCATAAACGCAGTTTTTAAAAAAGTTCTAGTTTCGTCGCAATATTATATATCGATCTCTTTGAGTACATTATTTTATTTAATAATATTACGGTTTACAGTGATTTTAATTAAATCACTCCTTTGCCAACGATTTTATAAATCAACAGCAGTAAGATATTTATTTGGCAACAAATAAAAATATAAACCATAAAGTGTTGTATCAATAAATTTGAATATATATCTATTGTTTTTTTTCATGTGGTTTTACATCGTTAATAAGTACTATAATTAGATTATCTTTTGTATTTACATATAAATTTGTAATATAATAAAAATAATAAAGCTATTCGAAAGTGTTCAGTTAATCAAAAAAAATAAATAAATAAATAAAAATAAATAAAATTAACGAAAATTTTGCTGGATTAAATTTTTGTTGTTGAATATTTTTGCCCTAAAATATTTACGGAATTATTTGATAGGCCTCAATAGATTTGTAAGAGACTTCAAATGAGAAAAAAAAAAAAAAAAAAAAAAAAAAAAACATCAAATTAAAACTTTAGAAATGTTCGAATCCTATACTTAAGAATGATAGAAGTTCAACTGGATTATTATGATTTTCCTATCTAATATAATTGCTTAACTGAAAGGTTATTTAATATTTCAAGTAAAATATTTAATACGTTTATATGCTTTTGGGTAAAATATATAATAGAATAATTGTACTGGCATCCTAAGAATCCAATATTTTTTCTCAATTAAAATCCGAAATTTTCTTCAATTGTGGTAACTTTCAAAAATCTTCAATCTAACAGTGAATATACGTCATCTCCGCCCTACTTTCGTTAAATAGAATTTTTAAAAAGATTTTCATTATTTAATAAAATAATTTTGTTAGATTTCTAAATTTTCACGAAGAAGTGTCTAAAATTTTAATTCTTACAAAAGTACTGAAAACTTTGCCTCCTAAATATACAATTATTCCATTATTTCTAAAACGTTTTACTTTGAAATAAAATTATTTGTATGCCAATATAATTCTAAGTCCTTCCATTAATTCCATGGAGTCCGATTCATCAAAGACATGTGAAAAATGTGTTAGTAATTGCTATTTTTATTTTATTTTCACAAGTACTTTCAAAATCATTTTATTAATTTTTTTTAGTTAAATTAATATTAATCGATAAATATATAAATCACATCTAAAAATTTAAAATTTTTCAATACTCTGTTCTGCATTTTTTATTATTTGGGCCGGATCCAGATATCGCCTCAGTATTTGGATGAAAATTCAAAGCCCAAATTAATCACTAAAATAGTACAGAATATGGCGAAGAAAAATCCAAAATTTGAGCACGTAAATCAGAACATAATCATCTTTTCTTTCGGCATGTCATTTGTTAACGTCTGCCTTTTTATGCTTATTCGATAGTAGTGTTAAATTTCATCTGGAGTTTTTTTCGACAATATTAGCCTTAAAGTAAATAATTTTTGTTTTTGTGAATAGTTTTATGAAATTGAGTTCAATATTATATGAGTCCTTTGGGACTCATATAATAATATCGAGAGTATAAATTCCATCCAAAAAAACTTTGCAAAGTAAAATTATTTCCTTGGAAATTCCTGGTGACTTCTAGCAAAATAGGAATCTTTTCCAGATAATCATTCAAAACCGTATTTGCCGTATCAATTCAATTAAAACTTAGTTCAGTTTTCATTAGTGTTAAATTTGTATCGCATTTTCAAAAAATGTGCACCTGCAGATCAATGATTTGTTTAGCACAGATTTTGAATACAGAAAAACCTTTAATGATAATCCATTTAATCTATTATGGTTTCTTTTAACTATAACTTGACCAAATATATTCAATAGTATTCACGGTACCAAAATTATCTCATTATATTTGTAATATCTCTTAAAATTTGTAAATTTATGGTTATTTTTTATACAAGAACAAATTTAATTGGAATTAATGAAATAAAAGTTATTAACTTTTATATTATCAATTTGACATATATTGATTTGATGGATAAAAAATTATTAAAAAGCAAATTTCAAATAACAAAACTGGATTTTGTATTTTTAGGATGATTAGGCAATACCACTTTCTGATATAGTAAGATATGATTGAATGTATTCTATATTTTTAGAGCGAGAGGAAATTTGTTCTGTAAATTGAAATCCTTAGACAGCATCAGCATATTATAAGAAGGGACTCCAAGCCCTTTTAAATAATCAAAATATGTCCCAAAGAATTTTAGAATGTATACTCTTGCTTAAGACACATAATTGGGAAAAAAAAGTTGATGCACTCTCTGAGAATGGAGGTTTGCTAGAACAAGATATAAATCATCCTCTTTTTTTCCACGTGGGAAAGTTGTTTATTAATCTGTTCGTAAGAGAAACTCTCAAACCGGGTGGGATTCAAGGCGCAGATGGAAGATTCTGGGGGAGTAAAAAACTGTTAAGAAAGATTACGGTGTTTCTACTTGGTGACTGCTTGCATGCGGCCAACTAGACACACAAGACCGTGTAAGCTTGGTGGTTAAGTAACATGACGTTACATTGGTCGTCTTAGGGAAAAAAGGAGCTAAGCTGTGCTAAACAAACATTTATGTCATTTACGGCTTGTCTTCGAAGTTGAAGCAATTTAAAATGCCGGATCGCGTTGTTGTGTTCCGTATTGTAAGTGAAATTATGATGGGACTAGTTCATATGTATTCTGTTTCAGACTTCCTAAAGAAGAAGCGAAGTTAACTTTGTGGTTAAAAAAAATTCCCTGAAAAGATTTTTCCCTTAACAAACGAAGCGTTGTTTGTGAAAAACATTTTGCTGATGATCAAATTATAGGATTGGATTATTTACCACAAAATGGAGACATTAAAATAACTCGAGATCGTCCTAAATTGAAGGGTGAAGCTGTTCCTACAAAATTTCCTGGATGTCTGGCATATCTGACACAAAAAATTGTCGTTAAAAGAATAAGCAGAAATGAAAAATTACATGCTCTATCTGAAAAAGCTTTAGCAGATTTTATGACTGCTGATAAAATTGATTCTTTTGAAGAATTAACGAAAATACCGGAAAAAGTTTCTCTTTCGGATAATATAATAGTATGCAAAACTGAAGTTCATGTTTTGTTTATAAATTTTCCATCTGTTCCCATTCTTTTAAAAAGCATTAAAATAACATTGATTTTTCAATTTCTGTTTTTGTTGTTCAAGACCTTACAAAGTTTGATTATTTTTTGAGTGATGGTAAATTAATGATGTGTGCCAACGTAATAGAAATGATGTCAGTCTTGACCTGTTTGCAGCGATTATTGACGATTTGACAGTTGATATCATGAAAATGAGATTCTTACATATCTTGCTGGCTCTCACATACATTATTTTAAACTCATGTGGGACAATTGAAAACTGCTTACGAAATATTGATGCAGAAATGTTAATTTCTCTAATTCAATTAATTTATTTCTTTAATTCAGTTAATTTGTGTAAAATGTTTATATTTGAAAATTAAATAAAATTTCATTAAAAAGTGTTTGCTATGGGAAAAAACTTTGATATTTAAGTTTATTGTCTAAAGCAGTATGATAAAAGTACTCCAAATAAAACTTGTTTAACAAGCATTAACACTTTATTTGACTTTTATTTGTGCAGAAGCCACTTATAAAAGTTACATTTGAATTGATTAATATTTCAATGAATTAGGTAATGCATATTAGTACTTGCAAATTAAAGTGTTTAATATATATATTAAAAAAGTGAGTCTTGATTTTAAAAATTGCTTAATACATCAAAAGATGCTTACTTTTAAAGACGGAAACTCATGACATGCCATTTTGAGAATTTCACGTTTACTAAAACATGCATTTTTAATGGTTAAGAAAAAACATATAGCTATCATTTTGGATTATAAATATATTTCTCATATATTTTTATGTTAATTTTAAAAAGTTCATTTCATAGCTCAGAGATGTTGTACGGTTGAAATAACATTCAACAATAGGTACATTAAAATATATTATTTGTAAATTAATGTACGAAAGTATAATGTGCAGATATTTGAATAAATTTAAACTTAATGGCTTAGAATCAGCAAACTTCAAATAACAATATAAATAATTTATAGTCTCGTTTACAACACAATCAGAAAAATAATTTTATACAATAATTTAATTTTGCATATAATTACTGTTTGCTTAAAATGTACACAAAGCAAGAAATACTATTACTTAAATCAATACTGGATGCATAGTTTTGATTCCACCATGTTTATGATTTTTAAACGGATAAAAAGTTGCGCTTGAGAATTTTTATTCTCAAGCGCATATTTTTCTTGAATATTTTTATATTGCAATTCAAAAAGCAGCGGAGTGAAAATTTTGATAATTTATTTTATTAATTTGTTTATTTTACAATTCTTTAGTCATGATACATATGAAAGTAAAGCAATTATTTTAAAATATCAATTCATTAATTTATATGTCAAATGAAATTTTCTTATTTTTTAATTTTCCTTTGTTTATTTTTATCATAATATTAATAATTTTTATGAAATATGTTTTGTACCAAAGATAGTGGAATATGCATGATTCATTATTTTACAAAATATGAACTGGGATGAAAGCAAGGAAGATTCTTCAAACTGTGTTTGGTGGGGGACTCTAACCATTCGATGATTTTTTAACAATTAAATGCTGTGCCAAGGCGAGGAGGGCCCTCTCAGGAAGTCCTGGAGAGGCCCACGAATATGTGAGCTTTTGGCGTTATTTGTCAAATAAATCAAAATAGGACACTTAGACTAAAACTGATTCTCAGTAAATTTAATTCCAATTTTTGTAATTATCTGGTATGTGAATAATAAAATGAATTTTTGTTCTTGTTTACTGATAACTTTTGAACAATTGCAATATTCTAGGGACGTCTGATTTTTATTTCTACGGGAAAAATATAAAGTAGCCAGAGAGAGACATTTCTTACTTTAAAAATAGAATTTAAGTTAAATATTTATCGAATATAAAAAAAGAATACATAAATGTAATTATCAAACACTTCCTTTAAAGTTGTTACGAAAACACACGTCAAATTCGCAGTCGCACATTAATAAATTTATAGCTGAATAATATCACTTTTAATAAACAATTTTCTAATTTTCAAAACGCTTTTTCAAAAACAACCTTTAATTAATTTATTGATGAAGCTTATACTATATTCCGAAATAAATTTTTTGTTAGTAAATCATTGTAAAATATTTAATATATATGAAATATTACACAAGGGAGTTTTTTAAATTTAGCTGTGAAGATTAATTGTTCCAAAATGTTGTTTGAGAAGATTTTTTAAATATTCACTCTGGGAAAGGAAATACATATTTATTTATTATTATTATTATGAAATTATAATAATGATCATGTGTAATTTTTCTAAAATCATAATGCTTATTAGAAAATAATAAATGGATGTTTTTTTTTTTTTTTTTTTTTTTTTTTAAGTGTAGTAAATTTTTTCCAAACTGTAAAATAATCAAAAAGTTAGATTCAAGCAAATCAGAAGATTTGAATGAAATTTGGCGAATGGACGGAAGTAGCCAAATGTGCTGGGAACATAAAGGATTGTTAAATAAATTTTCTAACTATTAAATTTGATTATACTTTGATGTGTTTTTATTTTGGAGTATGTTTATTTAATCATTATTAACAGGAGTAAATAATGTAGATTGCGTAGTGCAAATAAGCTTTCTACATTAAAATGCTTAATCGATAGAAATTTGGTAAAACTTAAATTTGTAATTTTTTTTATTAAAGATTGACTTTTTAATATGCCTCAAAATGGTTAAAAGGGAATTAAATATGAAACTGCCCTTTAAACGAAAATTCAAATATAAATTGAGAAAAACCGCAGCTTTTGAGATTCAGAATGTAACTGTAGTTATACATCTGATTTTTTATCTTGAAAGATGTAAATAAAAGGCAATAAAATGCTCTGATGTTTTAGGACAAGGTTATAAATTTCCAAATCTTCTTAAAACAATTATACTGAAAATGCTTCTTTTGCCTATAGGCGTTGTATTTTTAATCCAATACCATTCAAAACCCATTCACCTGTTTCAATGTAAAATATTTATATAAATTTTTTAGAATAAAAGTTGAATATCCTCCAAACAGACCAGACTTTATTCGATTTACTATTTATGTCAACTAATCAAAAAATAATAGAAAAAGAAAAGAATCCAATCGAAAATGTAACCGAAAATTTAATTTCAAGATTTTTCAAGAAAGTACAGGTATCAATGACCGATCAATTTTTCAGCAAATATATACAGAAAAGTGAAGTTTCATAAAATTAGTTGTGTGTGAAGAATTCACACACAATGGAGGGTATTTCCTGCGAATGATAAAATTTATTCAAAAGGTTGCGAGTTCTAGAAGCAGTAGATGATGAAATGATTCTTCTAAAAACTAATGGTTATCTTTTGATTCGTGTCCATTCCGATAGATTTTATTATTTTCGTAAATTAGTAATTGTATAGCCAGCTATTATAATACGTTATCTAATAGTTGTTATTTTAATGGTACCTACTTCAATTGATTTTGTCATTTTTTAGTTTATCATTTTCCGCCAATTCATTTTATTAGTTCACTAATTTTTGCATATTAGTAATTGTTGATAACTATTATAATATCTAAAGTATGTGGTGTCATTTTCAAGGTACCAATTGATTTTACCATTTTTATATGTTAGTAATCATCGACAGAAAACATACTGTTTTCACTTCCGATTGACTTTACCATTTTCACGCAATATCTAAAATAACTGTTGTCACATTTCATTCCGAATGATTGATTTTAGCATTTTCATAAATTAGTCACTGTAGATGAAAATGTAAAATAGCTGCTGTCATTTCATTGGTTTATTCCAATGGATTTTATCATTTTTGTTTATTAGTAATGATTTCTTTTTCAAGCTTGAATATCTTTTTATTTATTATTGGTTTTTACTATTTTACAAAAAAAAAAAAAAAAAAAGAAAAGATTGGACTCATTTTTTGGTCACCCAGATGGATCATCTGGCAGAGCAACGCAGGACATTTTTTCTTTTGAAAGGAGGAGAAGAAACATCGGCGACTGAATTACAACTAATATGCGTATTCAGATGTTTTTACGTACTTGTCAAGGAACTGACGACCATCTTCACAATTTCCGTTTGATTCGGCACGCCCACGAGGAAATTAGTTGCCAAGGTCGACAAAAGCATTTGAATCAATAATGTTGTTAATTTAAATCTACCTTTAATTTATGGAATATTAAGGTAAACGAGATATTTCATAGACACGTTATATTTTTTGCATATAAAAATAAAGCTAAATATTGTCAAATATGCATGAAACCAACTGTTTTGAAATTAAGACCTTAAAAAAAAAGGAATTTAAAAGGAAGTTGAAATTTTTTAAGTGTCAAACTCCTTCTCTTGTAACATTCGAAGCATCCTCCTCTTTGTTCTAAGCCGCGCATTTAAGCAGTTCTCTACTTTGATTGGAAGATCGTAAATGTAATTGTAAAGGTCTAATTATTTCTGTCCATCAATAATAATATATATATATATATATATATATATATATATATATATGCCAACTGATGGTGGCGTGCTTAGTTTCCGTAACTTCGAAGCAGTAGGTCCTGGTTCGGGCATGCATGTTCCTTTTCCTCTCTGTGTTTCGTTGCAAAGAAGGCAATGGGTGCCCCACTGTAACCAATTGCCATCCCCTTCGCTCCTTGTTGCCCTGAATTGGATTCAATTGTGAAGGAGTCCTTAGAATTATCTTAGCTTTTTTATTTCTGCTTTGAATGAGCTTAAGACGGCGGTTTCTTGGGGATTTTCCGAGCTTAAGTGGGAATACACTGTGTTCCTGCGAATTGTACTGTATCTTAATTAACAAGTTCCTCCTGCAAAAATCTCTGTTTGTCCTGGAGATACGTGTCTTCCTTCACCTTATATTAATTTTTTATTTAAAATTCTCTCACCATCAACAGCCGATTGTGTCAAGTCTTAATCGCTGTACCCTTTTTCATTTACGTTACATTAATCCCCCACCCCTTACGAAATTATCAGCCAGTGCAATTCCCTGCTCTGGCGGTGAAGTAACCCCTTCAGATGCGAGGGAAGTGGAGCAAGGGTTCGGCGGGAGTGTGCGATAAATTTCCCACACACGCTTTACTTCAGCATCATGGGTAATGGAGCAGTGGTTTCTCCTGCAAAATTTCTCCCTTCAAATGCCAGAATCTTAACGCAGGGTTGCAACTTCTAAATTTCTCGCCAAGAGAAGGGAAAATTATTCTATTTCTCACACCGCATAGATTTCTCGAAAATAGCTTCGTAATGATCGGTTAAGCATGGAAAATGGGGTTCTTTTTTAACATTGCTATTATTGAAATTTATTGGTTTTTTATTGTTTCAAAAGTAATTATTAGCTGCAATGAAAATTTTGGAGTAAAAGAATCCTATGAAAACCTTTTCTTTGGTTGTTTTCGACAATCTGAGATATTTCATAAGCATTTGATTTTGATGAAGTCGACATCTGAGATGGTGCTGCTTCAATGTTGAAAATTCCGATGTACATAAGCGAATGGACATTAGGCTTAAAATCCACAATTCCACTGGCTTTATAAACTGTGGAAAAAGTGAGCCTTGATTGAATTAATATCGAACGTGCCACATTCAGTATCTCAGAATAACACAGCAATCACAACAGCATAATAAAATCAGAATATTTGTTGCTTCTAATAATGTATTCAATGAAACTTAGAATAAATTTTATTATACTCGTCGTAAAGAAATTTATGTATTAAAAATTAATCATAATTTGTCTTGCGCTAACTAGGACATTGTCAAAATTTTCCTTTCGAATTATTTATTGTTGATAATACAAGATTCCATTGGTTTTGATTTGGAAAGCCTACACTTCTTGCCATGTATCTCCGCATTTCGAAGACTCTTAAGATAAAGAGTCATGATGACTTTGACACGTGATAGGCAATACAAGATTCCATTGGTTTTGATTCGGAAATCCTACACTTCTTGCCATATATCTCCGCATTTCGAAAACTCTTAACATAAAGAGTCATTACGACGTGACGCTGTTTGACGACAGCTCATAGCCTGTTTTCAGGACACTGGGCTGTGAAGCGCACTTAGGTGGTCAGCCTGACGCGAAACCCCAGTGCTTAGATCCCAAGTTGCCCTGTGGAAGGATGAGAGTATGAGTCGGCCTTGCCCAGCCCGAGGATCGAACTTGTGCCTTGGAAGCGATACCACTGCCCCACTGTTTTTTTTTTTTTTTTTTTTTTTTTTTTTTTTAACAAAGATCGAATCAAATGTAGAGCTTCTTACTCCTCGACAGGATTTCCCTCACTGAGCTGCGGTGGTCTCGCTTTGTTACAGAGAAAACATTAATTCCATTTGAAATTGTTGAACAGTGACTGGAAGTGAAACAGGGAACTTACTCTCGAAAGAGCCTTGCCCTGTTACTCGGTGAGCCACTTTTGACACCCCGCTGTAGAATGCCAAAACCGTATTATCAGCCACGTCCAGTGACTTCTGGGAGGACTTTTCAAAAATAGTACCTTTTATTACACATAGCAAGGAAAGAAACCATGAAAAATCCCAAACACCCACCCCAACAAACATGCATGCAGAAAAGAAAATCTATCTCCTCTTATCCAACAATGTCTGAGATCAAATCAAGACACTTATGCTCCAAGAAATGATGTCGCATCCCTCGGTCACAATGAGGGCAGAATACCCCTTGACAAATATGCATGAAGAACCGTGGCATCCATCTCGCATTCTTCGTTGGATGGAATTGAACTCAACATCTTCTAATTTGAAGAGCGCTGTCCTACTACTGGGCTGCGGTGAGCCCCAACGGCGAATGTTGCATTTTTGCTTCTTATTTGCTCATTATTCAGAATGAGTGTGTTTGACTTTTCCTAGTTTTCTCCATTGTGATACTACTGACTATAATAAAGTTTTCCTGGAAAATAACACGTGGTAACTGTTTTATACTTTACAACGGCCTTCTTCTGATGAACTATCAACTGAATAGAGTCCTGCAGACAACAGCTTTCCATGTTTCTTCTTTTGTAAGAAGAGACTAGCATCGGCGACAATTCTCCAGGCTGTACAGCTTATTTTGCTGCAAAGCTATATTCACTGTGTCAAAAAGTATCAACGCCAATAATTGAATTTTGTCTGTAAGTCAAGTGCTAAAAATAGTATACGAATTGGATTAATATAATGGGAAACTGTTGAAGACTTTTGATCCTAACATATCTCTTTCTACGAAACAATTTATTCTTTTCGCATGCATCATAAGGGCAGAATAATTATCGTCTTTTCCCTACTTTTTAGTGATTTGAAAACCCTAAAAGTCGTTGCACATAATTAAAACTGTTTCGTAATTGGAATTAAGTTGGATTCTAGAGAGAGTACTTTATAACAATTACTTTCTAAGTTATGGTTTAAACATTTTTCTAATTAAAACTTCATTTTATCATTATTTTCAAAATTTTATTTTTACATATCTATTTGTTTTTAACATTAAAATATAAAGAAGAAGTTTTTCGTTTCTATTTTCTTGTAAATACTAATAGTATAATTAAAATATTTGATATCATTATATAAAACACAAAATTATTTAAAAATTTTATTTAACATTTTCATAAACTTTTAAAAACGTATCTTAATATTTTCCACAAAGAAAGTTACAGAAATTAAAAAAAATAAATTATTTATTGAAATGAAATGAAAAATGTGTTTTGAAAAAAATGTTTTGTAAAATGAAGAGATACCAAAATTAAGAAAATTAATAATAATTTCATTTTGATTGAATAAAATGTACATGGAAAAAAATCTCTGCAATTTATAATTTGAGTGCTATATTCAATTAATTAAATAATTGTTTCACCTTTAATTAATTCTGAAATTTAATTTACAATCTTTTAAAATTAATTAGCAGGAAAAAGAACTGTAAAATTTGTTTCCCGTGTGGCATAATTTTCAAAAGTTATGAATATACTGCAATTTTTTTGAGTACAAGTATCTATTAAATGTGATAGATTGTAAGTTAGAAAAAAATGAAACGCGATTTAGAAAAAAAAAAAGTGTAACATACGAAAGTTTTTATCGCAAGATATTTAAAACATCATTTGCTAATGATTACAAATGTTCTCCTGAAAAATAATTCTTCATCGTTATCGGTAAGGTGTGATTTTTTATGAATATATATATATATATATATATATATATATATATATATATATATAAAGAGTTACCAAATCCGGCAGAACCGCATTTTCTTGAAGAGCTATAGCCAGAGAGAATTAATGCCGTTCATCAGGCGACTAATCGCTTGCCAGAGACACCTGGTGGTCTGAAGGAGAATTAATTGTCACCTAATCCAGAAGACGGAGAGCAAACCACGCCCCTGGATTCTGCTGATTGGGCGACAGAACCGATTCATCTCAACTTTCTATTGTTCCGTTTAAGGCTCGGAATAATCGCTATTGGCCATTAAAGATGCAATTATTGAGTAAAATCGTTTTCATACATGGTAATGACGGAACTAAGATTTCTTCTCTCCCCCTTCCCTTTCGAGGCTTCATCATCCTCTTCTCCGTTATCGTTTGCTCCTATAAAAGCATTTACTTCTTTTCTTTATACACCATTTTTTTATCCTGTCGCTGGCATTTTTTATGCATGCATTTATACATAAACTCAATGTTTTGATCCCTAGTGCGCGTTGGAGTTAAAAACGCTACGGTCGCAAACACAAAAGAGTTTCACTTTTTTTGTTTCTTTTCTTTATAGCTTTTTTTCTGTGGCAACCTTACTCTATTACACGAGGTTTTGATACAGAAACTAACGAGTTCTATTCATCAAGAAAAGGTAGGCGCCCACAGAGCTTTCATCGAATTTTTATGCATTATTATTAATATTTTTTTCACTTATATTCAATACCCCTTTTTTTACCTCAAGCTTTTAATTAGAGCTTATATTTTTTTCTAGGATATTTTTCCCTAATTTTTTTCACTCCACGCTGCATGATTAACTAATATTTAGCCGCTGGATAGGAAGTTTTTTAACCCTAATTTCTCCTTCTTTCCAGTTTTTTTCCTGTCCTGAACCAAAGCGGGGAACTATTTTCTTTCCAATTTTTCCCCTGCTCTTCTTTTCTTTATAGTGTTGCAGAAATTAATCAGGGGGCCCGAGTATTGGCTCATTAGGAGAAAATGTCTCAAAGACGACAGATAATGAAGTTTCGGGAAAATTTTCTTTCCAAGAGAGATAAAAGGAAGAGAGAAAAAATCTATGTTAAAAAATAAATCCTGTTTATTATTATTATTTTTCCCCATTTTGCGCATCAGTTAAATGGTTTGTGTCTCATTTTTCAAAACTCTTTTATGGGCCGAAGATAGTTCGGAAAAATGACACTAGAGAGCTCTTTTGTCGTGTGTGGTAAGATTAATTGTGAAGGCTGAAGCTATTAAGTATGTCTTTGGTATAATTTTGCCCTATTAGTCAAGACGACTTAAGGATATTTTTCTCTTTTACCTAATGGAGGATGAGTAATCTTTAAACTATTATGGGCTTCCAGAAAAAGTTCCGTTGCTCTACCTTCATTGACTATCTTTTATCCCGAGTTATGTAGGCCTTGAGTGATATATTTAGGTAATTTGATTTATGGGATTTTAAAGCAATTCCTTATACAATTGTAGCGTTCCATTATTTGACGCGTCCAAATGGCAGACATTGCATCAGCAGCGTTGCCACCTAATTATAGTTGATAGATCAATTCTTTCTCAAATTTCAACAGGACGGCTAATTTGAAATTAAAGCGTATTCTTCCAAATGGCCTGTACTTCTCAAGTAAGAGGAGTTCCAAGAATATGGAAATTAGATTCCTTTGATTCTTGGAAAAGCATCCTCAAAACATTATTTTCCTTGACTTGACATTAAGTGCGAGAGAACCTAAATAAGTTGCATAACCTGCTTGTCAGCTATTCACTGAAAGAAGTCTTTTGCTTAAACAACAGTTGTACATTTAAATGGAAATTAATTCATCGGCACGGAATCAAAAGTTAATCGCAGAATCAGTCAATTCATTAATTATCTCCAGAATGAGTCGATTCATTAAAAAAATATAACACAAAGAATTAAGATTTCATGGAATATTATAGTTAAATTAATCAGTATATTTTTATTCATTATTCCGTAACAAATAAACGTTAATTCAAATTAAAAAAAATTCATTTGCGATAATCAGTTATATGTATATATATATATGTACTTCATTTAATTAACACCATAAAACAAGAAGTGGAGAAAAATGCTAAAGAAGTGTTTAATATTATCATTTTTTATATTATTTACATATGTGGTATTGATTCTTATTACAAGTGAAATTTGCACTGAAACTACGTTGGAGAGTCAGAACACAAATTAATTATATATAATCAGTATATAGAATAATATTATTGATTATATATTAATTATAATATTTTTGAGAATAATAATATTATTATTGATTTTATGTAAGCAATACTATTTTTTTTATTTTATTACACACACACACAAACACACACACACAAACACACACACACACACACACAAACACACACACACACACACACACACACACACACACACACACTAGATGTTTCCAGATTATCGACAAATATATCCTTTACTGACAACTTTATATCTCATTACCCATCTAATTTGCCCTCATATATTACCCTTTCATATTTTAATTAAAAGAATTTTTTAAATAATTCAAAAAGTCTAAATTGCCCATACAGCTCATAGAAACACAACACTAAATTCTGCTTGCTTCCAAATTCCAAGCTTTTTTCTCCATTAAAATTGTCCGCTAATCATAAATATTCGGGTCGGAGGAAACATGTGAACGCCTTTCTGATCCCCTTTATCTGCATTCACACAGTGTATATATATATATATATATTGAAGAAATATTGAATAGATATATTGAAGAAAGAAAAATATTTATTATTGTTTAGTTTATCTTTGAAAAATTTGGTTCTTCGTTCAGTATAGTGAAAGGCGTTTCTGTTTTTCCCAATATGTCACCAATCTGAAATGCATTTGAGAAGAGATTAAACAAATCCCGATTTTAATATTTAATTTTAATTAAAAATAATTTCCAAGCAGTAGCAATCGTTATTTTTCCAAACAATTTTTTCCCATTACTTCCCAACAATTTTTTTCCCATTTACAGGAAATAATGGCCACGAATCCTGGTGAACTTGGTGCTTTGGGACATAATTTTAAATGATTATACAATATATAAAATTTTATTTCATACAGTTTACAGATTTATGAATTTGTCAATTTACAAATTCATAAATATTATCACCTCGTACAATTTTCTATTTTTTTTTTTTTTTTTTGAAATTTATTTCTAATTATTTACAAGAGGTTGCTTTTATCTTCTTCTCTTAATAAGATTTCGAACAAGCTGTAATAGTCCCTTCGAACCGTAAAAATTAAGGAGTATCCATTCTATTAAGAGATTTATTGATTGTTCCCCCCTTCCCGAATTAAAATATGGGTGCCTGTCAATTATTGAAGAACTTGTGCATCGGATAAATAATTAGAGTGTTTCTCCAAGAAGTCAATTAGAAATCGCTTGCGAATAATTGCCAATTACTTTTAACGATTTCACTTTTCAATTTATTTTGCAGTTCTGCTCTTGCTTCTTTGCTAATTGAAGTTGTAGTTTTTAACCGTACCCGAGCGGGAAAAATGATAATTATAATTCCTTTTTTTATTTCGTGGAATAAAGATAATAACTTTTTTTATTATTTCTTGCATTGATAAATATTTAAAAACATTCCGAAGTTTAATTAGTTGTATGAAAACATCGAATTCAAAGCTTTTTAAATTGGCGTTAATAATTAATCATTAGCTTTCATTGATTGAGAAGTTAATTTAAAAACAAAATAACTTTATTTTAAGAAAATAAATTCAAAATTGATTATTTATGCGTGCATCGAAGGAATCTTTTTGCAATTAATTTATTTCATGAAAAATATCAGGTAACAAATAAAAGATTTTTGTGATTTAAGATTTTTTGTTCTTTGATATATTTCTGTGGGATATATAGTATTATTTTTATTTTAGTGTTTCTTATATTGGAAACACTGAGAGACAACAAATATTAAATTTCGCAGAAAAAAAAAGAAAAATATCGCCAAAATGACCATGGGTGTGGTGAGTTACCAAAATTACAGAATTTGATTCGTATTCCCAGTTCCAGAAAAATAATTTAGTTATTATATATTGGTGACTGCCAATTTTTATGTATTTTTAATCGCTAAGATGCAATGTTGTGTTCATTGGCTGTATATTTTTTGTAAATTAAGTAATTTATCCATTTTTTCCTTGCTGAAAGTTTTTTTTTTTATATTTTCTGCCGTAAGGTTGCATCCTATTTTTCCCATTTCCATTTCAGACTGCCCTATCACAGGACTTGTGGACGATTAAGTCTGAAATCGTTACATTATGATAATAATAAGGATTGAAACATTTCCCAATCAGGCGCCCACAGCCTCTTCTAGGTAGGAGACTGAACGATTGATAAATGTAGAGTTTCTACTTTCTACATGTCCATGTTGATGCCAAGGGCCCGGGGAAACTCTTGAATAGGAATGTTCTTCCTTGGTATAGTACAATTTAGATTTGACACTGAGAAGAGAACAGCCTCGTTCCCAAAATATACTGTAGGGTATTTTGATATTCAATGCGTAATTTTCTTTCCAGGAGGACTTGTCATAATCAGTGGGCTGTAGTCATGTTTTGCAAATGAAGAAACCCAGAAAACACTTCGACAGATTACTTGCAAAGGACAAGAATGCAACATCCATCTTCTATGGTTCATTAGCAGTTGGGATCAATTACAGGACCTCTTACTCCGAAAACGCCGATATTATACGTTGGTTAAACTCTAAAAATATAAAATACTCGTTGTTATTGCTATAAGTTTAAAATTTTATGATTAGTGGATACAATATAAATTTAAAATATTTATTTGATGACAAACTGTTGCAATCACTAGTAAAAAATGAATTAAATAAAATTTATCATGGTGAGAGTCCAATTACACAGTCCAGTCACATTAATGTGACCCCCTTGTACTTTCGACGTCGACGTTAAATAGCCAATTACAGAAGGCAGGTAGCTGCACAGTGCAGTTAAGATGTGAACTGTTAGGGGGCTCCTGTTGCAAAAGTATATCGCACATGGCAAAGTAGGACTTCCCGAAAATCAGTGACGTGGCAAATGTGGTGCATCACGGCATATAGATGACAGAAGTGAACGACGGCTACGGAAATGCATTCCAGAGAATAGGCATCTTACCACTGAGCAGCTGATCACCCAAATGAACCCAGAGGCTACCAACAGTGGCTTCCAAACTATTATTCAGTGAACATTGTCATATCTGGAGATACTTGTTTCATGCATTTTTGCAGACTGCTGTTTGCATAGTGAAAGGAACGATGGATAAATACAAGTACGCATCTATCATTGCAGACAAGTTCATCCCTATAAGCGGATTGTTTTTTCTTCTTAGGATATGGCTCTACCAACAGAACAATACTGGCAGTGTATGTGCGTGGTTTAAAGAGCAATAGGATGAGTTTACCATTTCCACCTGACCAGACAACGCATTTGGTTTAAGACTAATCAAGAATCTGTGGATCATCTTGATCAGTTTGTTCAATCAGGATCTTCTTGATCAGACCATCTTGATTGGTTTGTTCGCCGCATGGATCATCTTTCGCATAGTCTAGCGCTACTAGCTTCAGCATGGCTCTACATCCCAGTGAACACCTTCATCAGCCAGACTGGTTTTCTTCCTGTACTCTTACTGCTTTCCGAAAGATTTCCATTCAATTTATTGCCAGGTGGTAACATCAATGTGACTGTACTGTGTACATTCTCCGCAGTTCACTAATCTGACAACTGAATGCTTAGCACTATGGTTTACGGTTCAATAATTTGTGGATTTATTTCCCATCTTGGATATGGCAGTTTATAATCCACTTTAAATTGTAGACCAGAATTCTTTTAGTCATTATCCAAACCACAAATCCCCATTCTTAATTATAATTTCATTTAGTATTTAGAACTCTGAATTGTCCATTAATTATCACCTCGTTCTCTTACGTATTCAAGTTTCCTATATCAATGGTTTTACGTCGAGTGATGCCATAACACCAAAGCGAAAATCATCTTTTTAGAATGTTAAATCAGAACAGTAAAGATACCTACACTAGACTAGATCTCCTCATTTCTTCTTTGTTATCCTCTGCTGAATTAGAATCTTAAAGCATTAATGATGCATAAAAGAGGACATGAATATGGATAAAAAATTATCGGAAGTTTGAACACCCCCACGCAGTGGACAGCGTAACTGACGAAACCCGTTGCAATGCCTCTATGTATCACTGCGCAAATTCCTTTCAATACGATTTTTCATACATAGTAGTTCGCACTCATGTGTCGCAATGGAGGAAAAACTCCCCCGCACCCAACCAGTTTATGAGCTTGCAGGAGCGAGCCATCTGACGTTTGCTTTATGGTATCCAGCCAATAGGATCCACTATCATTTAGAAACTGAGCTTCAGTAACTCACAGTCTTCACCCCATTTCCCGTTAAGATCAGTTAAGTGAAGTAGCATTTGTCGAGGGCATTGGTTGGGAGGGTGAGCACAGTCTTCTTAGTTATGTTGCAGGACCTTCGTGGGTTAGGGATGTGCCCACGTTAAGCTGTGAAGCTCAAAGTCTTTTCGATGGTGTGGCGGGGATGTAGAGAGGAGGGTGCAAGATCAGATGCAACTGTTTCAAAATTACGAGGCTCAGTTTTGGGTGAGTATTCAAAACCCGTTAGCCTTAAGGTACAATACAAAATATGGCTGTACCCCTATGCATGTATCATTAACAAGCCACTGAATTAAGAAAAACATGAATTTTTTTTGATATCTTAGAACTCTTTTTAAGCTTGCATACAAATTCTTTTTAAATTTTTATTCTGCTTTTTCGATTGAAAACAAAACAAGCTTTTAAGTAATATAAATGTAAACAAAAGTATCGATTGATTTTATAAGAAATAAAAATCAGTGCCAGGAAAAACAACGATTTAAATGTTTTGATTTATTTTCCCTCTACCCCTACCTTCTCCAAAGGAAAACAAATTCGATGTCCTCTTGAATAGATAGGGAATAAAGCAATATATTCGCTTCCTTTATTGTATCCCTTCCTCCATCTCGGACAAGGGACAATTTTTGTCAACGTCAGCGGGAAAAACAATTCAAAAATAATCAGAAACGCCGACATGAATGTCCGTCATCACAGAGGAAATACAGCGGCATGTATTCATACACTTTATACGAAATGTCCAGTTTTACACAGAAACAACAGCAAGCGCCTCCCCCAGTTGACAGGTTTTCGCTGTAACTTTGTCATATCTTCCTCCCCAGATGGGACAGTAGAAGGAGCGCTGGCCTCTTTCTTTCTGTTTCGGGAATTTTTTGAAATCGGTTTTCAAGTTTTTCAATTTATATATGTATACACTTTTTCCTTTCGGCAGTAGGATGAAGGAATGTGGGGAGATATTTTTCTCTCTTCTTTCTCTTTTTTTACTTTTTTCTTCCGTTGATGGAAAAGGAGCTCTTGTATTCAAGAGGTGTAGTCCTCCTGATCTTTTTTCTTTTTCTTTTCTTTTTTACTATTCCAGGGGAGAGGATGACTATTTTTTTAAAATTCTTTCACAGTATGAAAAATGTTGGAGGTTTCGAGAGACGCATTTTTAGTTTAGTATTTAATCCATGCGTTTTGGTGGTTTAGATAGCATATATAATAAATTAATCTAAAAAGAAATTTCTATAATATTATATCTCTATAAATGATATATTTTTTTTATTAGAACCAATAATTTTTTCTAGTGTTAGGCCACTATGGACACTTCATCTTTCAGTTTTGCAATAGGTGGTATTAATGACACTTTATGCCGAACACCAGTTTCACGCCGCGTCCCCTTAATATTAGCAAAGTGAAGTTTCATTTGCTATCATTATATGGTTTCATATAGTTATCTAAGCAAGATAAAGACACACTAGTTTTTCATATTCGCTTGTACACTGACTTTCGTTGTTTCTTTCTAAAAGTACATACCCTAAATTCAAAACTATCCACGTCTATTAATGAACAAATGGACGCATAAAAAACAGGTATTCTGTATAACCTATAATGGAACTATAGTATTCAGTATCTTCACGCCACCTATCGCTTAGATTAGCAAAGTGAAGATCTATTTGCCTCGGACACTGGATGGGTGACCGCATTCTTCTTCACCGGAAGCTGGAGCTCCTTGAGATGGGGATATGTCCACGTCAATCTATGACGTCCAATGTTCATCCGCTGGTGTAGCTTGAATGTGAAGAAAAGAACGCCACTTCAGTTGTGACTTTGTCACTTAACCGTGGTTCAAAATTATGAGGTGCTTGGTGATGAGCAAGTATCCCAAACCCATTAAGCTTAAGGTAGAACCCAAGCCTCGACTGCACCATTATGAATATATGACATTTTACCCTTTAGGAATCTAATGGTGTATCATCGTAAACACAAAATAAGGTAAGCCCTCGTAATTAAGAAAGCCCTTGATTTGACTTGCCCCATCAGAAGCATTATTTACTTGGTGGATATTGCCATAATGATGTGTCCCGTAATGAATACAACGGTTTTTTTATTGGATCATTTGTAGAGTTTTCTTATTAAAAAGGCTGAAGATAATAACATCCAAAGGATTGTTATTCTGGAAACTAAGTTAAAGAGGAAAACAACCCTGAGGTATACAATATTTATAGGAAAGACAGACCTTATAAAGGAGGAGGTTCGGTCTTCTTTGTCAGTGATCTTAACTATCGCCATCAGTTGAAAATTAAAAACTTTAAATCCAAGGCATCAAAATTAAAAGGTGAGGGAAAACTTTTAGAATTTAAATGTTTATCATCCTCCTAATAAAAAAAACACTTACTGGATTGTTGTTCTTATTATATCGACAAAACACATGCCTCCTCGGAGATCTTAAAGCTGAGCGTTCTTTATGGATTGTTCGAATGATAATGACAAAAGCTTTAATGTTTTTCAATATGCAGAGGACAATGATTTCATGATACTTTACGATGGAACATCTACTCATACCTCCTTTTGTTGTAACACATATAAGGCTCTAGACATTGCCAGGGTCAGCTCTGACTTATTCCTCCAGTGTTCTTGGACAGTACAGGGCAACAATGGAAGCCACCATCTCCCAATCAACATAAAATTCAAGAAAAGACAAAAGCTATTAAACACTAATGAGAAATTTTGGAACTTCAAGAAGACTAATTGGATTTTTTTCAGAGTATATGTCGATAAAGAACAGCTTCATTTCCAGTTATGGAAGAAATAAACCAATATTGACTGATGTTCTGGAAATACATATTTAAGAAAGCCAAAGCCTTTATCCCTTAGAAAAATGTAAAACATTTTGTCCTACATTACACCCAATTTTTAACTGCCATAGATCCTCTAATACACAAAAAGAAACATGTTTTAGAATCCCCCAGATCCTCAGTAGACAATTTGACTTGAGATTAGCAAAATTAATGCCGAAATAAAATTAGCTAAATTAAAAGTATTAGATAGAATTAAAATTTACACTGAAATTGACGCAAGGACTCAAAACCATGGAAATTACTTAAAGAAGAAATAAATAAAGAGCAATCCTCGAAAACGAAGCCTGCAGCACAATTACAGGAGACAATGGTCAAAGGTTTTCAGACTATAAATCTGCTGCCAATGGCTTTGCATAATATTATTTGACTAAATTTTATAAACGAAGACAAGTCGGTATTGTGCAAAGCAAGAAATATTGTTCATGACTGTCATAGCTCTTAATCATGGTGATCATACTCTGGCAACTAAGAACTACCACTTGCTTTGTCTTCTCTTGACCAAATGAAATCTCCAGGTCTAGATGAAAGTCATGGATATATGCTTGAAATCCTTGAATATATCGGAAAAAAAGATGCTTGACCAAAAGGTAATCTTGGTGAAAGGGATGTTTACCTCAAGATTGGAAAATAATTCACAATCATACCAGTTAAGAAGTCAAGAATTTTTGCTTGCCTGGTGATTTCAGGCCTACAGTATTGACTTTTACCATAAGTAAAATAATGGAGAAAATGGACTTAAATGGACTTTAAATTCTTTCTTGACAAAAATACCTTTTTCCCCGGAGAACAATTTGGTTTTTGAAGAAGCCGCAGCACGAAACATAAATTCTGCTCTTTGTCCAAACTATTAGAGATGCGCAAAATCACAAACCAACATCACAATGTCGCAGGCATCTCATGACAGAAGGATAAGCTAATTATTAAACTGAATTATTGAAAGCTTCAATATCCTAGGTAATACTTTGGCATGGATTCAAACAGACATGTTTTAGAGTCAGATCTTTATCATCTCATCCAAAGTGTTCCTCAAGAAACAGTCCAATTCTTTTTGCTTTGTATATGACTAGAGTTGAAAAGGCTATTTCTCTAGGGACTCACATTGGAATGATTATTGATGATATTACTCTTTGGAATTGATGAAACTGAGTTTCAATCCAATAAAATCAATATCAACTTTCTTCACCACTAATAAGTACATCTATAATTATCAACCCTCTATGATACTCAAGCAGCAAAAACTCACCAACGAAAAACACCCAAAATATTTGGGTTTCATCCGCGACCCAGAATTTTCATGTAATAAGCATATTGAATATATCACCTTAAAAGCCAGGATACATTAAAATATTATTAAGTATATCAGAGGTGAGGAGCAAATGTAATTACTCTTGAATCTTCCTTTCAGTCACTCATTAAAATTGGGAAAAGACCAATCCAATGCATGTCGCATAGTTACTGGAATGAAACGAAGCTGCCCTTCAAAAATTGTTCTTTACGAAGCAGATCTTCTGCCACTTTTCCTGAGGAGACTTGCTAGTTTAATAAAATATTTCAACAAACCTACCAGCATATATCAGTGCAACAAATCCGCTAGCTACCTAAATAACTGGACTTGCAACCAAAGACTAAAGATAAATAGTACATTCAGTCTAGTTAAATCACAGTAAATTGTTGCAGAAAATGTACACCCTCATTATCTCCAATGTAATTTAAATACTTGCGATGAACTTTCTAATGTTAGTTTTCATGAGGACCTTTTTATTTCTCTTAATAAAGATGACTGTGTTCCTGACTTACTTAAGCAATTGTCCGAGGAAATAATAGATCCAATTCCTTTAAAAGTTCAATTATTTTTTCTCACAGCGGCAAAAAGATATAATAGATATGGAGTGGAATATATAATAAAACAGCCTGAGAAACATACTCTATAAAACAACGTTACCCAGATTATTGTTCTGTGTTTTTAAGAGAAATAATTCCAATCAACATAAGATTAAAGAAAGCCCTGAGAGAAAGTAACTACAGAGACTTTTGGATTCTATTTGACAGCCGTAATTCAATTCAACATCTTAAATATTGGGCCCACATAAGAGATAAAACCAGTTTATCTGTCATATGCAAACTTATTTCTCACCACGGAAAATATATTTTCAATGAAACTCATCCCATGTTAATATCTAGGGAAATGAATTAGCCAACATATTTGTAAAGGATGGACTTACCACCCTGTCCTTTTCCCTTAAACTCCCATACTTAGAATTATTCTCGAGACATAAGACATTAAACAAAGATAAACGGTTAAAACCAGAGCTTCATAACTGGTATATAGGCAAAAATCCAAGAATGTCCCTAACTCTCTCTTGTGACAGGCAGACCAACAAATGTATGTGCCGACTAACAAGTGATATTTGAAAGGTGTCACATATACTGGGGGTAGAAAGAGGTTTCCTTTTTGCCCCGAAATGTAGGCAAGAACAGGCGTCACCTCAGCGCATCTTGGACTGTCCACTTCTTGTATCGGACTTCAACGGTTTCATTGATCTGGTAAGACTACGTCAGAGCAGATGGGAGATTAGAAACAACGATATAGATCTATCTACATTTTGGTAAAGAGAAAGAAGCTTTTTCCAAATAGACCATCATGGCCAGTTGACATAAATCAACACCTCATTACTGATAACGCATATGTTGAATAGTGCCGTAAGCATATGGACATTCACTGAACAATGGCAACAAAATATCTGACACGCGATTGTCTTCTGTGAGAACTTATCACAGGTAGGTGATCGTATGTGTGTTGCAAGAAATCTACCTAGCAATTATTCTAACGGAAAAGTACCTTGAGAATAGAAATGTAACATCTTTTCATCACTATTCAACAATAGTTGGATTCAAAATTGGGACCTTCGACTCCAACGAATGTAAGACTATAAATTCCTACAAGTAATTGTGAAGGCTGACAAAAGGTAGAAAATAGTTAAAAGCTATTCTGAATATTTTTTTTCTTGGGGGACTTTTCATAAAAAATAAAATTATTTTCAGAAAAGTGTTCTCAAATAAGAAATCACGACTTATTAATGAATAATCGCTAACTATTATGCTAATAATCTAACATTAACCAAATAATGATAACTATAATGATAATGATTAACTAATGATAATTATTAAACTGTTAATAAAACCATAGATTATTTGTGAGCGAATTGTATATCCGCTTAGAAGATGATCTAGATACTGACAAATACAAAAAAAAAAAAAAAAAAAAAAAGAAGAAGAAAGAAAGAAATCCAAATTTTTTGAAAAAAAAAAAAAATAGTATTCTTTTTTAGTGAAATTTTATTACATAAAATTTTACTGTTTCTGTGCTATATCTAATTTTTATATTTGTATATTTAAATTTCTTCACAATAATTTACTTTTTTTGCATTATAAATTGCACATACATAGCAGTTCAGCCGAGGCCTACCCTTAGTACAATGATTTATGAAGAACAATATTGCTTATCTAAATGCAACAACACTCAAGCTGCTTAAACACACAAAGTAAATTATAAATTTTTTTCAATAACAAATTTAAAATATTTGATTTTTTAAAAATCGAATTATATACAACAAAGTTGTCGGTGTGTATTAATTCACACAATTAACAGTAAAATTTGCTATAAAGATAATGTCATATTAAAATAAAAATTTTTAACATAATATTTAAAAGATATTGCCAAATATAATTATAATTCTTAAGTACACATTCATTCGTAAATAATTTTGTCAGTTTGTAAGAAACAAAAGTAACAATACTTATTATTTTAAAAGAATATTTTGCCTTAATATAATTTTAAATGTAAAATACAGAAAAAACTATTTAGTTTCTAATAATATTTCATTTGTTAAACACTTATGTTCCTATGATTTAATTATACATTTTTTATTTCTGAATGCAATTTTAAGTGAAAGACATATTTCAACAGGCATTTTTAAAGTACCTCTTTTGCCCCATTTATACAAGCCTAATAATGCACGATAAATCACGTTCTAATTTCTGCTCAATTTAACTTTATGAACGCTTAATGAAATCAGACCCTGATCACTGCATCTGACATTTCGGATGATGTCTTTATTGCTGCGGAAATGAACTTTCATTTCTACCAGGGAAAATAAACATGCCAGCCATTCAAAACTGTCTTTTCAGCTTTAACATTTTCCTCTTTTCTTCTACATAATTATTATTAGTATTTTTTGCAGCATTCTTTCTCTAAAGAAACGTTTTCTTTCAATTAAATGTGGACAGAGAAAGGCGTAATAATAGAATGTAATGAACGTATTATCGAACATCATTTAAATCTCGGTAAAAGTGTATTTTGATGCAAATGAGTCAACCATTTTAAGAAGAGAAGCGGTTTAATTCTTGCCATTAATGGTGCCAAATGCTCTTTTAGTTTATAGGATTTTTGTGCCTTTCGCCAAACGCGAAGTCAGAATCGTTGGGAAGTGTCAGACTTGCTCTCAAATTAAATTTATGCTCGCGGATGATTTTTATGGAACACAATTGATATGATTTAAATAGCGCTTTATTGATGCCATTCGTTAATAACGAAATAAAAGGATAATTCCTACATAAGCGTTGTGGAGAATTTACATAATTTCGACCACGGCTTAATGATAACACGCATAATGGAGTTGTCATTCGCAAGCGATCTCTGGGTTCGAGTAAGAATGGGCTAAATGATTTCCATAATCAACTGCAATTAGTCAGAAACAATGGGAAAGAAAAGAAGGTGATTGACAACACAATGATTATTTGGAAATGAATGAGGGAATTACTGTTTTCAATTTTATTTAACGTTGCCCAATGACTGAAACATTGAACTTCTATTTGCTCTGTTCAACATTTCATCATCAAATGGTGGATTTTCCTTTTTTACTTATCTCATATATTGACATTTCTTTCAAAATTCACACAGAATTTTTTAAACTTAAATATAAAATTAAATATTAATGAAAAAATGTAATTGGCATCAAATTGGTGTAACGTTTAGTTATCATCCGCACCCTTATAAATATTCGTTGCTTTAAAATGTCACATAAAAATAAACAATGGATCGTAGACTATATTTTTGTGCCATACAAAGAGAAATATATTCTTATTTGGTTATTGAAAAACGTGAAAATCATGGTTTTAATATTTCTACACGTAAAATAAGTAAGATAATTAATGTGAAACGAAAGAAATGCCAAAGTTTACATTTGATTGGGAAAAAGAAAAAAATGTACACTCAACAAAAGTATGTACACATCAGTAGATAGAAAATGAGAGTTCACCAACATGCGGAGTGCGGAGCAGTGGAGCAAGTCATATCAGTGTTGGGGGTGGAGCCACGTCATAGGTTTGTAGTCTTACAGGAGGGTTCAGAGTGACGTCATATGTTTGTGATCTTACACGACGGTCTTATCACTAATCAGATTGTGTGACGTCATTGAATAGTGCTGCCATCTATTGAGGAATTTTCAAACCATAATTTTGATGCTGATGCTGCCCTCTATGGGAATAATTTTGAACTGTTTATTTTTTATTTTAAAAATTGAATTTTGCCATCAGCGGGGATAGAACCGCGAACCTCAGCAGTGGTAGTCCGTTATCTTACCAACTTAGCTATTCGGACTTCGATTGGGATAGGGTTTTTATGGTTTACTATCAGAGGGGATGATTTGGACTTAAATGCGATTTCCAACATAAAATTTATGTTTAAGGATTATAATGTATTTTAAAGTGTATAATATTATGAATTTATAAGTAATAGAATTTAACTTCACATAGAATATATTTTTCAGAATTTTCACCTAGAGTTTCATTTTAAAATAAAATGTGTTTTTATACAATATTGAGAATTTTAGAATATTAATTAAATTTTATTGCAAAAGACAGAAATTATTTTTGATATGAAGATAAATTATTTTTTAAATACTACTGACAGAATTTATTTATTAAAATATTAATAGAATTTAAAACAAATGTTAATTGTATTAATTTTAGTTTACTTAATAAAATTTTTTTGGCTGAGACTCGTACCCAGGATCTAATAAAAGACTTCGTGGCACGATGATAACGTCGCCTTATCGATCATGCCACGAAGTCTTAGTGTTTGAGTAGTTTTTAAGTATTAAGTATGTTTATCTATAAAAGCAAATGATCGTATACTCACCATTCATTTGTGATTATGCCGTCCACTGTAGAGCTTACTGTTATTATTTTCGCCTTTATTACTTTGTGTGCATTTGTTTCTTTGATTTATATATTCACAGAAAATAACAAAGTAGCGATAGACTTTACATTACATTTCAACAAAAGCGTGAATTTAACTTTTCGTAGATAATCATGAGATTTAAAATAAACATATCAAATAATAAAATTTCATGCTGCAATGGAGGAAACATATCAAGATCCAAGTCTGCCGGGAAGCTTCGGTGGATTAAATGCATTATACCGTGCTGCTGGAGGAACAATTCCGAAGAAAACAATTCAGAAGTGGTTGAAAGGAGTCGACGCATATACTCTACACAAACCAGTTCGTAGAAAATTCCAAACTAATAGAGTGATTGTATATTCTATTGATCAACAATGGCAGTGTGATCTCGTAGATTTGATTAAATTAAGAGAATATAATCAAGGCTTTCGCTACATATTGACATGCATTGATATTTTATCAAAGTATGCATGGGCCATACCATTAAAAACTAAACGTGGTGATGAAATCGTAGAAGCGTTACGAACAATATTTTTAGAGCGACAACCTATCTCTCTGCAATCTGACAATGGTTTTGAATTCAAGAATACTAAAGTGCAAAAATTTCTGAAAGAAAACGGAGTTCGATATTTTACTACAAATAATATGACAAAAGCATCGGTAGTCGAAAGATTCAACAGAACCTTAAAAACGAAGATGTGGAAATATTTTACAAAATATAACACATATAATTATATAAATATACTCGATAAATTGATGTTTAGCTATAACAGAACGTTTCATTCAAGTATAAAAAGATCGCCTATTGAAGTGAACTCTAATAACGAGAGTGATGTTTGGTTCACATTATACGGAAATATGGAAAATATAAAATCAAAATCTCCTAAATTTAAAGTTGGTGACACTGTAAGGATTTCAAAAAACAAATTGACGTTTGAAAAAGGTTATGAAACGAATTGGTCAGAAGGAATATTTGTTATTACAGAACACGTTAAGCGAAACCCCCCTGTTTATAGGGTTAAAGATTTGATGGATGAGCCTGTTAAAGGTACATTTTACGAACAGGAACTTCAAAAAGTGAATCCAAAAACGGTATATACAATAGAACGTATTTTGAAAAAGCGGAAAAAGAATGGGAGAGAGGAATATTTAGTAAAATATAAAGGATATCCCCCAAAGTTTAACCAGTGGATAAAAATTGATCATTTGTTGTCCCTATAAATATCGATGGTTGATGCATATGAACTCATTTATCAAGATGAGTTTCTATCTAACACTTCCGAGCGACAGCTCAATGAATTTTTTCCCGACAATAAAATCTCTCATTTTATTACGCGTTTACCACAAGGTATTGAATTAACAGATCATTGGGAAGTCGCCTTAGTTCAATTTATGTACCCGCACACTTGGTATAATGTAAATAATCAAAACAATTTAATGGGTTTTGATTTAGGCGACGGTATCATATTTGGAAGAAGAATACCACCTGGATTTTACGAAACAGTACCAGATATTTTAAAAGCAATAATCACCGAAGAACATTTAAAAAAAATTTCTTTTAAATTTAATGAGGTAACCAAAAGAGTTACTATTAAATTAAAGAATAAGGCGCGCGTCATATTATATGATGGTTTGGCTCAATTGTTAGGCTTTGAACCAGGAGAAATCGCCTCTGTGGATTCTGAAAAAAAGTTTGAGAGTAAATATGTGGCGGATCCCTGTGCAAACTACAGAGTATTATTAGTTTATTCGGATATAGTGGAACCTCAGATCGTTGGTGATGTATTAGCACCTCTATTACGTATCGTGAATGTCACAGGAAATGATGGTGACATGATAAATGTGCAGTATGATAGACCCCATTATTTACCGGTTAACCGAAAAATTATTGATACTCTGGAAATATTTATAAGGACGCACACTGGTGAATTAACTCCATTTGAACGCGGACGATCATACGTGAAACTTCACTTCCGTCAGAGATACTTATCATAATGTATGTTCCATATCAATGTTGCCAAAAATCTTTTGAGGACTATTATGTAAATCAAACGGGAAATGGATTAAACTATTATCATGGTGCCGCGTTTCAGAGAGGATATGGTTTAGGAAGTTTATTTCGTTCCTTTTTTCGCGCCGCCGTACCCATGTTAAAATCAGGTGCAAAAGCTGTAGGAAAACAATTATTTCATAGTGGTGTAAACGTTTTAAATGATTTATCAAAAGGTGATGATTTAAAAGTGGCAACGAAACGCAGGTTAAAAGAAGCCGGCCGCGAATTAACTGATAAAGCTGCTCATAAAATGAAGACGATGATTGGTTCTGGAAAAAATAATAAAAAGAGAAAGCAAAGTAAAAACCACATCAGTTCACGAAAAGCAAAGAAAGTTAAAACACACGATATATTCTCTTAAGATGTCTACCCTCATACACAAAGACTCTAGCATGTGCTAAATCTGAACTGGATTTATTTGTCATCCCACCTACCCAAACGGCTATTGAAAACGGACATTTCATCGAATATCATCCACTGTCGAATATTCGCGATGGTGCGCCTTTAGAATTTAATATTTCTGGAAATGGACAAGATTATATAGATTTAGCTTCTTCCCACCTGTACGTGAAAGTGAAAATACTGAAGAATGATGGATCACCCTTACCGGAAAATGAACCTGTGGGACCCATCAATTTATTTCTCCATTCTCTCTTTTCGCAAATTGATATCAGTTTAAATGAAAGAATGATATCATCATCTAGTAATACTTACCCGTTCAGAGCTTATATAAAAACACTTCTAAATTATGGAGAAGATGCAAAGAAAAGTTTACTCTCATGTGAAGGATTTTACAAGGACACAAATTTGAAAGTAGTTGATCCTCTCTTGGAATCTGGAGGAAACGACGGATTGAAGAAAAGATATGAAATGTGTTCTAAAAGTAAAACAATAGATTTAATAGGACGGTTACACTGTGACATTTTTGAACAAAGTAGACTTTTGTTGAATATGGTAGATTTAAAAATTAAAATGATTCGCTCCAAATTTAATTTTTGCTTAGTATCTTCTAAAACAGACACTGAGTATAAAATAGTGTTGGACCATGCATCATTTTTTGTACGTAAAGTAAAAGTGAGTCCTGGAGTACTGTTGGGACACACCAAAGCTTTAGAAAAATCGACTGCGAAATATCCTATTAATAGAGTGCTGTGTAAAACATATTCTATTTCTAAGGGAAGTTGGTCATTCATGCAAGATAATGTATTTCTTGGAATGCTACCGAAACGTATAATTATTACTTGTATCAATAATGGAGCTGTCAATGGGGATTATGCATTAAATCCCTTCTTTTTTCATCACTATAATTTGAATTTTTTAAGTATTTATGTAGATGGACAGCCTGTGCCAAGTAAACCTTTGGAATTGAATTTTAATGAACAGAGCTATATAAGAGCCTATCATCGATTATTTTCATATTTCAATCTCGATAAAGGTATTTACTTGACGAGAGAAGATTTTGCAGAAGGTCACACCCTCTATGCATTTGATTTAACACCTGATTTATGCGATGGTTCTCATTTAAACTTACAACATCAAGGGAACTTACGTTTAGAAATAAAGTTTTCCAAAGCTTTAACAGAAACTATCTCCGTATTAATTTATGCTGAATTTGAAAATGTCATTGAAATAACAAAAACACGTCAAGTATTATGTGATTTTCCTAATTGAATAACATGAATACTAAACAACTTATGAATGCGTTATCACGTGATAAATTTACGAAAAAAATATTCATTGGTGTGTTTCCAAGTAATTTAATACCTAAAAAATTACAAAGTATCCTGTTTGCTTAGTAGTAAATGTTGATCCATCTAACAAACCTGGAAGTCATTGGGTGGCATTCTACTCCCCTTGTTTAGAAGAAATTGAATTTTTTGACTCGTATGGAAATTCTCCAGATTTTTATAATGGAAATATTTCAAGTTTTGTATCGAAATATCAATATGTTAATTTCAATTCTATGATTTTACAAAGTAATGTAACTGCTGTTTGTGGACAGTATACTATAATGTATCTTTATTTTAAAGCTAGAGGGAAATCCCTCAAGAAAATGTTATCTTATTTTGTAAACAAACATATTTGTAATGATAAACGAGTTTATAATTTTGTATCGAAACGTTTTCATGTAAAAACACCTTTTTATCAATAAACATATATTTAAACTTTATACAATTTGTGTCTGTCTTCATTTCTCATGGAGTTTCCAAAGTTACAGCACCCTTTCACGATGGTTCTTAGTGGACCCACTGGATGTGGAAAGAGTTATTTTGTTCGTGATTTATTAAAATATAAACAAGAAATGTTTTCTATTGTGCCCGATAAAATAGTCTGGTTTTACGGGATACATCAGCCGCTATATGATAATATACCAGATACAATATTTGTAGATGGTTTACCAAATAATCATCATGAATATTTAGGAAAAAACACATTATTTATTATTGACGATTTGATGAGTGAATGTGGGAGTGATAGGAGATTAACACATCTTTTTACTCGTGGCAGTCATCACTTGAATTTGAGTATAATTTTTATCACCCAAAACTTTTTTCACAAAGGAAAAGAAATGCGTGAAGTGACTCTCAATGCACATTATTTATTATTATGTAAAAATCGACGTGATGTTAGTCAAATCACACATCTAGGAAGACAAATATTTCCTAGACATGTTAAATTTTTTCATGAAGTTTATGAAGATGCGACTAAAAAACCCTTTTCTTATTTATTTATTGACTTACGTAGTGATACTCCAGAAGAAATGCGATTGCGTACTCAGATTTTACCCAATCAGATTCAATATATTTACCAAATAAAACATAGATGATGCATTAAAATATATTAGTCTGCATTATGACGTTAAGTCGAGAACAACTAAAACAATTAAAACTTTTAAATATTTGTCCGAAAAAACTACGCAGGAACTTGTTAAAGAAATTACCTATTTCTTGTATTAAAGCCATATGCGAATGCACTTTGAATGTTTTACAAGGAAACATTCCCTTATCAGATCAAGAAAAGAAGCGACTAAGAAGATATAAAACTACTCTTCGAAAAGTGAGCGATAAGAAGTCTTCTTTATTTACAAAGAAAAAGTTAGTCATTCAAAAGGGTGGATTTCTAAACATATTGATACCAGCAGCACTGAGTGTTTTATCATCAATAATCAATGGAGTTTAAGAAATTCGCCTTAATTCCAGAAGAAACGTTATCTAGACACGTGCCGAGTAATCAACACATGTCTCAATTTGATAAAGAAATGGAAACTATATTAAAAAGCACATTAAGTGATTATGAAAAGATCAAAAAATATAACGAATTATTACAGAAGAAAATGAATATGCAAAATTATAACTTACCTTACAAAGAAAAAATTGAAGAAGAAGAAATAAAAAGTCCTCAAAAGTCTAAGGAAGAAAGTATTTATTATACAGACACGATATTAAATTCAGTTCCAAGTTCTTTCAAGAAACAAGCTCAAAATTTGTTGCGGTTATTACAAGGGGATTCTTCAGAAATACGTTGGAATCAAAGTGGTGAAATGATTTACAAGGGACATATTTATACTAACTCTAATTTAGCAGATTTGTTTAACTTAATATTTACAAACCGAAAACCAAATAATGTTGTTGGACTTCATGAATTTTTAAATGGATTATCTGAATTAAATATTCCCAAACATTATATTAAAAACAGACATTTGTTATCATCTCCTGCGAGAAACGAAGTTGTAAAACAGGAAATTGTTAAAAAGAGTGTCTCTAATAGAAAGAAATCTCCAGATGTAAAAGCATGGTTATCTTGGAAATAAATAATGTATTTGATTTGAAATGCTCTTATTCTTAAAATAATTTTGATATAATTTTATTTTAATATAATTTACTATTATAAAATATTTTTTGAATAGTAATATTCAAAATAATTTACTTTTATAAAATAATTTATTATTTAGAAACAATTACCATAAAATAATTGACAAGCACATGAATATGTGAAACAATAATATTTATTTTTATATTTACATTCAGTTTCTAAAAAGTCATTTGCAACATATCTGCAATTTTACCTTTTACATACATTAATGACCACTCATGAAAAGTGGAATCATTCAAATTACAAATACAATACTTTGTACAAAATTCATTCATAACATTAAAGGGATTAACAATTAATAAAATATTTTCTCCTAGAGTTAAATATTTATTGTAATCATCATAATTTAAACAATTATGCTGTCTCTGAGAAGGGTGATCTATCTTACACCCATAACATTTAAATTTTTCGTTCACTAAAGAACGAGTTTCTGATAATATACACTTTAACACACATTCTATAATGTCCTTGTTGGGACAATCATTCACTCCTTTGCATTTTAAATTCAATTTCGATTTTTCATTTGATAACATAGTTGGAAGAATTTCACAAAATTGAGTCATTAATATACACTCATTTATTTCATAAATGAAATCTGTTAATTTGATAATATCACATTGATATAAAAAAATTTTACTTTCCTCGACATTGAATTTATTTTGATTAATTTTTAATAATTTTAAAATGCATTTTTCATCTATATTCATCACTAGCAGTTCATTATTAGCCACAAAACTTGTATCTTCATATTTTAAAGAAAATTCGGTAAATTTTTCACAAAATTCATACCAAATTCTTAAATTTATTGATAATCCATTTTTTGTGGGTAAAAGCATACCGGCATTTTCCATAAATTCACGAAATTGAATTTTCAAATTATTTTCATAACAGTTTAGAGTGATAAACATACCGAATCCCAAATTCCACCGACGAATTTCTTTGAAAGAGGGTTTTTTCTTTTCGATTAATGAAGAGTCCACTATGTACTTTTCTAACCAATCTCCGCTAGGTAATTCATCACAAGATTGCTGTGAAAAAAAAATATTTTCAACACTTTGACCACAATAAATTTAATACACAATTAAATTCTATGAAATTAATACTTACATTTATTTCTCCCAAATTGTGAGACCCTTCAGTTTTAAATCGCTTAGATGGTGGAATACAATTATTAGTAGTCTCTTCCTAAATAAAATTAAATTCATTTTGAATACTTTGATATATAAAGAGTTATATAATATACAATAATATTCTATAAGATTAATACTTACATTATGTGTTTCCTTATTAGACTCCAATCTTCGTAGTTTTCTGAAAGTCAAACTGACTCTCGGACTTGTAATTTCAGGTTGAGGGGGTATTTTGTGACAGTACATTTGATTCGTAGGAGGGTACATCACATAGAGATCCCCATGCGAACTTGAAATACTTCTTTCTAATTTACCGTTTTGATAAAATTCCACGCTTCTTTCTGCTCCGAAACTCACACAACAAATTGGTGTTGATGAATCCAACTCTTTTTCGTTGTCCTTATGCAGACCAATCGCTGAAGAACCGTCAGGATACAAATTAATTAAGCAGTAGTTGAAACTCACTCCAGTTTCAGTTTCAATATCGTGTTTAATTTCTAACATGAATGGTGTCCAAGGCTCAGCAGATAGAGTCATTCCAGAAAAAGAATAATTGACTCCTTCATCGCCGTAAGCTAAACATTTACGTTTCGGAATGCAAATTCGATTATATATTTTTAATTTCAAATCGTGATAATTTAATTCCATTAAAGATTTAAAAATAATATCAGATTTTTCAATGGGATAAAATCCCTTTTTTAACACAACATTTAAATTCGACATAGCTAAGGCTTTGGATGTTACAGTGAAAATGAATCAAATGTGATTAACGGTTTCAGCCCCTCACTCTTATTAGAACCACGCTATCTTTATCTATGAAATGCGCATGATGAGTGAAATCTGTTCTTGGAAATAAGATATCAGTTATTTACATAGAAGCTGATCGAAACTGATAGAACATGGTAGAATGTTTAACCCCTCACTCTTATCAATAATTAATCATGCGGGCGTTATCTACTAAAAGATTGTGTCTTCTGTATCATGAGGCGTGTCTCACGTGAAATCCGTTTGCTTCCAGAAACTGATAGAACATTCTAGCATGTTCTGTCAGTTTTTGAAAGAAGACAATAGAAGGAGAGTGAAAGGATGATGGTATGTTATTAGTTCAGGAGCATTCTTCCCTGGGTATCAAAAGGGTGAAACTTTATCAACATTTCATTCTTACTCACACCTGCTTAAGTGAAAGTACGCTTTTAGTTCTTCAATCGACTATAGAATCTCTACTCAGAATTTAGCTATGGAACCTACTCAGAATTCAGACATGGAATCTTTACAAGTAAGTAAATTTTTTTCTTAGGCAGAATTAATATTTAAAGGATTACATTTATTGTTATTTATGTTTAGTGTTTATTTAGATCAAAATTTTTAATATAATTTGTATAGTTTAAAGAGAGATATTTTAACTGTCGATATAAATTATCTATTGGTTGCAATTTTATTTTAATATAGAGTTTTCAATTTCTTTCATATCATGTGTAAATAAAAATTTTTAACTGATTTAATTTCAATTTACATGTTGAACGCTATTGAATATTAACTGATATAGTAAATATTTCAATTGATTATGTGCTATGTTTAATTTCTTTAAAAAACTTTTAATCATTTTGAACTTAATTTGCATACATTTCCATCGTCTGTAAATATTTAATGGTTTATGAGTTTAAAGCTATTTCATGTTAATTTATTTAATAGAGTGTGTAAATATAAATGTTTGATTATTTTAATGATTTCAATCTACATATTTAAGACTATTTAATATTAAATTATTTTACATAGAATGTAAATATAAATGTTTAATGGTTTCGATCAAAATATTTTTATAAAGTGTTTAACTTAATTTGCATCGTGTAGAATATATTTTAATATGCTTCACACGTATTAACATAAATATATTTTAAATGTTTTGATGACATAGTTTTTAAGTTAATTTACATAATGCATTAATATATTTCAATAGGTGTTATGTGTATTAACATAAATATGTTTTAAACGTTTTGAATTTAATTTGCATTTAGAAATACATTAGTTCTCTAAGTTTAAGACAATCTGTTTTGAATATATTTAATGAAAGGAAAAACTTGATTCGATTATTATACTAATACTCTTCCTTTTCTAGTTGATTGACTTTGGTATTCCTGCTGAGGAATTGAGAGAAATTCTCAACGCTGCAGAATTAACTGATGAATGGGCTGATTCTCAACCTATTTGGGATACATCACCGACTACTTCTGGTACCAATGAAAATTCAACAAATAATGATTTTAAAGGAAAATATGTGAGTACCTTATATATACCTATATATATATATATATTTAAAATAATTTTGTATATAATAATTACATTAAGGTACAGAAAAAAAATTTTTTTTATCATGTGGTAAATGAAATCCAAATTTCCATAACTAATACTAATGAATTTCTCAGAAAATGCATTTATCAGAAAATGCGTCTTAAGTGAATATTTGCAGACTAAATATCTCTTAATAATTTAAAATATCTTTTAACATGTTGTGGATTCAAACTTTTAAAAGAACCTTGGAGATAACGCATTGAATCACTTATCATAAATCTTAATAAAAAATAATTTATATTTCGATTGCATGTAAATGATTTAAAACAAATTCTCATATATTTATGTAACTATACTTTTTTTCGTGAAAAAATAAATGCTCTTTATTTGTCTACAAAAATTGTAATAAAAAAGTATTTAAATTCCAATTAGAAATAATTTAACGAAAACAGTTTTAGATGTTGTATGTATTTGCACTTTATCTATATGTAGTCTAATTTGAATCAAATAACGCATTTAAAGGTTTAGGGAATGCTTAGTAAATTTAAATATATGTTATACATTTTATAATGTAAATAATTGAATAGTATAAGTGAATTTCATTTAAAGTTACTTTTTTATCTTTGACAGGTATGTAATGTGTGTGAAAAAAGTTATACTTTAAAAAGAAATCTTGTTAGACACTTAAAAAATCATGAAGATAATTGCTCATTTGCTTGTGATATATGCCAGAAAAGATTTTTGCGTAAAGATAGTTTATCGCGTCATATGAAATGTCACAATATAAATAAAACACATAAATGCAATACATGTAATCAGACGTTTCAAAAGAAATCAAAACTCAATGAACATGTTCGAATAAATCATAAAATGACTAATGTTAAACGTAAAAATACATCATCAGGAATTTCCAATAAAAGATTAAAATCTCAGAAATGTGCTTTAAGCGTTTTCAATACAGCCTATTTTTTTCCATCAGAGGAAAACAGTGAAGATATAAATAATTTTTTCAGTGAAGTAAAAGATTCATTGATTCACAAATTAAATGAGGAATTATTTAATCATCGTTCCATTAAATGGTATGTAGTAATTAAACTACTACTTAACAGAATAACTCAAGAAGGTGATTTAGAAAATGCATCACCTTATTTCAGATCTAGCTGTGTGATTGATTTAATATCTGATACAATAGAAAATAATATAATGAATGCATTTGCTAAAATTATAACATCCTTTGAAGAATTTGTTCGTCGAGGATCCGGTTGGACATTGGAAAAAATCACACGTTTAGAACTGTGTAGTGCTAAGTATGAGCCATTGGCTCCAAAAAGCTATATTCCCCTATCTAAAAAACTTGCAGATAAAAAAGCAGTTTTAAATATTCAAAATAATGATAATAAATGTCTTGTATGGTCATTACTAGCTCATAAATATTATGTTGATTTTAAAGATCAGCCACATCGCGTATCGCACTATACACCCTACGAACATGAAATAAATCTTGGGGGTATAGAATGTCCTGTACCACTTAATAAAATATCCTTCATAGAAAAATTAAACAATTTAAGAATTAATGTTTATGGATATGAGAATAATGTTTTTCCTCTATACATATCTGACAGGACAGATTCAGAATGTATAAATCTATTGTACATTACAAATAACTCATTGCAACATTATTGTCTTATTCGTAACTTATCAAGATTACTAGGAGATCTTAATAAACATAATGGAAAAGCATTCTACTGTTATTGGTGCTTACATTGTTTTTCAACATCTGAACTTTTAAATAATCATTTACCATATTGTTTACAACATTCTCCGCAACATATTAAAATGCCTGTTCATGGTAATCATATTATAAAATTTAAAAATATTCACTATGAGTTACCTTTACCTTTTTGTATTTTTGCCGATTTTGAATCCATTATAGTAAATGTGAATGAAAATAATATGCAAGATAATGAGAAATCTTATACAAATATAATCAGTGAACATAAAGCATGTGGATATGCATACATCATTATAGGAATGAATGGACATAGTTTTAAGCCTATTAGTGTATACAGGGGTTCGAACGCAGTTGAGCACTTTATTCAAACGATTATATCTGAAAAGGAGGAGTTGGCCAATATTTTAACTACTGTTGCACCAATTTTTATGACTCCACAAAATGAATTGGATTTCCAATCAGCAACTCATTGTTATCTTTGTGAAAAACCTTTGATGGGTGATAAAGTTAGAGACCACTGCCATATTTCTGGACATTATAAAGGAGCACTTCATTCTCTATGTAATTTAAAATTTCGCTTACAGAAAAAAATTCCTGTTATTTTTCATAACTTGAAACATTATGATGCTCACCTTATTATGCAGGAAATGGGAAAAGTAACAGACCATCAAATTTCTGTTATACCAACAACTATGGAAAAATATATTTCTTTTTCTTTATCAAAGAAACATAATAATAATATGAGAGTGTCTTTAAATTTTATTGATAGTTTTGCTTTTATGTCTACGTCGTTGCAAAAATTAGTTTCAAATTTATCTCCAGATAAATTTAATATTTTGAAAGAAAATATCTTCAGTCATCATGAATTACTTTAAAAAAAAAGGTGTTTACCCGTATGAATACGTATCTTCTTTTTCTAAATTTGAAGAAACAGAATTGCCTTCCATAAATGAGTTTTCAAGTAAATTAACAGGAGAAACGATAAGTGAAGATGACTATAAACATGCGCAAAATGTATGGAAAACTTTCCGTTTAAAAAATATTGGTGATTATCATGATCTTTATGTTAAAAGCGATGTCTTACAATTAGCAGATGTTTTTCAAAATTTTAGAAAATTGTGTCAAAAATATTATAAAATTGATTGCATACATTTATTTACTGCTCCTGGATTAGCTTGGGAAAGTTGTTTAAAAATGACAAATCAATCCCTGGAATTAATGACTGATATTAATATGCATTTAATGATAGAAAAAGGCATTCGTGGTGGTGTATCAATGATCACTAAGCGATGGTCTCATGCAAATAATGCATATTTACCTACATATAATGAGGAAGAAGTAAATAAATATATTATGTATTTTGATGCGAACAATCTTTATGGATGGGCAATGAGTCAACCTTTACCATATGGCGGATTTGAATTTATTTCAACTGAAAATATTACCATTGACTGGATTCTTGGTATACTTCCAGACAGTGCCTATGGATATATTTTAGAGGTTGACTTACATTATCCTCCCGAGCTGCACGACCTGCATAATTGCTATCCCTTATGTCCAGAGAAAACTTGCATAGATTATGAGGAACTGTCGCCTTTTTCTAAAAATTCATTGAAAAATGTGAAATATGTAAAGTCTTTAAAATTAATACCTAATTTAAAAGATAAAAAAAATTATGTGATTTATTATAAAAACTTACAATTTTACTTAAAACATGGTCTTAAACTGCAAAAAATACATAAAATTATAAAATTTAAGCAGAAACCTTGGTTAAAAAAATATATAGATTTCAACACAGAGCAAAGAAAAAACGCAGAAAATTCGTTTGAGAAAGATTTCTTTAAACTAATGAATAACTCCGTCTATGGTAAAACAATGGAAAATATAAGAAATCGCGTTAATGTCGAATTAGTGAATACTGAAGAAAGAGCTAAAAAACTTGTTTCTGCTCCAAGTTTTAAGAGATTTGAAATTTTCGATAACAATTTAGTTGCAGTGGAAAGGGTAAAAGAAACCCTAACGCTTAATAAACCAATTTATGTAGGCTTTGTAATATTAGAAATTAGTAAGATATTAATGTATGATTTTCATTATAATGTAATAAAACAAAAATATGGGAATAAGGCAAGTCTCTTATTCACTGATACTGATTCACTTACATATGAAATACAAACAGAAGATGTATACAAGGATATGTCTGCATATTCTGATATATTTGACACATCAGACTACCCTGCAGAGCATCCCTTATATAACATTGCTAATAAAAAAAGAATTGGTTGCTTTAAAGATGAGCTAAATTCTAAACCTATCATTGAGTTTATCGGTCTTCGACCGAAAATGTATTCCATTTTATCAGAAAATGTGGAAAAAAAGACTGCAAAAGGGGTCTTAAAGAATATCATAAAGAATAAACTTAAACATCTGCAGTACAAGACCTGTCTAGAGAGTGAGTCACCCACCTATGAAAAATTCTGCAGAATTCAAAGTACTAAACATCACATATACACAGTGCAACAAAATAAAGTAGCCTTATCTCCATTTGACGATAAAAGATATGTTTTGGAAGATGGGATACATACTTTAGCACATGGTCATTATAAAATTTCCAATGATTAGTAATTTATAAAAGCTTGGAAAATATGCCTACTGGGGAATCTCGCCAAGCGTAAAATAAAAGGAGATAACGCGCCAAATGTGCTGTACGCCTTGCGTGGTGTGGAAATCAGCACTATTGTAACTAATATAAAATTTTACAGATAATGTGACCATAAAGGTAGGTAAATAGAATTCAGTTATTTATTCTAAGTTCAGATCATTTACAAAATGTCTATAATTTTATTTAAAAAATTATTAATTAAAATAACAATTAACATTTGTTTTAAATTCTATTAATATTTCAATAAATAAATTCTGTCAGTAGTATTCAAAAAATAATTTATCTTCATATCAAAAATAATTTCTGTCTTTTGCAATAAAATTTAATTAATATTCTAAAATTCTCAATATTGTATAAAAACACATTTTATTTTAAAATGAAACTCTAGGTGAAAATTCTGAAAAATATATTCTATGTGAAATTAAATTCTATTACTTATAAATTCATAATATTATACACTTTAAAATACATTATAATCCTTAAACATAAATTTTATGTTGGAAATCGCATTTAAGTCCAAATCATCCCCTCTGATAGTAAACCATAAAAACCCTATCCCAATCGAAGTCCGAATAGCTAAGTTGGTAAGATAACGGACTACCACTGCTGAGGTTCGCGGTTCTATCCCCGCTGATGGCAAAATTCAATTTTTAAAATAAAAAATAAACAGTTCAAAATTATTCCCATAGAGGGCAGCATCAGCATCAAAATTATGGTTTGAAAATTCCTCAATAGATGGCAGCACTATTCAATGACGTCACACAATCTGATTAGTGATAAGACCGTCGTGTAAGATCACAAACATATGACGTCACTCTGAACCCTCCTGTAAGACTACAAACCTATGACGTGGCTCCACCCCCAACACTGATATGACTTGCTCCACTGCTCCGCACTCCGCATGTTGGTGAACTCTCATTTTCTATCTACTCACATCATAAATATGATGTGGCTTTAAATTAAAAAGAGGCGTACGTACTTTTGTTGAGTGTACATTTTTTTTCTCTTTCCCTATCAAATACAAACTTTGGCAGTTCTCTCGTTTCACAGTGATTATGCCACTTTTTAAGAAAAATCCAACCGCTCAAAAACTATTGAAAAATATTCAAATATCTCGGTTGGAACTGCGAATTAAATTAAAAATTCCGATTTGATGTTAGTAAAAGCATGATGTTTATCGCTTAACATCGAAACATGTCAGCTTAAGTGGATTATTGTATAAAAATTATTTGACTGGTGAAAATTAGAATTAAATTAGAAATATGTAATTACAATTAATGAAGCTTGGATATATAGGATATCTGACTGCAATAAAAAAAGATCGATATACTACATGAAAAGAGAAGAAAAAGACTTAATAAGCTGGTTTAGAGGAAATAAGGAAAGTTTTTCAAAAAGTTTTATCGTTATTACTGGATTCTCTTATAAAGAAAACTTAAAATAAGTTAAATAGAAAAAAATGTCAAAACTAATTCGGAATATTATCAGAAGTAACACCTGTTTTCAAATGAAAAATTCCATTCCTTTATCCAAATAATCTTCCCTTCCTTAAATTCCATCAGGATAAGGCTCCAAGTCATACCTCTAGATCTGCTGCTCCATTTTGTGAAAAAAAATGAAAAATTTAGTGTTGGTATAAGCCAGGCATTAATCTTAAGATTTAAAAACAATTGCGTACAAATATTGCAATTATTAATATAGAGTTCTATTAATTAATGAATTTTTCAAAAATTTAAATCGTTTTTGCAGATTTAAATTAACTTTAAAGTGGATGCTTTGTCACGCCATTTTGTTTTTGCTTTTTCTTTTATTCTATTGTCCATCTGTTAATTCATTGAATCAATAGAAAATGGCTTCTCAAACCGATGATTTGGCTCTTCCGTAAAAAATCGTTTCATTAACAAAATAAACTTCGACACTATTCTCAGACATTCGATGGTGAACTTTGCTTTGTTTGTTGCTACTCGAAAAATTCGATTTGAAAGTAGGCTGGAAATTTATGGATAAGTTGGAATTACAACCCCGTATCAATTTGTCTTAATAAATTAGGTATGACGTTTATGAAATGTTATCTGACGTCATGAATATTTTAAACCAATAAGAATTGTAATAAAGTATTTCAGCCATGATCTCAATACGAACGAAAGAAACAACTACTTGATGGTCAAAAATGAAACTGGAAATGAATCGATTCCCTTTAACCGCCCAAATCCCCTGATGTTTCACTTACAGTGCGCATTTAAACTTCTAAAATCAGCTCATAAAAAGTATCCGAAAACAAAACCATAAAAACTTCCAGAGCGGACACACTCTGGAAGATTGTGAAGAAGTGGTGGAAGCCTTGAGGCTTCCACCACTTCTTCACAATAAAAATTTTTTTTAATAAAAATTTTTTTTAATAAAAATTCTCCACAATAAAAAAATTGCCTTAAGAAAAGGACTTTTTACCGGGAAATCAAGATCTTTTTAATTATAATTCTCGGAAGGCTAAGTTATTAAATATCAAATTTAGAAGTTCATTATCACGCACTGATCTTCTCGCTCGGAAATATTTTTCAATTGCTATATCAGTTTCCTTAGTAAAGTCAGGAAAGTTATTGTCAACTGAGTTTCAATTCATTATTTGTTCATGGTGAAGGTTGAATTTTTGTGTATATAGTACTATATAAACAACAAGCTTACAGAATAAAAAATTAGATGAAATATTGGTGAAATTTAAATGATATTAATTGATATATAAATATATATCAATTGGTCTGGTTGATTTTTAAATGTAATTAGAAGTTCATTTTGTTCAGTTTTGCTTATCAATTATAAGTTCTCATTTTGGTCAATTCTATAAACAAATTAATTTAGTTGTTAATGGGGGACTTATTTAGTTGAATAGCTTTTGATTCGATTTATAATCTAATAAAAGTTATTAGTTTTTACAAAGCCAAAGTTTTTCGGTGAACTGGCACGTTGATTTTCGGTGAACTGGCACTTGAAAAAAACTATGAATCAGTTGTTAAATTTTTAAGACCAGAAACTAATTAAAAATACGATATTCCGTCGTCAATAGTTTTTTTATTTAGTTCCAGTGTCATGCAAATAAAAATGTAAGGTTTCCAAATTAACTACTTCAACAGAATTTTATCACCAAATAAACAATAATTTGTTATTTATGGCGAGAAAACAATTTTAATGTCTTGGTGTTTTCTTATTTAATGAATGATGATGATTCAGTGATGCATTTATTCATACACAATAGCTATTTATTAATGATTTAATGATGAGTCATTCATGATTACTTTTCCTTGATGCATCATTAATCAGTACTACCTCTAAATGTGAAACTGAAGCAGGCGTATTATTTACAGTGTCGAAACTAAAATTCTTCACATGAGTATTTTTATATATGGGGAGGCACCCAGAGATTATCAGTTGCTGACATTTCTTGCATGATTCAAATAATATTTTTCACGTGTGAGGGGAAAAAATTGTGAAAAACGAAGATGGCGACAAGAAAATTGGAAATGAAAAAAGAGATGGGATTCGAACCAATTTTTCCTAAAGACCTAATCCTCTTGGGAAATTGGAAATAGGAATATATATATGGAAAAAAGAACATGGAAGAAAAAGGAACGCTCTATGGAAAGATTTTGCTGAATCCTTTTCCCTTATCTGTCTGCGAGGTCGGGGAAAAATAATGAGAACAAGATTCGAGGCTCCCTTTTCAAAACTCCAGAATAAATGACCTTAAGTAGAATGGTTCCCCATTCTAAGAGAAGAGTGGAATTTAGGGAAAATCTTGTTCCTGTTATTCCCTCCTGTGTGTGCTGGTTTATTTGAAATAGAAAAATAAAATAGGGAAAAAGGGGAGAGAACTCCTACGAAAATCGAAAAATATAAATATATACAAAAGGATAAAGATGAAGCCTTTGGTTTTGGAGAAAAATGGTATAAAGGAAATTTTTATCTTTTGTATTTTAAAATAGTATTAGAAAAAGTTCTTATTGGAAAAATACCAAGTACAAGATATGTGTAAGTATGGGAATACCATAACAGCAGGAATTACTTGTCAGTAACGTAAAATTCTTCCATTACTAAAATAAATTTTGTATTACTTGTCAGAAATGTAAAATTAATATACACTACTGGCCATTAAAATTGCTACACCAGGAACAAATGCAGATAACAAAATGATATTTATTGGACAAATATATTATACAAGAAATAACAAGTTATTAAATTTTCAAAACATTTGGCTGGATAGATCCTGAGAAATCAGTACCCAGAACAACCACCTAGGTCAGTAATAACAGCAGTTATACGCCTGGGCATTGAGTCAAACAGAGATTGGATTGCATGTACAGGTATAGATGCCCATGCAGCTTCAACACGATGCCACAGTCCATCAACCGTAGTGACTGGATTTTAATGACGAGCCAGTCGCTCGGCAACCATTGACCAGACGTTTTCTATTGGTGAAAGATCTGGAGAACGTGCTGGTCAGGGCAACAGCCGAACATGTTCCGTATCAAGGAAGGTCCGTACAATACCGGCAACCTGCGGTCGGGCATTATCCTGCTGAAACGTTGGGTTTCGCAGGGCTCGAATAAAGGGAAAAGCCACGGGTCGTAACGCACCAGAAATGTAACGTGCACTGTTCAAAGCACTGTCAATGCGAAAAAGAGGTGACCGAGACGTGTATCCAATGGCACCCCATACCATCACGCCAGGTGATGGGCCAGTATTACGATGACGAATACACGCTGTCAGTGTGCATTCACCACGATGCCGCCAAACACGGATGCAACCATCATGATGCTGTACACAGAACCTGGATTCATCTGAAAAGAAGACGTCTCGCCATTCGTGCGCCCAGGTTCGTCGTTGATCACACCATTGAAGGCGCTCTTGTCTATGACGCAGCGTCAAAGGAAGCCGCAGCCATGGTCTCCGAGCTGAGAGTTCATGCTGCTGCAAACATCGTCGAACTGTTCGTGCTGGCACTTGTTGTCTTCCAAACGACCGCGTTTCTTGACTCACGGCTCGTGACGTGGTTGCACGATCCATTACGACCATGCAGATAATATGCCTGTCTTCTCGGCTGCTAGTAATAGGTGGCCGTTGAGATCCCGCATGGCGTTCCGTATTACAGTCCTGAACCCATCGATTCTATATTCTGCTAACAGGCATTGGATCTCGACCGACGCGAGCAGCAATACTGCGATAAGATAAACCGCAATCCCGGTACGCTACAATTCGACCTTTATCAAAGTAAGAAACGTGCTGGTATGCATTTCTCCTTCTCACACGAGCCTTTAAGAGAGCAAAAGCATTAGCTCGCAGAGCTCGTCGTCGAAGTCAGAAGGAATCTTGGTCTCGCTATGTATCATCAATAACTTCTTCCACATCCAGTAAACAGTTGTGGAGAAGAGTAAAAGCAGCCAATGGAATCTATAGGGAATTCTCAATTCCTATATTAAAATCCGGAGCTGCTGTGTGCTCTTCTCCTAAAGACATCGCTAACGTTCTTGGTGAAACTTTTGCTAGCGTCTCAAGCAACGACTCTTACAGTCCTTTGTTTTTAAGGCTTAAGAGTCGCGCTGAGCGAACACCAATTCGTTTCAACCATGGACAAACTTTCCCTTACAACTGTAAATTACGGATGTTGGAATTGAAAAGAGCATTGCAGCAGGCCAATGATACTAGCCCAGGACCTGATGGAATCAGCTATCAAATGCTTCGTCCTTTAAGTCCAGACTCCCTGTTGAACATGTTGTTTTTGTTCAATAGGATCTGGACTGAAAATAAATTTCCATTACTTTGGAGCGAAGCAATAGTGATTCCGATCCTTAAGGCTGGTAAGGATCCTTCTGTTCCTTCACATTATCGACCAATAGCTCTGACGAGTTGCTTATGTAAGACTCTTGAACGTATGGTCAACGCCCGCCTCGTATATGTCTTAGAAATAAATAAATACATTCATATTAATCAGAGTGGCTTTCGTAAAGGAAGATCCACTCTTGATAATATTACTCTTCTGGAAACGCAGATCCGCAATGCATTTGTGCGGAGGAATCATCTGGTTTCCATTTTCTTCGACATAGAGAAGGCTTACGACCGTACATGGCGTTATGGAATTCTCCGTAGGATGTACGATTTTGGCTTTAGGGGTAATTTGCCGATATTTATCCAAAATGTTTTACGCTCCCGTGGTGTTAAAGTTCGTATTGGTTCTCTTTTGTCCAATACTTTCAACCAACTTGAAGGTGTTCCTCAGGGAAGTATTTTAAGTGTCATCCTTTTTAATCTTCATATAAGTAGCATACTTCATCAACTTTCATCATCTGTGCATGGTACATTGTATGTTGATGACCTGCAAATATCTTGTGAAGGGTCAAACATGCGTTTAATTGAGAGACAACTACAAACATCTGTTAATAAATTAGCTGCATGGTGTGCTGAGAATGGCCATACACTCTCTCCTAGCAAGATCAAATGTGTCCATTTCTGCAGGAAGACTAGCCTCCACTATGATCCTGTTATTTGTATAAACAACACACCTATACCAGTTGTCAGTCAGATAAAATTCCTCGGAGTGATATTTGACCATAAATTAACCTTTCTTCCGCATGTTTTACATTTGCGGAAGAAGTGCGAGCGATCACTCAATATCCTCAAGGTGCTTTCAAATACATCTTGGGGTGCTGATCGCACGTCACTCCTCCGAGTTTACCAATCATTAATTTTATCTCTACTTGACTATGGTTGTGTTGTTTACGGATCCGCTAGATCTTCTGTTCTACGCAGACTGGACACTGTCCATCATTCTGCTCTGAGAATATGTTCAGGCGCATTCCGCACATCACCCGTCCATAGTCTTTATGCAAAATGCCAACAATTGCCTTTAGACATGCGACGTATGCAGCTGTCTCTCAATTTCTATTGTAAAATTATGTCTGACCCTCATCATCCATTATATTCTTCTGATGTTACTCCTACTTTGAAGAGGATATATGATGCTAGACTATACAGCATCCCACCCTTCCTCACTAGAACAAAAAATCATTTATCCTTGTTTGACCTATGTGATGTCCGTTTTATTAAAACGGACATATTATCGCATCCACCTTGGTATGATCCACAAATATTGATAATTAATCCATTTGCCAACTGTAGAAAATCGGACACAACCTCTGCAATTTTCCAACAGCTCTATTATTCACATCGCTGTCAGTATTCTTCCTACACGCCAATATTCACGGATGGTTCAAAAACTGCAGGACATGTCGGCTGTGGTATTTTTATGAACAATAATACATATAATTACAGCCTTCATGCTTCCTGCTCCATCTTTACAGCTGAAGCTACTGCAATTTATAAAGGGCTTCAGCTCGTGAGTATTGTAAATTCTCATTCCTTTTGCGTGTATACTGACAGCTTGAGTGTATTGGAAGCGTTGGGAAATTCGAATATACACTGTCATCCGGTTGTGTCAGAGATTTTTCAAATATTGGATTCCCTTGCTGGCAAGGGGTATGATATCAAATTTTGTTGGATCCCAGGTCACGTAGGTCTCGAGGGAAATGAAAAGGCAGATGCGGCTGCTAAAGCTGCATCAACTCCAATGCCGTCATCCATCCCCCTTTTAGATGTGAGGAAGTGTGTTAAAAATGTTGTCTTTTCCCTCTTCCAGGAGCTTTGGAGCATGCAGGTCACTAACAAATTGTGCGCGATTTTTCCATATTTCATATCATTATCAGTTTTACCGCTACGAAGTGCCGATGTTAGATTAACTCGCCTTCGTATCGGTCACACACGTTTCACACATAGACATTTGTTTCTAAACGAATTAAATCCTTGGTGTGAAACGTGTCATGAACCTTTCACTGTCTATCATATTTTAATTTCATGCCCATGTTTTAACCAATATCGTTTACTCTTTTTTAACTGTGATATTTTAACCTTGTTTGATTTGCTTGGGGAACCACCCCACAGGAACCTATTCGCCTTTTTAAGAGCAATAGGCTTTTTATATTATATTTAATTTATGTTTTAAAATTTAGAATTATATATATATTTTTGTGGTTTTCTTTTTATATATTATACATGGATTTTAATATATATATATACACTGATTTTTGTTTTTAAAATTTTAATGTTGTTTGGGTTTAAAATAAAGAACTAGGACAAAAAAACAAATAGAAAAGATCAGAAATATATTTCTTGGCGCAGCATGTCCAATTTTGGACCTTGTGCCATAAAACTCAACCAACCAAACCAAACCTTCTCACACGAGGCATCACAACAACTTTTCACCAGGCAACAACGTTCAAATGCAATTTGTGTATGAGGAACCGGCTGAACAATTTCCTCATTTAAACACAATGTAGGTGTCGCTACTGGCGCCTGCTTTGTCTGAATGCGCTGAAAAGCTAATCATTTGCATATCACAGCACCTTCTTCCTTTCGTATAAATTTCACCTCTGTAGCATGTCGCCTTCTTAGTGTAGCAATTTTAATGGCCAGTAGTGTATCTTAACTTTTATGATTGATTTTTATATATTAGTAATAAAATTTAAGAAACGAAATATACTTTTTCTTTTGTAAAATTTTGTTAGAAAATTTTATTAAATATAAATTGAGTTAAAGTTTTTTATAATTTTTTCTGGTGCAATCAAACATATAAAATGAAAATTTTACCAAAAATCTTTTATTCCTAATCAGTTATATTCCACTAATTGAAACTGATTATATATATCTAATTGAAATTAATTATGAATAAAGGGATATTTATATAAACACATCTGAAGAAATGTTGTGTTATGGTTGCAATAATGAGTATAAATAAATATCTAATACTGAAAAAATCAAGTATATATTATGAGTGCTTTCACTATGTATGGATTCCATTGCAAGCAATGCGATTGCAATCTTTTGCTCTAACACCCAGTAAGAGTTGTAAGACTGTGCAAATGTGATGAGAAAATGAGGACTTAAATAAGTAAAGGAATCTATATTGATGTCTTAATCCAGTAGAAGTTTGTTTCGAGAATAGCTCAATTAAGTGTTACAACTTTTCGCCATAAGGAATAGATATTCATCCTCTATTGAAGCAATGTGCAAGTAAGGAGTTATTCATGCAAAAAAGAAAATGTTTTAAGTTTGAATCATCGTCCTTTTTTGGACTCACTTTTTAAATGCAAGAACAAATGAATACTTATAAAAAAAAGAACAAGTAAAAAGGCTTCTAAAGTGTGTGGATCCTTTACTGCAGTCATGATCAAAGTACATTAAAACTGATGAGTAAATATTGCTGTGGCTGAAAAACATTTCTAAAGTGGTGAATAAAAAAGGAAATTTTAGTGAAACGAGCCTAATTATGTCGATTCGATTGGAGCCTCATTCCCATTGGCAATAATGAACAAACATGGATACTTATTGAAAGAAACAATGAGCAAAGTAGGAAATATGTTTTAATTGAGTCACTTAAGAAGGAAACATTTCTGAAATAATGAGCAAAGAAAGAATCCTCTGATACAGCAATGAGCAGTGATCCTTTATAATGAGAATCACAATCAGTAAACAGTGACCCAGTATATAAAAATGATTGAACTGTCTATTTTTCAATTAATGAACTAAAATTAAAACGAAGAGTATGGATGGACTTGTTGTGATGCAAACAAAAATTTAATATTGCAAGAAAGAGTATTTTTTATTTCTAGCATTGAAGAGATAATTTCATACTGTAACAATGAGCATGAAGTCTGGTGGCGCAGTACTATCTATCGCTTCTCATTCTCTCAATTCATAGGTTCGATCCTCGGGCTGGGCAAGGTCGACTCAGCCTTTCACCTCTTCAGTGGATCGGTAACACTGGGGATCAAGCATGCTTGGGAACTAAGCGTTGGGGATTCCGAGTTAGTTGGCTGACCACTTATCCGGGACTTTCCACCCCAGGGTCCGTGGCTAGGCACGTAGACCTCATAGGGCCAGTGAGTTTAATTTAATAATGGAAAAAAATGGGACCATTTTAAGAGTATATTCTTCACATTGTTGCAATAAAGAGCAGGTATAAACTTACTGATGCGCTTGCAGAGCAGCTTATTAATGAATAATTAGGAAACCACTTCTGTTTCAAGCGGAGTCGTTCTTGCATTGTGGTCCTAATAAGAATGAGCAAGTCTGTTGAGTCACAATTGTATTAGTTTAATACGACGAGTCCCCAAGTAGAATAATTTCCGAATTGTTATGCAAATAAAAGTCTATTATTTCAGTAATGAACAAATGAGAATCTATTCTTAGAATAATATGCAAGTATACAATATCATATCTTTTAACAACTTCTGCACAGCAATTCATACACTAAGGAATACATGTAAATCCTTGGATGTTTCAAGAGAATTTAATTGACATTTTTGTAATTACAGTTAAAAAAGAATCCTTTTTGAAAGAATGAGATTCTCACGTATATTCTTTGAATGCCTGTTTTATGTAAAATAATACCACTGCGAGATGGAGTGGAATTCCCTCAAAACGCGGATCTATTGCATAACAATGATTCTGCAAAGGTCCTATTCTCATTAATGAACTGTATCAATCACAGAGTGGAGGATTATTGACAGCAATTAGTAATTCATCTTTTTTTTTTTCGTATTACTCGTGTAATTAGCTTTTAAGTGACAACGCTGAAACTACGATTTTTCTATATCAGTTATTTCTAACATAATGACACACATTCAACATCTTTTACTCAAACTTTTATTAGTTTTAAGACCTCAACATTACATTAATTATTACTTTTTGTTAATGTTTATTAATTATTTTCAATGTTTCTTTACAGCCTAATTGACTGAGACAAAAGTGACAGTTTATGAGACCGAACTGACAAAAATTAATTTTAAGGATGAAAGGTTTCTTAACTTCTACTGGGAAGTTTCCATATGCATGATTTGAATAATCGAGCATACTCTACAAAACTATTCTTGTTGATGATTCATTCTTATATAATAACAGGCGGTAGTAATTACTTATTACAAGATATGACACTTAGTAGCAAAAAAAATGTGCTGACATCACGAAGGTTAGGAATTTGGTCCCCTCATGAGTAATATATAAAGGCCATGGTGGCCTGGTTGGTAAAGGGTTCGTTCTTGTTAACGAAGGTAGAAGTTTTGATTTTCGACCTAAAAAAATATACATTTTGTTGGTTAATGGTAGTTGGGCACGTTCAGCAGGTCTTGGTCGCAATGTCTCCCATGCGAAAGGATATCTCTGGGTGTGTCAGGTCAAACATTGGGGGTCTTCTGCTTGGTTCTTGCTTCCAAATTATAAAGACTCCCATACGGTTGTTATCACCTAATTGTTACAGCCCAACTAGGCTAATTACAGGGAAAATTGCTGGTGCAACAACAACTCCAACAGCTGTTTCCTGACCCAACCAAAGGTCTTTCACGTTCACTAATAGCAGCTTGGGCATGTTAAATATGTCCTGTTTTCAATGTCTTCGACGTGAAGTGATACCTTTGGGGGACAAGCCAAGTCTGGGAGCTTCTGCTTTGTTCTTGCTTCTAAATTACGAAGACCCACCCACTTTCGGGGCTACGATGGCATACCCGTTATATGCGCCGCTGAATACGGTGTTATCACTTTCGCCCACTGCTGTGTTGAAAAGGTGAAACTCCAATTAGCAGGGAATTACGCAATAACAACAGATTCATTGCAAAAGATATTTGATCTATCCATCTTAATAGAATATGTTAAATGCTACATGACAGCAAAATGCAATATCTCAAGGATATATAATTTTAAAATCTGTACGGAATAAACTGCTGAAGGATTCATATAAGTGACGCTTCTATGTGATGATAATGTAGTGTAAATGATGTAAAACAAATTTTTGTTACGTGAGAAGTATGAATAAAAAAGAGCAATCAAAATCTATCTTTATAGGTTATTCTTCACTTAGAAAATTAGTTTTTTTTTCATACGGTTTTAAATCAGATGATTTATTCAGAAATAAATTTTTTAAGAATTCAATAATTTGTGAAAAGTCCCTTACATTTCTGCAGTTATCTATAAAAATGTTAATTAACCCTTGATAATGATACGGAATCTTTTTGACTAAAATGACATACAATTCTAATCTCTCTCTCTCTCTCTATTTTGATTTTTCCAGTGATTATTGAGCGTCACAGTGCTGAGAAGCATTCCTGCAAGGTATAAAATGAATGCATACAGAAAAATTCTGACAGTTTTTGTGCTAACGTTAAGTGGACCATGATGATGTCGGATCACACATGGCCAATCAACTCAGATCCAGCTGGTTCTTTAAATTTCATCTCTATGAGAGATAAGACATGGTCATTATTCAAATAAACCACTCTAGGTGAACTGTATTAAATATATTTCTATACTTTTAACATGCATGGTCTCTCTCAATATGAATGTATTAATATATTTAGCAATACAAGCACCGAATCCAAATTCAAGTGTAGTATATTATTGCTTGTCAACCAAAGCTTTGTGTATAGTTTACAATTATTTTGCATCAAAATTGAAATTAATAACACAAATATAGACACCGATTTTCAACATCACTTCATCTGCTATTTTTTACAGACACTAATATGTTATCTGGAACAAGGTTTCTGATGTGATATTATTGTAATACTTTCTCATTAGATGGTCTTCATCAAGCTCATTATGTTTTGTATTTCTAAATTGTGTTTCTGGTAGCCTGTTTCAGTTGAACAAAACTGCTAAGTGCAAACATCCTTCGAAAATTTAAGCCATAATCTAATGACAAGATTTACAGCTGAGGTTGTATTCTCTCTTCCACATCCCATCAATGAAAAGACATAAGCTTCTGCATTCACCGTTAGTTTTCAAAATCTGATACTCCTTAACAACGGGAAATTCTGTAGAAATCTGTAAGTATTGATAACTGAAGATTCAAGAGAGTCCCTAACTATCAATAATGCAACAATTGTTTTTCTCAACTCTACACTCTTAACAAGTCTGAGGAAATATATAAATATTGACATCTGAAGATTCGAAATTGTCTCTGGATTATCACCAATGCACCATTGTCCATCTCAAATTTTCACTCTTAACAAGGGGGAAGTTCTGAGGAAATATATAAATATTGACAGCTGAAGATTCGAAAGTGTCTTTGTATTGTCATCACAATGCAAAATCATCCCTTTCAACTCGACACTCATCACTAAAGTAAATTTGGTAAATATTGATAGCTGGGGATTCCAAAGTCTCCGGACTATCATGATTAGATTATGCTCATTTTCAAAGCATCAGCTTCTCTTAGGACAAAATTAAGAGGGAATTTATAAATATTAATAGCTAAGGATTAAAAGATTCTCTGGACTATAATGATTGGATTATACTCATTTTCAAAGCAACAGCTTTTCTTAGGACAATATTAAGAGGAAATTTATAAATATTAATAGCTAAAGAATAAAAGAGTTTCTGGACTATCACCAGCGCACCATGCAGAAAAAATTGGAGCACCAACAGCGAAATGCTTTCCTAAGCACCACTTTGATATTGTGCAGAACAGTGTCTTTAGCCAACAGTTGTGAGGGATTTTTTAAAATCCACCTCGTATTATTGTCTTCCTTTTCTTCGATAGTACAGGACGCAAAGAAGAAAATCTGGGAAAGAGAGCAGAGAAATACAATACTCCCTTTTAAACACTCCTCAGTATCTCTCTATGTGAAGTCCTATCACTGGACTACTTGTGCAATGACGAAAACTGTGATCTTATTATAAATGATTGTCTAAATCTCTTACTGATATTTATGCGATGCCATAGGGCATCATCACCTATGGGATGGGAAATACAATTTGTATTTGATTATTTTATATGAAAATTGATTAATATATATTTATAAATGTATATAAATTGCTCAATTATAAACACTCAAAGCCAGTATTTTAATTAAGTAGTTTACATTTAGTTAAATATAATAAGATACTATTCCATTTTAACGGTACATTTATAGTTAAAGTAATAAATTATTATTTCATTTTTTGCCGGCGCAAATCTCACCAACTTGAAATTTTGGGGAACAACACACGGAATACAAGCAAAATAATCTGATAACAATTAGTTTTAACAAATTTTACTAAAAAGTTTTAAGTACATAAAAAATATTTTAAAATTTTAAGTATTTTTTTAAAACCCTTACACACGTATTAATGTGTAAGTGTTTTGAAAATACTAATTAATGATGATGACTTTTACAATCTGTAATACCATTTGGAGAGTTTATCCCCTGCACTGGTAGAATGGATAATACCGATACGAAGATATATTGACAAATGATTTGAGCCATCAAAATAAATAGAAAATTTAGTTTTTCCATATTTTAATATTAAGTCATATTTGAGAAGTGATACTTCTTTTAAAATGATTTGATAAATTCGTTCTGAAATAAAGCTGTGCTTTCTAAGCAAGTGACATTAGAACCACCCGATGCAACTTTTATTATTATAATGATACATTACAATTGTGATGGGTTTGGTAGCGTTAGGTGATGAGAAAATTTACCCTCCATCGGTTAGATGCAGTCTTTTGTCCAATGGCGGGCTTCCAACAGTTCGAATCTCCTTATGAAGTTGCATTCAGTGATCCTTCCGCCGCCGAAGATAAACCAGGATTCCACGCAAGGCAAGCGGGGAGGAGGAAAATGAACCGCCAGCCCTCAGGCGGCATGTGCCGGTGACAGGGCACCCCCGCCACCGCGAAAATGCGCAAATTTCACCACCGATTTGGGGGGGGAGGGAAGGCTGAATATATTTATGTATCTATGCTTGCTCCGGATAAACGCGGATTTTAGGTGTTGATCTATAAATATTAATTCTCCCTCAGTGTAAATGCTTAGTTATTGTTGAGTTCAGAGATCTGCTTCCGGAGCGAAGAGAATACTGGCAAATAGCAATAATCATTCTATCGCATTTGAATATTCATGGCTACCAGTCAGTTATGTCCCACTGAGGTTACAGTGTTCAACTACTAAAAAGCTGGACTGGAATACACTTAATGCGCCACCTTTAAAGGTGGATAAGAATGAAAGGAATCAACGAGTGAAGATTCTCGAACAATGTCTGCTCTCATGAGTGGTTTTCCATCAATATTTCATTAGGTATAATTTAATAATGTTTTTCAACTTTGTTTTGTTTCTGTCAAAAGCTGAATAAAATTTTTATGGTTAAGATGTGAATCTTACATTATCTATGTTATATACATCAATGTTGCACTATAATGTTTAATTAGTCTTTTATCTAGTAAACATTTCATTTTTTTCGAATCTTTACTCATTAATATATTTATGGTATATATATATTTTTTATAAATTTCGGAAAGACTTATATTTTCCCTCACTTTTTACTCAAAAAGTTTTCTTCATATAAATTATTTTATTTTAATTAATTAACACATTTCCCGGAGATTTATTTGCCTTCTACCTGAAAGTATGTCCATATAAATATACCTAAAAATAAATAAAATGCCTATCTTAAAAGCCTGGGGAATTTTAAACTAGGTTAATATAAGAAACTCTAAACGCACAGGAAGATATTTACTTCATACTTTTTTTTGTCTCTGGCTAATTTAAAACATAAGTTACATTTTATTTAGAAATTTTAATTTGAAAGTTTCTTATTAGTTTAAAACACAATTAAAGCCTGTTTAAATTTATTATAAAATTGTCTGCATCACTAGGAGCGCTTCAAGAGGCCTGGTTCCAGTTTTTCCCACTTTTTTAAAATTGTCATCCATACTAGGGATAAAGAAAAAATATTTTTGGCTTCGGATTTCTTTTCTTCATGCATCCCAAAAGGAAATATTTTGATTTTCTATTTTCGATAATTAATGCTTTGGCACGTCTAGACAAAAAGCCTATCAGGACGCAGGGGAACTCGGGCCAAAGTTCTGTCAAGCTTTTGGAGCAATTTCAACTGCCCATCACTAGAAACATTCAAGAAGTCTAAAATATCACATTAAAAAGAATTACAACTGCATTTCTAAAATACGCTTTTTACAGAAGGGAATATAACTTTCTTTGAGGAAATTGCAGATATTTAATACATAAGTTTTACTGTGTATTGTTTTTAGTTTATGATCCTTTACATTCCATATACAGCTGGCATACCCTTGAAAACACAAACAAAAATGAAGTCGAATTAAAGGGATTTCCCAAAAGCATTCCTGGTCCGGTTTGATTTTTGAAAAAGGGAAAAATCAATCGACTCTAAATCTGGCGAGTGAAGCGGAAGTCAGAGGAATTTTGTGACTAATATTTTTGCATGATATTTAAAATTATTTCATTTTGCATTGGAAATAAATAAACTGGCTTATTTTGTCACCTGCAAATAATCTTCTCTGAGATAAAATTAGGTACTAAGATTATACTTTAAATAACAAAAATATTTCTTGGGTGATTAAGTTCCAAATTTTAAGAAATTTCCCATTACATTATATTTAAAAGAGAATTGCCATTAAGTTATACTTTGGTATAACGAATAAATCTGCAATCACATAAAATTTTTTGTCATAACGTTATCACACAACTGGATAATAAATGACAAACATTTTCAATTATATTACAACAGACAAGTGTTATTAACAAGAAACAAGCATTATCAATGACAAAATAAGCGATAAATACTATGAACTACAGAACAGGAAACAAACATTATCAACTAGACTACAAAATATAAGAAATATCAACTACGTTACAAGAGATAAGTATTATCAGCTTCATAAAAATAGACCTAAAAAAATTTCAAAAAAATGAAATATTACTTCAAAAATTTTTTATTTCAATGTAATGGATTAAATTGGATGGTACTTTGCAGTTTACTTTAATAGATATTTTGATTACAAAGGCATTATTTTCACACCTCATAAGCAAATTTTGCTTCGGTATCTCACTAGGATTTTTTTTTATTATTGAATTCTGTTGAACGAAGTAATTATGATTATACCATAAAGTGTTTTCACATAGACTAATTAGCTATAATACAAAAGACGTATATTAATCTCATTGTTCTAGAAATAAGAACATTACTTTGATGCAAAAAATGATACAGTACAGAAATTAGCTTCATTACAATGCAGACTAATATTTTTGATTGAAAGAAATTCCTTCTAAGAGTGAATTCTCGATTGTATTGTAAATAGCCTCACACACATTTCACAGATAGCTTTATTTTGAGGCAATCCAATTGTACTTTAGTTTCAATATATGAAACGGAATATTTTTTCTCATGACGTTCATTCAACGGGATTCTTGAGTAACATTTATTATTTCCGAACTTTTAGTAACAAGAAAACAATTTGCGTTTTTGGTTTATTCTAAGGGAATTCTTGACTCTGTTCTAAATAAAATCTCGTAGCTTTAGATTTTGACACAATATTTCAGTTTTAATGAAATTAACATTTGTCTTCACGAAATTCATTCTAATATAATTCTTGACTGTATTAAACATCCCGCTCTAGAAATAAGAAATTTTGACGCAAAAACACTGTGGCAACTTTAATAGTAAATATCAGGAGCTCGATCTCATAAAATTATGGGATGTGACATTATATTTTTTAGAGATGTGTGTTGGTGGTTTTGTTTCATTAATAAATGGTGGTATTCTATCAAGTATTGAGGGCAGCATTTAATAATGCCACACAGTATCTTCTTGGATACTACTTCGCATATTTGTTAGGAAATCAATATTCATAGGCCATTGTGGCCCGGTTGCGAAATTTATCAGTCGCCTGCCTAATCAAAAAGTCATTGTGCAGTTAAGGGTGATCAGAGAACGTAAAATAAGTCATGATTTCTATGCTCTCCATGGGGAGTGGCAAGCCAGGTTTCGGAGTGACGAGAACTCATCTTCTGGGGGCTCTACAGGTAAGTTCTTTTCCGTGACATCCCCCCTTCGGAGGGGAAGTTATTCTCGTTTGGATATCAAAAAGAACAGTATCCCTCTTAATAAAAAGAAAAGAGGAATTTACTTTTCAAGAATTTAAATCAATGAGAATGGAAACGCTGCCCAGTATGCTGTTCAATAAAAGAATGAAAACAATTCGGATTCTGCAAGTTTCCAGCAACCGATGGCACAAATGCATCATAAGGCTTCACCTGACTTACACCAGTTACAGTCACAGAGATGTCTTACCGATATACACAACCACGCTCATACACGCATACATGTATGCATGCGGCGCAGTAAATGCCGACGAATTTGAATTTCGCCCCGAAGGGTATCCAGCAAAATCTGCAGCGCTCCCCCTGATTGGTTGGCGGAGCTTATGCATTTAGAAGCACGCAAAAGCGGCCTCCCCACCTTATTAAAGCAGACCCCAGGGTCTTTTGCGAAGTGTACACCTTACACAAGTTGAGCAAAGATATTTCTCTTTCTCCTGTATATAGAAATACACCTTTTCTACATCTCTTCCCTGTTTTTTCCCCCATCCCGAATATCAAACCGATTTCAAAGTTCCTATTATATCGTCCTGTAAGGACGCGTGCCAATAGATCGAAACTTTTTTCCCTAAGAAAAAAAATGTTCCCGTGTGGATATATTTTAATATCGTGAGGAATATTTTTTTATCCTTTACGGAAAAAAGCGTTGGCAGGGGACGGATTTTTTTCTCCCTCTTGTCGGAATTCATCCTTCTCATTTTTCCTTCACTTTGAAGAAGTCCTTGTGTAATACTAATTTTGCTCCCAGGTGGAATTCACTTCTTAACTGAAGAGGGGTTGCGCTCAAACCTACAAAACATAACTGTTTTGCTCTTTAACTAAGTTGGGGACACTGAAAAGCTATTTTTAAATTTTTAATGGAAAAAATGTATATTTTCCAATTCTAGTTTTGAATTAAGTTTAAAGTAGCAAAATATATGTTGATTTTTATAGTTTAACATATGTAAGTATTGCGAGTCTGCATTAGATCTTCACATAATATTCTGTTTCGGATATTCTGTGTGGTATTGTTCTTTTTTATTACACCTGAAAACTATTTTCTAATTGCGAATCGAAGTCCACCCCTGTGTTTGTATTTGAGAAAGGAAAAATATTGATTAAACAAAATAACATTTGTCCCGTCCTTTTTCCATAGCATATTAACAAAAGGTAAAACCATCACTGCTCCCTGATATAAATATCTATCGAATAACCTTTGACCGAAACAGCATGAAGATCACCGGCATACTTCACCAGCAGAAGACAGCGCCTCTACAACTCCATGCTATCAGCAGTTTAACCTATCGAATTAGGATGAAACCCATTAAATTTTTGTGCATGTTATGAATGATAGATAACAACATCACAACTCTATAACATAAATAGTCTTATCTATCGAAAGAACTTTTACTGAATTTGGATAAAACCCATTGTTTTTAGTATAGTTTATCAACTAAAATTGTCCCAACTCTATTAAAACATAAGTGTTGTGTTGTTGTTACTTGTGACACTTGGACCAGCCAAGCTCGCCATATCATTGGCCACAGGACTTTTGATTTCACATATTTAACGAGCACTTGTCTCGCATGTACTCGATGCATGTTTCTTTGGTGGCATCGAACCCCGTCCTAGCAGATTTGAAATTAACACTTAATAATAATAAATGTAAATTGTTAATAAAAGTCAAAATTCATTTCCTGCACTTGCTTTATTTTACTATCAATTTTATATAATTCTTGTTATAGGTGTGTTCTAACGTCATATTAAATAAATTTACAGTCTCAGCTTACGATGAATAATTAAGTAGTTAGTTATGGATTATTCAGTTAAACATCATCCTATATATATCTATATATATATATATATATATATATATATATATATATATATATATATATATATATATATTATTTAAATATTGATCCTGAACTATTTAAGTTTTCAAGTTTTTCGTATATATATATATACAAAAAACCGAAAACCTTAACGGTTCTGTGTATATTTGTTGGCCCGAAATTGTGGCTGTCATACTTTAGTGATTAGTTCCTATGGACTGGTTGCAAAGTACTTAGTTATAGCTTTTAAGTTATTAGTTAGATGTTTTTGATAATATTTTTCATTTACATATATACGTAGGGTGAGTCTGTACCTTTAGGTCTTTGGAATACTTCCGTATCACCATGTGAAGGAGAATGTGGTCACCTCCCAACCCCTGCCATTAACGGCAGCTCGCTTGTGAGTCATTGAAATGTTTCCGAACTGATGAGTGTGGAAGCCCACTCTGAGGAGTGAAAGTAACACACTCGAGTGCAATTGTTGTTAAATACCGGGAAATGGATATTGTGTTAGAGCTCACTTGTGAGTCATTGAAATGTTTCCGAACTGATGAGCCCACTCTGAGGAGTGAAGGTAACACACTCGAGTGCAGTTGTTGTTAAATACAGAGCTTTGATATGGTGAAGCCAGTCAAAGTGGAAAGGAGCAGTGAGTATCTGATACATTTACGTGGTCTGTTGAAAAGATTCCTGTAGGCTAATATATAGTTGAATGCTTATAGCTATTTGCCTGCATGCAAACTTTTTTGCAAGGATATCTCGACCTTTAATTTCCTCTGGGATGTTAGGTTACCCACTATGACGTCGATAAAAGGAGAACAGTTTTCACGCATCATAATAGAGAAAACTCCAAAGTACTTAACGAGATACAAATGCTTTCACAAAACATAAATACGGAGCTTATTTTTTGTTGTTAAGCAGTATAGGTTTGAATCTGAGACTTCTGAATCCAGAAACTACGTTCTTAATTCTAAGTCCTAATACCTCCACTTAGATCACTTAGAATCCCTACAATAAAAATCCTTCAAAGAAGTATTCCGATAAGAGTTAAAAAATATAGCTCTTTGTTATTAAATTAAATTATTGTTTTATTAAGTATATATTAATAGGTTTGATATTAAAATAACTTGTTATTTCTTTTAATTATTAAATGGTGAATCGAAATATGAAACAGCAAATTTTCTCCATTAAACGTGCAAAAGGAAGAATAAAATTAGATTTCACATTTCTTCAATCCTCCCGCATGATACAGAAGAAGCAAACAGGAGCCCTATTCTCTCGAATTCCATCCATCCAAATCATTTTCAGAAGTTAATCTGAAGAGAATAGAAGGGAAAAGGTGAACAAAAGGAAAGGTAAGAGGAAGATTAAAATGATCGTCGCTTGAGGAATTCAGAAATTTTTTTCCCGAAATTCCTGGATGCTTAAAAGATGATTTCTTTTGTATGATAAGATATAGGAGAAAGGACCTTGGATTTCCAGCCGCAAATGATGGTCAACATATTGAAATTGTCGAGTAAGAAGATGAAGCTGAAACGGGACCATCAGAGGGTGAAATGGCTTTGAAGGTGAGCGGAGGCGGGGGAGGCTCTGTTCGAGAAGTTCCGTCATTTCATACTAATATTACATACGCACTTCTAAGTATGTAAAAATGTTGTCTTAACATTTCTTTTCCATTAAAAACACAGTTTTTTCTCTTGTTTTTTAATGTACAGTATCTAATTGAAATCGAAAATCCATTCAACCACGAATTTTTGATTATCGGAATGGGGTTCGAATAATTGGATTTCTTTTGTATGATTAAATATATTTCATATTTAAAGTGGCCCTCGATTATCGGATACCAAGAGAAGATAAACTATTTTGTATTTTAGTATTCCTTTAGTAGAATTTGTGTTGAAGAAGAAATATGTTTGGTAACTGATTAAATTATTTCTGCGAGCTTGATAATGTATCTCAATAAAAATGGTTATTTCCAACAAGATAATGCATTTTCCATGATTTTGATGGTTTTAGTCTGAAATGAAGGAGAACCTACTTTTCTCATTCAGCACAATTTCCCTTCTCTCGCAATAGAGAGAGATATAAAAACCAATCTTCATTTTCATCAATTTATTTTCATAATTTATAAATTATATTTTTAAAATTTTTAAATGTTAATGATTACTTGTTTCTGCCAATGAAATATTCTTAAATATTGTATAATTATAATTCAAAGTATTATAAATACATCCAGTTTTCAAACGTAATGAATGCTTCTTTTCCTTACAGAGCAATCGTACAATATTGATGACAAGTTCATTCTTGTGTTATATTCACAGCTCGATACATTTATTTTTTTAAAAATTTAATCAAGTTTTTCAACATCAAAATATTTAAATTTGATATTATAATTCATATTATTTTTCGAACATTGAATTTTTCATTTCTTTTATAAAATTTCTCTGCAATTTTCAGCTGTTGTTCCAATTACATCTTCTATTTATATCAATTTTTAATTTTATTGATATTGCTATTAAATTAAAATTTATTTATTTAAATCTCATTTTGTATAATTTTAATAACATAAATTATTATAATTTAGCATTGAAAAATAGATGCGAATAACCATCAAAATAATATGGTACACACACACAACATATTTTTCACAATTTTACAAAGCAAACCCTAGCATTTCCTACACAACTAAAATTTTTTCCTCGTTAAAGTTTTCACCGATATTTATAAATATTATAGTGTATATGTATATAAGTATTTTATATATCTGATGCGCATTCATATTTCTTGATGAATGTTGTTTACAAAATTTATTGATTAATTGCATTATTATTTCACATAATTATTCATTATCAAATCTATTCTTTTAAATATTCACATTTCTTGGCTTTTATAAATCTTAATATTGTAATAAATTTAACTTTTAAGAAAATCGAAAATTTTAAAATTTATTCTTAAACTTTATTGTAACCATGAGAAAACCTTATAATTTCGTATTTATATAGAGGATAGTTAATTATGGAACAAGTTTAATAATAGATCACTAAACTGGCGCTTCTAATTTTCCCTACAATCCCTTTAAACCCATTTCTTAGCGACTGATCTCATTGAATCTTAAGAATTAAGTCTTTTATTGTCAAACTCTGCTTTTTCTGCTGGGCTTTTGAATGGAGAAACGAAAAAAAGTAATTCTCGAAAAGTGCCGCAAATGATGAAAAAAAATATATAAAAATTATCATTCAATTATTTATTTATCATTTTCTCCCATTCAATCTTCTTATCTCGAGTGTTATCCAAGCGCCCTCTTTTTTTCATTTAAGGCCCTCCAGTAAATTCATAATATCATTATTTGAAAATATAATTGACTCTCTAACCACTAACTTTCATCATCTTTTCCTTGAATATAAATTGGGCGATTGGCAAGTGTGAAAAAAAGAATGATAGAGATCTGGAGAGAATGCTCATTTTTCTGAAGTTTTCACTCACCTATTCATTTGTTATTTCATCTCTTTTTTTCAATGTATTAATTTTCTTCTTCTTTTTTGACTGCTTTTCCCCCTGCATTGGCGGCTTTCTGCGGCGCTCTTTCTCTTTTCCGAGAGCTGTTCATTATTTATTGTGTATGTTAAGAAGATATTCGCTATTTATTTCTACTTGGCGATTATCAGTTTATTTCTATCAGAGCGGGAATGTTATTGTTTAGATGAGCACACAAAAGAGATTTAAGATGATCATCGATGAAATAAATTTCAGGAGTAATAAAGCGATGAAAACGGCACTTTTGAATTTCCATTTTAAATAGATTTGAGGCGAATTCATTGAAAAAATTCTATTGTAGGTGCAAAATAATTTAGCTCTCAGTAATTAGTTTTAGTTTGAAATATCGAGTTAGGTTTTTTTTTATTTTTTTAGGTTCAGATCAATTTATTTTATCAAATATAAAACATCTTAAAAATCTTTTCTTTATGTTGTTTGTAAAAGAAGATGCCGTTATTCAATTCTTAAGTCATAAAAACAAACTGCATAGATAAAATTAAATTTGTTCATTTTAGTTTTTTTAAATCCTTCTTAGCTATTTATTGTGAAACTTTTCAAATATTTCAAATTTGTTGAATCAGGAATAGTATAGTTAAGACATCTGAATGTAAATAGGATCTCAAAATTTTTTAATACAAATTAGCTTCAAAAAGAAAATTAGTAAATGTTTCCGTTTCCTTCTGCTGAATTTTTCAAATAAAAAATATAAAAAGTTTTAGAAGGAAAAAAAGTTAAAATGAAGTGTACTTTTTCAAATTGAAATTTAATATGAATGAAAAAATAAGGTAAATGATATTTTAAAAACAAAACAGTATATACGCAGAAAAGAAGTGATTAAAAATTAGTTTTGAAGCATTTAAATTAAATTAAATATTAGTTTTTTTTAATAAACATATTAATTATCGAAAGCTTTCATGTAATGCTTGGTATAAGATATCGGGCAGTTTTTGGATACTTACATTGTATTATATTTTCTGGACTGTAAAGTGATAGAGAAAAACCAGGAAATCTTTAAAAGTACCATCCGAAATTAGATTTAAAATGACTGCTCTGATGGAATAGAATAAAACATATATGTTGGCCTATAATTAGCTTAAAAATCTCTTCATTTTTCTTTGCAATTTTTGTTACAGCGTTTTTAATAAATTTAATCTGTAAAAAAGAAAAAAAAAAACTTTAGATTTTTAATATTATTTTAAAAAAGTAAACTTGAAAATTCTAATGGACTATTATTGTTTGATTCTTAAAAATATTGTGTTTTTCAAGTTGTTGTGTAATGGCATAAGTATTGTTAAAATACGTTGACCAAATACGCCACCAATGATAACTGCATTAAAATGCGGATAAAATAAACTTTTGTTTCAATATTAAAAAAACTTTGCAATAAAATGGGAATTTTTCAATTATCAATTGTTTTTAACTGATCCATATGTTTGATTTCCTTTCGTACTGCAGAACAAAATGATAGAGCATTAAATACCGATAAAAATAATAAAAATATAGTTAGTTACATTTTTTTTTAACAATAATCCCTTTCTTTTATATTCTTGTTTTGTTTGAATCAAAAAAATGTGTATCAAATCTCTATGAATATATAGTCTGAATGTGTGAAAATCACATTTATTACTCTACGATGAGTTAATAGTTTCTATTTTAAAAGATTTTGTGCAGTATTTTTTTGTTATTTTAACTTTCGAAATATATTTTCCGATTTCGGAAAACTGATAAATTCTAAGTTCTGCAACAAAATTATCTTTTCTTGACAAAAAAGAATTTCACAAAAAATTCAAGATATTAATTATGATCTTCAGCATGAATTACAGTTTTAGTTTCTTTCTTGATTCAAAAAGTTTTCCTTTTGTTTGCATTTCCTCTGCTTCGTGGCCAAAAGAACAAATCGTGCTCGGCCACGCTGGCATTGTTGGAAAAGGCGTTCTTTTTTAAGAGGAAGATTCTGTTATCGACCTACTGGATATCCATCGTGCTCATTTATGTCGTAGGGTGCACGTAAAAAAGATCGTTATCGCAATGTCTTCCAGATAAAATGATATCTCTGGAGATATCAAGCTAAGGTCTTTCACCTTACGAGAACGAAATCCCCTTTGAACCTAAAATGGCACCTCCGCTAGATATCGTGCCGCCTAGCTGGTTACAACGCGCTCCATAGCTCATGGTTCTTCCATGATAAAGGATACTTCTGGAAGTCAGATATTTAGAGTCTTCTACTTAGTCCTTGCTTCTAAATAATGAAGACTCGCATTTAGGTGCTTTCATGCAGCTGGTAGAGTCCAATTTCCGATTAGGTACAAGGAAGTATGCCGAGACATACATGCCTAAATCACGATCAATTCCATTTCTTGTAGTACCAAAAGTCGAAAACATTTCAAGTGGCCTTGGAAAAGAGAAATATTCCAGTAAAAATTTAAAAGCCTTTAAAACCATCCATAATTCCGTGGATCCTTAGCTATCTATGAGAGATATCGCAGAAAAGAGAGATTTATATGATAACTTGAGTATCCTTAATGCATTGAACCTAAATGAGAGCGAGAAGTGGTTTTGGGGCATTTAGTCGCTCACCCTGCACTGCTGTTCTGGCAATGGGACGTGTTGCAGAATGTAAAAACTGGAACAATTCCTAGCACGCAGGAAATAGAAAATCTCTTTCAGCAGTGGCCGGGGATCCCATTTAGAAGAGTCGATAACCACGAGACCTTGGCAATCATCAGAATACAAAAATTGTTACCTTCTAAATCATAGCTGTCTGTGACTATTTCGTGAGTATTTTTACTTTGATATATAAAAAATACTAATTCAGTCGTCTAGAGTTGGCCGAAGTAAACGGCATGGTTTTTATATGAAAAAGAGCATTTTAAAAATAGCTTCAATATTAGTGAAAAGATGCCACTGAAATATATAGCAATATTACACTACACTCCTTTTCTGCAGTATTTGGAATGGTTATTGTTTTTGGTATAAATATGTAATGCTTCCACAATTTTTAATACTAAATTTCTGCTATTTATTATTATTCTTAATTTACACTAATTCTGCTTATTTTGATACAGATATTTGGAGCATCATTTGGAATTGAATTTGATATTTATTTGCCATTGTTTTTCGTATATAATTTAGAAGAACAATTATATTATTGTGATACAATTTACTATGCTATCTTTCTTTTGCTCATTAATATACTAATTATTTACATTATTTTTGTTCATTTTTAACAAAAAAACTTATACTAAAAATAATTTTAAAAATTTTATAAAATATTTTTATTTATTAACGAATAATATTACGTATATTGTCTAACATAGTTTTTTATTAACATTTTTTATTAACAAAATCTGTATTAATGTTAATAAATTAAGTGTTCTTGTTAAGAAAATCAGGAAAAAGGAGATAAGAACATAAAGTACGTTTTTATTATTAGCCTTAAAAATTTAAATACAAAAATTGTATGAAATGATTCTGAAATTAAAATAAAATAATGTACTCCTGAAAAAAAAGATATCTTGTTGATTCGTTTTTAAGTACATTTATCTACTAAATTTTCTTAATTATCTCAGATTTATTTATATTTTTCCCCTTCTCCTTGCACAACTAAAAATATCCTGAAATTCCTTACTCAACAGGCAGATCTTACGCCATTCAAAACGAGATTCCTAACCCAACCTCAAAATCCCTAATGAATAGGGAGCGAGGGAAAAACAGAACAGTTTAAAATTGAGTGAAGAAATAAGAGGGAGACTTTATGGAAAGAAGTTACGTTGAAGAAAAAAATTTTACAATAAATGCTCAAACAACTTGGCCCGTCTTATTAAAAGTCGCCAAAGAATTAACACGGCGTAAAGTTCGCAATTAACGTTAATGAGAATGTAAACCCTTTTTATTTTGTTTCTTTTTCTTTTGTTTCTTTTTTCCCGCACCCCTCTTTCTCGAACCTCCCTCCTACGTCTCAACTTCATTTATTTTAATAATAATAATAATAATTGTAATTTCAGCACAGCACAAGCAAGCCCGAAGGAGTTTTATTAATATTCGTGTACCCAGTTAACTTGCTGGCTAATTAATTGCTCTTTAAAGGTATTAGCTGTTTTTGTAGATGACAACATTGCTTACTGATGTATGGAAGAATGTTTCGAGCGCCAATTGCTGGAGAATTAGTACCTGCTTTTTCCCCTTTTTTTCTCCTTCTTCAAGAAAAGGATTCAGAAGTTATTCTTGACAGCAAAGTGAAGCGAACCGTGTGGAATTGGAAACGCCGATGTTGAGTGGGTCGGTGAATTAAACTGATTTGCCTCCAATTTCTTTTTTTTTTTTTTTTTTTTTTTTTTTTACCCAACCGAGTGATAAATGAAATTAGAAATGCTCTTTACATTAATTAAGTTGATGGTTTTTTAATTATTCAATTGATTATGATTTATTCATTTAGATTGTCGCACACAGCAAGAAACCGGTAATTAAATAAGGAGTTCATGGATTTCTTGACTAGAGTTACGGAATTGGTAAATATAGAAAATGATGCTCACCCATAGGAATGTGATGCCGTTCGTGTGGATTATTATACAAAACAAATACAGTATTCGACGCAGTTTTTAATGTTTGTACTTCTTTTTTAAAAATACACAGCTATGCTATTGTTGCTATCAAGAAACCTACAAAAGAAGAAGAAAATTGGATTAAAAAATGCAAACAATAAGAAGAATGAAATTAAAATTGCAGGAAGTACATTTCCATTTGAATCAAAAGTAGAAAAATTTCAATGTACATTTTGCAAAGAAAAAAGAATAAAAAGCAAATTTCAGTAATTTAATTTTACATTTATTTTACTTTTCAAAAATATTCAGTTTTTAATTTTGTTGCCATTAACAAATGTACTAAAATGTTTAAAAATAAGTAAACGATCATAAAAATAAAATTAAAGTTATAGGAATTATTTATCCTTAAATTAAAATCAGAATAAGCTAAATGAGCATATAGCGAAAAATATAAAATGAAAAGCAAATTTTAATAAATTTTATAAGTAATTTTCGCTTTGAAAATATACAATAACGTTTTATCTGCCATTAAGAAATGTATAAAAAAGAAGAAATCCAAACGTCAATAATAAGATTGGAATTTATATTGTAGATGTTATTTCTATCTAAATTAAATTTAAAAAATGTTTTTAAATGTAATAATATAATATAATATATATAATTATATAACAGAATATAAAAAAAATTTCAAATGTATTGCCCAAATAGTTTTGCGAACTTAACTACACACACTGAGAGAGAGAGTAAACTATTTCATATGAAACTTTTTGTTGACATTACGTGTCAATGTTATATACATGAAGATTCGAATGAATAAAAGCGAGTCAAAGAAAATGGTTATAATTCAATAACTTAAAAATAAAAATTAGATTAATTAAACATAAAATAATTAATGTCGTAATATAAAAAAACGCTTCACCAAATGTCTGGAGCCAAACTTAAAATGCAAAAACCATAAAAGTAAGAACAATTTCAAACTTATATGTATAGTTCTTTTTAAATTAAAAGTAGAAAAATTAGAATGAACGTGTTGCAAAAAATACATTTAAAATGAGTTTCAATAAATTAACTTTGCAAATGCTTATGAACTTATATCCTATAAATAATTTCTTGCAGAACATTTTACTGTTACTGCGTGGCAAGATTAAATATTAAATGTTGTTCCAGTGGCTGTCACTTCGGACACTTGGACAAGCCAAGTTTGCTCTGCCAACGGCTATGAGAAATTAAGTCAGAAAGGTGAGTCTTTCGTTTAACCAGAGCACCACGAAAATTAAAGTACGAAGTCTAAATTCCTTTTACAAAATAAGAGAGGCTTGAAGTTTTTACTATTTTTATAGGAGAATATTTCCTGATTAACTTTTTTACCGTCATCCGCAGGGACCACTGGCAATGATGGGAAAATAAGCATGCGGGAGTAGGCTTTTGCTTCGGAAATAGGCAGGCACAAATGTCGACGCGTTTCCATTTCACATCTTCTTGCCTGTGATTGGAATGTGATTGTATGTTCCATGGCTCATCAAATTGAGTTCTATCATCTAGTACACATAGGATGAGTCTAAAAAATAATTTAGATTTACCGTAAATGTACCAGGAACTCTTCTTAGATAGATATTTTAGTATTTATAAAAATTGTCACAAGTATATCTATAAAATTACGATCAAAACATTATTTAACGTGTCTAAAATATTTTTTACAATACTACACATTTCTAAGGGTTTGTTTTTATAATTAGATGCAACCTATTTTGAGAAAGAGTGTATTTTGAAATACATCTGGGTAATCAAAATATATCAAGATGTGATAATTATAATACCTAATATTATGATAATAATAATACCTAATATTTTTACACTACGTGTGCATTGGCCTGGTCGGTTAGATCGTCGTTCTCATTTTCGGTAGATAGTAAGTTTGGCTTAACCGAAGATCTTTCGTATCAATATTTATCGTCAATAAAGGCGACTGGAGTACATTAAAATTGGTTGTGGTCGCATTCTCCGCCAAATGAAATGATACCCCCGGGAATGGCAAGCCAAGTATTAGGAATCTTCTGCTTTATCCTTGCGTGAAAAATCATAAAGACTTTACCCGACTGCTTCGATCTAAGTCCTACTCAGGTTTATGCATAGGTAAGTATGCTGATTCAACAAGAACAACTACCTATATTTTATCATATACAACACCTAGCTAGTAGGATTTTCACTTTTTCAGCACAACAAAGGGGGAAAGTGATAACACCGTATACTATGAAGCATTCAATGGGCGTGTCATCACGGCCCGAAAGTGGGTGAGTTACAAATTACAAAGAGTTTAGAAGCTAGGACAAAGGAAAACAGTTCAAGACTTCTCCTGTTCTCCAGAGGTGTCACTTCCCATGGAGGATATTGCAACCACGACTATTGTAACGCCATTAGCGAACATGACAGATCTTTGGTTGGAACGGAATACAGGTATTGGAGCTGTTGCACCAACAATTTTCGCTGAGTTGGGCTCTAACAATTGGATGGGAACAGCCGGATGGGTGTCTTCGTATTTAGAAGCAAGGACCAATTTAGATGAACCCCAATACTTGGCTTGCCATTCTCAGAGATGTCATTTCGCATGCAAGACATTGCGTCCAAAGCCTATTGAACATTCCCCAACCGCCGTTAACGAACAAGAGGGATACTTTATTGGGTCGGAAATTAAAACCACTCCCTTCCGATAACGAACCCTCATCAACCAGGACAACCCAGCATCGTTTTTACATTACATACGCTACGAGTTGTTTGTTTGATTTAGCTAAATTTAGAGTTAATATTTTTAAACGAAAATAATTCATATCATAATTTTAAAACAAGTAAAAAAAATATTTTATTTGAAATAAAAAATATCTGATGTAAGCAGAATATCACATGAAAAACGAGTAAGTTACTCACAAGGACATATTCAGAATACGAGAGTTATTTTGAAATTTTTGAGATACGCGCAGACGAGAATTTACAAAATAAAAATAACGGTTTAATTTTAAAATACAAAGTATTTTAACACAGAAGAGACGATTTTTTACTGACTTAATTCAACTTGTTTAGCGTAAAATAAATTTTAAACAGAAGAGAAAATGGAGTTGACGTGAGAACATTTTCGCGATAAGACTTTTTATGATTTTAAAGTATGATTAAATGAAGAAGAATGCGTCAACGGTTGCAATTAGCATTTGGTGATGAATCTCTAGCTCGTGCTACTGTATTTAGATGGTTTAGAGAATTTAGAAGAGGTCGCAATTTTCTTCAGGATGAAAAACAGCGTCGGCAGTAATCCCGGATAATATGTCTGCCATACGAAAAATGTTAATGGATGATAATCGCTGTACCTATCAAATGATACAGAAGGAGCTTAACATTGGATCCGCAGCCATACACAAAATCCTTCATGAAGAATTATATATGAAAAAAGTAGTTTGCCGTTGGGTTTCCCACAATCTAACTGAGCTCCAAAAAGAGGAGCGTGTCAGAATTAGTAAAGAAACTCTTAAATTGCTAAATCATGGTGGCCACCACATCATTTCTAAAATCGTAACAGGTGATGAAACATATATACCGTTTTTTGATGTTCCAACACGTCAAGAAAGCAAAGTATGGATCTTTGAAGATGATTCCACGCCGATAATGGTGAAAAAACGACATGCACTGAAAAAAGTGATGTATGCCGTTTTCTTCAGAAGTACGGGATTGGCCAAAGCCATCAAGTTAAAAGGACAGAAGACAATAACAGCAAATTGGCATACCACTAAATATCTTCCAGAAATTCTACAAGAACTGAATATTAGGGAACTAATGCTTCACAATGACAATGCATCTTCACATACAGCCGGATTAACAATTGAGTTTCTTAAACAAAAACAAATTAAAGTGATCTAACATCCGCGGTATTCACCTGATCTAGCTATGTGCGACTTTTTGTTATTCTTTAATCTAAAAAAGAGCTTACGTAGACGTTGTTTTCATTCAGAAGAAGAAATTGATGTGGCTATAAATGCATTTTTTCATCTATTTCAAGAAAAGAATGGCTTAAGGCATTTAATTGGTGGAAAGTTCGTCTACAAAATTGCATTAATGCTGGAGGAGACTATTTTGAACACACCTAAAATTTTGTAAGTACAACTTTAAAAAGTTGTATTTCAAAAGTTTCAGAGTGACCCTCGTATATGTCAAAAGTTTCGTGACTTACAATGTCCTTTTGATGGTATTTCGTAAAGATGTAAATGTCAACCAATGTGTCATCTTTTAGCTACTTAATTTGAATTCAAAATTAAAGAGATTGGCTATGTTTTACAACCTGTGGTCAAAAACCTGTTACTGAAAACACAGCCAATAAAATGAACCTTAATTCAACTTAAAATACAAAAACATTATCTTGAATGGCTTACTAATATAATTTAAAGCAGTTCAAAAGATCGATAACTTCTGCACAAATATTTCTTACTATATAATTTAATATATTTTTTATCACATCATATAGATATCATTTGCGCACAAAGTTGAGATTACTTTAATATAATATATAAATTCACCATAATATATAAATATAGCAAATGAGTTGTCAAAGAAATATATAATGCAACCACATTTTCCTCGCGTAATATCTTGAATGCATTAACTTCAATAACTGAAAACCCCAAAATGTAGTATTTAAATCGACGTAGTTTTTGGATACAAGAGCTAAATTATGCCCCTGAATAACGTGCGAAGTCCGAATCAAAACTTGTATGGTAAATCATTTGTATGATTCAGGCTACTTTTCTGGAGTAACTATATTTTCACGATTCGAAAGCATTACCGTAAATAAAATGTCAGAAATTTAATAAACTCGAATATTTAGATTAAATTATAAATTCTTCGGCAAATAAGTTCAAAAATAAAGCAGTTTTTCGCACACCTGGAACAGTTATACGGTTTTTTACGATCTACATTTCGCAAAAATAAGCAGTATGAGAATAAAAACACTAAGTTGGCAACTTTTTTGTTTTTTATTATTTTTTGTTCGCCAACTTGATTTGAGCTCTATTGCATTTGCATATTACACGCGGTGTGTTTCGATACATTTCAAAAGTCAAGTATATCACACAACCAGAGTTTTTTCTTTTTCTTTTTTTGTAATAAAGCTGTCAAGTTTGAATATTTCATTTAAAGCGAACTATTTTTCAAAGGAATAAGAGTAAAGAGAACGCAACTTTAAAGAGATGGAGCAAAATTTGCCGGTCGGAATTTTAACTTTATGTTTTATGAAAAGAGAGAGCCGCTTAAAAAATTCAATTTTAAAGATATTTGATGAAAGAGACCTCTGAAAACGCTGTTTTTTATTACTTAAATATAACTCCCCCGTCCCATCACAATCTCTCTGCGGCGATGTTTCAAAGGAAAAAATAATAAATAAAATATCCTTGGTTGTAATGACTTGTAAAGAATGAACGCAATTTGCTTATTAAATTAAAATAAAATAAAGAAATAAAAGAATAACATTTTCGTAACATGCTGTCATTCTCTTCCCAGCGGGATGGAACTGTTCGCCCAAATTATTAAATAAATTGCTTTTTCCTTCGTTCAGTTCTAAACGAGCCCCCCTCCTCATTTTCAACATTGGAAAAAAATCCTCACACTTACCATTTTTTGCTACATTTATAGAAACGATACGTGAGCCATAACCAAGAGGGGAATAAGGAACACAAACATAAAAATTAGACAGAAATAGCAAATATATATATATATATATATGAAAAATAAGAAAAGCAATAATAAATTTATATTTTAAAAAATGGTCTCCCCGCACATGTAGAAATATTAAGTTCTTTTTCTTATTTTTTTTCTTCCTTTCTGTCTTACGGAATTCCATAAAAAGAAAGAAAATTCCCCTCCCGTATTCTCAATCATAGGTGTAGATGCTACAGCACTTGAAGGGGGAAGGGAAATTGGAATAAATAATATTTAAAAAAAATTTGTAGTCAAAGTTTCCTTGACTTGGAAGGAGTTTCTCTATCTTAAAAACAGTGTTACACATACACGCACACACGCAAACACATATCTATATGCATATTGGTAAGATAGATAGACAGAGAAGTCTAAGAGCAAATCCATTTTGCACTTTTCTTTCCCACGATTTTGTGCAGCATTGACATTTGTGTCCGAGAACTCGGGTTACCTTTGCTCCTTTTCTTTTTTTAACCATTTTCGAAAGGTTATTTAAATGCTGACATATACCATTCTAGGCGGATTCTTTATTATTATTGCTTACTTTTCTTTTCCATGGGAAAAGTTTCCTTCCCTCCCTAAATTCAACATCTTTTGCCGAAAAATTATTAAAATTTTTCCCTTAAAAGCTGCGAAATGGAGAGAGATTCCACCCCGTATCTCACCCCATCCCTCCCCAGTCACGTGTGCTCGCGCACGGCTGACGGAGTTGATAATTTGTTGAAATAATTTTGCGGAGAGAAAACTGCAGACGATAAGGTTTGGGGTGAGTGGTAGGTAAATGCTAGAAAAGGGAAAAGAGCCAAGCGCACCTGTTAGAAAAGTCGTTTCCCTGTGTGTTCCTTCTTCTTTCTCGGAGGGGGTGGAGAGACCGCCGGTCGTGGGGGTGTGAAAATTACATCTCACCATTTTCTTTACAATATAGGAAACGAGACTGAGCCATAAAGGTTTTGCCATGCGGGTTCGCCCAGGCAAGGGTGCGCCTGTTTTAAAATGAGATCCGCAGTCGGGCGTTGAAAATTTTTCTCTCTCTCTTTTACCGACTTAACATATACGGTGACATGTATTAAATTAAATTGTTCATTTATTATTATGTTTTTTCGCTCGGTGTGTTTGAGAAACATATTAAAAGTGCACCGCCCCTCCTGTGCACCATTATGTAATATGCATTTGCGAGGGGATTTGTTTATATCTACAACCCCGCTACTGGAAACGCGGAATGTCGTGTAAGACACAAGGGAAGGATTGGAGGCGTAACTCTCCGAATGGAAGAAATTCCCATTTTTTTTTTCTTTTCTCTTCATATTTCCTTCTCGAGTTTTCTATACAAAGTAAGTCCCAAACTGGTTTATTGAAAAATGCTAGGTTAACATTAATGTAGCGCTTCCGTAAAAACTAGTTTCGTGAGTAGTTTTAATAAACGGTTGCTGCAGAATATTCCTCAGGAAAAAATGTTCGCGTCGTTTCCCTTGAATCTAAAGTAGTTTCGTTCATTACGGAAAGATGTTTATACATATGTATACAAGTACTTTAACATTATACATACGATACATATACTGCATGCATAATGCTAAAATAATAATGTATACACACACACATATGCGTTTAAATAATATATATCTTGCAAAGCAGAAAGAGTGTAACTATATTTCAAAATTTACGCTTTGAAATCTGAAATTAAATTCATTACCTTCCCTATATTCTGGACTCCATGAAACTTCTGTGAACAAATCTTTTTCAGCATGAGGTGATAGTGAAGGGATTTTGAGACCAGCAGGTAACGGGTTCAGTACCTGCCGGAAACCATTGTGTTGACAAGGCTTTTTCGTAAAAGTTTCATTGAGTCTTCTGATCAGTGGTTGGAACAGCTCAGATGTTAACTTCTTTAGTTGATAATGATCAAAACTATAAGTTGGTTTTTAGGACATCTGGGCACAGATTCTGTAAAATCCAGGATGCCAAATTCTGACCTCGGCGATTTATTTTGGTGGATTTACTTAATACATCTGAGAACCTGGTTTTTATTACGTCATAGATATGGTGAACTATAAGAATTATGCAGAAAATTCTATTTTGGTAAATCTAGTGTTTACGTCATCTTGGCAATATTTCTTCATCGCCCCCCCCCAAAAAAAAATTCAGAATTTGGCATCCTAAATTTTCTTTCTTTTTTTATGATAATAAAGTTTTTTTTTTTTTTTTTTTTTTTTTTTTACTAAAACAAAACTAAGGTTTATCCACTGTTACAACATGTTTTCACTTTTCTCCTCATAAATGTTTACAAAGCATCCTGCAACTTGTTCTATTTTCATAGAAGTGACGCTGAAAAAGACGATGAACATTAGATTTTTTGGTTTTTTTAAGAATGAAATCAGTTATCAAATTTTATTTATAATTGACATTGAATAGTTTAATATATTTGCACACAACATACTTTTGATTTGATAGTTTTCTTTTAACAAAGATCTCCCCTTTGTATGATAGAATTTTTCCTTTAGGTGGCGTGGAAGATTATGACCATGGTCATCCAATGGAACACTCTTGAAAAAGAAAGAACCCTTTCTAGGTAGTCAGTTCATCTAAGACTGTGTCAGCCCCTAGTTTTTGTTCCAAAACGCCTATCTAAGAATATTTTCAATGTTGAACATTGATTGTTCATTTTAATCAGGCCATTCGTTTCTTTATCTTTCTGGTGATATCGCGGATTCAGGAATTTGAGTCTCTGCGCTATCCATTACAATCCTCCTAAAGTGGCTGTCGTCGCTCAAAGACTCCAAGAGCATTTTCAACTTTTGAGGTCAATGTCCAAGTTTCTGGTATAAGTCAATTTGGTATTCAACAACTTAGCTATCCTTTTGACTAGGTTTGATTTCAGATACTTCTCTGTTCTGCAAAGACAGCACTGAGTGTCAAACAGGATGCTAACCTCAGAACCCAGACATGTAAAACTATCAACTTTACCAAATTGAGATTACCAGTTTGTAGATGGGTAATATTTATTTCCTTAATTCGTTATAATATTTCCAATCATGAAAACCATTGAGATTTTACAGCGTTTATCGAATAAGAAACTTCTTTGGAAAGAGCAAAAACTATTCTTCAGTCCATTGTCTTTTCACCAGCACAATTGGAAAAGTAAACAAAAATTCCAAATTTGAGTTTTTAAATAAGACTTCCAAAAATGTAACTTGTGACGTTATTTTCCACGCAGGCGATTTTTTTCTATAAAATCGTTTGAAAAACCACTATTTGTCCCTCATCGAAATGGAGTCGACAGGATAATATTAAGAACAGTTTTCAGTGGCCGGATTGGTTAGGACGTAACAGAAAAGTAGTGAGTTCGAATCCTCACTGGCTAAACCAAAGGACCATCATGTTTATTAGAGGCAGCTGGGGCATGTTAAATAAATCAGGGTTTTTCAAGTCAAATGATAGCTGTTGGGGGCAGGTGGGAGTTTTCTGCTTCTAAAGTACTCCCACCTGACATATAATTGGTGGAGCCATACAGAGAAGAGCAAGAACAATACCAAAAAATATTCAAATATAATGATAAAATTTTTTTAATTTTGTTTTAATTTCATACTTTTAATCCTTTCAAACTGGTACTGAATCATTACTTTCACTTATGTTTTTCGTACACTGTTACCCTTCCCCACTCAATAATAAGAAACTGTAACATTGAAGTCCCACCACCCCCCCCAAAAAAAAAGAGACATTAGATCAATTTTCATGTCATTGTTATATATGTAATGTGATTTTAGTTCATTAATTTCATATTTTATACAAAATTACAAAACAAAAAATATGTAATAAAGATGAAAATTTGTTAAATGAGAACATTTAGCACTTATCAATAAAACGATTTAATCAGCAATATATGATATTAAAACCTAAAAGAATTCAATATGAAATTGAAATACTCCATAATCTGTCGGAAAATATGCTTCATAAATTTACATTTTCATAATCAGAAAAAAGTAATATGCGATCACTCTTTTGGAAAAGAGTTTGAGAATGATATGAAAGTAAAGAAAATCAATCGATTATTTTTTAGTGTTCTTACATCTGTCATTTAAGCTGTCATTTAAAGATACGAGTGTTTGTTTTATCTTGATAAAGTTATATATTTTGAGAAAAAAGATTACAATAAATATTTAAAAAGAGCTTTTTTAAAGGCAATAATCAAAACGTTATATATAACAAAAATTTGTTATTTATAAGAAATTTTATCTGTAATAAATGTAAAGACTTTTTACAACAGTTTTTTTTTTTTTTTTTTTTTTTTTTTTTTGAAATAATTAAATTAACATTGAAAATTTCAACGAAGGTGGGTTCCGCTTTTTTCCAAGCATTCATTTAGATGTTTTTTTTTTTATTTTTTTTTATCTGAAAATTAACATAAAAATTCCTCTTTTTCTTTTCTTAGTTATTATATCGCTTAGTTGTCAAAACATTAATGACATATTTTTCAATGTATTATTTAATTATCAAGTACGGGTTAACAGCTGTTTGAAAACACAACTGTCTTTTGAAATAACTGTTATGTGATTTTCACGCCATTCCTTGTTTTCGAATTTCATTTTAAAATGAAAAATACTTTAACTTTTAATAATTTTTTGCATTCAGTTTTTTCTGATTCGAACACAGTAATGTATTTTCAGATTATTTTCTGTTTACAAAGTACAGAGTTCAAGCCACACTTGATTGTAGAAACCCTTTTGACAACAAAAACTATTTTATTTCATTACAGACGATTTTTCAATCCGAACTCATTAGCCTGTTAATAAATTGTTCTCAGTTTGCATAGCATTCTTAAGATGTTTGTTTTAGGAACTACACTTAAAAAAAAATTTTATTAGATTAATTTTAAAGACGATTCAATTTTTCAGACGATTAATGTGTGAATGCTATTGTGCAAAGAGAGAAAAATTTGGAAACACTGTAACGCATTTAAAAATTCTTTTCTGTTAACAGCATTCACAATATGTTTTGTTTTAGAAACACCATTTTACTATTAAAAATATTTTATTTCGTAGGGGACGATGTTTTCATATTTCAACACAGAATGTATTTTTTTTTAATATTTTCCATTTACATAGTATCCACACCACACTTTATTTAGGAATTTCATTATGAAAATATATATATATATATATATATATATATATATATATATATATATATATATATATATATATATATATATATATATATATATATATATACATATATATATATATATATATATATATATATATATATATATATATATATATATATATAATATATATATATATAAATAATATATATATATATATAATATATATATATATATATATATATATATATATATATATATATATATATATATATATATATATATATATATATATATATATATATATATATATATATATATATATATATATATATATATATATATATATATATATATATATATATATATATATATATATATATATATACATACATATATATATATATATATATATATATATATATATATAAATAATAATAAATATATAAATTATAAATATAAATAGTATATTAAAATATATATATATCTATATATATATATATATATATATATATATATATATATATATATATATATATATATATATATATATATATATATAATAAATAAATGCTTTTCTTTGTCGATTTCTTGGGCAGAGCGCTGTGACCTATAGACGATTTATTTCTTGTCCTGCTTTGTTTGGAGCACTATTTTACAATAATAAATATTTTAATTTATGACAGACTGTTTTTGATTTGAGAACAATATCTTTAAGCAGAACACGTATTTTTAAAATTCTGTTTGCATATTGTCCGGTCACATATTGCTTAAGAGAATTTTTACAATGTTTTAACTCGTTGTTTTTAAGGATAACTCAATAAATATCATGGTACCCCGTTTTCCATTACATTACACATTTAAAAATTTTTAAATTAAACTCTCTTGTAAAATGCACTTTCCGTACACTTTCTTTGTCATTTGTGTATTAAAAAATGTAGCAGCATTGTGGTTCATCCCTTATTGGTCAATGAAGGAAATTGCGCTTTCCATACTGCATCCCGTATAGAATTCACACTTGATTTACAGTATTTTCTTAAACAATGGTTTTTAATACCAACAGGCAAATTACTTTTTTAACAACTAAGAATATTCAGGAAATTATGTCTCCAGAGCATTACTGAAATCAAAATGTCAAAGAAAATGAAAATGCTATGAATGTTTTAATATTGAATGAAAACCTCATTCTTTACTTATCCTATTCATTTTTATTGTAAAGTACTATTAGTAAAACTTTTGTTTAGGGAGAATATTGATAGTCTGGAAGCAAAGAAATTAGCTTATCTTATGAATAGGATTTTTGAAAGCATACGCATCAGTATTTCCATAAATGGTCTCATGGAAATATTTAAAGTATAGTTTTCTCAATCTGGAACAGTTAGGATCTCTATGTGCTTAGAGAGAATATTTTAAATCTGTCAGCACAGAGATTCTCTTGACTGAGAATATATTGCTACAAAAGTGTAGAAAGTAGTTTTTGGAAGCAATATTAATTGTTCGGCTGAACTTCGAGATTTGTAAAACATTATTCCGCTGAGCTTACATACTTAAAAATGTATTCGCTGACGATATCGAATTTGGTATTTTCAGAATCTGGAAGCAGAGAGATTTGTACTCTCTGAAAACATAAATTCCGGAACAGAAAGTTAGTTGAGTGCAGCTTATGTATTAAAGCTTACGGATTAGCGGAATATTCAAAATGTTTGCATCTTTAAAAACTGTAATTATTAGGTATCTGAGATGAACCTTGAAAAAGTTCTAAATCTGAGGATAAAAACATTAGTAGAATCATGGCGTCTAGAAACAAAAAGAAAAGCAAATATGGCGAATAGGAAAGCAGAGAGATTTGAGTACTCCTGATATTTCTTTCATCTGGACACTGTATTACAAATCGATGAGTACAGAGAACGCTCCATATCTGACAGACGACATAGACGGAAATAAAATACTCTGGGTTTTTCGCCCATTACTTTAACTTAGATAGTTGTAAACTATTAGTAGAACACACCGAAGCGTAGATATTTAAAAAGTATAGATTAGTATTCCAATTTTGAAAATCTAAGCATCAGAGTAAACTTAATCTGAATGTAAAATGTGCCAAATTTGGAGGCATAAAAATTAATAATTTATTGCAAGCATTAATATCATTAAAACATTTTAAATCTGGAAATGCAGAAATTAGTAGAGTATTTTGATTTTAAAAGTACAGAGACTAGTACAATATTGAGCTTTGTAGAATCAGAATAATTTCTATGGAATCAGAATGCTCTTCTAATAATTTGAGAATTAGAAGATATTCTTTTTTTTTTTTTTTTTTTTTTTTTTTTACCTAAAAGCACATATTTACGAATAATTTGCAAATCAATGAAAAATGATCATGTTTGTGAAAAATGTTTTTTTTTTTTTTTAACGGTAGCTATTTTTTCAGTGCTGCATCATGACATTAAATTATTAATTAGTTTTGAAAATACTAAACTGGTCCCGCGTTTCAGATTCCTGTGAGGTTGATATTCTTCCTTCTTTATATGGTCTAATTGAACAAAAACCATTAAAAAAAAAAAAAAAAAAAACGGTGACGAATCTTTTGCCACAATAAGACCGGTATAAGTTCTACTCAGCGGGTACCTGTGAGTATTACCCGCCGCGTCATAAAGTACAACTACAAATCCGTTTATAGATTGGGCCACATTCCTTCATCGTGCCATAAGAAAAACAGAGAAAGAAACATCCATGCCCAAACCGGGATTCGAACCCAACACCCCAAGTCTCAGGAAAGCTAACCACCCTACAATCGGCCTGCAAATTGAACAACTCATACAATGGGGAGAAATGCATGTTGAATCGAGCTCTATAGCACTATAAAGATCTTATTTTAAAAGGATTCGAACATTACAAGATAAATTACCCTGGAAATCTGGGTTTTTTTGGAATAAATAGTTAAATGAATTTTTATATTTATTTAAGAAATATATAATTTTTTATTTACAAATGACTGAGTTAAAAATAGTTCTTAATATGTAAGAATTTATTTGCCCACAAATGAAAACGAGAAAGAAAAGAAAGAGAATTATCGAAAGTGAATTCACATTCATTTCAAACGAAACATTCAAACGAGAAACGTTTTCATTGAATAAACAATGTGTTTTTGTTTATAAATTAATCTAAATTGATTTTCGTCGCACAAAGGTATATTAAAATAGTTAATTTCAGAAAAAATTTTAAAGTCAGTTATTTTGCTAAGAACATTGTGGAATTATTAACTTCATTATAAGCAAATAGCTTGCATTCCAAATTCTTGCCAAAATAGCGTCATCATTTCTAATTAAAACACGTATAAATAGCTTTATCTCGTTTAAAGATGAAGTTTTTCCTCTGTAAACACTATTTTTTTCTTCCACTTTGAAGCATCCATATTCTTGCACTGAAATTGGTCTTAGTACTGCCTATTTTTACTGAACAATTTAAATTTGCTTATATAAAATTTTGGTTCCGATTTTCTACATTGTGGATTGATTTATAATATATTTTATATCATATTCGTTAAATCTGTTTTATAATATTAATAAATTTTTATTTGCTTGCTGTTTCTAACTGTTTTGGTAGTATGCCATAGTTTTATAAATTTAAAAGTAATCGTCCAATAATTATTTTAGAAACTGTGGTTAGAATAATGTATCGAATTTTTGGTTGATGTTTCGCATGACTTATGTATAATATATTATATATATGTTGTTGTTGTTGCTTATCTCCAAGGGTATGACGGAGTGAGTCGAAGCGTAGGAATGCGTTGACTGAGAAGAAATTGATGAAAAGGAGAGGAGAAGTGTAGAGATAGTATATTCATACAATTCAGGATATGCTCAGGAGAAGATTGGTGTCTATGGCATTTAGGACTCAGGGGGAAGGTCTTGTTATCCGCTACAAAAGTGAGGCATTTCAGGTGGCTAGAGGCGAGACGTGCAAGGCAAGTGCTGGATTTCCTATCACAGGAAAGGGCCAGAGAAAGTCCCGGCTTTCTACCTTTGTAGAAGTGTTGAGTCAAAGGTTCCTGCCAATCTGTTTTAATCTGGGCTTTCCTCAGGGAAAAGAGTTCAAGGTAGGTAAGCGCGGAAGAAGAAGGAGAAGAATGACCTGAGCCCTCCTTTGTTAAAGTGTCTGCTATTTCATTGCCTCCAATATCCACGTGAGACGGGATCCATTGAAAATAGATATTATGCCGAAAGGGGATAATTTTAGGCTTGTGTAGAATAGAAAGGCTTGTTTGGTCTCCCAAGTAGGTCCAATTTTGTAGATGTTGAATTGAACTAAGGCTATCAGTTAATATCCAGACATCATTATAATTAGTTTCACTCATGATAGATTCCAATCCGATGTTGAAGGCTATTAGTTCGCTACGAAAGACCAAACAGAAGTCGGGATTACGTTGACTAAGAGAGAGTTTGTTATGAGGAGTCTCGATGAAAATTCCGCTGCCAGTTCCGTGATTTATTTTGCTGCCATCAGTGTAGATTTTTATGTCATTTGGTGGTATATTATTAATGATTTCCAAGGTTAGTTGCTTTAGAAATTCAGGTAAACATCATGTCTCTTGATGACTGCCGTAGAAAGTTCGTTAGTGAAGTGAACATTGGAAAGAGCCTCATCAGAGTTCAGACCGCAGTGAAGGGCACGTGGTTCGACATTGTTCTCGATTAAGTGTAGTGAGTTAACCAGACTGAAAAGGCTGTTCATTAGAACGGAGTCCAGTTGCTTAGGTAACTTGACATGAGATTGTTTTGGCCATAACTGTTGAATTTATTGTAATATTTGACTAGACAGGATTGTCTTCTGATATGGAGAGGTTGTAAGTATGCTTCGAAGAGTAATAGTTCTGAAGGACAGCTGCGTTTCTCAAGCCAGTAATGATGCGTGCAGCACTCAATTGGACTTATTCTAATTTTTCAAATTGGAATTATGAGCACAACAGTAGATTGGGAAGCCATATTCTAAAATGGACTTAATGAGTGCTAGGTAGTAGTTCTAATGATAGTTGCATCCGCTTCCCAGTCTCTACCAGCAATGTATTTCAGGATGCGTAGTCGTTTCCTGGCTTTCAAGGTAATGTATTTGATATGTTTGTTGCATGTAAATTCTGGGTCTAGAATGAATCCCAAATATTTTGGACGTTTCTCGTAAGTAGTTTTCTGATGATTAAGTAACAAAGAAGGTTGGTAGTGAAGTACTTATCTATAGTAAAGAAGGTGGTAACTGATTTGGTTGGATTAAAACTCAACTTGAACTCCGCGCAAACTCGGAAAGGACCTCCAAAGAACTGTTAATCCGAGAATAAGGAATGGTGATTTCAGAGAATAATGTCATCAGCAAACATTCCAATGCGTGTGTCAGGAGAGACAATCATCTCAATATCAGTCAAATATAAGGAAAAAAGAGTTGGGCTGAGAACATTTCCCTGGGGAACTCCTTGTCCAAGTTGAGAAGTCTTTGAGAAGGATTTGTTATATTAAACCCTTATATAACTCTGATGGAGATAATCAGAAATCAGTATGAATCAGTTGAATTATATATGTATTCACGATTAATGTTAAGCAAGATCATTCTTGCATACATTATGTACATATTTACATAATGTATAGAAATGTTGTATGCATAATGTATGCAATATATTATGAACATAAATTAATAGGAAAATTTGTATGATTGCTCTTAATTGTATTATGATAATAATAATTTGTGGTACTTTTTATTTTAATGAGATTCGATTCTTTAATTTTTTGCACTTTAAAATTAATATGCATGCTGTATTCATTGAAACGCTTCTGTGAAGTTTTAAATGAGTAGAAGCATTTTTAAACATAAGTGAATAAAACTGAATTCCAAAAACCTCCGACATATTTTTAGAAAAGTTTTCAATAATATTTTTATGGTTCCTGAGTGTTGTGATTTACCATATGTTTGAATTGTGATTTTTTTCCCATTAAATTCTTTATAACAAGGTTTCATTTATGACTTCTTTTCATTTAAATAGTAATTTTTTTATCAAGCTTCCATTGATTCCAACCACGGGGTTGGTTTATAGGTTTTGATGCTTTGCTGTCATATTACCAAGCAAAATATCAAGATTTCACCTATTACTATTATTTTAAGCAGTATTTTTGGTATAAATGATAGTTTGATCAATAGCCAATGATATTAACATGAATCTAAGAATACATAAATATAGAAATTTGTTCAAGCTCTATTTTGTTCATAAAATAATTTTAATTTAAATGATTCTGTTCCATTTCAATCACGTGACATAGATGGTACGCCTTGCTTATATTACTATACAAAACAAGATTTTGTTCAAACAAAGAGAATATATATATATATAGATAGATAGATAGATATTTAAGTATATTAGGTTAGTACTCATTTTCAATTTCTTATTAATCTAATTTTGTTGGCCATGTTGCATTTGTAGTTTTTTATTCTATTTCTTTGCAAAATATTTTTTCTAGTCTTAATTTCTTTAAAATCCATGTTTTGTTCTTAGCGTTTCTGCATTACGATTTTCATACAAATTCAAAATTAATGTATTCAATATTTATTGAAATAACATTATTACGAATTCTTCCAGATTGATTGTGATTCAATTTTAAAAATCGTCTGTTGCATTATTTTTCCTTTACAGTATTTTGATTTAAAAAAATTTCATTAAAGTGATAAAACGAATTTTAAAAACAATGAGCATTAATTTTAAGTGATATTTATTAATATTTTAAATACGATAACAAGTTATACAATACAAGAAAATTAATTAATTTGATAAGACACTACGTGACTTCATTCATTAGTTTTTCGGAAAAAAAAACATTGATAATTTTGCTGAATTTATTTAGATTATTTATAGTGGTATACAGATATTATTTAGTGCTCATTAAAATAAAACTTTTGGCAGTAAATTGTATGTTAAAGAGCAATGTTTTTAATAACTTTCTGTAAAATTTCTAATCATTAAAAAAATACATGTTTAATTAAAAATTGATTATTTTACTTTGTTTAAATTGTTCTGGTATTCAATGGAAGGGAAAACTGATGGAGTGGATGCAATTGGGTCTTGCACGTTAAAATTGCTTCAGTCAAAATGCCATAGTAAACGAAGAGAGGCGTAATGGATTCTCTTTAAATAAATAATATTTATTAGTCATAAAATGAAAAAATAGCAGGAATTATTAACTAATATTTACATGTGTATTTTCTAATAAAATTATCCGGCACTTTTTCATTATTTTTGATCTTAAAGAAATAGCATGTTTTTTACGGAGAAACGAAAATAATGCACTCACTTTTTTTTCCAAAAGTTAAGGAAGGAGAGGAAAAGGCCAATTTCCGGAAGCCAATCAGAATTGAAACGAATGCAAATACTGCAGAGGTAGATGGAAATTTGCAAATATGTTAGGTAACAGTCAATCACGCTTTTTTTTTTTTTCAAGAAATATGCACAAAAAGGGTGGTCTTATAAGATACAAGCTTTATGAAGGATTACAGAAGTTAACAATTAAATTATACTTACGGAATCAATCACCATAACTAAACAATTTCTGTCCGAAATAAGTGTTGCCTTTCAAATAAGTTTTGTCAGTAATTGTTTAGCCGTAAATAGAATGTTTGTATTATTTTGTAGTAGTTTCCGAAAACGTGAGCATTTTTAAGCAATACAAGAATACAAATGGAATATTTATGACGACAATTTTTTTCTTTCCGGTTATTATCAAAGTATAATGGAAGAGTGAATTTATTTTAAAGTACATCAAAAACAAGTGAAGGATTTATTTTTGATGCTAATACAAACTTGAAGTGTAAAAAAGGATATGTTTTGCAAGTTCAGAAAAGTGCCAAGTATGTGTATTCAGAAAAGTGCCAAGTATGTGTATTCAGAAAAGTGCCAAGTATGTGTAAAAAAAATCCAAATAATATTATATTTCACATTTACTTTTTAAATGTCTCCAGTGAAAATGAAGTGAATCACTTTTATTGTATAATGCTAATGTGTGTCAACATTTAATAATTAAAGTAAAGCGAATATAGCTTCAGAGTAATTATTATGTTTGCAGCTACAATGGTTTTCACAAGACATCATTAGTACAATCTCTTTATTTTGGCACATCCAGAGTACAGATTTGGCGAGGCATGAATGCTCGGCATAGGAACGTCTCTGTGCGCAATATTTACATTTCACTTTTAAATAAGAGCATTCATTGCATACAGGTAACTCTCAAATCAAAGCCAGGAAGAGAAACTCTTAAAAAACATGACATGTTTTGCTTCCAAATTTTACCAATTTTTTTCAGCACTTGAATCGCATTTAAACACTTGCTGATTCTCTGTTTTCAGATCTCTTCTGTTTTCTATACTGGGTTCAGAAATCGCCAAAATTTCCAGCGAAATCATTTTTGGATATAAGGGGAGGACTTTAATATGCTTTTCGCAAAACTGATTCTTTTATGTTTTGATTATTATGTCTCCTTTTAATTCAATAATTAGTACATATTATAAAACTTGTGACATTTTTTTCATCAAATAAACTTTAAATTTTGGAATGGAGGAATTTCCTTCACTTGTCAAATTTATCGCTAAAACATCTCATATAAAGTTTTAACGAAATACATTTAAATTTTTCTTTATTTGTGGGAAAGTAAAAAAAAATCTAGAGAGTTATCGAGAAGAAAATATAAAATTATATCAATTTTTTTTTTTACTTTAATTTATTATAATGAAAATTAATACCTTTATTTCCCACAATAGCTTTCAATCAACTAAGAATTTAATTTTATAAAATAATCATAAGATTAATTTTATAAAATAGCTTCACAAATTAATGTGGATAGGTTATTTTTATCATACAAAACGTTCATCAATTTAGACTTTTTTTTTTTATTTTTTTTTTTTACAATATTAAACTTTTCTTAGAATATCAATCTTTTCTACATTAAGTGTAGTCTTTTTCAATTAATAAGTTAAAAAATATAACTTGATGGTTTTACTGAAGTTGAGAATTATGGTTTTATATTTTAATTTTAAAATTATTAACTACAGTTTTTTTGAACATACGAAATCGAGCATTTTTCCAGCTTGATTTGATCTGCATTAATTATCTGTATGCAAAATGAAGTACATAGTTGGAAACTCAAAAAATGATTTGCATGTAGTAACAGTTTATGCACATTTTTAATATCCGACAATTATTTAATTTACAATTTTAAATGGAATTTTCATATTGACATTTTATTTAATAAACAATTTCCATATTTTATTTACATTAAAGTATTTACAATATGAAGTCGAAGGTACTTGCTATTTCAGTCATCACAGTGAAATGATTTTTTAATATTCTTGATCTGTGTGTGTGTATTATTTTATGTTATATAGAATAAAATATAAGTGAATTTTAAAATCACTTAAAGAAATTTTATATCATTTGTTTGAATATTTTTTGCTATTTAGGAATAAATGGTTACTTTTAATTGAAAGTTGTAATTCTAAGCATAAGTATTCATTAAATTTTTTTTTATTTTCTATTATTGGGATACCAAATATATTTGCTAAAAACATAAATAAATAAGAAATCGTGATTTTCATTACCAGAGTAATGCTTTGAAAAGTAAATTTTTCTAGAATTTTTGTTGTAAATCATCATGTCTATTTTGTATTTTTCTTCCAGATACTAAGGATTTCATGATACCAATAACTGAAAAAAATTCCCTTTTTTTTTTTAACTACTTGCAAATTGCAATTCAAAGTTCAGTTTTCAAATATGTAAGCAAAAGACAGACTAATAATTATTGAAAGAATGTCTTTGAATAATTTTAAAGAAAGCTATATAACTAAAGCAATTTAGTGAGAAGTTAATGTTATTTTTTTACATTTATATACTTTATGAATGGAAAAGAAGCCCTGCTTCAATATCAAAGTGTTTCGAAGCAAAGTTTTATGAAACAGGCCGGTTTTGAAACAAAGTCCGTTCGAAACAGAATCATATCGAAAGGGACCAGTTTCGAATAACGCTTGTTTTTGATATTTAATTTACAAATAAACTGAAAATTTTTTGAGTTTCCAATGAAAGTTCAAAATGTTCTTTTAGAAAACATTAAGAACAATATCACGTGGTTATAATTCCAGTTCAGAGCTGCTAGTCCGCAACTCTTCAACCCCTTACAAAAGCAAGTGATTTAGGATTCGTTTTTACTTGAGTAATTTCAAAAGTCTCAGATCTCCAGCTTCAAACACCACCCATTTTAGGTCCTATTCATCAGTCTTAGTTGATTCATCAACTAATTCATTTCAATAGACATGACGAAAAGCATAAAAAAACCGTCTATTTGGGTTTCAGAATAAGTCGCATGCAGCCTTGTGTAATTTCATACTTAACTGAGTGAGCTGATTCTTCATTTGCTTAAGAAAAGGCTACCAGGAAATCATTTCCCAACCTATTATACTTTTGAAAAATACAAATTAAATTGCGGAAAGTCTTAGATAATTTTCATATTATTTTAAGTGTTTTAATTCATTCTGCTACTTTTTTTATGAAATATTTTTACATTTTATAATTATATTTGCTGTTATTTACAATAACTTTTCGATAAATAATCGCAATGCTAGGGGGAAAATTTCGACCAAAAAAAATTGCCATTCGATGATATTTTTTAGAAATACTTTTGTTTTGTTAAAATATCAATCAATGTGTAAACTTGAGGGTGAAAATCGAAATGAGCTTCTTTTGGGAAACTTATGTTTTCATCATAATTGTCCTCAGAAGCTGGGTGTGTATCATTCTTAATTGATAATTATTCAGACGGGATACTTAATTTTACGATTTATCTTCTTTTGGTAAATTTTGAAGACACAAATCAGACTAGACGCAGCTTTAAATAAAATTACACAAAACGTCAATGCCGACTAGGGGTTGATTCACGGTTACATTACGAAATTGTAGTTTCTTCCCTCTGTGTCCAAGAACGGTGAGGTGCAGTCTTATAATTTGACCTGCATTTATAACACTTTTATGTCCATCTCGTCTGAGCTACGATCCACGCAGTGCCGGATGTGAGGGTTGCTGTCGTCATCGCCAGGACTATCCGGCGTGTGGCAAGGGGTCACTTTCAGGTCTTTGAAACTGTTCTCATCCCTCAAACAGTCCGAATCTTTGGATACGTAAGAACCGACATCACTGAGGTCGGGGTTCGGGTTGTGTTTTGTGGGTAACGTCTGTTCTCGGGAACCACCACTCGATAACAATTCCCGTTCCTTGGAATTCCGCCACTTCATCCTTCTGTTTTGGAACCAAATTTTCACCTAAAGTTAAAAATGGAAAGAATGTTAATGCATGTGGAAGATTAAATATGTTATTTAAATCCTGTTACTGATGAGAAAAATTAAATTTTATCAAGCTATTTATTTCTAAGTTGGATACTTAGTTCATTTGGTAAGCTTCTAAAAGTCAAAAAGTTTTACAAAATATGCAAGACGTAAATATAGACTTTCTGTTGGTACATTTAAGACCTAGGCAAGTTTCAGTCATAGTCCATTCATAAAAGTGAAACATTCAAATTTTCAAATTTTTATTTAATGTGATTGAATAACTTTTAAATAATAAGAAAAAAAAACATTCAAATACTTAATTTAAAATTTAAAAAAATTATATTTGCAAACAGTTACAAAAGAATAAATTTATTTACTTTTTTAATTCACTTTTAATGGTAATCGCGGGCAGCATTATCAAGACTCATAAGTGGATACATTGAAATGTCTTAAAGTTGACCAAGAAAACAAAATGTTTCCCATGTACAGGAAATGCAACCCCTGCTTAGGAACTTAGAAAAAAACCTTGTTTCTTGTTGTTTTGGACTCTTTATTAGTTCATAAATGTGGTTCAGCCCATCATAGCAACAACAACTTTTATTTTTTAAAGTCCTGATTGACGTCCAGAGTCTTCAGATTCAAGAAATCTGTCCAAGTCGATTGATCCAATTCATGCATTACTTGTTTCCTTTCGTTATAGCTGAATAATTTCCGCACAGGAAGGAATTTAAAATTATAATGTTATTTTGTCCCTGTCAATTCCGCAACAAAATAAACTACAATTCTAAATAGAGCAGCATTTCAGAGTCACGGGGCTATTAACCATTGTTGTAACACATGTTTTATTAAACGTCGTATTGTTGTCCACTCTGTGTCTGCAGCAGATCACAGAGTTTTAACGCTATTGAAAGGCGTTTTTCCTCGGTAAGTGGAGCGGTTAATAACAGAAAATTGTTTGCCTATATATATATATATATATATATATATATATATATATATATATATATATATATATATATATATATATATATATATATAAGATAAAACATAAAATTGGAAAAACACTAAAATATACGAAACAAATGAAAAGAAGAAAAAGACATAGGAACCACGTCTTCAGCAAGAGGAAGATGGGCAGCTATGCAAAAAGATTTGTTATAATAATGAATTAAAAATTTTATTAACCCCGATTTTGGTCATATTATTACAGGTGATCTAAACATTGTTAATGACACTAAATTAAAAGAAATATTAAGTAAAGGGACTAAGTATAGACCAGTTTTTCAACTAAATGAATTTAAAATATAATTAAAGTAATTTTACATAATATTGATTCTCATTTATCTTTAATATTTCAAAATATTACAATACACCTATTGAATTTTTTACAGTCTGGAAGTCTAAATTTTTAATAAAATTAAATAATTTATTTTTGTTAATAATTTAACATTTCCTGGCATTATGCTTGGTCCATTAAAACCAGCCATTAATAATCTAAAAGATAATTTCATCATTACGCCAGTAGATAAGGCCTCTCATAATTACGCATTTTTTTGTAAGAAATTTTATTTAGATTTAATTGATAATGAAACATTACATTCCAGTACTTATAAACGCTTCAACTCCACGGTTAATATCATTAATAAAAAATCCTTGGATTTTATAAACTTTTGAACATTAACAACTATAAATTTGAGTTTCCTTATTTAACAGTCACTCCTAAATTTCAGAAAATTCCTATAAAGTTTAGATTTATCACCTGTGGTTCTAAATCGCATATGAATAAACCTGGAATCATTTCTGCTAAAATTCTTAATATTATACTACTATATTGTTAAATCAGAAGCCACTTGGATCATTAATAATAATAAACCTATTTTGGATTTTTTATCAAAAAATAAAATTCATTGTGTTAATTCTTTTGATTTTAAAGACCTTTTTACAAGTATTCCCATTGATAAATTAAACGATGTATTACACCTTTATTATCAGGACTATAGAAAATTATTAAATATTAATTTTGAATACTGGAATAATCTAGTTAAAATATGTATTTATAATAAATTTACATTTAACGGTAAAAATATTTTTATTCAAAATTGTGGAAATCCACAGGGATCCAACTTTTCCAGCACACTGGCAAATTTATTTCTACATTATTTTGAAAGAAAACTTCTTTTATCAATATCCCTTTGCTTTCAGATACATAGATGATTTCATTATTTTCAACAATTTGAAATCTGAAGATATTTCTAAAACTATTTACCCTGAAGAACTTTCTCTAATTAAAACTAATTTATTTGATACTAAAACAGAATTTTTGGATTTATTTATCACTATTGATAATTGTACTACATATATTGATGTATTTGACAAGACAAATCAATTTTATTTTCATGTTAATTAGTTAATTTCCTGGAACTCAAATGTTTCTTTAAAAATATACAGAAACGTTATAATTAATGAACTTTAAGCATTTATAATATCTGTAACAACTATGAATCTACTAAAAATCAAATTAAACGCCTGATAGCTCACCTAAAAAATAATAATATCCCAATTAATTTTATTTTAAAATATGCAGGAAGTAGAGAATCGCTTGTAAGATTGAAGTAATGCGTAGCTTTTATAACTAAAGAAGGGTCACACAAGCATTGAAGTTCTTACAAGAATCTTGAAAACACCTACATTTATATTTTTTCTAAACCATTAAACTTTTAAATCTAATTACTCCTCGCAACACTTCTTTACTCTAATTTCAAAATTACTTTTGGCAACTCTCCTACTATTTTCATACATAAATTCAATCGGATTTGCAGAATTTGGATTTATGTGTTTGTTTATTTTTTTCTTACTGTATGTATGTATGTTTCATTTATGCTCTAAGCTTCTGCATTTATGTTTCATTTATTAGTATTTCTAATTTTCTGCATTTATATTTATTCAAATGTTTTACCTACGAACAATCTTTGGGGGAACTGCTCGTAGATCTTTAGTCCTTCAAGCATGTCAGAAAAGAGTGTTCTTTCTTTTTGCATACCTGGCCATCTCCCTCCTGATGAAGACGTGGTCCTTCTTCTTTTCATTTGTTTCGCATATTTTAGTGTTTTTCCAATTTCATATTTTTCATGTTTTATCTTATTTATATTGGCAAATCTTTCTTTAGCTGCTTTTGGCTGGCTAGATTTCCTATTATATTGTATTGTATTTTCTGTATTGCTATTTATTTATTACTTTATATATACTTTATATATATTTTTTGCTTTACATTAATATATATATATAATAATCATTTTATTTCCACAATGGGATTTGTACCATAGATATTCTACAATTTAATCAAGTAATATTCACTTGAACCAAAAAAAAAAAGCTATTATAAAGGCAGACTGAAATACATCACTAACACCAATCACATGCACATATGGTTAAATATATATACAAACTGAATATAAATTAAATTAATTAATTAATAAAAAATAAAAGTAGCGAAAGTTTAGCCGTGGTTCCTGGGAGGGAGAAGTTGCAATGCTAATGTAGTAAACAGCAAGTTAGACCAGCGAAATCAGGAATTCCGGCATCCTTGTCTATCGAATTTCCAATAAAAAATGGCGACTCTTTTGTCTACGTGGCGAAGAGGTGAATCAAGTTATGGCGGCATTCTTCCATTTCTATTTTGCAATACGTTTTCAATGATATCTTCCTTTTCAAATGCCGTTACATTCTGCTTTTTAACATCTCGGGACTTAGTTCTCCTTCGAGTGCCCGCTTCGGCAGTCTTTTCACCCCTCCGGAATTAGTAAAAATACGCAAGGGGAAGTGAGGAAACCAAAGTTTTTGAAAGTGCCTAGACAAAAAGGTTACAGTGACTGTTAAGTGGAGAAAGTAAAAGAAATAAATAAATACGTAAGTTATGCGATCACCTCCCACATACTCCCACAAATATAAGGAAGAAATAAATAATGTCAAGTACAATAGCACTTACATCCAAGCAATTTAAGTATGGCGACCCTAATTCACATCACAACTATATTTTATAACATTTCTATCAATGGTCAATGACTGATATAAACCAGGAAAGTAAGATCCATGGATCACTGCTTTTGCTACAAAAATATTAGTCAGCATGAATTCTTTGAGTGGTAACCTCTTCATCAAAATTGTCAATAAAGCGTATTTTTGATTGCTTATTTCTAAGTAATTTCTCATCATTTTCAACAAAATTTATAATATTTATTTTAAGTCTTATTATAATTATAAATTTGTAGGTATTAAGATTTTAGTTGATATTAAACACTCATTACTTTTATTTTCATTAATTATATTTTTATTAAATTGCGAATACTAATATTTCTAATTTTCCGTGATACGTAGTGCAATTAAGTACTGTTTTCAGTATACCACTGTACTAGTTTATTTACTAAATTCATTTGTTATTTATTCACATTCATTGATATGACCTGAAGTTTAATGTGAATTTTGAGACAATAGGAACATTCATGCCTGATGGGAAATCGAGCCTATGATCTGTTGAACCGAAAGCTAGTACAACACATTAATAATTGTTATCTGACACATTTATTGTATGATGCATCCTTTTCTATTAAGTTCTTGTGGTGGTTTTAATTTTCGAAGACGGATTGCAATTAAACATGCAATTTAGAAAATTGCTTGATTCTGGGCAATTCACGCATTCTTCTCGACTTCTAATGTCGTTGCTAATCCATATTAAGATTTCTACTATTCAGTAAGATTCTTATTTTTCAATAAATTTCTTTAAAAATATCTTATTTCGTGACTTTCATATAAAGATAGCAAGATATTTTGAATTATTTTGGTAATAAAAAATATTCCACCTTATTCGATACTCATGTAATGGCTACTTTTATAAATTTTTACAACCAACAAGATTCAAATGCTCCGTTTACTCGTGCACATCCAGTAAAAAAGCTTAATTTTAATTATCATTATCGCACATTCTTCCGTCCAATAATCTATTTACTTAAACAGCATTTTCAAGACTTTTTTTTTTTTTCATATTTGCAACCATAAAAATCGATACAAGGAAGGAGGTAATTGATAAGACTTTGAAACGAATAAAATGATATTTCTCCATATTTTATAAGGAATTAGTTTGAACCCTTCATTTGAGATTATGTTCTTAGGACGAATTTACTTCCGTATGGAAGAAATGTCGAACGTTTTGGAACAGAAACCGTCTCCTGGGGAGGAAATCTGCACAAGGAGCCGAAAATTGAGAATCGTAAAAAAGGAATTTTTCTGCAAAACATGAAAACGCGAAAAATATTTATTGGAAGCGTATTATAATACGGGCTGTCGCCTGAAGAGCTTCATTAAGATTCTTAGAAAACTTCTATTTTAAAGAGAGAAAAAATTTCGGTGAATTGATATGAATTTTTAAGATTTTTTTTATGAAAATAAAACTTTTAAAAAATTTCATATATTCAAATGTGTTTTAATAATTTTAATATATATACTTGAAACATGTCAACAATCACGTAAAAATATATAAATTAAATGATTACATAATTATCACATCAAAAAAAAAATTCCTTGACGTGTAAAAAATTCAAGTTAAAGTACATACCCCTTTTTAATCAATTTTTCCCACCTTTTAAAAACTAAAATGTCCCATGTTCTTTAGTGACATATCTGAAATGGGTTGGGGGGGGGGTAACAAAAGGGAGGACAAACACCTCATTTCTTTGCATAGCGCATGCGCGAATCAATGAGACGTGGCAATTCCTATGACAAGCGCCACTTCCCATTGGTTGCAGCTGTGACGTCATTGCTATTCACGATATTCAGTCGCACCCATAGAATGAAAGAGGCTGCCTTTAATGGTGGGGCGCCTTTGCATGTATGACAGAGTTTTCGGCATCACCTGATACCTCGCACTCTTTTTCAAAGCGATTTTTTCTAGCCCGTGTTCCGTTGGGCTCATATATATAAATGTATGTGTATGTTGAGTTGCGCATATATTCATGCATATGTTACCTTGAAATATCGGAATCTGCCAATTCTTCCAATCTCACCTCCTTAGAGGAACGGAGTAAGCAGGGAATATTGCCAAATCTTCTCTGACAGAATACTAAAAAATAAGGGGTGGGTTGCATCGATAAAAAGTTTGAAGTGGTATTTCAGACGCCTCTGGAATCAAGCGCAAAGTTGTTGGATAAGAGTAGATGAACATTACAGTGAACGGGAAAGTATAGATTCTTGGACCTGCTTTTTTTATTTACATCCCACCTTCTCCACTGTATATGATTGCTAGTATATTATCTCATGATTGAAAAGGTGAATGGGATTTTTTTTTTAAATCTTGGACAAATAGACTCTCAATTTCAATAAATTTTACGTGTCTCAAAAAATTGAGTGCATTATTACATCATCTTAAAACAGCTACTAAAATTAGAATTTACAATAAAAAAAATTGCTAAGAAGTTCATTTACAAAGAATTTATGTAAATGTTTTAATTTTTTTCAAACGATTAGGAAATGTAATACGCTTAGAAGAAAGACCCTATTTCCAAACAATATTATTTTATATATGCAAAATTAATACCAGTTTGACTAATAATAAAGTAAATTGTAAGGAAAAATTAAATAACATTTGAAGCATTTATTCATTACATTGAAAATTAGAGAGTATAAATGTTGTAAATGTAATTTTTTTTTTACTTTTTAATATAGAATGTCTACAATAATATGTTTATAAAATTATTCAAGATTTTTTTTATAACCGAGGAAATTGTATTTTTCCCGATAATTCTCTCTTAGACATAAATCGAAGATATTTTATTATTTTTATAATACATCCAACATACTTAATTTAAAAATATTTTATATTTTTTTATCTTCTGTTAATTAACAAAAACTATCAATAAATTTTTAATTAAATCGATTATATTGATTTCAAAACTCAGTGTGTTTTTTAAAATTTTGAGCACATACTGAAAATAAACATTTTTGTTTTTTCAAAAGAAAACGCGAAATGGGATTAGAGCTCTTTTTATGTTATTGTAATACAATTAAATTTTAATTAAGGGTAAAATAGAGTTTGAAAATTATGCTCATTAAACAGCAAATGAAAATATTTCTATTTATTAAGAGTAGAGTATCGATATATATTTATTTGAGTCAATGTTTTATCAACAACTATCTTTTATAAACGGTTTGTTAACTAAGTTCTTTGTTATCTCTCTCTCTCTCTCTCTCTCTTTTTTTTTTTTTTTTTTTTTTATAAATTTAGACGTGAAGTTTATCTTGTTCACTGTAGTTTTAAAGCTCAAATTCTAATTATCATGTGTTACCATGAAATCGTTATATATATAATTATATGTATTACATTCTTGAATTTAATAATTTCTCTAGACGATTTTAACAGTGAACTAATTAACATTAAGCAGATTTAATTATTTTAATATAAAAAGGCTTATTTAAATTGATTAGTTAAAACTTGGACAGACTTTTCTTGAATAAATTAGTAACTTTGCAAGACAAGTTCAAAACCTGAAAGGAAGAAAAAAAAGTAACTAAAAAATAATATTTATTCTCAGAATTGTAGTCAACTACTCTCCGGGAGAACGTAAAGTATTTTATCCCTCAGTTGTCATATTCGCTTCACTGATCCAGGGAGGGGGAAGAATTACAGTATATAAAAAAAGCAAATTCCTGGGGTTAATTAATTTTTGTAAGCATGTTAAAAAACACATTTGAGGGTAAGAGACACAAGCAAAATGTCTTCAACTTTACCGCATGTCACAATTTTAGCGCAACACCTGTTTATTACAAGAGAATTACCTGTCCTGCGCAAAGACATATCGGAGTAAGGGGGGAAAACATTTCTTCCCTAAAAAAAGGAAGAAATGTGTCATTTTTTATGATACGTTTTTCTCATTAAGAATTCTGAGAAGAATATTATATTTAGTTGGAAATGCTTGGAATATTCGAAATATTTATTATTTTTATCAACTTTTCTCAAAATAACTAGTTTGGCGATTTTTTTCAATTTCTAATATTTTAATTCCATTTCCACTTCGTTATTTTTACATCAACCGATGAGAGAGAGAGAGGATATTATTTCTCCAAAAACTAATGCAATTAAAACCTCTTTTAAAAACTAGTATCTATATAAGCGATTTCTTAACTAGAAGAAAATAAGAGCCGGTTTTCAAAGCGTACAAGCAATATTTATGGGTATTGTTCTATAAAATGTGTAATTATATAGCCATAAGCAATTGCGTCTGCTTCACTGCTGCAAAAATATTTATAGAATTACACATCAGTGTTTCTAAATGTATAAATATATGGTCAATTTTTATTTTTTTTATTTTTTTTTTTTTTTTTTTACTTTACGACAGCAATTTATTTATGCATAGATGTCTATAAAAATATTGAATACATAACCAAAGGTATATATATTTATTTATCTAAAAATTAATAAAATTTGAATTACATCTAGAAATTTAATAATTAATTTAATCAATGCATATACGTTATTTTAAAACTCTGTTTTATGGATATATATATATGTGTGTGTGTGTGTTGAACTTAATAATAGATCTCTATATATGGACTTAATGAATAATCTTGGTCTGATGAACTTTTTATCTGCATGTTCATGAACCAAGTGATGTCCTTGGATTGCAGAGTAGAAAATAAGATTGAAATTTAAGATGATGACTTTTCTCAAAAGAGTCATAAGAATGATGCATTCCTTTAAATATCAGAAGTGAAGTATGTAATTGAACAGAATGAACAATCTTAGTGTAGCGAATTTCTTACCCTGTGAACTTCTTACACGATGAACAACAAAAGTCAGAGGGTAATGGCCAAGGAAAAAAGTATAAATTAGTTTTTGATAATAATTTTGCCGTCAAAAACACCCGGAATTATTTAAACATGACAAAAAAAATTTAACTGTGACAAAAGTAAGATTTTGAACAAGAAGTTGAAATTTTATTTTATTTTAATAAATGATTGTAAGCGACCATCATTTTATGAGGGAAGGTAAGTTACAGGAGACCAACCTCAGGAGTACAGATCTTTTTGAATTGCACTGCCTGAAACGGGGGAGGCGAAATTGTAAGCCCCGTATGCTTTAAAACACACACTCACTGGTGCGTATAATGTCACTTTCCATTTCAATAACGTACACCCCCTCAACCCTTATAAGAAATGAGGATATAGAGGGTGGAAGTATAAAAAATAACAAAATTCCTTCTCCCCCTGGGGGATGGAAAGCGCCATCTTGTTCGAATGATGCCAGGGGTGGTGCACACAATGGTGCAGAGTTGGCCACATGACAAGTGCACGCGGTGCGAACGGAGAGGGTGATTTCGTCGCAATAGAGCCGTCAGCTGGTGCACCCCTCCCCCACCTCAAATCTCCGCCCTTCGAATTTTACGAACGAAAACGATCACCCCCCATCCATGCTCTTCTGGGTAGGATTTGCACCTCTCCTATGAATTGTCATCGATGCCAATTGCACCGCTTCCGAGTGATGCTTCTCCACTTTTTTTTCCCTTTCTTTTTCCCTACGAGAAAGGGACGTCAACGGCAGAATGAGTTGCATATTATATCTAATTTAAATAATTCATTTAAAAGTGCACCTTTCTAGTGTGGAGGAAAGGGAAAAGCCATTCATTAATCAAAGTTTTCATTAGCATCTTTTAGGGAAATTCGAGATTTGCTCAGAGATTCATGACACACATTCACTAAAGTTTATTATTTTGCTTTGAAATGGAAGAGTTCACAGCCGCTATTACTTCGGCAGACACACTGCACGGAGATGCATGGGAGGGAAAATTTATTTGATCACATTAAAAGGGCTTCTTTGGCCCTCTCGGGATTCTTATTCTTTGGAAAGTTTTAGATAATAATAGAGAAAGGGACGGAAAATTTCATACCCGGATTTATTACTATCATTTTCGAGCAAATTGTCTTCCAAAATCCAAAGAATATTTTCAGTGCGATTCCATGAAATTTGTCGAAGAACATAAAATATGATAACACTCTTAAATACTTTACATCTGTTGTAATGTTACATTGTTATGTCTGAAATGGGAGTTAATTTAAGTAACATTTATATGAGTTGGTTGCGTGATAAGATTCCTACTTTGACACAACTCACAGAATTCGAGAATCTATGACTTCAGTCGGAGGTTGTCGTCGAGGTCAATCTTGCACTCCCGAATGAGCACCTGGCAGCTCTCAGAAATCCTGTGCTCACCTCCTCTTTGTTCAACAGCCAAATGCTTAATTCTCTGGATTTTCATTTAACAGTTCATGGGTTCAATTCTCATCTAAGACATGAATGCTTCTATTCATTTGAGTTATACCTTGAAAAAAGGTGCGGTAGAATTATTTTTCGTGTGGTAACCATAAATACCAAAATAAACCTGTTACTTAACAGAATCCAGTATCAAACTTTCCCAGACCAAAGTAAACTATTCTGTCATTAGATTATGATGAACATTACTTTTTCTTTTTGTATCGAATATGAAGAAACATTTACATTTGCATGACAGCTCAATAAAAATTCAAAGGAACTATTGGTTTAGGATAATTTTTATGAAATTTATCCAAAGATAATTCATTTTAATATCGAATAATTTCCTATATTCACATTTTTAAAAATAATAAGAAAAAACCATAGTTAAAAAATAAGAAAAACGTTGTAAATTGTGTCATAGTTAATTATTTTAATTATTCATAATTTTTATGTGATTATGGTTAAAATATTTGTAGGAAAACATTTATGGTGTAAATTACATTAATTATCAATATTCGAAATTTAAAGATAAATGCAGCCCATAATTACACTACTGGCCATTAAAATTGCTACACCAGGAAGAAATGCAGATAACAAAATGATATTTATTGGACAAATATATAATACTAGAAATAACAAGTGATTAAATTTTCAAAAAATTTGGCTGGATAGATCCTGAGAAATCAGTATCCAGAACAACCACTTCTGGCAGTAATAACAGCAGTTATATGCCTGGGCATTGAGTCAAACAGAGATTGGATTGCATGTACAGGTACAGATGCCCATGCAGCTTTAACACGATGCCACAGTTCATCAACCGTAGTGACTGGTGTTTGGTGACGAGCTAGTCGCTCGGCAACATTAGGCCAGACGTTTTCTATTGGTGAAAGATCTGGAGAACGTGCTGGCCAGGGCAACAGCCGAACATGTTCCGTATCAAGGAAGGTCCGTACAATACCGGCAACATGCGGTCGGGCATTATCCTGCTTAAACGTAGGGTTTCGCAGGGCTCGAATAAAAGATAGAGCCATGGGTCGTAACACACCAGAAATGCAACGTGCACTGTTCAAAGCACCGTCAATACGAACAAGAGGTGACCAAGACATGTATCCAATGGCACCCCATACCATCACGCCAGGTGATGGGCCAGTATGACGATGATGAATGCACGCTGCCAGTGTGCGTTCACCACGATGCCGCCAAACACGGATGCGACCATCATGATGCTGTATATAGAACCTGGATTTATCTGAAAAGATGACGTCTTGCCATTCGTGCGCCCAGGTTCGTTGTTGATCACACCATTGAAGGCGCTCTTGTCTATGACGCAGCGTCAAGGGAAGCCGCAGCCATGGTCTCCGAGCTGAGAGTCCATGCTGCTCCAAACGTCGTCGAACTGTTCGTGCAGACACTTGTTGTCTTCCAAACGACGCCGTTTCTTGACTCACGGCTCGTGACGTGGTTGCACGATCCATTACGGCCATGCGGATAATATGCCTATCTTCTCGGCTGCTAGTGATAGGTGGCCGTTGAGATCCCGCATGGCGTTCCGTATTATCGTCCTGAACCCATCTATTTCATATTCTGCAAATAGTCATTGGATCTTGACCGACGCGAGCAGCAATACAGCGATAAGATAAACCGCAATTCCGGTATGCTACAATTCAACCGTTATCAAAGTCAGGAACGTGCTGGTACGCATTTCTCCTTCTTACACGAGGCATCACAACAACTTTTCACCAGGCAACAACGTTCAAATGCAATTTGTGTATGAGGAACCGGCTGAACAATTTCCTTATTTAAACACAATGTAGGTGTCGCTACTGGCGCCTGCTATGTCTGAATGCGCTGAAAAGCTAATCATTTGCATCATACAGCATCTTCTTCCTTTCGTATGAATTTCACGTCTGTAGCATGTCGCTTTCTTGGTGTAGCAATTTTAATGGCCAGTAGTGTACAATGTAAAATAAAAAAAGCATTTTTTTTAAATGGATTGTTTTATTTAAAGTTGTTTACGAAAATGCATATTAGAAATTTATTTACAATTAGATATTAATATTTGATGTCACATTTAAGCCTCTAGAAAAATCTATCATTTGTAATTCATAGGGGAAAAAAGATCCGTTAAAATAATAACGACCTAAAAGATAATAACACAAAAATACATATTTATAAAGTTGTTTTGGAACTTGGAAACTAAATTTAGCCAAAGTTTATGCCAAAACCATCAACTCATCATTTTTTTTTATACCAAAGTACCATTTTGTGAAGTTATTCCACTGAAATTTTTATCGAGAATATGAAATCATAGATATTGTGACAGCGGCAAGTTATTTCCACCGAATACTGAGAATTTAGTGATATCGAGTCCAGTCAAGAGAGCAGAAAATCGTTCCTAATATAAACTATTATTAATTGTATGATTGATTGTATGTATGATTGATTGAGCTATTGTATGATTCAGCACATAAATGATAATTTTGATTCATGTTTTCAATAAAAAAAAGTCTTTTAAATTTTTCTAAATCAGAATTAACAATAAAAATGAAGCTCTTTAACATAATTTATAAATTGTATTCCTTTTTTCAAACATAAATATTATCATTATCAAATAATGCCTATATTTCATTTATGAGTTTTGTAATTGTAAATTACGGTAGAAACTTGTGATATCTTGTCAAGGAATAAAAGATTTCTCTATCAAGAAAATTCAAGTCTGATGAATTCAGTTTAGAAAAGAGGCGTTGAAAATTTTATGCTCAAATCAAACGCAGGAAGTGACAATCATTCTATCGAACGGTGAAGGAAAAGAGAACTGGACTGTCTCATTTGTTGTTTTTACTTATAAAAAAAGTAATTTATTTTCTGATAATGTATAGTGTTTTTGTTTCGGTGTCAGTTTTCAGTAAAGTAATCTTAGATATCAGGTTATAATATCTAATACTTTTTCGGAGATGAATAACTTCCAACTTAAAGAAATCGGCGACTAACAATTTAGTAAAAAGGCAGGAAAAAAAGGATAAACGCTGGCAGGGACAGAACGCTTTTTTTTTTTTATCCTTCAACCAATTGCTTGAAAATAAAGTTATATTATCGGAAAAGTAAACCACTTTCATTTCTAAGAAGAAAATAAATAAATAAAAAGTAAGAAAAATAAAGAAAAATAAATAAATAAAACAGCTTTTCATTTCTTTGCATGCGTCAGAACTCTTTAATTCCATTTTATGACATGCAATAAAGGACCTTTGGCTTAAGCCAACTGTAAAGGAATAAGTTCTAAATAAAGACGAAAAAAAATTTGCAATATTTTTTTATTTTCTGTTTTTAGTTTTCCTTTTAACATTTTATAAGATCGAATAACTTTCTCGATTCTTCTCTTTTTATTTGCATTCATTTATTTAAGAAAAGGAAAGCGAAATGCGGTCGACGCGTTCAGTGAGCAGCGGTGGTCGACTGTTGAGCGCGAATGAGATTCGCTTCCCAAAGGAAGCTCGAATTTCGATTTCATGAGGTGAATATTTACGGAATATTTATTGCAGTTCGATTTGCATTGATTGCAAACTTACAAAAATTAATTAAAAATGGTATAAATTGCATTAATTATTAATGATTAAAGTTTAATCTGCAATTTAACCTCAATTCCACAAATGATATTATATGTGTATGGGTAGAAAGTATATTATGTATTTAGAAACAAAAATATACTTCAATTTTATTTTAAAATAGAAAGGGAATCGCGTGTAAGATTGAAGTAATGCGTAGTTTTTACAACTACAAAAGGGGCCACCCGAGCATTGAAGTTCTTACACGAATACCGAAAACTACTACTTTCACTTTAAATATAATTTAACTTCATTGTTTCGAAGTTACTTTAACTTTTTCAGTTTACACGGCAATTTTCCACACGACTTTCAGCAATTATATCCTTATCCCAATTTTTTAAATAGGTTGTTATTTGCTGATATTGATGTTTTTAATGTATTTATTTCCTTCTACTATATTGATTTGTTTTCACTGTAGCTGACCAACTCTCTCCTGACGAAGACAGGGTCTCTATGCTTTCTTCCGACTCTTTGCAACCTACAGTTTTGTTTTATTCTTGCCAATGATTTTGTCAAATTTTGTCTTACCTGTTTTATTGTTCTTCGTGTTGTATCTTATTATATATAAATATTTATAAATATACATACACATTGCTCAAAAAAATTAAAGGACATTTCAGTTTTAGGTGGATTTTGTGGTTTTGAAACTTTTTAGCTGATTGATACGTGGTCGACAGACGTATAGTAGGTTTTATGAGAATAAATTACGCATATTTCGCAGAAAAAAATGCATTTTATTCCGCATTTGTGTACAAAAGGAAAAAAAAAGCAGAATTTTTGCATATGAGAGAAAAAAAAATTAAAGGTGTTGTCTTCAAAGGAAGTCATTTTCAGTAAGGGTTTCCACGGACGGCCAGCAACGTGGAGCACCTTTGAGGTATGGAGTCAATGAGGCTATTAATCACGAGTTGAGGTATTGTCCCACTCTTCCAGAAGAGCTTTTTCAGTTCTTAGAGAGTTTGTGGGGATGGTTGGTGGCCAGCAACTCGTATTCCTAGAGCGTCCCAAACGTGCTCTATTGGATTCATGTCTGGAGAACACGCTGGCCATTCCATTCGTATGATTCCTTCCTTGAAAAGAAAATCCTCCACCAGGTTAGCACTATGTGGCCTGCAGTTATCGTCCATTAAAATGAAGTCATTTCCGATTGCTGCAGTCCTCAGACTTATTGTAGCTTGGGACTACAATAAGTCTGAGGATCTCATTGGCGACCAGTTAGAGGTCCATCTCAAATGATATAGAGGTCTGTGCGCCCGTCAATGGAGATGCCACCTTATACAGCACTTCCCCACCGCCAAATCTGACATTTTCGTGCACAAACGCTGGTTTATTCCTGCTGCCACGCTTCCTTCAGATGAAAATACGCCTATTATCAGGATGAAAAGAAAAACGGGACTCGTCAGAAAAAATAACATTGCTCCATTCATTTCTCCTCCAGTTCACATGCTCTGTTGCCCATTCCCTGCAGTCGCGACGATGTCTTGATGTACGCGACCGATGGTATGCGTTAAATAGTTTAACGCATACCATCGGTCGGTGAGCATACAGACACCATAGAGCCGGTTTCGGACAGTCTCAGTTGAAACCGTGGTGTCAGTAACCGAGCGAAAGTGTTGTTGGAGAAGAGTAGCGTTCATACTTCGGTGTCTCCGAGTCATTAACACTAAATAACGATCTTCATTGGACGTTGTTGCCCGTCTATGACCTTGCCCTGGTCTTCGGCCTGCACTCCCAGTCTCCAAAGAACGGTTCCAGATCCTGGAAATCACACTTTGTGACACTCCAATGGCTTGCGCTACTCCAGCTTGAGTTTGGCCCCCTTCTAACCTACCAACAACTCTTCGAGCTTCTGAATTGGTTAAGTGACTTCGCTGAGATATCGCACTCTTCGAAACAAAGCAGTCACTGAATACCGATCTTCCTTGTATTCATTGTCTTTTATTCAGTTGAAAGTCAAATTTCATTCACTGCGGCTGAAGTGACGTTTTTGACGTCGAACTCAAAATTAGCCTACTCCAAATTTGAAAATCAGAAAAGTTTTCATTTGTGATTCTCTTCTTCCCTTTTCATCAAAAAGAATTTCGTTTATATCTTTATTTTATGTAAAACTTACACTATCCTTTAATTGTTTTGAGCAGTGTCTATATACATATATTTCATATATATATATATATATATATATATATATATATATATATATATATATATATATATACACACACACACACACATATATATATATATATATATATATATATACACACACATATATATATATATATATGCTAACAAAGAGAGATTTGAGTATCCAGTGGTAAAATACCGGAAGTCACACCACAACATAAATTGCCGATAATCATTCATAAATTCTTATTTTGTCTAAATTCCTAAAATTATGTCAAAACTTTAGAGGATAACAGATCACATAAACTAGCCGAAGATATTAATCGCTGAGGCATTATTGCTAGTGGAAAATATTTAACAAAATAAAGCAATATCTGTAGAAAAATATTTAAACTTATAGAAAAATGCACTGCATTTTGATGAAAGCAAGATATAATGCTTTATCCCATCAGCCAAGTCTAATCCTGACTCTCTCAAGGAAGCACAACCGAGGGGCGCCCTTTCATTATTTGCTTTCATTTAATAACACAGGTGTCAATATATTCCGATAAGTGAGAAATTCAGAAATAAAAGAGGGATTTTCATTTCCGAGAAGAATAATTTTTTCCCTCTTTTCTTATTTGAAGTAAAAAATCATTCCCTTTCCTTTCACAGCAGTTGTAGACTATTTTTGTGTCAAATTTTTTCATTGAATTTCAATGTTTTTTTTTGTTTTTTTTCACGGTATATTGGCAACGTACTCCCGGCTTCTTCATGGAAGAAAGAGACTCGATATTTAAAGAAATAAATATATATCAATATAGTTTTCTCTTTTATTGCATTTTATGTTTCGCTTTGGTTTTTAAAAGCATTTCTCTTTGGGTGACTGTGTTTAAAACCTATAAATCCCAGCAGTTGAATTTTCCGACTGTATGCATATATCTACATAAATGGAAGCTAAGCAGAATATTTAATATAAGATTTTATTCGCTCTAAATTCAGTTTGAAAATTAGAGAACTTATTTCTAAAGAAAATCAAATTTTCCATTGCCATTCAAAATATCTACAATAGCATTCCATTTCTATTTGTTTTTTCTTAAAGTTAAGAATTTTATTGAATGTAATTTCAGAGTGATCGAATACACTTTATTTAAATAGATAAAAAATATTATATTTGTTTTCTAAATGATCACTTATATTATATAAAAATAAAAAACTAAGAAATAATGAAAGAATTCAGTAGTACAATAGTGTCACATAAATCAAACAAGTTTTAGGAAAAAAACAGAAAAAGTGTTTTTAGAAAAAATTAAAAATATGAGATTTCGTTAAGTTTACAAAACAAAGTCGTCCACTCATTAATATAAAAAATAAAGGTTTAAGGATCTAAATTAAAATATTTAAACTTTAAATTTGAAGAAATTATATCAATTTGAAAAGATTAATTGATTGATCGGTATATATTTTTTTATAAGCATCCAGCAAGAACTACTGTATAAAATCGAAGAGATAAAAATTTTACTATGAAATATAATTAAGAGGATTATAAATTTTTAATGCTTGTATTTAGTAACACATTAAAAAATTCTTATATAAAAGTTGGTTCTATAAAAGGAATAAATATATTATTTAAGAAAACAAAATACAGAGGGTATTAACACATTTTTAGACCGATTTCACGGCTGTTTAATTAAAGTTTAAAATGTAAAGATTATTTTTTAAATGTTCAACCTGGTTGCTTTTTTTCTAGACTATAAGTCTGAATCGTGATTTCCATGATAGAAGAGATTTTCACAATATTCCCTGGAGTTTTGCTTTCCATTCCTCATCCAATACTTTCCAGAGTCCATCTATCGTGGTAGGTTTGCGTTTAGAAGGAGCCTTTTTTAACAAACCAAAGGCACAAAATTTCATAGGTGAAACGTCAGGAGACTTCGCAAGGATATGTTGAAAATGTATAGATGCAATGCCTGTATTAGTCATCATTTTTTCAAGGAATGCAGTGGTAGTTTTCGAAGTATGACTTATAGCTTTGTCTTGATGAAGTTTCTCTCCTTGAAAGTCATTGGGATAAAGAAGTGTAATTTCTTTTGTAAATATTGTGTGTAAAACCTTCTCCTGATAGTACAATGAGTTGATTTTATCATTTCTTTCCACTTATCTTATTTTTAATTTCCCATTGTAGGAGAAACCTGCGACAATCATAAACCCCTTACTGAAACTTTCTTTACATTGACGGAAACGGGTTTGTACACTTCTTTTCCTCATTTTCTATAATAAAAATACCTTTTTTAGTTACAGTCATTTAAGTAAACCCATGCTTCATCAAGGGTCGCGATGGTTTTCCATTTATCTCCTGCTAAGTGGTTTTCATACAGGATTCTACAAATTGTTTTGTGTTGAGTCACATGTCTCGGCAAAAGCTGGTGAACATTATGTTTTTTAGCATTTTTAAGTTGTAAATACTGGTTTCTTTATTTTATTTATTGTTGCTACAGATGTATCTAAGGGCTTTGCAATTGATCTCTGTGTTGGCGGATTTTCTCTTGTTACCAGCGATTTCACTTTAGAAACATTTGAAACAGTACGTACCTTTTACAAATATTCGTTTCGAGTCTTTTTTCTATGCAGAAATAATGATTGTCAGTTTTTACTTGTCTGATTAATACTATTGCTTATTTTGCACTTAGAAATTTTAATATCCTGCATTCCACAACGTTTTTGAATTCTAAATAAGAACGTTTATCTTCGTAAAGCTCAAAAACTTATCTTTCAGTTCACAGCATGTTTATATGTGACATTTTGAAAGAAGAATAAATTTAAAAATAGCAGACGATATTTCTCATTTCAAATAATAAGCTGTTGCCAAAAAATTTTATTCTAAAACATTTACTTTTTTAAATTTGTTATCGAAATCGTTCTAAAAATGTGTTAATACCCTCTGTATATAATTTTGATATTAATTGTAAGATAATCGAGAGAATATTTCTAATTTAAAATTTCATATTTAAATGCTCCTTTCACAAACCTGTTTTATAAAATTAAGGTAAATACTTCCTAACACTTCAGCTGACAGTTTTTTATTTTGACTTAATTTCACACCTGATAATTACATAAACATATATTCTAACAAATTAATTAATATCAAATTGTTTCAAATTCACTAAGAAAACCTATTTCAATTTATGCTAATGAAAGTGCATGTTTAAAAAAATAAATATGAGTTTGACAAGCAACAAGAAAGAAAAATATGTGTAAGAAAAAAATATGCAAAGAAAATTGAACAGTAAAAAGCATTCGATATACTTTGAGACTCATTACCAAATACGAAGGTTACTCTGAAATTTTTGAGATACAACTAGCACGAGCTGGGGATTCATCACCAAATGCTAATTGCAACCGTTGAACGCATTTTTCTTGATTTAATCCCGCTTTAAAATCATAAAAAATCATATCGCGAAAATGTTCTCGCGTCAACTCCATTTTCTCTTCTGTTAATTTTTTTTACGCTAAACAAGTTGAAGTAAGTCAGTAAAAATCGTCTTCTGTGTTAAAATACTTTGTATTTTAAAATTAAACCGTTATTTTTATTTTGCAAATTCTCGTCTGCGCGTATCTCAAAAATTTCAGAGTAACCCTTGTAAAAAAGATTCGGGAAATTTATCTTTGCTTAAATATCATGAAATACATAACTATTGAAGGTGATAAGATCGCCAAATAGTATTACTAACTTGAAAAAAATATCATGAATTGCAACCATAACATTCTTAAACTTTTCATCCTTTGCACAAATTGTAAAAAATAGTAAAATGCTCATGCCTCTCGAGAAAAACTACTTATTTTCAAAGTTTCGGAAATGAAATTTTGCTACAAATAACAGTAAAAAAATGTTTGAATTTGTATATTTCATGTGTTTGTTCTCTTCAAGAATAACTGCTTGAGGAGATTTTCTGCGGCGAATACCAAAGAGATACCAATTGAGTGATTATAGTACACGAGCCTCTTTGTTAAAAACCTAAAAATCTTTGGATTTATTTATTGAAGAAGAGACATTTGCTCTTCAACCTCGCGCTCATTATTGTTATAACAATTTCTACACGAAATATATTGCCAACTACAAAGTATCTTTTTGATAAATAAATATTGCCCACTCATGTATATGTATTCATGCAGATGTTTTAGAACATTTCCAAAATTTAGGCTTTTATTGAAATATATAACATACAAACATACATACATACATACATACATACATACATACATACATACATATACATACATACATATATATATATATATATAATAAACATATATATATATAGGAATCAATTTTTTTTTTTTTTTTTTTTTTTATTTTCGAATACGAAGAAAATATCTTCTTTAAATCTATGATGGGTTATTTGAATAAACATGTTTATCATTCAAGAGCCCAAATTTCTTAACGAAGATAAACGATTCGTATTGGTGTTGTCAAAGAGTTGACTATACATTTTCCTGTAATTAATCATTGATTGTTAAAAACATTCCAAGGTATGTATGGTTGATTATCACTGTATCAATAAATATCTTTCCTAAAAAGTATTATATAGTTAATTCTGGTATAACCAACTAAAAAATTTATACAATTTAACAAATCCTAAACTTGGTTATGATTATTGATATCCATTATTTTATGAGAATAATTCAGTATTTTTAGAGACGTGTGACTATCATTTATTCTTAAATATGTTTGTATAATCTAAACTAAACTTACTTAGATTCGAAGCCAATTTAGTTACGTTGATAATTTATATATTTTTTTATAAATTTGCTCAAATGATCTTTATTAATAGAATTTGCTAATAAAACCATTACATTATCAAAAACTGTTGAGCAAATTCTACTTGGAGTAGCGTACCTAAAGGGACCATTCCATGGAGATTTGGTAATTCGGGTGGACTGCGAGCAGTAAATGAGCGCAGAAGCATCGCTGTATGCGAAGGGACTTACAATCATTATCTACAGAGACAGATTAATCTGTTTCCACGCTCTGCAGTGCCCGAATCGATACTTACAGGGGGGGGGGAGAGTAATGACCCTGATATTTACCCCGATTGGTATCTCTCAACAGCACCCTTGATGAACTGGGATCTCTCTGATAGTCATCGATCCAATTATTGACAGAGCGTGGGTGATTGGGGAACAAGAGGGGCAGAGTTTTGTAGGCGAAAAAAAAACCGCGCCAACTATTTAACTCCTATTAGCTAATCAGAGGAGTTAAGTGCATGTCAAAGCAGATATTATGGCGTTGTACCAGGTTAATCATTTCGGAATAGACATAATATAATAGGACTGTTAAAAGTGTTTTTCAGGAGGGAGGGAAATATTTTTTATGGTCCAATAAATTTCTTTGTTGCATGTCACCACCATCCAATCAAGTTTTAAGATGAGCTTACAACATTAAGATATTTATTGCAGTTATTATGGCAGCGTGCTTGGTTAAACATTCCTAAATTGATGCAGACTTGATATCATAGAGTTTTTTAAAGGATTTTTCTTGAAGAAAAAACTGTACGGTTGGAACAAGTTTATTCTTCTCTCATCATAATCCAATCAAATTTTAAGTTTCGTTAAATATATTTATAATGCATATTATTATTTCATATTTGTTTAATCTTTTCTAAATAGTCGACTGTTTTAATGATTTTTTCGGAAGGAGAGTTTCATGACCTAATGAAGAATTTTTTTCCCGATCATCAATGTTCATTTTCTTTTCAGTCATCCTAGTCCAATCAAGTTCCAAATTGAGATAAGTAATTACTTGTAAAAATCCTACCTAAGACTTAGTATTAACGTTATAAAAATTAGTTCGATGGGCTTTTCTGGAAGTGAAATATGGCTGATGATCTAATAAAGATTTTTTTCTTCATCAAAGTTCAATCAAGTTTGAGTTAAATACATTCAAAGTAGACATTATGATATTTCATTCGGTTAATCATTTCTAATGAGACCGAGTCTCAATATCATCGTACCATTCTAAAAGAAGTTTCTGGTAGAAAGTTTTAAATCATAGTCCCATCAAGTTTAGTTTCTAATCATCATAGACTAGTTTCTAATCATCATGGAAGTTTCAAGTTGAGTTCAATATATCTACAGCCGCTGCTATGGCGTTGTGCATAATCAATCATTTTTAAGTAGATATAATTTCACTATTATAGTTCTATTCTAAGGATTTTTCTGACAAGATTGTAAATACGCCCTATTTAAATTTTTTGTCAATATTACTTGTAATATATTCTCAGCTTATAAATATCTATTATTAGATGATTAATTATATATATATATATACATATATATATATATGTATATGTATGTGTGTGTGTGTGTTTATTTATTTATTTTCGTTTTCGTATCCTGTAATACATAGTATCTTTTTTTATTGAATACACATCCTTTTTGCTAAACATATGGGTTATACCATCCCGTTGCGGGATTCCAAAATGTTACTGACACTATGAACAATACCAAAAACTGTTAAGGAGTTTTGAGCTGACTGATGACGTCATCTCGGGCTATTATTCTCAACAAATGAGTGACCAATGTGCTGTACCCTTCTGAGGGGGTTAAGTTTTCTAGGGACAATTTTGGTTGAGTTCTCTGATCAAACAGACACTCTGTAATAATAATTTTTTTTTTTTTTTTTTTGTAAATCTGTCTCTTTATAACAACACCAGACAAGGAAGTAAATGCATAACACATGACATACACATATATAATTATAAGAAATCATAAGATTATAAGAAATCAAAGACATTTACGATGCGTCTTGTGTAACTAGAGATAATAACATGAGTTTAAAATCGGTTGTGATGTACTTTTTAACATACTTTCTCCATATTCAAGACATATATGTGAATCTCGTAATAAGAAATGTACAAAAATAGATACACATTGAAATATTGCATAGAATTTTATTGCAAAGGGTTTTACTTAGTAATTTACTTTTATATGGAACAAATATAATATTTTAAACAGAAAACGATAATAATATTTAGATAAAAAAAAATACTGATTGCAAAAGATGTAAATGTGAAAAAAAAAGAATTTGCTGAGAAGGAAATTTTGCAAACTTTCTTTTCCAATAAATTAATCATAAAATTCCTTATACAGAATATACGATAGAATATTTTTGGAAAGTGCATGTGATTTATAAAGATAATAATTTAGTATCAGAAAGTTTTATGCTGTTATTTATTACTAAGAATTTTTAAAAGAAAACATTTTGGGAAGAAAGTATTAACAGAAAATCATGTACAGTAACTGTTATATTAAGACCTGTTTTTATGTGAGCAAACGATTCCTATAACCGAAGCCTGTACATTAACTTTTAGCTGGATATATTGGAGCCTGTGAGGAATGCGTTCTTTGGAAGGAATTAAAAATTTTGCCATTCAAGGAGAAATACTTCACTTTTGACTTTCAGATAGTCTAAAATAAAGTCTTTTTGTTGACAATTGCTTCCTAATGCAATCAACATACTTTCTGCAGTTAACTAAATTATTTTGAAAATGAGCACAAATTAATTTATTCACCTAAACTATCAAAATTAGTATAATAAAAATAGATGACAAAAAAATTTATATCTTATCTTAAATTTAGTGAAAGTTCAAAAACAATTAAATGTCTTTAATTGTAAGTGTTAATGAAATTGTGATAAATATAGAATAATAATTACTATATTTGCCTGGGGTAAATAACAAAATATTAATGAAATGACAAAGAACTCAATTAATATCTTTCGTTGCTAGGATTCTGCGTCGAAATTCTCCAAGTTCTTTTCTGACAGAAGGAAACAAATTGTTAAATGCACTTGAAATAATAACTAAAGTCCACACACTTGCTCATCAATAAATAAAAACCTGCTTTGAGTAAAACTTTACGATTTATCGATATCAAACATCTAAAGATATGGCAGAAGAATAATGTTTAATAATAAGAGGCAAGACTTAGGGATTTTGATGATAGCAAAGATAGAGACCAAAGACAACGAATGAACTTATGTACGTTCATTTCGTATTTTAAGTGCAATATTGATTTATAAATAATGTATTATTTCCAGAAGTTTTATTTGGATTTGTCTAAAATAATGAATTTTCAAAAGAGAAAAACATAACGTTATTTAGAAACATACTTCTACTAATAAACATCATAGATTTTTTAAAATTTTCTAAAAGCTCAGTAATATATTTCTAATTTATCATCTAACATTTATTACTCTTTTCCTGTTTATTACTAACTCATAATATTTTTTAGAGACATAATATAGAAAAATTTTAAAAATATTCTGAAAGATTTCCGTTGTTGGTATTAATCTACAAAATCAACTGAGTCTAAAAGATAATAGTTTTGTTCGTTTAAAAGAAAATAATCTCTTATGAAACTCTAAGGATTTGATTCTAAACTTTTAATGCATGTTCACATTCAAAAATATCAGCAATTCATAGAAAAATCGCCATATATTGTAAAGATATTCAATGCCCGCATTGGTTACGAACTTCAGTACGAAACCCATGAAGAATCAGTTAATGTCAGTGTTACAGCACATATTATAGACTAAAAAATTCAATCTTATTAAGAGCAAATTTATCATGGTTAGAAGATTCATTTGTTTTAAAAAAATAAATGTGAAAGAACTAGCCAAGTCTATCGGTGTGGCCACATGAGAATTATATCAGATTTTACTGTAGCTGTAATCGACTACATTTGTAATAAAATTCAAATAATACTTCCTCTACACTGTTATACAAAAATATAAATACTTTTTCTATATTAACCATAAAGTGGATATTTATTTATTTTTGATGCCAGTTGCGATCATGATGACGCCACTTTATTATATTTCTCATTGGTTTAAAATATCCATGACCTCAGATGACGTTTCATTTACGTCATACACAATTAATTAACACATCGTATTGAGAAGGCGTCTTCTATCCGACTTGTCGATGAATTTAAATCACATTTTTCGAGTGGCTGCAAATAACCTTCCAATGTCTGAGAATAGTATCAAAGTTCAATTTTTTAATAAAACGATTTCTTATGTAAGAAGCAAACATCGGTTTGAGAAGCCATTTTTCATTAATTTAAGCCATTAACGCATGCCAATAGAACAGCAGAAAATAAAAAAGACAAAACATCAATTTTGTGGTTAATTAATTAGGCAAGAACGATTTTTCCTTTTATAGAATTATAAATTAATAATTGAAATATTTTCTAAACAATCACTTTTATAGCTTACGCCAACTCTGTACAAACATTCCTGAAAGCTTCTCACCTGAGAATCTTTGAGGCCGAGCTTCTCTGCCAGCTTCTTCCTGTCAGGCTTGCTGATGTATTTCTGTATTTGGAATCTCTTTTCGAGGCCTTGTCTCTGGGCGTCGCTGAAGACCGCCCTCCTCATCATGCCCCGCCGGGGCTTACCCCTTGCTGCCGCCGCCCACGGGAAGGTGGCCGGAAGGGGGAACGTCACCCCTGAGGTGGCTGAGATGCCAGCTAGGCCGTTCATGCCAACTGAATTGAAGCCTATACCAGCCACAGTTACACCGGGTATGTTGGTGTTTGGGCCTGGAATAATAAGACACCCCAATTTAATTAAATAAAGACATAAAAATGAGTTTCATATATTGATGGTAATGAGGTAAAAACGGAATTCATGTCAAATTTTACTAAGAAATTTGATTCCATTGATTCAATGATTTGGAATGTAAATACACAATTTTGCTTAAGAACCAAAAATTATTAACATTTTTTAAATTTTTAATTATTATCTTTTTTACTTCTAATTATTATCTTTTCACTCCTAATTATTATATTCTACAAACTAGATGCTTTAATTACAAATTTGTAAATACTTAGATAAGGAAAATTTTCAACTAATTACGAGTTTTAATATTTTTTCTTAATTATATGAACATTTTAATAGATTGTTAAATGAGAAAACATTTTAAGTTCTCCGTTGCATAGATTATTTATGAATTTGGAATAGACATTTTTTTATTGACAGGTAACATTTTTTATTTTTCCTCATTTTGAATAATTTATTGGTAATATTTGTTCTGAATCTAAGTTTTCTAAATTTGTAAGGTTTGTTCACAATTAAGAGCTATTTTATCGTACCACTTCAATTTCACTGAAACAAAATTTTCGGCCACAAAATTCTAAATTCAGAGTTTAAAATAAAAATAAAGAAGGACTAAACATCGATAACAAAATTATGATAGTAGCCATTGCTTAAAAGCAACTTTATCTAAATTAAACTAGGGAAAACTGTGCCCCTGAAACAAATGTCACACCTTTACTGCATTTGTTTTAAAAGTAAGCTTGGCGCTATATTTTAACTGATGCATTTTATTAATGCTGAAAAAACGGATAAAAAATTATAAAATAAAATAAAAAAACTAACGAAAATTTTTAGAAATGAAAATTGTTAGACTTCTTTAGCAAAAAGTATTTTTCTAAAATGTTTGTTATATTTACTAAAATCTTCATATTTTCAAAATAAATTTTAATGGATGGGAAACTGAAAAACAAATTTAAATAAGCAATTTTAATTTAATAATTTTTTTTATTACTGTGACATATGTTATCACCAATAATGCCAATGCCGATTTGGTAAGATGTGTACCAACGAAAGGAAATAAAATCCTGCTTTTATTGAGATCTTAAAAATGTTTTTTAAAGATAGATTCAAAAATTTAAAGATAAATACAGAAATAGTTTGCAAATATTAAATTTTTTACGAAAATAACTAGTTTAGATCTGTATAGTATTACCAATAGATAAGATCGAGATTAAGTCGTAAATAACAAGCAGTCAAAAAAAAAAAAAAAAGTTTGATTTTAAATTTTTTATATTTCACGCAAATGCTGCGTTCAGTACCATTTTTTTTTATTATAGTTCACATTTTATATATTAAACGGCTGCATTCATAAAAATATTTCAATATCATGTGTTATTATTGGAATCTGTAAATTTATGTCAGACTAAATTTGTTCAGTCGACTAGTTATCGAGAAATGTTACTTAATGCAGCATTCCCCTATCTTTGATTGTAATAATTTGAAATGGATATTTTCATTAGAATAGTAATAAGAAAGTTGAATATAAAATCTTTTTTCATTTGAATTGCCATGAAGGTAAACTTGAGAATTATATACAGCACTTTGAGAATATCGAAATAATGAATACCGGTGCATAAAACCATCGATGCGCTCAATGTTGTATGTCTTGTATTTAGGATGAATTTAGAGAGATTCCCTTTTTTCTTGCAAGCACTGCAAAATTTTCGTTTGTAACAATATTTCATCCATTCAAATAGTAATATTTAATCTTGCATAGTTGAAAGGATAAAAGGTCCGAGGAATGCAATAGTAAAGACATCAACAAAAAGAAATGAAAGTAAATAAAGAAATAGAAATTTTATTGGATTAAAACACATTTATTATAATAACTGTTGTAATTAATTTATTATTGCATTGATAATTATTTGAGAAATAGGAATAAACTATCAGTGAAGGTTAATATTATTAGAAAAAAATAAATATATAATTTCACTAAAATATGTCAGTACTTTTATATTTGACGGAAACGTTCTTTTGAGGGTATTTTGTTTTAATATAGTGTCTAAATATTTATTAAAATTAATTAATTCCTATTGTTAATATCTAAATTATTTATTATTAGTATCTATTATTAGTAGTATCTAAATTTATTTTAAGTGTCATCTTTATTATTACTGAAGGAAATATTTAAATTAAATTTAGTTATTAGTATAATAGTCAGCAAATTATAAGAATTTAAACTAATTCTACATCCTATCATTCTTGCAACATAAAATATAATATGTTGTTGTTGCATGTCCCGTTTGACCAGCAGCGCTAGACCACTTCCAATAACATTAAAGAAGCCCAAAAAATCTAGAATCCTCAAAGAATCGTTGTATAACTCCTGCTTGGATGTGTTCTGGCACAGCTTATTCAGCGAAGTCTCGAGAATTTTGCAGTCTTCAAAAAATTTGAATGGTCCCCATCGAAAGTAGGCGAGAGCAGTTTGTTCCTGTCTTCAAAGCCAGTGAGCTACCCGGAGGAGAGCATTGTGCTCTGGAGGGACAATTCAAATGGTCTTAATCCTGCTTTTTACTCTTGAAAAGATTTCCAAAAAGGTGAAAGGTGACAATATAATATGAAACCATTTGATGGGGCCCTTAAAGGGTTGCAATGTAAAACTAATTAAGCAAATTAATATCAGCTAATAAGACTCGAATTAAAAACGAAACATATAAAACATTTTTTTATCAATATTAAGATATAGAATAAAATATGTAAATTAATTGCAACTCATTAATATAACACAAATTTGAAAAAATATATTTTAAGTATTTATAATACACTTATGTCCATAAATTAAGGATAATTCAGAATCACACAGAAATTGAACTCTAAAATAAATATTTCACATGTATAGAATTATCACACACATCATGAAGAATAATATGCAAATTACAAGAAACCACCAGATAGCGCAGATAGTACGTCAGAATGACGAAAGTGTAAGAGAGGAGCCTATAAGGAATGGTTGCAAAGAAGTAAAATTTCTCACAAGCACTTTAAAAGCCTTTCAGTGCAATAACCGCATAGTTATGGCACAAAGGAAGCATTTGGATGATGTTTTATGTGGTAGAATTGTCGGCCGTCTGGAATGTGGACGTACTCATCTGGAAGCATCCGAGGAACTTAGAATCGCCCAGAGTGTTATCTCCAGGCTTTGGCAACGGTTCCAAGATGTGAGTAGACGTTACAGCACAGGTCGCTCCCGAGTAACAACGTCAAATGAGGACCGGTATTTGGCAGTTACTGCCAAAAGAAACAGACGGAGCACAGCATCAGACCTGTCTCGTCAGCTCTCTTCAGCTACCACTACGACAGTTTCAAGGCAAATCGTGCACAGATGCTTAGGACACATTGGTCTATATGCTCATAGATGTGTACCACTTACTGCAACTCATTGTCACCTGTCGTTAGTCTGGAGTAAATATGCATTTGGACACCGCAACAGTGGTCTTGTGTGATGTTTTCCGATGAGTCCAGGTTTAGCTTTCAGTCTGATTCTCACCGGAATTTAATATGGAGAAGGCCAGGTACCCGTTATCATCAAGAGAACACCATTGAACTACACCGTGACGGTGGTGTAGGATTGCTCGTTCGGGGTGTAATTATTCTGTTCGACAACTAATCTGAGTGTTCAGAATGTAACAATGACAGGCCACATCTATCGGGATGCTATTCTGGAACAACATGTACGTTTGTTTCAGGGCGCCATGGGTGCAGAATTTTTTTTTATTGATGACTACACCCATCCTCACCGTGAAAATATTGTATACGAATGCCTTCAATCAGAGGATATCACGCTTATTAATGGTCAGCATACTCAGCGAAGTTTAATCCAATAGAGCATGTTTGAGACATGCTTGGCCGACAAATTGCAGCCTGTCAACCCCCTCCCACATGTCTACCGGAACTTCAGAGAACATTGCTTGATGAGTGGTGTAATATTCCCCAAGATCATATCCATAATTTGATACTCAGCATGCTTAGGCGTTGTGTTGCATCGTCTGGGGGCCATACTATGTATTAAACATCATACCAATCATATTATATTGGTTTTTGTAAATAGGTTCTTTTTTAAAATTTGCTCCAGGGAGTAAAAATCACATTTTTTATTAACGATGTCAATTATATATCATCTCTTTTGCTCTTTACCTTTTGCTTAATATACTTTACAAATAAGTCACATTTGTTTTGCTTCTGTCTCTTTCTTTGCCTGAACTTGTATTATCCTTAACTCATGGGCAAGAGTGTATAATGAAATACGGAATATACGCAATTGTTTTTAGTCATGCCTATATTATAATGGAAAATAAAGCCCTAGATTGTACAAATATGCTAACAATAGAAACTAGCATGCAAAATTTAAGACCTGCAAAATTTTAATATGAAAAAAAATCATTAATTTCAGAATTGTCCATACAGAATAAACGTTTCTAAGAGTTGTATTTATAAAATAATATCAAAACAAATTCTCCATCGATCTCTACTTGAATGGTAAAGCTCATCCCGAGCTAGGCACAGCAGGCGATCGAATGCTGAAACTCTAATGTTTTATTTCCCAATATTTCAAGTATTTAATTAGAAAGCAAAACATGAAGATACACACACACATACATACACACACACACACACATGTATATATATATATATATACTACTGGCCATTAAAATTGCTACACCAAGAAGGCGACATGCTACAGACGTGAAATTTATGCGAAAGGAAGAAGGTGCTGTGATATGCAAATGATTAGCTTTTCAGCGCATTCAGACAAAGCAGGCGCCAGTAGCGACACCTACATTGTGTTTAAATGAGGAAATTGTTCAGCCGGTTCCTCATACACAAATTGCATTTGAACGTTGTTGCATGGTGAAAAGTTGTTGCTCGGAGACCATGGCTGCGGCTTCCCTTGACGCTGCGTCATAGACAAGAGCACCTTCAATGGTGTGATCAACGACGAACCTGGGCGCATGAATGGCGAGACGTCATCTTTTCAGATGAATCCAGGTTCTGTGTACAGCATCATGATGGTCGCATCTGTGTTTGGCAGCATCGTGGTGAACGCACACTGGCAGCGTGCATTCGTCATCGTCATACTGGCCCATCACCTGGCGTGATGGTATGGGGTGCCATTGGATACACGTCTCGGTCACCTCTTATTCGCATTGACGGTGCTTTGAACAGTGCATGTTACATTTTTGGTGTGTTACGACCCGTGGCTCTACCCTTTATTCGAGCCCTGCGAAACCTTACGTTTCAGCAGGATAATGACCGACCGCAGGTTGCCGGTATTGCACGGACCTTCCTTGATACGGAACATGTTCTGCTGTTGCCCTTGCCAGCACGTTCTTTAGATCTTTCACCAATAAAAAACGTCTGGTCAAATGTTGCCGAGCGACTGGCTCGTCACCAAACGCCAGTCACTACGGTTGATGAACTGTGGCATCGTGTTGAAGCTGCATGGGCATCTGTACCTGTACATGCAATCCAATCTCTGTTTGACTTAATGCCCAGGCATATAACTGCTGTTATTACTGCCAGAAGTGGTTGATCTGGGTACTGATTTCTCAGGATCTATCCAGCCAAATTTTTTGAAACTTTAATCACTTGTTATTTCTAGTATTATATATTTGTCCAATAAATATCATTTTGTTATCTGCATTTCTTCCTGGTGTAGCACTGTTAGTGGCCAGTAGTGTATATATATATATATATATATATATATATATATATATATATAATATATATATATATATATATATATATATATATATATGTATATATATATGTATATATATATATGTGTGTTAACTTTGCTATATATATATATATAGCAAAGTTAACATCTTTAAATTTATAACAGAGTGAAAATGTACATTCTAGTATAGATGTAATAGCGAAATGTAGATTTATAATATAGTAGACAATGAAGTATAAGTAATTTTATAGATTTAATAATATTACTGTAAAATGCAAAACTTGCTAATAATTTAAGGTGCTTCAATATTAAAATTGAAACTAAATAAGAAAAGTAATTTTTATTTTTACTAATATAATAACAGATCAGCCTTTCATCCCCTTAGTGGGTCGATAAATTAAATACCAAGCATGCTTGGGAACTGAATACTGGGGGTCTCATGTTAGGCTGACCACCTAACTGGGACATGTATTTCCCACCCCTAGGCCCTCGGTCATGAGAACAGGTATGTACGCTGTATGCGTGGCCCATATGGGGTATCGAAATAAAGTAGTATTATAACAGGTAGTAAAAAACTGTCTTTTGATCTATAATAATGTGAAACATACTCTAATGAAACATGAAAATTTGTTTTTCTTTTTAAATGCCATTATATAGGAGAACAGATTAACTTAATTTTAAGTGGTAGCTGTATTAAAATAAAAAAGTGGTGAAATAAAACAGTTTTTAAAATTACTATAATATAACATGTAACATTTATTTGATATTTTTAGAAATAAGAAAATAATCAAAAGTAAAATAAATTACAAATAATACCATTTGTTTTTGAATTAGAGTAATAATGACACAGGTTTTTGAGCAATATCATTCAAAGTTGCTTTTAGACGGAAAATAAACATTAAAAAATTCACTCTACAATTAACTCTTTGTCAAAAAAACATACCTTTTTCACAAAGTTTAATTAACTCCATTTTAATTAATGCTGAAAACAATGATTTCAACTGAATCAAAAAACAAAATGAATTAAAAAAAATAAACTTTATGTTAATTCCAACGATTGCTGAAGCAGCAATAATTGCACTTAACGAAAAGAAATAGTTTTTACTTTCATTTTCTCTTTTTGCATCGGGAAAGAAAAAAAATAATAAGTCATTAAAATTGTAAAACAGTTATAATGAATTAGCAGCAATAATTATTTTCGGTAATTAACTCGAAAATGAGACTTTTCAACATGGAAACTTTTTCGAAAGTGTTTTGTTATTTTTTCCCCCTTCTACTGAATGTTGTGGGACTCTGTTTGCTTAAACAAGAGTCTCATTAGAATCAAATGTTTTTATTTGTAGTCATAATCACACATCGTTTTTACTTTTCAGAGATAATTTGAAAAAATCAAGAAGGAGAAAAAGTGCAATAATTATTATTAGCAGACGTATGCACTTTTAAACTATACTGGATAAGTGGTGTAAGGACAGAAAAGTTTTAACTTTGATTTTTTTATAGATCAGACAGAGCAATTTTTTTACTCATTGTAATTGCCAATAAAGATAACGTCACATTTATGATCCGAAATGTTATTTAATGAAAATATTATAACTATTTCAATAATTTCTAGAATTCATATGAAGACAGTCATTATGATTACTATTTAATTGATCGCTCGAAGTATGCCATTTCAATTTTCACACTGTTTCAGGACAATTGGTGCTGGACTTTTTGAAGGTGTACGCGCTCATGGACCTGGGCTAGCGCTGCTGACCTCGGGGGCATGCAACAGGACAATTACAGGCATAATTTTCTTAACTGGATCACAATCACCCGAGTTCCTTACTGCAGTTGAAAGCAAAATGAAATGAATCGGAATTTAAAGGGAATTTTTTAAGGTTGCCATTTGTTAAGATTTATCACACAGATTTCTCTTTTAAATTATTTCTATTTTTTGTTGAACTTCTCATTTAGCTTGTAATGTTAGCATTAGTAGCAACAAAAGTAAATAATAAATAACGATATATCAAACACGTGTTTGGTTTTTATAATTAATTTAAAAGATATATAAAATTGGTGGAACTGTTAACTGAATGCAAATTTGAAATGAACAAAATATTGTATATTTAATTAAATAAAAATTGAGATGATCTTAAGGTAACCAGTTGTTTTATTGCAATCGCTGAATGATTAGAAAATTTAATCTCTCAAAGTTTCACTTAAACCAAATTATTTATAAATTCAATTATATACAAGTTATTCAAAAATATTTATGAATTTTGATTTTGGATTCATACAAGTTAAACATAAATTAATTTACTTAAATGCAGTTTTTTGACAATTTTCGCAACCAATTTTTTTTTATTATTATTTAGATTAAAAAGAATTTAAATTTTATTTTGCTTCATCTTTCCACTAAATTTTGCACATTATTTTACATAAAAGGAATAGAGTAAAGTTCATTGTTTTAGATTACTTTAGAAAATTTACAGATAATATTTTTAAAAAAGTTTTAAATACTTCCCAAGAAATTCCCCTTTGATGAAAATAATTCAGTGGGGATTTTTTCCTCCATGATGTAAATTAACTTTTATATAAAAAAAAATAAATACCTTAAAAATGCATGTTTTACATTACGAAAAAAGGTTTCACTAAAAATTAAACAATTACATAGTTTTCATGTGATGGAATGTGTAAGAAAGATAAATCATAAAAATCATGTGACTTTTTACAATCTAAATAAATAAAAGATGGATGAGTGTTTTTGTGATTTGAAAGAGCTTCAATTCCTGTAGCACTTTACTTTTAATAGATTATACGTGTGATTTTTTAATATAAATAAAAGCTTTAATTAAAATATAAATTATATTTTCCAAAATATTAATTAAGGAAAATTATTTCATTAATTTCCTCAATAACCTCAAAAATAGTGCACATAAGTACTATATAATTTATTTCAATTTAGCAAAACTTTATGTGAGGAATATTTTTCTGCTAAATTGATTCATTTGAGATTGAGAGTTAAAAATTTTCCCATAAATAATAATTTTATGCACTAAAATTTTTTTACCACATTGTATTAAAATGATCGTTTGGAGGATATTGTTTTTCTATCGATCAATTGTAGTCAATTATTTTACTTATAAAAATTTTTCTTTCAAGTTTGTGCATTATAATCCTAAAAATATCATCTGAGCATAAAATTTCATTTAATCTGAAATTTTCTGAAAATGTTTGGAAAAATGCTTTTCAAAAAAGATAATAGCTTTCACACTATACTTCCTAAAAATATCGTCTTAAAATATTCATTTAATTCCAAATTTATAAAATTTTTAAATTGCCAAAAATATCGTTTAGAGATAATTTTTTGATTTTCTTATTCTATGTATATTTAAATTTTATTTATCGTTTGTAAACCAGACACACTTATATATGAGTAATTAATTAAGAAAATTTGAATTCATTCAAGCACTGTCCATACCACAAAATATTATCAGATATTAATTCTTCAATGAAAGCCTCAAAGTTTTTAAGCAGTTTGGAAGGATAATAAAAAGGGGAAGACATTAAAATGCAAATGTTTCATCCTTTGCGTCACTTTGCATCCGAAACGATCATTGGTTGGGGCCTCATTTAAAATACGCGAATCTAATAAAATAAATAAACGCATAAAGAGAAGAACCGAGACGAAGTGGGACCTTTGATTATTTAAATGAAGCATTTAAAATCTGATATGACTGTAACAGCTTTCGGGGAATATAAATATTTTTGAAAAATGGACTCCCACTCCAATCGCGGTCTTAAGTATCTATTTAATGACGGTTACAAAACAACAGAATAAATGACAAAAAAGGACTTTTTTTACTCCGTCTTAAATTAAGAGTTTTATTTTATGTCTTTTTTGGGAAAGGTATGAGAGTTAAGAATAAAGTAACTGGATTATTCAAAGGGGTCGTACTCATAATGCGTTCATAATAACATAAATGGGAAAATCAATTCCCAATTCGGTCTATTTGCGATTTTTTCGAATATATCGTATAATTCCTGAGGGAGTAATATTTATTATTAGGTAATATTTGTTTACTTACATCTTCTTTTATATAAAAATGAAAATTTGAATTTCGAATTTTTTTGAAGTTGTATATTTTATTTGTAATATATTTTAAGATGTTCTATATTTTGGGGGATTTTGAAATGTTTAACAGATTTTGATATTTCTAAATTCACAAATTAATGAAGATTTAAACACACCAGGAATTTATTCGTATAATAATTCATACTTAGTTTTTATAACGTAAAATTTTTATAGACTTTTTTTCCTTTAAGAAATTTCACATTTTAAATAGCATTTTCGTATGTTATTAATTATAGAAATTTTTATTTTTGAATTAGAATCATTCAAAAATCAGATATCAGAAAAACATATTTTTTCCACCAGGCGAGACAAAATCACCCAATGACAATAACTTTTTTATTTTTAGGTTTCCAAGAAAACGTCATTCAACAATTTTCATTGTTTATTTTATGGTCTAAATTCACAAAATATTTATTGGCCTCGATTCCAGGAAATAATTGTTGAATATTTTACTAATCCTGTGGTTACTCATACGTTAGGAAATGAAGAATAAAATGGTGGCGCCATCATTAAAGCAGTAGAAGAACGAAGTGTTGATTTTCCCACCCAGTGCTATGTTTTTAAAATGGCTTCCAATTCTTGATCACTACAAAGCCATCCGTATTCACAAATGGAAAATCATTACTCTTTATTGTAAACAATTTTATATCCTATTTCCTTAAGATTATATACTTCTAACTCGTTTCAACTATGAAAAAATACTAAAATTCTGGTATTATCGCAAATTTTGGCCTAACTTATATAAATTTTATTAACAATAAGCAGCTAAACGGTTTAATTTTTGCATTTCACAAACCTTTTTAAGGGGAGGAGGAGCTTGCAGCGCCCAAGCTGGAATTCTAGGAACGTTCCCCAAGTGAAAAAAGATTCATCCATCGAATGACAGTGGTAATGCCTGCAAATCCCGGTTATGAGGGAAGGGGAGGGTGTGTGGCTCAAAGAAAAGAAAGGAATCGCGAAATGGCAGCGCTTTTTTGCCTTTTGACTGTATTACACCCGCAGTTGGGCTTAATGGCCTGGCGACTAATGTGCCGTTTTCGGCTAGAGCACAACAGATGGCAACACCCACATGAGAATGGGATGAGAAAAAATCATTTGTCTGGCTTTGCTGTGGCAAAGTGGTCTGAGGGATCGAAAAAATTGAGATAATTTCAGGACCCATCACCGGGATAAATATGCGATGCGCACTACCTAATTGGTAATAAAGAGAACGAATGATTTTCGAAATGAATCTATTTAGACTATTACGGCCCGAAACTACTTTTATTAAAGGGGCGAGAATTGATTTATTGTCATCATAGTAAAATAGGTGGTAAAATATTCAACTTAAGAATTGAAAGAATCTTTATTAGTATCTCTTAATATTGAATTTTCTTATATAGGTATACCATATGCTTTTAGCTTTTGAAGTGAGTTTTACCTTTTCAGTGTCAAACTTGTCATTTGAACAAAATGGCTTTATTATTTGCATATTTAGAATTTTTTTTTTTTAATTGTATATGCCAATAGATCAATCAATGGCATATAACTAATCAAATACAATATATGAGTGGTTATTTAAGCTCAGTAAACTACTATTTGAAACGCTTATTTTAATAAATTTCGCAAGCATATCTGTACATATTTTTTGCACCGTAATGTAATTTAATTGTAAAATTCAGCCCAAGAAAATTGCATGCATAATTTAACTATCTGTTAGAAAAAAATTCAGTTTCGATTGCGTTTAACAAAGAATTTTATTTAGAATTGTGAATCTATGTATTGACCCTCCTGTTTTTAAAAGGGATAATATTACACATATAGAACTAATTCATATTCTATATTAAAGAATACATAAATATATTGTTTTAAAAATATACGTTGATGCATTTCATAATCATTACTTTTATTTAAAAAATATATAGCTCAGTATATTATTTTCATATCATGAAAGACTAATGCACTCTTCTTTCCCCCATATTTACATTAATTGCTCTCTTTTCATTTAATTCCACTTAATCATTTATGCTTTAATTTTTGTTTTCATGCGATTATTATGTTTTCTTTCAAGCGTAAGTCGTTTTTAAATTATAATATTGTGAAAATTGGGATTGGCAACGAATATATATTTTATTATTAATATTTTGATATTCGATAAAAGTGCTTAGTTGATTAATATGTGACTTTTAAAGCAATATTTTACTACTTTTCATAGTAAAATATTACTATGATCAGAATTTAAGTAAAAAAAGATTGAACAATTATTTTTATATAAAGTTATTTAATGAGTTGGAAAATTTTATGATGTTATAACTAATTTTGCCTATAAATAAACTCAATAACCAAAGACAAATTTTGTATTTTGAAGAATATGTAATATAAATGGTTTCAATGCATACATACATTTTTTGTATATTACTTATTCACTTTGCTTTTCTTCTCGTTAAAAGCCATTTGACTTGCATTTTTAGCACTTTTAGTGAAGGATGATAATTTAATAGTTTCTTTTTCCATTTTTATTTATGTAATAGGCTTTTAAAATTACAATACAAAATATGACTTACATCATTATATCTCACATTACATTCGGCAATATGGGATAAAAACTCGGTTTTAGAAGTCGGATTGCAGAAGGCAAATAAAAAGATGAGCATCCATAACACAAATGGCCCTGATTTTTTTTTTTTTTGGGGGGGGGGAGGAAGAAAGAAATGGAAAAAGAACTGAGGAATAATGAAATGGGAATCGATTCTAAGAATCAAATCCCTTAAGCAGCATGTGGTGTAGGATACTTTAGTTTTCCAGGATTCCTACTTAAGTTTGATAAAATTCAATTGCCTTTTCTTGCAATTTGCATTCCAGTTTGAATTTACGACCCTGAGAAACCTTTTCTTGAGCCGAAAATTGGATCTTTCCTTAGAACTGTGCTCAGAAAAAAACTCATTAATTGCGATTTCTAGGAAAATGTTTCAGAAATCCATTTTAGATTGTCTTAAGTTGTTTGTAAATATCAGTATAATAAAGCTTTAAATTTTTTATGATTGCATTTGTATAAATCTGGTATTATATGGTACTAACAGATTTAAATAAGAGGTTGACTGCCTTAATTTAAAAATTAACAGAATTTAAAAAGAAAAAAAAGTGAAGAATGCAAAAAAATTTAAAACTTTTCTAGGAATTTGAAATATTTCTCAAATATTTCAGCACTGGAGTACTGTTTTCTAATTAAAGGCATTAAATGTTATAATTCAAGTATCGATAAAAATCAGGGATAAATCCCACAAAACTAGAAAATTTTCCGCGGTATTTAAAAAGAATTTTAAATTTGATTACCAGTAGCATTATGATTAATAAATGTTCAAATTGAAAAACTGAAAGAGTTAAAAAAATAAAAAGAGAGAGGAGGAGAACATGCGCAAACTTTAAAAATCTTTCCCTGAATTTGAGCTTTGCAACTACTAATTTCATAATTAAAGATAATGAGTGTCCTAATTTATGAATGAAAGAAATTTTAAAAAAGATGGATTACCAAATTCGAAAATATTTCTTGGAATTTTAATTTTCTTTCTTTTTTTTCGAATTTTTCAGGATTTTAGCTTTGCCACTAAAATTTTTCTAATTAAGCAGACTGAGTTTAAATTTTAAGATCAATAGGAAAAAGTTCCACAAAGTAGGAACAATTTTCTAAGTATTAAAAATTTTCTTGATTTTTGCAACCATTATTTTATAATTAAATATCTTAAATGTTCGAATTTTAGAGTAGAAAAAAACTCAAAAATAAGAGGGCCCAAAATTTTAAAATTTTTTTTAGGATTTGAGTTTTGCAATCATTAATTTTGTAATTAGATATTAATTGTCAGAAGAATTAAAAGAAATCAAAAGATCTGAAAGCCAAGAGCAATTTAAGAATCCAAAGAATTAAGAAAAAAAAGAGAGCACTCAAAATTTTCAAATCTTTTACAGAATTAAAAATATTTTTGAAATTTCTCCGAATTCTAATTTTGTTGCCATTATTTTTATAATTAAAAGTTACTTTATAAATTTGTTTATTTAATACCATAAACATTGTTTTTAAGCAGTGCAATCATTTTTAAGATTCATATCCATCAAGTTGTGAAATAAATTTTTAACTTTTCATTTTGCTATCGAGATAAATCAACCCCAAAATAGTAACTTGCTTTTAATTGATAAAATATTTATTAATATCAATTTTCATAAACATTTAACTGATAAAAATTATAGAATGAAGGGATTAATATAATTTAATCTCATTGCATCTAAGCAATAAAAAAAGCTTTAAATGCTACAATAGCTTTATATAAAATCTGTAACAAGCTTAATTAATAATTATAAATTAAGCACAACTAGTAATTAAAGAATAAATTTCCTTTTATGCATTCAAATTAAATATACACATGAATTTTTGGAAATTGTATTCCAAAATCTTTTCCTTTTTATTACTCCATTGGAACTAAAGGGTAAAACAGATTAATAGCATAAGAGATAAATATCTAATTTCCTTGTGTGTGTTAACACTGAAAAAATAGAATTCTTTCATCTCTCTTTTAAACTATGGTTTAAAACACATCATTACAGTGCACTGAAATAAATCATTATTTAAAACTTCATTAAAACACTGTAAAAAAAGTAAATATAATAGCATTGCTTAATGTAAATCTTTGCAGTATTTATATTAGGACAAAATATTGCATCTCTGTTAATCAAAATTATTTAGATAAAAAAAAAATTGAAACCGCGGTCGTGGCAGCTAACAGATCAGCCAGGGCGTTGTGCATATGTGTTTTTGAGTTTAATATCATTAGCAACTGTTGCATAAATGGGTTTCCCATTATTCTACGCAACTGTATATATATACACAGGGTGGTCTTTTTAAAAGTGACAGTGTTGGGAGCGTCCTTTAAAAGCCGAAATGACACCAAACTTGGTATTTAAACTAATCAAGACATGGGAAAAAGAATTCCGTAAAAAAATGTTTATTTCCAAAAGGTATATATTTAGTATTAGGTATTAGGGTATTTTGTGGTGCTGTTGTAGCTTACAATAACGGGATAACATGGGTATAAAAATGCGAATGTTGTGCAATGACAGTGCCAGTAGTAGGGGCTATAAAAGCAAGTATAGTAGACAGCTCCGACAAATAATCTCAGCTGAAGTAAACGAGATCCAATGACCATGCCTCTCACGTTACCGAAACTGGCGTTTATGTTGGTGGAGTATCAAATCTGTTTATTCTAAAGGACAACATAGCAAAGGCAGTGCGGAATATTCCTCGTGATATGTTACGCACGGCTGTGGAGAACGTTGTACACTGAATGCATGGTGATATTTTTGAGAGCGGTGCTTACATTGAATGTGGTCTAATTCCTCACCGGAGAAGTTAATGAAGTAATTAAACATTCATAATTTAACTGTATGTGTTAGTATTTTTCTTTTCTTGCATTTTATACATTGTAAAGCAACACAAAATGTCCTAGTGGCAATTTTTAAAGTTAGAATGTTTTTCACGGACTTGTTTTTTTCGTCTTTTGATTAGTCTACACATCAAATTTGGTTCCCTTTCGGCTATTAGATCACGCTACAGGGGGCTCCAAACACTGTGACTTAAAAAAAAGATCACCCTGTGTATAGAGAGAGAGAGAGAGAGAGAAACAGGGAGAGAGAGGGAGGGAGGGAGAGAGATTAAATTAGATTAGATAGATAAATAAAGAGCTTTTTCAATAAAACTTAATAAAAATGGAGTTAATCAAAAACGATTTTGAAAGTAAAACATCCAGAAACTGTATTTAAACGAGTCCTTACTACATATTAAAACAAATATGTAAATCTTGTTTAAAATAAATTATATTGCAGCGCATTAAAATCTCTTACAGAACATATGATATTAACATACATTTTACATGACTTCTTAGTAAACATTTATAAAGAGGCACCTCACGAAGCACATGTGAAGTAAAGAAAAGTCGTTTTCAGCACTCGATGAGCGACGCATATTTTGCACACCATAAAAATACAAAATGAATCCTTTTGTACTTCTTCTACCAACACTCCATGCTAACTTCAAAGCAATTTTCACTCCTTTTTTGACAAGATTATGGCGCAAAGCAAATGTGATGTGCTCTGATTGGTTTAAATCATCACGGACTCTGCTTTTGGTTTAGTTTCAACCGAAATGGAGGAATTTAAAACTTCATTTTGCAGAAATAAACCATTTTGGTTATTTAGAATTATGTGGGTTAGAAAGAGCGCAGAAACTTCTAAGTAAGTGTTCATTTCTTATAATTAAATGAATAACTAAATCAAATCTCAGTTAGGCTTATAGTTCAAATCTTGGATATAGTTATGATTTTTCACGACTAGATAAACTTTTGTATTTGAAAGTTTGAATGAATGGATTTTATTAAATTCATATTCAGCTTTGTTAAAGATTGCATAAAAAGTAGTAAAAAGTAAAAGTAATTCAGGAACAAAAATGGCTAAACTTCGTTTTTTTATTTATTCACATTCTTTTTTCGTTTTATATAAGTGTTGCCAAACAAGGGCAACTAAATGTTTAAATCTCTCGAAGCTCGTATATGGCCTCCATGCGTGCAACATCATTTAAATCTCTTGAGGTTGGTATATAGCTTCCGTATACGCAACATTCTCCCCACCCTGGTCAACCTCGAGGGAGATGGTTTGTCCGTTGGTTCTCAGTTTGCACGTACGGACCTTGTTGTCGTGGCCAAGGATAACTGCCTCGACGCGTGCTTTCTTCCAGGTATGTCGAGGTCTGATGTCCTCCTGTAGTAGCGCTATGTCTCCAACACGGATTTCGGGTCGTTTCGGTGGGTTTCTCACGTGATGGAATGATCTTAGGTCCATCAAATATTCCCTCTGCCATCATCTCCAGAAGGAGTCCATAAGTTGTTGACGTCTCCTCCAAATTTGTGTAAGGTCAGAGTGGGAATTTGGTGGTCCAGTTGGGATCGTTGTCAGTCGTTTTCCTATTAGGAAATGCGCTGGGGTAAGAGCTTCCTCAGGATCATCCGTCAAGCCATATTCGTGGACAATCGGTCTGCTGTTTACGGAGGCTTCTATACCGCACAGTATAGTCGTTAGTCCAGTGGTGTCCAGACAAGCTTTGCGAGGGTCTTTCTCAGACACTGTTTGATAGTTCCAATCATTCTCTCCCACCATCCTCCCCACCAAGCCGCTCGAGGGGCGATGAATTTCCAGATTACGTTGTGATGAACATAGAACTGGTGTACTTTGGAAGAAGAAATGATGTTCCACAGAGACTTCAATTCTCTGTCAGTGGCACAGAAGGTTGTTGCATTGTCTGTGTAAACTGTGTGAGGAAGCGAGCGTCGTGACACAAATCGCTGAAGTGCAAGTAAGAAATCATCTGTGCTTAAGTTACAAATCACTTCTAAATGTATGGCTCGGGTTGTAGCACAAGTAAATATGACAATGTAAACCTTTGTAACCAATTTGCTGTTCTTCCCGTGCAGGGTTCCTGCAAAGTCAATTCCTGTGGTTTCGAATGGAATCGACTTCTGAATTCTCTCAGCGGGTAATGGAGCTTCTATCTGTTCACCACATTTTTGCTTCAGTATCTTGCAAGGAAGACAAGAGTGTATGACCTTTTTAATGGCCTGTCTTGCTCTCAATACCCAAAATTCAGAACGAAGATGAGAAAGTACAATCCGGAGCCCAAGGTGATGCAATTGTAAGTGTGTTTGGCGTATAAGTAGACTCGTGAAAGGATGAGATCCTTCTAGTAAGATCGGGTGTTTCTCAGATTCAGATAAATCTGAAAATTGTAGCCGGCCACCAAGACGTATCAACTTGTTGTCAAAAATTGGGTTGAATTTTTCCAATTTCGAGTTTTTGGGAAGAGATTTTGAATTCGACAAGGCTTCATATTCCAATGGAAATGACTATTTCTGAATGGTTTCTATCCAATAGTTGCGAGCTTGATTGAGTTCTGTGGCATTCAACTCACTAAATATTTTGTCTTGTATTTTGCAGTTATGACTGAAGCGAAAAATCCAAGATGTCACACGTAACAGTTTAAAGTATGAACTGTAGTTTTCAGCATTGATAATTGGCTGAGTTAAGGCAATGTTAAGAGTCTGAACTTCCTTCTTCTTCGATTCTAAATTGTGAGTGTAATCTTCATAAGTGCTATTAGAATAGACCAGTTTTCTTCAGGTGTAGTTAACCACTTAGGGCCATGCCACCAAATGTCTAGATCTTTCAGTGTTGATGGTGAGGTACCTCTAGATAGTATATCAGCAGGATTGTCTTTACCGGGACAATGTCTCCATTGGGAAGGATTAGTATGAGAAATAATTTCTGTTACCCTATTGCAAACAAAGGTTTTCCATTTGTTAGGATCATTGCGTATCCAACCCAAGGCAACTCGAGAATCACTCCATAATGTTGCATTTGTCGTAGGAATATTAGTCTCACTACAGAAGTATAGCAGAAGTCGAGATCCCATCAGAGCTGCTAGGAGTTCTAAACGTGGCAGGGTGACTTTCTTGATAGGTGCAAGTCTGTTGCGGCTGCACACTAGCTGCACGTCTACTTGATCATCATGAGAACTAACAATGTATAATACTGCTCCATAGGCTCGTTCTGATGCATCACAAAACACATGAATAGTAAACGTCAAGGAAGAGATACCTATGTGTCGGGGAATTTTCAGAGAGCAGATATCATCAAATTCCTTAACAGCTGTGTGCCATGAAGTTGCCAAGCTCGATGGAAGAATTTCGTCCCACTTGATACCAAGAATCCCTGTATCTTGGAACAGGATTTTTCCAAAAATTTTAAAAGGGGAAAACAGTCCTAGTGGGTCTTAGAGACTAGCTATACAATGGAGTAACCATCTCTTTGTTAGTGGTTTGTTTTCAACAGCACATAGAGAGGTAGTGAATGTATTTCCTAAAGTGTCAGTTTCTATTTTCCATTTTATACCCAGTACTTTAACGGTTGTCTTGAATCCTTCATCTTGTAGTTGGTTCTGGAGCACTGTGGAGTTAGTAGCCCATTTACCCATTGGAATTCCAATCAATTGCATCATCTCTTTGACTTCTCTGTGCAGTGTAATAGTTTCAGATTCTGTTTTTACACTAGCAACAAAATCGTCCATGTATAGATGTTTGTCAATCATGGGAGCAGCAGTTGGAAAATCTTGCATGTGATTCGAAGCTAATTCACGTACCGTGGCACATAACAAGAAGGGACTGCATGCTAAAACGAGTAAATCTGTCCAAAGGGTAAACGAGTAAATCTGTATGTAATTATTTCATCTGTGAAAGTAGTGTCCTCTGCTAACTTGAACCATAAGAATCTTGTGGAGTCTCTATCTTTCTTGTTCAAGCTCAGTTGCAGGAATGCTTGTTTTCCGTCACCTGTTACAGCAAATTTGTGTAATCTCAGTCGAAGAAGGCATCCGACTGTTTCCGGCAATAGGTTAGGGCCAATCTCTAATGTGTCGTTTAGCGATGGGAGTCCTGGCTCATGAGACGAGGCATCAAATAATGAGGCAAGTAGTCAAATAATGATGAGGCAAGTAGAATACGAGGTCCTCACTGGAGGGCTCGCAAACTTCAACTTGTCCCTGTGAAATATAGTCCAGCATACATTTGTTGTATTCTTCTTTCATAACACTATCAGATGCTAGTCGTTTCTGGAGAGATACCAAGCGTTTTTCTGCCGTAGCTATGTTAGTCGACAAAAGTGATGTTGTAGGCTTTCTCGGCAGAGATACAACTCTACGATTTCCTTCAGTCTCGTATGTCTCTTGAAACTCTTGCATAATTTCATTTTCTCGGATAGTCATGTTCCTAAGCTGAGTGTCTTTGATTCCAATGTGGTCCAATTCCCATAAGCAACGCACTTGATCGTCCAAACAATCACCAGGAATCTGCACAGAAACATGGTGAACTGATGAAACAGGTGCGATAGTGGTGTGTGTTCTTGGCCCATTGAGAATCCAACCAAAGATAGAAGGTACAATAGCAAGAGAGTCTGTGATCTTGATTGGAGGTTCGGAAGTGATTACATGCCAGTAGAAGTCACCACCAATAAGCAATTCAACAGATAAGTTGTCGTCTCCTGGAGGATCAGCAAGAATCAGCTTTTGTCTACGAGCAAAGTGAAAGACCTCAACAAAAGCAGCTGGGTGTGTAGCGTATTTGTTTGTACTCTCGAAGGCTGTTATCAAAGCACAGTTTTTATTCCACAAACTTGTAACTGAAAGCTGTACATATCTCCTTATGTCTCGTGAAGTAGTAGGAGATTCAAATGCATGAACGTGTAGCTGTCCAGAGCTGACAATCTTGAGTTTCAGTTCATCAATAAGATTAGCATTCACAAAGCTAGTTTGGCTACCAGCGTCTAAGATACATCTAGTAAGCTTTGTCAGATCTGTGGGACCATTAATATAAACCCGTGCAGTTTGTAAGTGTGTGATTGTAGTTTTGGGTATGTCAATGTGATATACAGCATTGTTTGTGGTCGTATCAGTAGAGGTTGATGGGCAGATAGATATATGGTGTTGTTTTTTGCACTTTGTGCAACGAGCTATGTTTTTACGAGGGCAGTTGGACAGTCTGTGTCCTCTATTAGTGCATAAGAAGCAGCGGTTAGAACTTTTTAGTTTCTGTATGCGAGTATTATAGTCGGTAATTGTGTTACAGTTTCGAGCCCAATGGCCAGAAGTTTCACAGAATGCACAAAAGGCAGTATGAGTCTTCTTCTTGGTTGTAGAAGCAAGTTTTGTCTGTACATTGAAAGCAGTAGTGGGATGAAAAGGTACAGAAACATCACCTCTGATTTTTGATGTAATCAGCCCCCCTTGTACTTCTTGTGATATAAAATCCATCATCTTCGTAATATCTCCTTCAGCTATTTTCTGTCGTTGGGCATGTATGATCCATTGCTTACAAATATCGCCAGGAAACGCTCGTAGTAGTTTTGGAGCTAGCACACGGCCATAATTGTCGATATTTTCCCCAAGTGCACGTAGTGCTTGAACTCGTCGATTACACTCGATGTAGGTGTCGTTCAAGGTTGTAGCTCATGTATTGCTTGCGGGTGATATTTTATCCAAGAAGTCCAGGTGGGCTTGAATTATTCGGTTTTTGTCACCATATTTTTCTGTGAGTAGTTTTTTAGTCGTTTCGTATGTTGCTGCTACAATGTTGATACCGTCCACCAACCTCTTGGGTTCACCCTGAAGGTAGCCGCGTAGGAATATGTGTTTGTCAATTTCTGACAGATTGGGATTAGTATCGATCGACGATTGAAATTGCTCCCAGAAGTTTTGCCACTGTTCTACGTCACCTGTAAAGGGTTCCAATCGAATCATCGGTAATTTCACAGTGTAGTTTTGAGTAGGAACGACGTATGGAACAGCAACAGATTGCGTAAGTGTAGACGAACTAGAACTTTCGTTATTCACGTTCACAGAAGTAGTTGACAAGGTTTTGTGTTCAATCATCTTTTTACCTTTAAAAAAAGCTTTTTCTGCAGTATCGGTGTAGGTTTCACATTGCTTTATGTCGTCCTCGTACTCTGCATCTTCCAAGTAAGAATGGTATTCATCGTCTAGTAAATGCATGTCCTTCAAAGTGTTTGTTAACCGATAAAGTGCGTATTCAATATCTTCAGGCTTTGAAGCATTCGTAAAATTGTCAATGTCCGTGGAAAAGCGAGTAATATTGCCGCGAACATAAATGCGTTTTCTTTTTATACTTGCAGATGCTTTGTCGTCGCCAGTTGCTTCGGGTGGCGCCATATTTGTTCACGTAGAAGTTTCTAATTCGCGAGTGTTTTAAGTTCCGTAAATGCGATAATTCGATCGTATAAGTCAAACAGTCAGGTTCGTAATTGAGTATATTCGGCACCACTATTTTGAAGATTGCATAAAAAGTAGTAAAAAGTAAAAGTAATTCAGGCACAAAAATGGCTAAACTTCGTCTTTTTATTTATTTTTCGTTTTACATAAGTGTTGCCAAACAAGGGCAACTAAATGTTAAAATCTCTCGAAGCTCGTATGTGGCCTCCGTGCGTGCAACATCATTTAAATCTCTTGAAGTTGCTATATAGCTTCCGTGTACGCAACAAGTTTAATGTTTATAACATTTGAATTTTTGAATTGAAAATGTTTAATAATATAAAAATGTTTGGAGTTTTTTTTAATTTTTATTTCAAATACTATTTTCTACCAAAATTTTATTTATTATAAATTAATAACAAATGAGAAAGAATGCATTTTTAAGTTCTTTTACTTTCAAAACTGCATAAATATTAGGATAGAAAAATTTTTAATTTCTCATTGGTTTAAGTATCCAATGTATATTATAGAAATATCATTTAGTACAGTTTATTGTACTGAATTGAATGTGCGATTAATATAAAATACATTTTACTTATGAAAAAACAAATTTTTCTCAAAAATAATCCGAAGCTTTTTAATCTACATATTAATACAATATAAAGCAAATATTAATCTACAGAATGTACTTGAAAATAAGTTTTTTATTTTATTTATTAAAATTTGACTGACAATTTTTGATTTAGTTGTTGCTTAGTAAAAACATTCGTAGATAAAACGAAAAGGAATTATACGTATAAAAATCTATACCATTAATTTGTTTAATATTTTAGAATTCTTAACTAAGAATTTTATCGATAGAAATACAATTTATATTCGGACTTGCGGTCGTCATGGTCACCATCGAAGAAAAAAAATGGCAAAAACAATTGTAATTATTTATAAGTTAAGTTTTATGGAGACAGAAAAAATGTTAAACATTGTTATTACTACAAGTATTGATTTCATTTTGCCTATAAAATTTGTTCAAAAGTTTGAAATGATGTTCTAAGTTTTTCTACGAATGTGGTAACTAAATTAAGTAACATTAAAATTCCAATCAATATTTTCGGTTAAATATCTTATTCAAGTTTTTTGGTTTTAAAATTTGATTTTAAAATAATTGAACTTAATTCCTTAACTTATACATAAATTTAAATACTTGGTAATTAGCTTAAGATATTTTAATAATATTTTTAAATTTATTTTTAAAATAAAGTTTTGTTTGTTTTTACTTCTAAAACCAAATCCTAATTAATTTTCTTAAATTTATAATGCATTTAAAATTTTTAAAATGTTTAATTTGAACTCAATAGTTTAAAATAATTAAATAATCCAATTATTTTTAATTCATTTGACCATAACTAGTCTTTACATGTGCAATATTAAACAATAAAATGTATATATATATATATATATATATATATATATATATATATATATATATATATATATATATATATATATATATATATATATATATATATATATATATATATATATATATATATATATATATATAAGTATTTTTCCTTTCAAATAAAATGATTAAAATTTGAAAAGCCTAATGAAATTCATCGAGAAAAAATATTTAAACATATGAAGAAAATGTTTAAAACAAAATATAATATTTTGTGACGAAAAACAGATCATCTATTCTATTGCAGAATTTATTGCTCTCAGTATCCAAAATTAGCTGCTTTCAATGAAACATTGGTAGTATAAAAACAGTAATTTTTGCATATTTGATGATGAATTTTAAAATATTCATGAAAGTACTAAACTTTAATATCAACATTATTTTCTAACAATTCCATAATGACTTGAGCAGACCAAAATTTACGATTTCTTACATAATTTGTATATCTGGATTTTTAATGATACAACAAAAATCAAGCTGTGCATACATTTCCAAATTTTTTGATTCAACATGAATAAGATGTTTTAAATTATTTTAATGCCAAAAAAGCTCAGTTGAAATTTTGTAGAGAAAGCTTTTTTATAAAAATGGAAGAAAGATCTCATTGTTATTTTCATATTTATTTAACGATTCCATGATCCTAAAGAAAGTAATTAAAATCTATATTTTACAAAATATGCAGTATTGCTTATATCTTTCATTATAGTGTAGTTTCGTATCTTGTGCTTTTAAAAATTATTTTACTTGCAGTGTGTTTTATTATTAGTTTATGTGATGCAAAAGCATTGTTTAACAATTATTTTGATGAAATTTATAAAAAATATTCATAAAGTTTCACCTGTTTTTCAGTTACAGTTGATTGATTTTTTTTCTTCAAAAATGTTTTAACTTTAGAAATAAATTTATACATGCTATGTCATTTTGTTATCAAATTATCATATGGCCTATATCTATTTCATAAGACAGAAAACAAACTCCTAGAATAAATCAAAAACCTGTCCTATAACATGGGATAAATATGTAAGAATTGAGGATGGTATATATTTTAGGCTAAATATAATTTTAATACAGAATATAATTACATAGATATCAGATTCCTTGACTTTTTTACTGTATGAAGTCAAATTAATATTAGATTAATTTCCTTGTGCTGACAATTTCAAAGCCTTATTGATGTTAATTTATTTATTACTGGCTCCAATTCTAGAATAGGAAAAAAAGGTCTGCACTTGAGTTTATTTATCTGCTATCTTTATGAGTGTAATTTTCTTATAATATTTAGATTACTCGCATACATACTTTGCTTTTTTTTTTCTTACTACATAGTGAATATTGTTGCTTCAAACAGCTTTATCCATGCACACATAAGTATTAAAAATCCAAAGTATGATTTTTAATATTTGTTTATTTAAATATATTTAAGCTTTCATGTTCACATTATTATTTCTTGCCCATGCATCGTATTTTTTCTAATTACTAGGGTTTTATTTTCATAAATTCTGCCTAAAAATAATTTAAATTTTTAAATACTTTTTTTAGCTCAGTACTGACCGTCAATACGTAATTCGTATAAAGTATCAGAACACATGGTGAAATTTATTGAAGTAAGTCATTACAATACTATTTCCATTTTTTAAAGTGCTTGTGTAAAATTCTAAATAATATTTAAAAGTTTATTAATTACTCCTTCACAGCAAAATAAGGATTTATTTTTTTGAAGTATTATTCATCTGAAATTTCAGCATTAAAGTTGTATAGACACTAATGAGAATGCAATATACTATATAAATTTTAGTTTTTATACTTTTCATTCTCGAATTAGGTAAGGGATCGTCAGAAGAAATAGAGTGTCAAAAGTAGTATACTTTGCTTTAATGTAGTCCAAAGCTAGGAGTGTAAATAAAATATTTTTATGTTTGGAGAGAGAGGGAATTTATTGATGTTGGATATGAAAAGCATTCGATATTTTATATAAATGTCATCATTTATTCAATGTTAAGTACCATGATAAACAGATTGCATTCTATGCTTTGATGGATTATGGGATTTATAAATTAGAAAATGGTTGAGCTGGGACTTTAATTGAAAATATACATATCTTACAATATGCGACAAGATCTAAATTTTACAAAATGCATGCATCATAATGTATACTATATTTTTTATTCAATTCGCAGAAATTAAGTTGCAATATCAATTTGACATCTTAAACATAAAAATTTCTGTATGCATATTCTTTTTTTTTTTTTTTTTTAATCGTATTGAAAATTGAACAAATGTTTTTTGTACAATCTTGTATTTTATTTACAACTTCGTTTTTAGTTTCACATTGAAGTTATTTTCAGTTTAAACTATAAACTTGGAAAATAAAATATAAAATAAATTCATTTGCAAAAACATAAATCAGTTTTGTTCAACAGAATAATCTGTAAATAACTGTCTTTATTCTCCTGTAACTTCAAAAATAATGAATTTAGCTAACTGAAGATGTGGGACTATTTTTGTTGGGACATTATTTTACTACACTCACACGTAAAGTTAAATAGATATAATTAATGTAATAAATGGCTGAACGATTTGCTTGATATTGTGTATATAATTTAAAAAACACTATAATTATCAAAATCTATAAAAATGTCTTGTAACGATTTGATGTTATTCCCTTAAAAAGAAGTAGTTTTACTGCATCTTTCAAAAGAGTGAGTTTCTATCTTAAAGGTTGGTTGTGTTTTGTCAAAATGAGAGAAAGAGTGCAATTTCACTCCTTCTGAGTGGAATCCATTCGATTTTTTTAAGACTGTATATAGGATGCTACTATAATGTTTTCTAAAAATTCAAAGACACTAAATGGACACAAAAATTTTTTTTCATTAATAAGAATTTATCATTTGTCTAATTTTTAATGGCAGAATTTCTTTTTCAAACTTTTGAACTTAGTTTTGAATAGAAAGACTGCCTTTGAAATGTCTAGCGCATCTTCATGTATGCATAATAATTTCTAAAATAATGATGTATAACAATTTAATAACAGAAATGTTAAGACAGATTTCAAGAAGTTCTTAAGACGTTCTTCCCTTCATGAGTTCTGCCTTCTCTCCTCCACGCGCATGGAGTGGTATCCGATCCTCGACTGCAAACGCTGTGTTTTTTTTTACAAATCTCTTCTTATAAGAAGACTTGCGCTGTAGTATTCGGTGGTAGAAAAATATTTCACCTTCTGTGAAATAGTCTACACTGTCGACCATAAAAATGATATTCAAAATGGGAAAGAATATTTTTGGGATTCCTAGCAAGCAAATATATTTTATTATTAAGGGGAATTATTTAATGGAAAATTATCAATTCAAGGAAAATTATCTGATCAAAATTATCTATTCAAGGAGAAAGGAAATTACCCATTCAAAAGAGAACGGGATATTATCGATTGAAACTTCCTGAAAAAATATACAAATTTTTCTAAGCATAATTGCTATAAGTTTGTTAGCATTTTCTATATTTTATAAATTATTAAACATCAAACAAAAATTCTTTTTTTAAACTTATTTTTTGTATTTAAAATTCTAATCGTATTAAGCAACTTTATATCGATGATTGTAAAATTATTTCAGATGTTAAAATAATTTTACAATCTCCGACAAAATTGTAAGCAAAATATTTTCCCATGTTCTAAATAGAAGCAGTATTCTAAATAAGACATTTTCCAATTTTTTATTTTTTTTTATTTTTTTTATCCAACTGTAGTTAGAAATGATAGAGCGATGAGTCGTTTCGTTTTCTTTGCTATTGTCGGACCGATTTGAGAAAAATCAGTGAAACAACCCGCGACGAGACCAAAAAATAAAGAAGGAGTCCGCAGAATGGTGTGGATGGAGATAATGGATTCAAGAGTTAAGAAGAAAAAAAAAAGCTTGGACATCTGCCGCAAATCGATGGCCATTCGATACGCCGAGAGGTCCGATGCTCGTTACACACATCACCTGCAAGGTTTGTTTCTTGGACCAAAGAGCAAACCCTTTTATTTGCTGACACTTCACATGGAGTGGACAATTGATCTCCTGTTTTGGCCACAGGCGTCTTTTTATTCCACCCTTTAAATGCATCTGCCTCGTTTTTTTATTTCTAGTTGCTTTCAACCGTTTGTGGTTTGTTTTTGCTCATTTTTTACAACCGCTTATAGATGCTCTCTTTTAGTGGAAAAAGTGAAGTGGGGAAAAAAATAACAATAACACACACAGGCTACTTGCAATTGGTACTATTTTTAAGACTTTCTAAGACTAAATGCTTTTTTAGAATAATTGACTTGTAATTATGAAAATGTGTTCGTTGTAACGAAGTTGCGTTAATTATTTTCTTTATTAGCAAAATTCTAGTTAAATTAATCTTTTGCTAAAAACTCAAGTGGAAAATAAATCATGTTCTAATGTTTATAGAAATTGTTTTATTGATCGATGAATTCACAGAAATTCTTTTAGAATGAATTTTATTTTCCTATTGAAAACATTTTAATAAATTTTTCTGAAACAGTTTTCATCAATTGATAAATAAATGAAAAAAAAAGATAAATAAATGACTCAAAAAGAAAAAAAATCGAGTATTATTATAGATTGCAAGTATATATTTTTTCTAAATAAATTTTCTTAAGAATATTTATTATATCAAAATTTTGTGGTAATGGAATTTTTGATTGTGAATAGTACTTTACGTGAATTATATATCTGAAATAAATAATTTATAAATTTTAAAAAGGACTTTAAAAGTTCGTGCTTTTATTAGTTTTATAACATTTATTAAGCATAAAGTGGTTATTTCTTTCGAGGCCATGATGTCGCCACTTTATTAAGATTCTCATAGGTTCCTTGACGTTAGCGTTTAACGTTTCATCTGCGTCACATCGTATTGAGACAGCGTTATAATTCCAATCTGTCAAGGAATTTGCTTCCTGTCTTCAAATCGCATTCTTTGAATGGCAGTAACACCCTCGAATATCTCAGAATATTTTGTTACGCTTATTAATAAATGAAATACATTTTGTTAATAAAATGATTTCTGATATAAAAACCAAAGTCTCGGCTTAGGAACCGTTTTTATATGATTCAAGCCATTAATACGTTGACAAAAGAAAAAAACAAAATATCCTTTTTCTATGTTTAATTTAAATCATTAAGGACCAATTTAAATTATTCATTAATTAGTAGAATTCTAAATTTAATAATTGCAATATTTGTAAGCATTTTATTTTGAATTGCAAGACCTTGTTTACGCCATCATTAAACATTTTTATTTTGGGGCAGATTAACGAAAACTTGTTAAATATATTATCAAAATTTAGAATTTTTCTTTTTAGAAAAAATTTTGCCATTTCATTTGGACATTTTTTCTATTGCTGAATATATCGGAAATACATAAAAGAATAGGGTAAAAATTCAAATTTTCATGTAAGTAGATTTTGTCAAAGTAATATTCTACATAAATCCAAATGTTAGAATTATTAAATAAAACTGTTTTTCAAAACAAAATCCTAGAGTTCAAAATACCATTTTTTTTTTATGATAGTTTAAGAAACAACTGTAAGAAATGCACTTTTCAATGAACAGTGATAAAAAAAAAAAATAAATAAACGAAATACTCTTGCGAAACATTAATTTTAGGCAAAGAAGGAGGGGAAACGGGTGATTAATAAACTTAAAAAAATAGCTTCTTAGAATTCTACAAGATGTTTTAATTTGTATTGTGTTTCATCTAGTGGGCTTAGAAAGAAACATTTTGACTAGATCGCAATTCTTTCGCATTATTTTTGGGGGATCGGTGAACAGAGCGAAGGATCAAATGCCCGGAAAAGGAACAGACGAGATACAGGAAACTGCATTCAGATTTAATGAAGCATTCAAGGTGTGGATTTAGTCTCGCAAAATAACAACATATTTAAACACACATTTGCTTGGTTAAAAAAAGGCAGTGTGGTGGTCGACATTTTTTTTTACCTATTTTTTCTTAAATAGACAAACTAGGGAAAAGAAAAACCATGATCAATACGTTACTATGTCTAATACGATTTCTTTTGTCCAAAACCTACCGTCTGCTTTGAGGCAGAAAGCTTCGACCTTATCAGCTAGGGGTGTTTTTTTCCAAACTAAAGACGATCATTCAATGCAAAAGCTTTTACTTATTTTTCTTTTCAAAGAGATAGAGCTTAAATTTAGAATAACCCTCCTCCTTTTTCCAGAACGGCTTTGAGCTTTTATACAAATGAGAACGATGTTCTATTTTTTTAGAAAACGGTGTGCAGTTTATAAGTCTTTTCTGGAAAAAAGTTCTTTATGATTATCTTGCTGGAAAAATATGAGAAATCAAGAAAAGTGGGGTTCCCCATTTTTTATTTCTTCGTATCTTATACAGATCAAACGTAAATTGTTGACAAAGCGGAGAATCATTAGTTGGCAGTAAAAACAAGTTTCGCGTTCTGGGAAAAAAAAAAAAAAAAACAGTTTTTTTCTTTACTTTTCGCTTTCCACAAAAAATAAATAAAAATAATAAAACTCTTTGAAAAAGGTTAGTGAATTATTCAGGAAATATTTCAACTTTAACAGGAACAGTAAATTCTAATGAAAAAGGTTAGTACTCGAAAAAACGCTTCTGAACTTTCTACTGATGTAATGATGATATTAAGTGAGATTTGAGATATGTCTTTTTAATTATAGAAAAAAAGAGAAAGTTTGTAACACTTTCTTGAAAGGTTGTACTTATTTTGGTAAATTCTTAGAATTTTAAGCGATTTTAATAACAAATCTTTTTGCTATTCTTTATATAGGTTCTTATTATAGATAAAGTTAATATATTTTTGATAATTTTGGATTTCATATTAATCTGAAAAACTAAAATTTATGTATATATATATATATGTGTGTGTGTGTATATTTATATATATATATATATATATATATATATATATATATATATATATATATATATATATATATATATTTATATATATATATATAAAGTGGGTAAGAAATGTTTTAAAGATGTAATTATTTTATGGTGAAAATTTAAGATGTATGAGTAATTGACTCAAAAAATAACTCTTTTATTAAATTATTGAAAAAATATATCTTTAAAATAAATGATTAATGTGCTTATAAAATTAAAAATAGCTTTAAAAACTTCCTCTTGACATTAACGTAATTACATATGCAATTGTTCTTTAACAAATGTTTCGATAACTATTGTATTAAAATACTTAAAATACATTCGATCATTTTTCCTTCGAGACAAAAAAATAACTTCAAATTAATATATAAACATTTACAACATTTTCTTGCATAGATTCTACTCTTATGTACAAGTTCTAATTTTAGAGCTGTGCCATTTTTTTTTTTAACATGATGGATTTATTTATAAAAATTCGAAAATAACTTCAAATTTTTAATTACTGAGGGTAATAATTTTTAATTCCAGAGATAAATTACTTTGCTATCTTTTTCTTGCTGTAGCTCTTTTTATCTATTCTGTTTCTTAGGTTTTTTAACTTTCCGTCTCTGACGCATACGTTTTATTTTTCTTTATATATATATATATATATATATATATATATATATATATATATATATATATATATATATATATATATATATATATATATATATATATATATATATATATATATATATATATATATATAGATAGATAGATAGATAGATAGGTAGATAGATAACGGAGCAACTTTATCAGATTTAAATAAAGAAATTTATTTTTTTGAAAAAAATTCGCTTTTGTCTATAAACCAATACAGTAGAAACAAATGAAACATGTAATAATATTTTATAGAACTAACGTTTACTAACATTTATGAATAACAATACTGGAAATAATAAAACAAAATAGTTAATACTGTTGCATTTATTAAGTCAACTGTTCAATTCGATATAAATGTGTAAGACATATATTTTTAAATATACAATCACTGGGCGCAGGAATCTTGCTAACCCGCGTCGCTTCCGGACCTTGGAATGGTGCGCATCTGACCCTTAGAGGTTAGAAGCGAACCCACTTTTGTAGTACTCATAACACTGAACAAATGTTTGGATAACTATTGTGTTGATGAGCCACTGTTTTTTGAAGGAGGAAGTATGTTATTGGAGACAAAACAGTGGTTCTATAAATAAACTGTCGCTTGATAAGCATATTACTTTCTCTCTTTCTTTATCGAGGATATTCTGTAATAAAATCACTTCAAAAATAGCAAATATAGGAAAATATTTTTATATATTTCCCTTAAATTTTCTGAATTATTCTCCTATTATAAAATTCATAATTGAAGGAAGAACGTTTGTATCAAACGAGAATCTGTTATTTCACTTTTAATAGAGTCTTTTTTATTTTTAATAAGCATTAAAATTTCTAATTATTTTATGTTTTTCTTTAATTAGTCAAAATAATTGCCACATTATTTTTCTTTCTCGATACATTAATGAAATTTCGAAGAATAACCCTCGTCAGCAACAGAGAAATATTTCCGTTGCAGAGGGGCAGGAACCCACTTCCTAAATCCAGTCCTTAACAAGCCAGTGTTTGATAATGTTATATCGCCAATAGCAATTATGAAAAGAATCGCCAACAACTGCCAATTGAGATTATAATCTACATTGCCTACCACTTAAATCTGTTTTCCGAAGCTGTTTCTACACCGTCGAAAACAATCTCGACCCCCGTAATTATATCTATCTCAATCTTCAAAAGAGCGTAACACAAGTGGGGGTTGTTTCTCCCCCACTTCTGCTCCTCCATTAGCAGACACCAAATCTGTTTAGCCACTCTTGTAGTTGAATCAATTGCTCTTCAGTCCCCAAGTGATGTGGGGAGAAGGGGGGATCATGTTATGTCTATCTATCTACAGAGTCTGCATATGTTTAAATGCGTGGGTTATAACTTCCTGGGCACTTAAAGCGGAAAAGTGTCCTTTTCGTCCTAAGGCGGAAAAAAATTAACGAGTGCTAAAAAACAGCTGCTTTATAGGAGGCTAGAATGACTCTAGCATTATTTTGTTTTATTTTATTTTTATAGTTTTTATTTTCTCTAGAACTATTGTTTTATTATGCAAAGGCGCTACTTTTGGTAACAAGTCTTGACATCGAGCGATGAAAGATGCCTTTCATGATGTTTTATTTATTGGCGACCACTTGAGATACATTTCTTTACAGTTCGGTTTTATCATCATTCAAGAAATTATGATGCATAAGTGTCGATATAAAAATAAGAGGTTTTACATGTAACTCATGTAACTCTTTTAAGAGAAAGTTTCATATTGCTGCAAATATTTGACACAACTAAGCTATTCATTTTCACTCACTTCAGAATGGAAAACTTTGAACCAAAATCCTGAATTCTTGAAATGCTCTTGAAACTCTAAATTAAAAATTAACGTCTTATAATAGTCTATTAGGGCCTCTTGGAGTGCCCATTGCATGTGATTTAGTGGTTAAATTCTAGACATTATAAGTATCGTTACCTTAGATAGCCAAGATACAGATATGAATGATCAGAAAACGAAATCTTAACTACGGCTGTAATAAATCTCTTTCCTTTTTCTCCTGTCCACACTACGATTTTGTAGTCTCTACAAGGGACAAATTTGATGATTTTTAATATAATGTCTACACAGTTACGTCAAATATTTCTTCATATTTTGAAAAGTAGAACCAAGTAAGAATTGGTGTGCCAACTTCAAAGGTATTATTTCGCTAAGAGAACCATGATATTTTGTCTGATCTTGGTGACATCTGATTAACCGTTGGTTGTTATCATTTTTTTAAGAAATTAATCAAATATATTGAAAAAAAATTTTTTTTTAAGATTTACCTTCTCAAAAGATCGGGAAAAGCATTAAAATTTGAGTTTTGAATTAGGATACTATATTTATATTAAAATTACATTTCATTTCGAAAGAAAGAAATTGAAAATAATAATTGTTTCACAGAGGGTAGCAGATTAAACCTTGTAATGGGAAAAATAACCTAAAACGAAATATTTTAAGAAAAAGACAAAGATGTAAACCTTTTGGTGTTGAAAATTTTCTAGACGTACGCGATTATTCATTATGGAAATCTTATGGGCACAGATGCCGTATAATCCAGAATGCCAAATTCTAAATATTTTTAGCGATGAAGAAATGTTGCGAAGATGATGTATTGGGACTTGCGCCATTTCGTAAATATAGGATTGCCAAAACAGAATTTTTCTGCATAATTTTTATAGGTCTCTATATCGATGACGTAATAAAAGCCAGGTTGACAGATACATAAAATTCGCCAAAAAAATTTACAAACTCAGAATTTTGCTTCCTGGATTATAAGGCATTTAGGCATCTGTCCCATCTTATGCAACATTTAAGGCGTAAATAAGCAACAAGTTCAAAGCTAACAATCAATCAAATGAATTTTAACAACTATTAGATAACAATGCCGAGCAATAGGAAAAAAATAGCGAAGCTATCAATGAATCAAGGCTCATTTAACTGTGATCGTCAAATATAATTATTCATTAATTTATGTCCTCAGAATTATGTGGCTGAATTATGATAGTAAAGAGCAAATTATGATTTTATGCTCGATAGTGGGGTAAAATAAATTCCGTTGAGGTAAAAAAGTCTTTATGAACAGATAATACATTATTGTATTTATTTATACATACGAAAAAAACACCAATCTTTTAAATTTAATTAAAAATAATAATATGTTATTGGCGTCTCAAAATATCGCATTTTTTTAACTAAGGAAACATCGATAAGAGTTCAGGGAATATTCTCTTTCGAAATAACGTGACAGTTGAATTTCTGAAGCCTTTCTTGGGAAAAATCACAATATGTTTGATCAAATAGCTGACACTTTAAAAAGGGAAAAATATATGAAATAAAATATAATGGAAGAGCATCAAACTATGAAAAAAAATCCCCATGCATTTAGGAGAACAAACTAAAGCTTGGGGAAAAAAATTCACGTTGAGGAAAAAATTGAAAGGAGGCTTTTGGTGTTAGTTTACAAGGCTTGAGTGCTTGAAAATCTTAAATTTGATACTTCAAATCACCAGTACTCCTCTCCATTGTATTTACTTTTAAAAGCACCCTTTTTTTTACCCATCTCTCTTTAGCATTTAATGGTTTCTTTTGTCTTTCATAGCTGGGAGGATGTCTCGAGCGTTGAAAGAGAATTTATTTCGGAAAAGTATGGGTGATAAAATTCCAATATGGCGATTTTCCTTTTGCATTTAATACCATTAGTTGAAAATTTTTTGTCTTACATTTTCTTTGTTGATGCTAAGAGAGAAATAGGCTATAACATACATTTTTAGTTAAAATAATAATTATATAATATTTTCTCATTGTTTTAAATTTTGTTTTAAAAATTTAAAATGGTGCTTTAAGTTAAAATATCATATGCTCAAAAAATGAAAATTCCAAAATGGCGGTCACATGTTTCTGAATATTTATTATTATGACGAATTCATTGAATAGCTGATTTCTTTTTTAAAATTAATAAATCTAATTTTTTAGTCTTTATTAAAATACATTTCCTTGAACAGTCCCTAATTCCATCACAAATATTTAATATTTTAAATTTTCATAAATATATTTTAAAAATATTCAACAATAATACGTTTTTCTCATTAGTTTGCTCCTATATTTAAACTTCGAATTATCGCAGAGAAATTTTCGCCAAAATAACGTACACTGCCAGTCAAATTGCAACACCAAGAAAGACAAATGATATCACAACAAAATTTATTTTGTCGACAACATGTTGACCAAGCATCAAAAGATTAAATTTATAGACTACTGCGAAGTGTAGTTACTGCCAAAATTAGTACCCAGAATTGCAGCCATTGTTGGAGATCACCGCAGCCACACGCCTCGGCGTTGACCAAAGAGACTTTGGATGAGTTCTTTGAGTACATTAGATCAAGCAACTTCTACACACTCTAAAGTTGATCTGGTGTAGTAGATGGGGACGTAATCTGGGTGAATCATTGAGCAACCATTGACCACGTGTTTTCTATCGGTAAAAGATTTGGAGAACAAGCCGGCAAGGGAAGCAATTCAATCTGATGATTGACGATGAACCCTTGAACAATGTGTGTCACATGTGATCATGCATTATCCTGTTGAAATATGACTGTGTGCCAGCCCTGAAGGTAAGGAAGGACAACAGGCTCCAATACCACAGAGATATAGCGCTGACTTTTTAAAGTACTGGCAGTGCGTACAAGAAAATTGATATCCAATACCTTCCAATACCATAATACCCGGTGCAGGACCAGTGTGGAGGTGTATAACGCAGCTGTTCAGCATCCTCTCTCCACGGTGTCTCCAGATTCGAATGCGACCATCGTGGTGTTGCAAAGAGAAATGTTACTCGTCAGTAAAGACAATTTTATTCCATTCTGTCATAGACATACTTCTTTCATCGCACCATTGGAGGTATAGACGATTGTGGTTCTGCGTCAAGGGCAGACTACTCTGCTTTAAGCGGTGTCGAATAGTACGCGTAGACACTGGATGATGCGTTACAGATGGAATGTGCTGAGCTGCGGTTCGTGATGTGACTGAGCGATGCGTCACTACAATGCTCAGAATTTGCCTGTCATCACGTGAAGTGGTGCACTGAGGTGGATGCGATCGAACACTTCGGTCCATCGTACCCTCCTGCATCCAGCGACCCACACAGCTGTTTGGTTTTGTCTAACAAGACTAATGATTTCCCTGGAAGGTAACTATGTAAGTCACTGTCCTTTCTCCATCGGACTCGGATATTTGATCAAAAAATGATCTCTGTTTTCTACAAGGAATAATTCATTGTTTTTTTTTTAAAAACCACAAGAAAAACCCAATTGCCGAACTTGAAACCGTCGAAATCTACAAGCTTTAAATAGCGCTTTAAAGTGGCGCCACAGGGGCGTGTCATGTGCGTCTGCGCTGAAATTCTAATCATTTGCAAATCTCACCTCCGCTAATGCATGTTGTAGATTTCATGTTACTTGCATATTTCCTGGACTATTACTGCATTTACGGTGGCAAGCACAGTATATATTTATGAATTAAGGTCCCAAAAACTCTTTCTGTTATTTACCACTAGTAAATTCTCAATTAGCTTTCTACAGTCAACATAGGGTAGTTACTTATAATTTTGCTCATATTGTGCTTCTATTATTTTTCACAGCTCTTATCCAGCTAAATAAAAACTTATAAATGAAGTCTAAAGCAGTGTTTCTCAACCACCGGTTCATGGACCGGCATCGATCCGTAAGAAATATTTGCCTGTCCGTGAAATATCCAGCTATTTGTCCAAAATCTAAAGTGCCATCGGCCAACAACCGATATTAAACCTGCTCCTACATTACAATAATAATAGTTTACTAGTTCTGATAATAATAGGATCGATGATAAAAAATATAACAAAATGGCACTTATCACCTTTCATACATTGCCATGTCTCAAACTAAGTATACAGTTTAATGTTCCTTGAGTATTGCTGATTACTTGAACACTGAATATCTATCGTTGAGCTTAATATCTATCGTTGAGCTTATCGTTGAGGTTAGGTTTCACTTCTTATCTTGCTTACATTCTATTGCATGAAAAATATTTATCAGCCTAGTTTTTAGTAACTTTTGAATTTAGTACTGTGCTATAACTACTATTTCTTTAACTTTAGGTAGATTAAAATTCTATAAAATGTATAAAGGAAATGAGAGGCACATTACTAAGTTTCGAGCAAAGAAAAGATTCTCCAAAACCAAGTATATGTCTGCTCTTTCGAATATAGGTAAAGATTAATATACAAAGTACAATATAGTGAATTACAAAGTTTTTTTTGGCAATCTGCCAAAAAATACTTTGTTATTCACTATATCACAGGATTATTTGAAATATGGTTTTGTTCTTTGTCCACAGTTAGAATAAAATTGCCCAAAACCTGAATGTGTTGCTTGCTGAGATGTTGTTTCCAACTAAAGCATGAAACCTTCCAAGCTTTTGCTTCACTTACCAACGAAGCACTTACAACTGAAAAATAAACACCTGGATTTTTTCCAGAGAAAAAGTTTGGAGATGAAAACTCAAAACGATGCTTTTAGAAATATTTCTTGGTTGATAAATTGCTTTTAAAAGTATCGTATTTAGTTGCTCTGCTTATTGCAACACCTAAGAAACCATTCTCACCTGCTGAAGAACTTGTCAAACCTTGTGAGACAGAGGTGTGTTTTGAAATGTTGGGCCAATCTGCTGCAGATAAAATGAACTTTTTATTTTTGCTTGGGTTTTTTAAATTAATAAGTTAATTAACTAATGAATAAATTTCTTTTTACGAAAGATCTAACTCTTGGAGCAGCATGCCCATTCTTGGATCCTGCGCCATAAGACCCAATCAACCAACTCTGTCCAATGATACGAAGAATATGAATTATTTTGCGACACAGAAAGTCAACTACTGCAAGATGTTCGTAAATTGATGATTGGCTGTTCAAATGGATGAGGCGTCTCAAATAGTGTCATATTGTTGCGTTATATTAACTATGCAATCAATGATATTATAGAAGAACAGATGTGCTACATTCCCAAACAACCAGTGCTGAAATATCTAAGGCACTTAACAATTACATTGAAAGTAACTCTCTTAACTGGAAAAAATGCCTCTGTTTGTGCACTGATGGCGCTGCTGCTTTGGCTGGAAGACATGCAGATGTTGCAGAACAGACATAGCATCAGAAGAACTAGTACTCACTCACTGCATTATTCATCGTGAATATTTAGCAGCAAACAAAGTGTTCCCACAACTGAATGACATTCTTCTGAAATCGGTAAAAATTGTAAATTTTATCAGAAGTAAAATCCTTCATTCAAGATTGTTCACAGCTTTATGTCAAGAAATGGGATCCTATTATGTACAGTTATTGTTGGACGCTGGCTATCCAGTCCGTTGTATGAGTTGAGAAAGGAAGTTCTTAATTCTGTAGGGATTATTATTCAGGAGACATTTTTAGAGCGAAGAATGGGGTAACCTTGCTCCCTACCTATCAGACATATTTTCACTGAAACAAATTTAAGGTAAAACAATGTCGTTTTTAATTTCTACAATAAAATTGATGATTTCAGCAAGAAACTCTTCTACAACCGTGAGAAGCAAAATACTTTGGATTCTTTCTTTGATGACAATGGCACGGTTCTTTTGGAGCATTAAATAAACCCAGAGAAAGATGCGTTAGGGATAACCCATCCCCCTTGATTGATAATATTACTACAGTAAGAGGAACTTATTGAATTATCTTCAAATCCAGGATTTAACTCGCAGTTCAGTTCGGAGTAACAGTTCTCGATAAAAGAGTGAAGCGCAATATCCATGCGAAGACCTTTCTTTTCCACTCATTTTAGTGAAACTACGTTTTCGGCTGTGACAGTTGGTTAGACTTTCGCCTCAACCATTACGATAGACAACAGAGACAAGCAGCAATCCCACTGATTCTCTTTCTTTTAATCGGGGGGATTATTTTCTGCGTGTTTACATTTCGATTCAATGATGCTTTTGCTAATGTTTATAATTTTTTTTAAAAAAAAGTAAATATATCATATTGGAATTTTCTTGGAGTTATAGTTAAGTTTTGGTAATTTTATTCTCCATGCAATATTGTAAGTAAATTGAATGCATTTGTAAATCATAACAAAGGAAATGCTTTAAAAATTATTTTTGTCCTCATGATTTATTGATCATGAAAAAATTGTGCCAATAAGAAGTCGAATTATTAAACTTACCGGTCCGCGAGAACGTACCGAAATATTTTACCGGTCCTTGGAATAAATTTAGTTGAAAAACTCTGGTCTAAAGCACTCGAAATCTCAATCTTTTATTAAATCTTGAACATGTTAATAAAATCATAATTGTCGAAAATTGTAAAGATGATTCTTTCCCTTTTTCGAATCCTATTAAATTTTAATTATGTTTTTGAATTTTGAATCCTTTGGTTTTAGGATTCTAGAGTCTAAGGATTCAAAAACTCAAAACTTAATACATTATTCCTATCATTTGAACTATTTTAACATTCCGCGAAAAAATGTTTTATTGACACTCCTAAAAAATTTAGTAATTCCATTAATCACAGCTTTTACTTGAATTTAAAGTAATGAATTAATAAAGTCTTAACTCGCACTATTTTTTAACTAATTCTGCGCATTATAAATATTTTTATGAATTCTAAAAAGGCTGCCTATTTTCAACTTTAAGAATAAGGAATGAGTTCAAAAAAATTTGGAAAATTAAATTCGATATCTCTTTTGAGATGAAAAATTGAGCACTAATCACAATATCTAATGAGCAGTTTTACTCTTCACTTTCACAGATTTTTCTTTTTGAATGTAATAAAAACACAGTATTTACGAACAATAATTGCTATCACGTTAGAGTCTACCTCGGTCTCGACTGCTCCAATTGAGTCGAACTCAAGAACTAATAAAGTGAAAGCCAGAGACATTCGGTTATTAACTTTATAGAGAATAATGGACAACATCACAAGTAATATTACTAAGCCAAAAACGACAATATTTTAAATTTTTGTACGCTATTTTGCTTGAAAGATAAATAACTAAGCGATAAAATTTATCCCATAAATACCTCAACTATATTTAAGTATACGATGGCTAAAAATAATTTAAAATTCTATTTACAGGCTTTACTTATTTTTTAAACTTACATTTTTAATATATTTTTTAAATATTTTATTAATTAAAATACTTTCAAAACTTAAATTATTAAAAAAAGAGCATTAAAAATATTATTTTTCATTTGGTACTGAAACTTATCCTGTGTGATAACAGAAACAAATACAATTTAGAAGCTATCTAGGGAAATATACGCTTAGCTTCTCTCTCTCTCTCTCTCTCTCTCTTTCTGCTATACACAGCGATAAAATTTAAACCTATAAAACGGTTTTCAATATGAAAACAGCACAGGATCATTCCATTTTTATTTCCAGTCCACGCAACATCACATAAATGACCCAATAAAATAGTTGAGCCCTGAAAATATGTGACTCTACTCTCTAGAATATTGGTATTCATGATTTCCAATATGGAAAGTCTAAATATAGCTCCAAGCACTGGTTTTGCATGATATTGTGGTCTGAGTCCCGGTAGGCCCCTATAAATGTCGCCTCCATACGGCCATATTTCACGAAGAGTATTTTCAAGCAGAGTAAAAAAGGCTAAATTGTTTTATTTGAAATTCTGCTGAGTGCTTTTTGAGCAATTGTATGGAAATAAAATGCACTTCTTAGACGTGATGCTAGTTGTCAATTATAAGATTTCCCCTCAGAGGAGTTCAGCTTGTACGATGGTTCATGTAATTCAGTCCATGAATGAAATCCTTCAGAATCAAAATGTAGGCTCAAATAGGAGATGGAATACTTGATTCCAAGAAATCTGTGATTCGTCTGAAAGGAAATCATATTGTAAAATATAGTTCTTAGAGGGGTTTTTTTTTACTCCACAATTAGACTCTTTATAGTTTTAAATTGTGATATTTTTTGTATTCTATTTCAGTAAAACTCAAGTCTTGGGTTAAAGTCATAGAACAATTAATTGCATGTATTCAAGATCAAACTCTATGAAGTTATTATTGGAACCATAATAATTATACATTAATTGAATGACTATAACAGTCAGATAATATTTTTTTAAAAAGTTCTTAAAAAGAAAAAAATGAATCAATTTTATTTATGGGTAAATTTAATCATACCCTATTGTATATAAATATATCTTTGTTACAATTCTTAACTATTTTTCATCTTCGCGTAAGTATTTGAATGGAAAACTCTTTCATTTTTTATGTATCTGATTTTATCGTAAGTTCAAGAATATACGTATTATTGCATCTAATCCATAAACTCTATCTGGTTTTGCTACAAAGTAAAGGAATGTCTCTAAATTAACAATTAAGTTGGTAATATATCATTTTAGCAGAAAAATTATAATATGAGGCAATTGTGTAAAAGCAAGTCTTGCAAATAACCACTTAAATTTCTCTGGTTATGTGACAAAGTGATGCGATTTATTGTTCTTTGCAACTAATTTTTTGATTCATTCTGAATTTGCAACAAAACTTCTGGGTGTATCTGGATTTGCAAGTAATTAAAAAGATCTAGTTGGTCTTATAACCAGCGGTGATATTTGTCTAACTTAGTGCAGGATCTATGGAATTATCTGGCTTTATTAATGGTAAACTTATCAATGAAAATTATTTTGTAACTAATCAATCTGGTCTGCAACAAAACTACAAGTATTATGTACGAATAAATTTACACTTATTTTCTAATAAATATAAATACATGATAACTATACATTTATATAATGGTAATAATATGAATAATAATTTTATCTATGCACACCTTTTTTTTAAGACAGCATTTACTAAATACTAAAAATAATTCTGAAATCATTTAAATTTAAATAAAATTAGAGATTTTTTGGTAAAAATTTACAACCGAGTACCCCTTGATTCCTTGGCGATTTTTTTAACGGCAAGATAGATGCCAATATTTGACTAACAAGATGGCCGCTACCCAAAATCTGTATAAAGTTAGGTTTACCAGAATTTTAAGTTTATTGACAAAATGTATCGCCAAACTAAGAGGTACCCGATTCTACACTGAACCTGATTTTTTGAAATTTAAAGAAAAAAGAAATCTTGATCTAATCTTGAAGAAGTAAAAATGCACGTACACCAAGTCGTACCTGTGAAGTAGGGGTTCCTGCAGGCAACCAGAGAATGGAGCGGCGAATCCAGGAACGGCCGGGGGACGGGTTTGGCTACGGAGGAGGCTGCGTACGTGTAGGCAGGTGGACAAGGAATTCCGGCTCCTGGAGAAAAGGAAACTGTGTTCAACCTCGACCTTAATAAGCAAAAGGAACATTTTTTATTACATCAATTTACATGATGACTGCCTGTGTATAAATTTATCGATATCATCGCCAGTGCAAGATTGCATGTGGACACACTGCTGCCGTAACCGCAGGATCTTTTATCTGTTCGTTTCCTACCCGCCATTTGCTTGCAGATATAACGAGGAAAAGAAGAGATTCTTACTATATTACTGAAAAATTTATAAGCCCCTTCTTCTCTTATAACGAGAGTTTGATCTTCCCTAGTTAACTAGGGTTCATATGTACATATATACCTATATATATATGTATATATATATATATATATATATATATATATATATATATGTGTGTGTGTGTGTGTGTGTGTGTGTGTGTGTGTGTGTGTGTGTGTGTGTGTGTGTGTGTGTGTGTGTGTGTGTGTGTGTGTGAATTTTAGGGAAGACTTTTTTTTCGTTTCTTTGTGAATGTTAGGGAAGCCTTTTTTAAAATTTTATTACAGGTCTCATTGGACATTGAAAAATAATTATTATTTATAATGAAAATAGTTATATAGGTAGTGAATGAAATTTAGTTTTTTATTAGATTAATATAAATTATATGAAAAAATGGTGCTTTTTTTTTTACTGACATTTAAAAAGTGTTGATAGACATTTTTAAGATTTAAAGATTTGAAATAGTAATAATGAACTGAGAATAGTTGTAATTATATTAAATTAATTTTCATTTTTAAAGTTGTTATATGGTTGAAGTAGTAAATTTGAGTAGATGGTTTCATAAAACACTTTATCACTCTGAATAATATAAATTTAAATTATAGTAGTCTCACAGGAAAATCTTTACCAAGTTTAGTTACTGGGTGCAGAATATTTATCCAATCAAATTTCTCCTGACCAAAAAACTTGGAAATTATGAACAAAGGAATATAAAATGAGTGCACAAAACATTTAGAAATCCATTGGTAAATTACATTTTTTCATTATCATTTATAACTTAATGATGAATATAATTAATAAGGAAAAGAAATTTATATTAATAAATAAAATTCTTAATTGATGAAATTTTTTAAGGTATTGGTTGTAAATTTATATATTTGACATCATCGATTTAAAAATTGCTCGATTGAAAAAATTAATAAATAATTACATTTAATTACATCATTTTACAACTTTCCCTGCTAACACTTTAAGAAAATAAATTTAAAAACAATCAATTTTTTTTTTATTTCTTCATATTTATAATTTTAATGAACTTTCTCATCTAAATATATGTTGAAGAAATGAAAAATCTTAATGACATAATCAATTTTGAAAATAAAGAATATTTTTCATCAACTTATAATATTTTCTTTTTGTAAAGACTTATAAAATAACCGATGAATTTTCCAATGCAATAATCACTTACTGCAATATATGATAGGAGATCCCCAAGGAATTTTAGTTACAGGAGAAGAAGAAGGGGCTTCTGATTTCAGGCGGAGAGAAGCACATAAAGGATTAGATTACTACAGTCAAGGCTTTGTAATTCTTTTCGTATTATTCGTATATTTGGAAGAAGACCTGAAAATGGATTTTTAATTGGGGGATGGTCCACCCTTTATTTCAGATTGATAACACTGGAAACAGAAGTCAGCAACTCTTTTCAATCGATATTTGCACGCCTCGCTCCCTATCAAGCGATCGCGAGAGACGCGATCTTTGTTAACTAAATAATCACCGTGTAATTAATCGGTCGGCATGCGTACGCTAATTAACAATTAGTCACCGAAAAAGGCCACCCCACCTCATTTGCATACTTCCTCCTCGTCCCCCATTTCCCTCATATTCGACCTGGGGGGAAACTACCAATTAGCAAACGCCATCAGTAATTAGACTTGAAATGTTTTAGAAGAGCGCCGTGTTGCAGCTTCTTTAAAAGTTAAGCCCTTCGGCGCCATAAACCGCAGGAATTATTGACACGGTGGTAATAATTTTGGCGCAGTTTTGAAAGCGATAAATTAGCTTTGCTTGCTTTCCGCACCCGTGGGTGGTCCCACCTCTTCATCCGCATATTTGAAAATTTTCTCGGTGTTTTAAAGTTTATAAATGCCTGCCAGAGATATTGGAATTTTCGGAAAAGGAGCACCGGGCAATTTGAGTGGAGGGTTCATTGGAAATTAAGAGATCTTGTCGGTTTGTGCGTGGAGGGAAAAATGAATGGGGTTATATTCCGATTCGTATGTAGGCGGTTACAGTTAACATTTTTCGGAATTATAATTCTGGGCGATATTTCACAGTCGATAGGGCGAAAAGTATTCCAATTCTTTATTTTCCGGGAGAGACATGAATAAGGGAGGGTGGTTTTCTCCTCTCCCCCCCCCTTCGGCTCAAGTATCCCGAAATATAATCTTAATTAAATTGCACGTGACGACTTTCCCCTTCGCTACGTCGGATCCAATTTAGTTCCCTTGCAAATTGACTGAGACTTTTGTCTCATTGACTCTCCGAAATGGTGCGATTTTTCAAGGCAGTGTTTTCAGAACAAAACTCCCGCGTTTTCTCGGAACATTTTATTAATTATTCTCCATACTAATGAGAATAATGCTCTGTCCTTTGGTACGGCTTCAAAGGACAATTAAGCAAACTGGTGAAAAATGCGAGTTTCGGTTGCAGACTGCATTATCTCCCGTGTGCATTTGTTGCAGTTTGATAATTTAAAAACTGCATTTTATTCTAAAAGTTTGAGCAAGAAATACTTGTATAACTAATATTCTTAAAAATTACAAGTGCATTTTATGCGTAAATTTTTCTTTCAGCTTTGATCGAATTTTCGACGCATAAATTATGAATAAAAAGTTAAAATTGGAAAAAAGAACAGTTCAACCGAATGGTGCATATCAGAGCGATATTAAGTAAATAATATACACTACTTAATTCTATACTTTAATATAACGTTTAAGTTTAATGTATAATTTTCTCATAAAAAAATACACGAAACTTTAAGACATAAAAATTCATATCGGCTTGAGCAAAATTTTATTTTATAATATAGAAACTTTAGCTAATTTCCATTTTTAACTAATCGTAATTATCAACAGTCAACTAGTAATAACTATTCATAACTAATTGGTTTATTTTAGTATTGATGTAACTCATATCTAAAAAACAAGTGTATCAAGATATTTTAAAATTCTACTATTAACAATTACCACCATAATATTTTTTTCTTTCCAATGGCAGATTGTAGACAGTTACAACTGCAACAGAGTCTATTAATCTATTGTTCCCTAATAACCAAGGAACCGGCCAGAAACAGCGACCTCTTGGCCGCCCGGGCGTTGCCCCGGGTGCACCACAGGGGGTGGGTCACCATCGCACCCTCACACATGCCATAGGGACCCGTTTATAGGGTAGGCATCATTCATACTTCATTCACACACACAAGGAAAGGACAAAAACAGCATAGAGAGAGAGAGAGAGAAAGTACACCCATTCCTAAACCGGGATTCGAACCCAGGACCTTCCTATTCACAGTTAGGCACGCTGACCGGAACCTCGCTGAGAAGTTGGCCGGCTTATCCCAATAATATAATCACATGAATAAAAGAATTATATACTTTTAGATCTATTTAAATTGTATTATTTCATACACACTGATTTTAATTCATTCTATCAAATCAATGCGCGTGCATTTATTCATTGTCCATTTTAACATTAAAAAGTTGATGTTTGCTATCTATTGTCAAAATCTGATGCTAACAGTTTGTATAAACTATTAAATAAATGCAATGCCGAGACACACATTTTGTTCATAATAAAATAATTGCTTATATTCAGTTTTGGGAAATTTGTTAATGAGTATTTATAAATAATAATCGAATGAAATTTATTATAAATATATATCGATTATAAACATCATTTCCTCATAATCTTTTTATTAATATTTTATGTTTATATTTTCTGATCAATTTTTTGGATGCAATTAAATATACATATGATGTATTATTAAAAACATTCTCTTCTACGATCCTCGCACAAGTCGTTTATTATCGTTCACATCTACATTGTTCTTAGCATATCATATAATTTTCAAATACCCATAAGAGTTTCAGCTTGATGCAAGTGTTTCATTAAGAGTACATTTTAATTTTGAAGTGTTCTATTATGTTTCATTATTAAAACATATTTTAATCAAAAATCTATAGATACTATTTTTGCCAAAAAATATTACATTTCTGATATTATTAAATTGAATTTTTTATATTTGCGGTAATTAACGTAGAAAAAATTTCTTTCAATAAAATGTAATTCTTATTTATTGGGATTAATTATGCATTTTAAAGAATACCTATGCAAATTATTCACAACTCCATAAAATGTGAATAACTCAATTGCATACAAAACATGTTGGCAGTTCATTATTCATCTAAATATTTATTTCATCATCCAAAATTATCTCACACATATTGCAATTGACCGTCACATATCGGTTACAACGCATTTCTTAGAAAACAAATCGATTTTTCTTGGTCTCAAACTTAAAAGGAAAGTAAATATTTCAAAATTGAAATACCGGATTATATCTCGGACTTAAACATATTGCAATTAATTGTTATACCATGATAACTTGGTCGTACATTTTGTTCAAAACAAATTGCTTCATACCATTTTTTTCCGATCTGCAAATGAAAATGAAAACAAATATTTCAATATTTTGTAATTTTTCAATAACTGTTTTGAAGATGATATGTTATGGCACTAACCGCAACTAAGCGATGTATTAAGAAGTCCTCCCGAGCGGGGAAAAACCTTATGTTGTAGTCTATTTCTGTTCTTCGTATTTAAAAAAATGATATTTTTTTTAAAAAAGGATTATTAAGAGAAGTTGCTAATATGGTTTTTAGCATTTTAAATATTTTTGAAATTAAGCTAAATTTTTTTGAATTTAGAACACTCTTTACAAATTTACTATAATGTTGTTCTGTCTATTCAATCGTGTTTAAAAATCTTCAGCGCTAAAAATTCCTAAATAAGATTAATAACAACGTAAACATCAAAATCTGATTATTTTTCTGGGGGTCAGTGACCATTCCTGAAATTACAAGCGTTACTGAAAGATGTCTACTTCCCCTCTTCCCTAAAGATTTTATATAATAACTTAAGAAGATTAATTTTAAAATAACCTTAATAAAGATTTCTTGATTTTTCAAGATTATTTTACTGTTTATCTTCGGGGGTGAGGGGATAAAAAGATTAGTGAAAGTAAAGCGGAAGTAATTCATGCCAACTATGTCAATTTTTCTTACCAGTGAAGGAGGCGGCGTAACTGCTCTTGTAATCTCCTTTGACTGAGAAGTACTGAAACTTCGGATGTTCTGAAAAAACAAAAATGCACTGTTAGGCTGATTTTTACTCACTACACTTTAAAATAGGTCTTAACTAATACTGCGAAATACAGTAGAGTGCAATAAACTATTTTGTATTTGCAAAGATTATGTATTTGCTGTGATGAGTCACTGACCCTCTCAGTGATTGTTTCTAAAATTTGTATTCTGCACAAAACACTGAGAGATCTTTATGTTTCCATTGCCTTTAAATCATTAACGTTTATGCCATAAATGTATAAAAAAAATTTAAAGTTTTCTATTTAAAAGAGCGTTGATTTAGTCGAGAAAAAAAATTCATTAGAAAAAATCTAAAATATATACAGTTAAAATTTGAATAAAATTTGTAAAACTGAAGCATAATTAATAACTACAATGAAACATTGAATTAATTGAGCTGTTCATTATTCATCAATAATTTCATTTGTATGTGTTGCCCTGAAAACACACAAATGAAATAATTTTGATAGTTTAAAATAATGATGAAGTTAATTATTTAGTTAAAATTTACCTAAAATTTTATCCATTTCTGAATGAAATAGTCAAGAATTAAAATAAAGTTTTATATTATATACATTTAGTTGAAGTTTTATATTATATACATTTAGTTGAAGTTTTATATTATACAGTTTTTGTTTACAGACAGAGAGAGAGAGAGTTTTAATTTATACTGTGACCAAATTTTTAATTTAGATTAATATTGTAGAAAACATTCAGAAAAATATTCAAAATATCCAATGCCATGTGATACATTAAAAAAAACCACTATTATCATATTTCATTACAGATTGTAAACATTAAATATAATGAATTTTATATTTTACAATTCAGTATTTTTCATCTCAAGTCAAACAAGCATTTATAATTTTCTTTTTTTTATTTCAAGTTGGAACAAAGGCTTCAAATATAAGTTTATTGAAAATAAATAAATTTTAAATTAAAAAAATATTTTAAGAATATAACTAACTATACTTCAATTTCAAACCTGTGTTTATTGTTCTTTATATTCAACAGTAAATTTTAAAACATGAATGGTCTTAAAAATATATCCATATATGTCAATTCGAAATGTGTATTTACCATTCTTCTTTTTTAACGATACATTTTAAAATAGAGGTAGGCATGATTTTTTAACACACACACATATTTGTTTAATACAATTTAAATAAAAATATGTTATTAGCAAAATTAATTATAAGACGTATTTGAAATTTCTAAAAATGCACAGTTCAAATTCAATATAATTATCGTTAAAGTAATATTTGCTTGGCGTTATGGGAGTTAATGAATGGTTCTGCTCTAGTTTAATTCATTGTCCTATTATAATTCTTTTCCTACAATCATGCATACAAACTTGGTTATAAGTTCTTCCAATAGGTCTATGAAAAAAACTTTTGTTGAATAAAAATTCAATTTAGTAATCGTTAAAGTAATATTTGCTTGGCGTTATGGGAGTTAATAAATGGTTCTGCTCTAGTTTAATTCATTGTCCTATTATAATTCTTTTCCTACAATCATGCACACAAACTTGGTTATAAGTCCTTTCAATAGGTCTTTGAAAAAAAACTTTTGTTGATTAAAAATTTATTACTTAATTTCTTATAAGTGAGTTATATGTAAGTAAATACAAATTTTCCACAACACAATGTCCAACAATCGCGATACGTCTTGTTTATTATAAAAGTCTTAGAGCATAGATGCCATATAATCCAGGATGCGTAATTCTGAGTTTTTGTGATTATTTTGGCGGATTTATTAAGTATTTGGCAACCTGGCTTTTTATTACATCATAGATATGGAGACTTATAAGAATTATGCAGAAAATTCTATTTTGGCAATCCTAGTATTTATGTCATCTTGGCAACATTTCTTCATCACCAAAAAAATTCAGAATTTGGATTCCTATATTATATGGCATCTATACCTACTCTTGGTTACTACTTATGATAACGATGGTGTTGTATTGTAATTGAAATTCTTTAAAACGATTACAATATAATATTAAGAGACTACTAAAATGTGTTCGCTGTATCTAAATTTCATTTAAGAAAGCCTCAGATAGAATGTTGAAAATGATTTCTAAAAATATGGAGCGAGGCTTCCTAATTTTATTAAAATATCATTTTAAAATGAATTTATTCAAGGGAATGTTTTTCATGTGGACTCTGAAAAGTTTATAATTTTTGTCTAGATTCAATAAATTTCTGGTTCGCTATGCTAAAAGAACTTGAAAATCATTTAATTGACGAAATATTTTGTCAAGAAAAAAATTGTTTTGCTTATGAATGCAGTAAATCATTAAAACTTGCAAAACTTTAGAGTGATCAATTTATGAATTCAAATAAATAGAGAATAGAATTAATGAAACTTTTAATTGAACTTCAGTACAACTAAATTATTAATAGCAATGAAAACAATTTAACATATTATTCTATTATTCGTATATTTTTGGGATAAAATTTAATGTTTATGAATGTCTACATTGCAAATGTTCTTATTCAAAAATCTGTAAGATGTATATGCACAAAAATATAAAATACAAATAATATTAATATACATAATGCCATCATGATAAGCTGTATTACTTTACAAAGGATACGGTATAATAATTGAGTTTGTATCACAATAAAATAAGTTTTGTTATGGAAAATGAATATATTTAACTTTCACTTTTTATTTCAGTTGCAACAGACAAACTATTACTTGTATCCTTAGTCTGTGGAGATATTCATTTCTCATGCCTTCTTAACGAAAATATCGTTTGGAAAATATTTTTGAAATGTCATGAAACATTGAAATGTAAGCAATAAAATTATTTTGAAAAATATTGTTTAAATATCATGAAATATAGAAATACCAATAATAAAAATTTTGTGAAAAGTTCCTTTTCACAATTCAATAGCTATTTTACCACTAGGAGTTTCAGCAAAATCCTTTAAAACGTTCATTATGCTGGGAATTTTGATTTATCGGATTTCACTGCAGCATACTGATTTTATTATTATGCAAGTTCAGCAATAAATATCATCTTGAATCCAAATGCAGCGTCAGAGTTAATTAAAGGACACGTTTCAACTGCGTGAATCTAATCCACGAGATTTAAATATTCATTACCGACCTCAATGCTATTAAAGACTCCTATCACTTTATTGAGATATCATCTGCGACCGCCCCGTTTCTCAACACAACCAACGTATGTTTAAAACGGCAATTCATCAAATTTCTGCCATAAAAACGGATTTTGCGATGTCCCAAAAGGAGGTGTTCTTGGCCGAAACGTGACCTTTTCATCAGATACAATCAGCAGGCCCCTCCCCACGACCCCCACTTGTCAACAGATCGTTTTCAACATCTTAATCATGCCAAGAATATAATAATTAGATTGCAAAGAGATTAGAGGCATAATTTTGCTAAAAAAAAAATAAAAAATAAAATAAAAATAGACTGAAGTCTGGCAGAAGACAATCCTTCTTATAGTTTCTTAAACGAGGTATGAATGTAATCAGCTGATATAGTTTGTATTCCTAATGTTGGTTGTAAGAAAATGACTGAATTTCAAATTCAACTAAACGGATAGTGATTTAAATGAGTTCGCCTTTTGAGTGTTCATCAGGTTGCCTATTCACAACTCTTTGCATTTGCACTTTAATCAAATTCACCAATAGATCATTCTGTCCTTTATATTTCACCTGTATTAATATTAGAAATATAAAGAAAGTAATACTGAAAAATAATTTCACTACTTCTTTCATTCCATTTTTGAGTGAAATTTTTCCATTCCTTTCCTTTTAATTCATATTCTGTAAGCTGATGAATTAAATACACATATTCAACTACCTTTCATACAAAACATGCATTCACTTAAGTGTTTGGAATTATTTTTTTCATAATATAAGTCCAGAATCTAAAATATAATAATTCTATAAGTGTTTTTTTTATAATTTAGTTTGAAATCTGTAATTTATATACTCTTAAAAATAATATGAGTGAATACTTTACCTAAGAATTTTATCTATTGTATCCTTCATATTTCATTAGTATTAGTATCAGGAATATATAAAAGAGGTTATGTTACAAAATAATTTCACTACTTCTTTAAATGTATTTTTGAGTAAATTGTTTTCTTTGCTTTCATCCCAGTTCATATTTTGTAAAATAATGAATCAAACATGCACATTCCACTATCTTTGGTATAAAACATGATTCATAAAAATTATTAATATTATGATAAAAATAAACAAAGAAAAATTAAAAAATAAGCAAATTTCAAAAAATAAGCAATTGACATATAAATTCATGAATTGATATTTTAAAATAATCACTTTATACTTTGAGTAAAGAATTGTAGAATAAACAAATTAATTAAATAAATTATCAAAATTTTCACTCCGCTGCTTTTTGAATTCCAATATAAAAATATTCAAGAAAAATGTGTGCTTGAGAATAAAAATTCTCAAGCACAACTTTTTATCCGTTTAAAAATCATAAACATGGTGGAATCAAAACTATGCATCCAGTATTGATTTAAGTAATAGTATTTCTTGCTTTGTGTACATTTTAAGCAAACAGTAGTTATATGCAAAATTAAATTATTGTATAAAATTATTTTTCTAATTGTGTTGTAAAAGAGACTATAAATTATTTAGATTGTTATTTGAAGTTTGCTGATTCTAAGCCATTAAGTTTAAATTTATTCAAACATCTGCACATTATACTTTGAAGCACATTAATTTACAAATAATATATTTTAATGTACCTATTGTTGAATGTTATTTCAACCATGCAACATCTCTGAACTATGAAATGAACTTTTTAAAATTAACATAAAAATATATGATAAATATATTTATAATCCAAAATGATAGCTATATGTTTTTTTTCATAACCGTTAAAAATGCATGTTTTAGTACCTTGTAAATGTGAAATTCTCAAGATGGCATATCATGAGACTCAAAAGTTTCTGTCTTTAAAAGTAAACATCTTCTGATGTATTAAGCAATGTTTCAACACAAGACTCAAGTTTTAGTATATATATTAAACACTACAATGTGGAAGTACTAATATGCATTACCTAATTCATTGAAATATTAATCAATTCAAATGTAACTTTTATAATTGGTTTCTGCACAAATAAAAATAATAATGTTAATGCTTGTTAAACAAGTTTTATTTGGAGAGTACTTTTATCATACTGCTTTAGACAATAAACTGAAATATCAAAGTTTTTTCCCATAGCAAACATTTTTTAATGAAATTTTATTTAATTTTCAAATATAAACATTTTACACAAATTAACTGAATTAAAGAAATAAATTAATTGAATTAGAGAAATTAACATTTCTGCATCAATATTTCGTAAGAAGTTTTCAATTGTCCCACATGAGTTTAAAATAATGTATGTGAGAGCCAGCAAGATATGTAAGAATCTCATTTTCATGATATCAACTGTCAAATCGTCAATAATCGCTGCAAACAGGTCAAGACTGACATCATTTCTATTACGTTGGCACACATCATTAATTTACCATCACTCAAAAGATAATCAAACTTTGTAAGGTCTTGAACAACAAAAACAGAAATTGAAAAATCAATGTTATTTTAATGCTTTTTAAAAGAATGGGAACAGATGGAAAATTCATAAACAAAACATGAACTTCAGTTTTGTATGCTATTATATTATTTCAAAGAGAAACTTTCTTCTGGTATTTTCGTTTAATTCTTCAAAAAAAATCAATTTTATCAGCAGTCATAAAATCTGCTAAAGCTTTTTCAGATAGAGCATGTAATTTTTCATTCCTGCTTATTCTTTTAACGACACTTTTTTGTGTTAGACATGCCGGACATCCAAGAAATATTGTAGGAACAGCTCCACCCTTCAATTTAGGATGATCTCGAGGTATTTTAATGTCATCTCCATGTTGTGGTAAGCCGAGCTGGTAGCCGAATGGTTAGCGCTCTTGTCTTCGGTTCAACAGTTCGTGGGTTCGAATCCCTCCTTGGGCATGGATGTTTGTATTGGTTCGGTATCCACTTTAAGCCGTAGGTCCCGTTCTGATTAGCCCTCTTGTGCCAAAAATGACCTTTGAGTGACAAACAAACAACAAACTTTTTGTAGTAAATAATCAAATTCTACAATTTGATCATCAGCGAAATGTTTTTCACAAACAACGCTTTGTTTGCTAGGGGAAAAATCTTTTCTGGGAATTTTTTTTAACCACAAAGTTATATCTTCGCTTCTTTTTAGGAAATTTGAAACAGGATACATATGAACTAGTTCCAAAATAATTTCACTCACACTAAGGAACACAACAACGTGATCAGGCATTTTAAATTGCTTCAACTTCGAACACTCGCCGTAAATGACAACAATGCGCAGCTTAGCTCATTTCTCCCTAAGACGACCCATGTGACGCCATGTCACGTGACCGCGAAGCTTACACGGCCTTGTGTGTCTAGTTGGCCGTGACTAATCTAACTATTTTTATTACTAATTTAAAAAAAGAGTTAATCCGATAATTTCTAAGATAGCATATATCTACAAAATTTCAAAGATTCATAATGGGTAAGGAAAATCAAATAAGGAATTGAGTACAGAAAAAGAAATCTTTTTTGTAAAATTTCAGACAAACTTTAAACAGTTCATTAAAATAGAAAAAGATTGGAGGGTAAAATTTTAAACTGCAAAGTTTCAGGCAATGTGATTATTGTTGAAATTAGTTTCTCTTCATAATATTTTTCTGTCATGTAGAGCACATAGGTAGATAATATTATTAATCACCTGAAACGGACAACATGAAATAAAAAACTTGTATGTTACTCTTTGCCTCCTTACAGGCCCTTTTCTGAGATCTCTTTCAAAAGGTGCGGTTATCCTTACTTTTACGTCATTGCTTTCTATCGAGACGAGGGTAATTAATCAACACATTCGAGGGGTCATACCTCTGGTATATCTTCTCAATCACGTTAAAAGCTCACATCACGAGATCTCGGGCGGCAAATGATTAACGAGCGCCCCCTGTAGGCTGCTATTTATCACTCCATTTAATTCATTTTTTGCAGCTTCCACTTCACTGTAACCGATTAAGTTTTCGGTTTTGAATTTCAGATATATTGAAATCAACTTCTGAGTTTGTTGTTAATAAAAAAGGAAGTAAGAAACACATGAGATTAATTTATTTAGTGTTTTTTTTCCCTCTGGCGACAAAATTATGCAGTTTTTGCTTAAAACTCGCCAGAAAAACAAAGTGGATGTCAATGTTTCTCCCCAGCAGTGATTAATTCTTACAGCTGCCGTTGGTAGTTGTTGAATGTTTACGCGTTGTCATTTATTTAGGTAATAATGGTGCGAACTGTCGCGTTGAGAAGCAATCGTAACTCTTGGGTCCAGAACATTTATCAAGCCAAAGGCGTCGCGGCTTACCATATGACGTCACACTTCTGGCCAATTTGGTTACGAGAGAAGTCGCTAGATGTCACTTTTGTTGTAAACGAAGAACAAGTGTCTGGAATTCGATGTAGTCCTCAAAGAGTTACTGGGGATCAAATTGTTTTATCTACAGTTCAATGATGTTAAAATAAAAATAATAAAACACACCATAAAAACAGCTTCAAAACAGCTTTCGCATTCCTGAAATTCTAAATTTTTTTGACAGTCATTTTAAGCAGCGAATAATTTTAAGGAAAACTAAATATTCTTAACAAACTACCTGACTTAAACTTGGTAGACATTGAAAATATTTTTTCAAAAGCTTCCTTAAGGTAAATATTAAAAATCGTTAATAGGAAAGAATTTTCGAGGGTGAATCAAAAACTATCGTAGAATAATAAAATTTTGCTTAAAAATACTTCCCGGTTGAAAAACCAACTGTATATTTTACAATTTACAAATGAAAATAGCAATGCATATGTCAGAAATCAGTTTTGCCTTTCGACAGCAACCCCATCTAGTGGCTGATTATTAGCATTTCTCCATTTCATTTATATGACAAAAATTGTCGATTTAAATTTATTACACCTTCAAAATTGTGAACATTTTCTTAAAAATATTTATATTTTAATTTATATTAGAATAAAGTTTTATTGAGGTGATTCTTTCATCTATCTTTAATGCAATGCCATAAATTTTTTCATTTAACTGTTTTTAAGACAGTGGTGTGACTAATTCAAAGACAAATTCGTATTTACTACAAGAGAAGGCGGAAAAAATCTCGAACACTCACCTGTATGGACAGATCTATGAAAACTCCTAAAATGCATCTCTAAGTAATTTTTAAAATCTGATGGAAAATAGTCTCTTGTGGAAAATCTTTCTCTACCAATTAGTTTGTGGAAGTTAAAAAAGCATAACAAATGAAGAATCGAGTCAGTTAAATCTATTTTGAATCAGTCGTGATATTAATTTTAACGTGTTGATAAGACTGAAATTATTGTAGTCTAATGGGCGGCCGTTATCATGATATTGAAATTAGGAAAAAATTGATTCGGTCAGAAATCAAATATTTTGAATTTTTATAAAGTTTTACCGACTCGAGAATGCTTATTTTACTTACAAATTATCCTCCATTTAAAATGGCTATCCATAGTTTTTATCTCATCACTGAAATAAATTCCAAATATAGATTTTCTGTTTATATATCTTAGTATATATATCTTTCTGTTTATATATCGGCGGACTTTTTAAAAAATTGAATGGTTTTTCACCACTTGATGAGCGACGGATATTTTGCACTACATTACGGCATAAAATGAATCTTTTTGTACATAATTGGAGAGAGAAGTTCTCTTTCCAGTACTCAGTTCAAGTCAATTTTTACTCTTTTTTTGGAGCAAAGCAAATGTAATGTGCTCTGATTGGTTTAACTCATCACGTGGCTCTCTGCTTTCGGTTTTGTTTCTTAAATATGGAGGAAATTAAAACTTTATTTTGTAGAAGTGAAGTATTTAAAAAGTATAAAGGCCAAAAGGAGCACAGAAACTTTACGGTAAGCCTTTATTTCATATAACTAATCAAAGGACAATCAAATCTTCATATTTTGAATTCATATTTATTTAATATTTATAGTATTTGAAATTTCGGATTAATTGATAATGTTTAATAATGTAAAAATGTGTTTGGAAGTTTTATTTAAATACTATTTTCTGCCAAAATTTAGTTTATTATAAGTCAATAGTAAATAATATGGAATGCATTTTCAAATTCTTTTATTTTCGACACAGCGTGAATATGACCATTAATTTTCTCGTGGATTTAAATATCCACAATGTATATTATAGAAATATTATTTAATCTAGTGTATTGTACTGAAGTGAAAGTGCTATTAATATCAAATGCAACATTTTACCAATGAATAAGAATAAATTTTTTCATAAATAAAACTCGATTAAATTAAATTAAATTAAATTAAAAAATTTAAATATTAATATAATATAAAGCAAATATTAATTTACAGAATATTGCTTGATAGTATGTATATTATTTATTAAAATTTCACTTAGAGACAATACGTATATATTTTATTTATTAAAGTTACACTGACAATTTTTGATTTGATTGTTTCTAAGTAAAATCATTCGTAAATAAAACGAAAAGTAATTGTATGTTACAAAATCTACTATTAATGTGTACAATATTTTAGAATTTGCAACTAAAAATTTTGTCGATGGTAATATAATTTATATTTGGATCTCATTGTTGTCATTGTCATCATCGAAGAAAAAAACAAAATTAACAAAAGCAAATCTGAAACGTGGAGTTATTTTGAAGACGATGAAATGCAATGTAAGGAAGAAATGGCAGATCTGGCATATTCTGTATAATGTGTAATCAAAATAAGTTTTAGGAGACTGAGAAAATATTAATTATTATTATTACTACAAGTACTAATTTCATTTTGCTTGTAAAATGTATTTAAAAGTTTGAAGTAATATTCCATGTAAGAATGTGGTAAACTTAATTGAAAGACATGAAAATCCCAATCAAGATTTTCAGTGAAAATCTCTTATTAAATTTTGTGGTTTTGTAAAGTTGATTTTAAAAAAATGTAAGGTTTAAATAAATAAAATTGATTTTTACATTAATTTAATGTAAAATTTATTAAATTATACATTAAATTAATATTACTTGGTAATTAGATTAAGAAATTTTAATATAATTAAATCTTTTTTGAAACAAAGTTTTGTTTACTTTTACTGCTAAAACTAAATCTTAATTAACTTTATGATAAATTAAAATAACATTTAAAAATTTTAATTGGAATTTAATAGTTTAAAAAATATCCAGTATTTTTAATTCACTTGACTAAATCTAGTTTTTAGATGTATGGTATTATTGTGTAAATAGATATGTATGTATTTTTATGTTGTATAATATGTATGTATTTTTCCTTTCATATATAATGATTACCATTTGAAATGCCTAATGAAATTCATCGAGAAAAAGTACTTGAACTTGTGTATGAAGGAAATGTTTAAAACAAAATAATATTTTGAGATAAAAAAAATAGTCCATCTATTGTTTTATTCTATTACAGAATTAATTTCTCTCAGAATCCAAAATTGGCTGCTTTCAATAAAACAATGGTAATGTAAAACCTTTATTTTTGGCATACTTGAAAATGAATTTTAAAATATTCATGAAAGTACTAAACTTTAAAATCAAAATTATTTTACTAACTTACTAATTTATTAATTTACTAACTTCAATCAAAAGTTTAAAACTTTTGATGAGAATACCTTTATAATAATTAATTAATTAATTAATGAGAATAACTTTTTTAACAAATTATTCTTGCTTTAATTTACAATAAAATGTGATATAAATTTAATGCAAATAATTATTATCTTTATAACAGATGGATTTGGAATTTGATATTTAATATCCAGAGGCTGACTGTTTTCTCAGTAAATATCCTGCATTCTATGCTTCTCGAATATTATCATGTGTTAAAAAATCTTCTCCTATAATGTGGAATAAATATGTGAGAATTGAGGATGGTATATTTTTTAGGCTGAATATAATTTTAATGCAGAATATAATTGCACAGATATCTGATTCCTTTAACCTTTTTATTGTAGGAAGTCAAAAATTAATATTAGATTAATTTCTTTGTGCAGACAATTTCAAAAACTTATTGATGTTAATTGATTTATTACCGGCTCTTGTAAAATTTAGAATGCTCATATTTTTTGCTTCTTTTTTCTTACTGTATAATGAATATTGTTGTTTCAAGTAACTTTAGCTATACACACATAAGTATTAAATGTTCAAAGTATGATTTTTAATAATTGTTTATTTAAATATACTTATAAAATTTCAATTTTACATTATTATGTTTATTGCTAATGCATCGCATTGTTTTAATTACTAGGGATTTATTATCTTAAATATTGCCTAAAAATAATTTAAATTACAAATACTTTTTAGCACAGTGTTGACCGATTGATACAGAATCCATATCAAGTATCAGAACACATGGTGAATTTTATTGGAGTATAATAGTATTTCCATTTTTCAAAATGCTTGTGTAAAATTCTAAATAATATTTAACAAGTTTAATAACTGCTCCTTTACAGCAAAATAGCAAAATTTATTTTTTTTTATTTTATTTTATTATTATTTTATTTTTGTAGTACTATTCTTATTAAATTTTAGTATTAAAGTTTATATTATAGACACGAAGGAGAATACAAATACTATAGAATTTCTTTTTCTTTTTTTGAAATCGGTGATTTTTATAAGGAGAACAATGCTCAATTTGATATTCAATATTTTTATCTGTGGACACAATGAATTTATTGATGTCGGATATCCAAGATTAAAAAGTGATCAATATTTTATGTAAATGTCATCATGTGTTTAATGTTAAATACGATGACAAACTTACTGCATTTTATGCTTTCATAGACTATATGAATTATAAATTAAAAAATTCTCCAGTTGGGACTTTAATTGAAACAATACATTCTTACTATATGCGATCAAGATCTAAAATTTGTGCAATACATGCTTTAAAATGCATATTATCTTTTTATTCTTATTTTTATAGAATTCTTATTTTGTGTTATTAAATTGTCAATTCAAAGAAATTAAGCTCCAATATTAATTTGACATCATAAACATAAGAATTTCTGTATACATATTATTATTTATTTATTTATTTTTTTAATTAAAAATTGAATAAATGTTTTTTTGTATAATCTTGCATTTAATTTTTATTTCATTCTTAGTTTCATTGAAGTTATTTTCAGTTTAAACCAAACTTGGAAAATAAAATATATCATAAAACAATATTTATTTGCAAAATCATTTTATGATTTATTTGCGATCAAGAATTATTTGCAAGATTTATTTGCAAAGTCAGTTTTGTTCAATTAATCTGTAAATATTTGTCTTTACCCTCCTGTAACTTCAAAAATAAATATTTAGCTGTTCTATAAATAAATGAATTTTTCAAAAGAACTCAAATTATATTTATTTATCAAAACTTTTTATGTATTGTTTTAAATTGTGTATAATTTGTTGTATTGTGATAATGCTTGTAAAAATTAATTTTGTACTTAATGGCCCATAGTAAACTAAACTAAATAGTGTGAAGATTTTTTGTTGAGAGTGCTACACTCACACGAATAATTAAATAGATTTAATTAATATAAATGTGTGTGGCTGGACAATTTGCTTAAAATTGTGTATGTAATTCAAAAAACACTATAATTATCAAAATCTATTAAAATGTCTTATTCAATTGTATTATATTATTGAAAAAAATCACATTTTTATATTATAATTGTCAAAAATATTAAAAATACATAAATTCTTAAAATAAAGAATTCAAAATCTAATTTCTACACTAAATTGTCAGTATAAAAAAAATCAGCAATACTTATATAAAAGAGTGAAATTCACTTTTTTTTTCAATCATAATTACCCCTTTAAACGATTTATTGCTACTCCTTTAAAAAGGAGTAGTTTTACTGCATCTTTCGAAAGAGTGAATTTCTATCTTAAAGGTTGGTTGAGTTTTGTCAAAATGAGAGTGCGCAATTTCACCCCTTCTGAGTTGAATCCATTTGATTTTTTTAAGAGTGTGCTTAAAATCAGTAGATATTGCATTTTGCTACATTTTTGAGTTAAGTAGAAACCCAATATTATGAATATTGAAATTTCAATAAATTTATTCAGTGATTGCATTCAGTTTATTGAAGGACAGGCGTTTGGCATTTTTCTCCCTTTCTGATTTGCATTCACCCACTGATACAGTTCTGTCACCATTGGGATGGAGCTCTTATTGTTTAGGAGCGCTGTCCTTTATAAATGAATGGAAAGCGGTTTTGACTTTAACAATTTTCGGAATAACCACTGCTAAAGAAATGATAAAATCATTGACAATAATATTTTAATTAGATAAAATGAAAAACATTTAACAGTGACAAGTGAACTTAACAATTTTTTTGTTTATATCATGAATAAATACCCAGTTTCCATAAATTGTTGCTTTCTTTCTTTTTTTTATAGTCAAAATTTATTAGTTTTTATTAACTGTTATTGTAAAAAGTATTTCTAAATATTAAAGAATTAAGTAAAAATTAGTTTAATTAAGGATTAGATTTGAATAAAATTAAGATTTTTAAACGTGAAGTAAAATATTTTTCACTCTCATTCATAAAAAAATGGAGGATTGACAGAAATTAAACGCCAAATTTTTCCATTGTGATGACAGAGGAATTATCAAGGTTATAGTATGTTTTTAGAAAGTCGAATTCAATAAAAATGTCAAAATATCTGGAAAAACGGGAGTTCTAATTTTTGATTGAAAATAATCCATTTCACATAAATTTTAAATATTTTTCATTGAAAAATTTCTCTCTCCTTAATTATTTCTGAAAATTAAAACCGAGACATTTAAAATTATGAATGCAATTTTTTGCTAATATTGGAAAAATTATGATTTTGAAAATTGGAAACTCAAATTGTTTTCCTTAATTGATACTCTAACATTTTTCTTTTTTTCAAAAATAAGGTTCAGAACTTTTTTTCCCGTATTCGCTCAAAATGTTATAAATTCATCGGTTTAAAAGTTTTAAGAGCAGGTAATAAGAGCAGTTAATGGATTTGATTGGAGATATTCGAAAACAGGTACCCACAGCTATTTTGGTAAAGACTGAGCTTGGAAGACTTTATCATTTTGTCTCTTTGATCGAAATTTCAGAATTCTTTGGCATTTATCGGCTTTCTGGGGACCTTGAAGTCAAAGCCGCAAAGGATTGAGCCTAATTCTAGCTTATAAAATTAGGTGATATTAAAAATAGATTTAGTTGTTTTCAAAAATTGACAATATATTAATAGTAGTTCATTTGAATATCATATCACTTCACTTCATTTCACTTATCACATAGCTTGTATTCAATTCTAGCAGTATTATTCCAGGAACAAGCTAACTTTATTTTTTTAAATTGAGTCATTTCATTCACAGTTATCAATGTACTAGAATTCAACATCTAAAATATATTTATATTCCATCAAAATTTCAGCAATTATATTCATACATTCAAAGCTTTAACTAAACTATTAATGATTCCGAAATAAAAGTTCGATTGCATATAAACCTATGATTTCTTTTAAATTTTAGAAACTTAAACGCTTAAAATATGAACTCTAATTTGAGTTTTTAAATTTTATAAATCTTGATTTTGAAATTCTTTTTTTCATTCAAAATTTTAATGATTGGAATAATGGGCTCAAAATTTTAACAATATGGTTCATGGACTGAAGAATTTTAATAATAGAATTACTAGGCTCAAAATTTTAACAATATGAATTTTAACAATATATATTTTTATTAAGATATCCGAATTCACTAATTATAAATTAAATAAAATTTAAAGAAACAAAATTTGAAAACTTGCTGCTTACGTTCGTTAAATGTATGAAATCTCGAAAATTCTTTTTTATGTCAACTCAGAATTATAATAATTTGTATTTATGGGTTGAAAATTGATAATAAGATTTATAAATTAGAGTTTAAGTACTCAAACAAATAAATTAAATGAATCTGTAAGAAAAGTTTTGGATCAGAAAGTTCGGAATTTCTAATATCATATTTTATGAATGGATTTACTGTTCTAATTTTTAAACACAATATCAATTCAGAAAAATTATTTTAATAAAAATATCTAAATTCATAATATGTTATTTTAATGAAAATATCCAAATATATTTTCGAAATAATGAACGGATATTCAATCCGAATATCTAAATATTATTATAATAAAATCTTACATATGTTCACTTGAACTCAAAAATGCTCAAAATTAATAATTAGAATCATTTAATTTCAAAGTCTTCTGCATTAATTTAAAAGATCACATTTTGTAAAACTGATTCTTACTTGATCCTCACCGAATGCAATACTTTGATTCAAATAGTATTTAACGTTACATAAAATTTCTACTTTTAATACGTTAAATATTAGTTTAAAATAACATATGAAATTTCAATAATTTTTTAATTTTTATGATAATTATTCTATGATTAGTATTAAATACAATGTGTTTATAATATAAATTATTTATTATATATGAAGAATATGAAATATTTAAAATAAAACTGCATCTTTAAATCGAAAACATTGAAAATTTAAGGTTTATCTGATTTATTTTAAACAGAAAATTTTAATATTGTAATAATTTGATATGATTACAGGTTTAGAAACATAATTTCCATAACTAACTTTTAAACTTTTAGATTTCCATTTATAATTTCATGATATTAAACATTTAAGTACTGTTGATGCAAAATTCATAAGAAACAGCAACTATTTTCTTTTATAAAAGCCAAGAATATTTTTTAAATTTCTTATTGAATTTCTATATTACAAAAATAATCTGAATTTCTGTATTCAAGAAAACTGTTCAATTAAATGACTCCTTTACATAATCAGTAAACTTATTTGTTTGGATTTCGCTGTACAATTAACAAGTTCTGCCAAATATTATAATTATTGTTCCTAGAAGATTTATTAGATTCAATAAAAGCTTAATTATTATCTTTGTGTTTTTAATCGCAAGTTATTTGAAGATCGTGTTTTAATATTTATTCTGTGAATAAGTATGAAAAAAATTTAACCTTCGCTTGATTTCTAACAAAGTCCTGATATCAATCGTTTCATATGTATCATTTTTTAGAGATAAAAATTACAAAAGATTCACACAAGCATCTTCCTTGTATTTTATACGGATTTGAGAGAAATTAAGATTCTCTTGACTTCATAAAAACGTATTAAATGAATTTCCTTAGTTTTATCATTTTTCTTTTTCAATGTATGACATTTGAGGCTTACAAGATTAAACTAATTTCCACGAATCCAATATGGATTAATGGAAATTTAGTACATAAGGATGAATTGCACTCAATTGTCTTATCTTTTTTTTTTTTTTTTATCGTTTTAGTATATGAGATTAGAACTCCAAAATTCTTCCACGAATCGAGTATAGATTTAAAAAAATTTTGGGGGTTCGCTTTATTTTAAATTTAGCCGTATCATCGATTACTTTCATCACATTTCTTATTAATGTATGAGATGAGAGGTTCATAGGATTCTCTTCCATGGATCTAGTATGGATTTAAGATATTGAGGTTGTTCTCAAGTTTGAAATAAGCCATTCAATCAGTTATTTTCATAATTCTTCTGCTCTGTTGCGTGAGATGAGAGAACTTCAAAAGATTTTCAAGAATCAAGGGCAAATTTAAGAAATTTAAGTATTCGCTCAGCTTCGAAATGAACCCTTTTTAATCACTTATTTTTTTAAAATTCATTATTATTTAAAAAATCCATTCCAATTATCTGATGTAAGAGCTTCAAAGTTTTCGAAAATTTCCCATGAATCATGTATGGAACTGAGAAAAATTAAGTTCACTCCACTGTGACGAATAGATAATACATTTGTAAACTTAATCCCAGAGAGAAAGATTTGCAGCCAGCCTGTCGGCAAGAATGGTTGCTTCATGGAGCTCGTTTCCCCACCTCCCACAGCGTCGTCTTGAATTGTAAGGGATGGCACAACAGTCGGAGCCTCCCTTCAGCAGCTCGCCCATTCAAGTCGCCAAATGAATGGTGGTCGCAGTATTCCGGGATATGCATCGCACTCAGTAATCGGGAAATGGCTTACATGATGCGCGATTTGTAATCGGGAAGCTCCGGAATCCGGGATGCAAAGGTGCCATCTTCATGATTGTCACCATAGGTAGCGTTATTAAATCCGGCTTTTCATCCTCCGTCCCACTAAATAATCTTCTGTGCACGGCTATTGGTGCCACAAATCAAGCCCTGATGACTGTTTAAGGGGCCAGCTGTCGTCCTGCCCCCTCCCAACATAAAGGCTTCACATTCAGCAGCGGAGGCCAGCAATTAATTTCTAGATTAACTTCGCAGAAACCTGCGCTTCGCTTCATGCGCGCGATCTGGGGACCGTATATCAATCACTTGAGGGAGCGCCGCAGTTGCAGACAATTATCTCCTGTTTGTTAAAGCATATTGAGTTTTCATTCAGCTGAACTTCTGATCATCTACCGTGCTTTCGCCGCTTATACGCGAACAGTTAAAGCATATTACGATGATTGCACGATTACATGGAGAATTACCTCAGGGGTCCAAAAAGTTTTCCAATACATTTTAATTAAAGTGAAAAGTGAATAATAACTTAATTAAGTAATTGTCAATCTAAATTTTTATTTGGAATTTATGTTGGCAATTACTTCAATTTCTTTATGTATAAATATAAATACTTTTTGTATAAAATGATAGCAAAAAGTACAAGCCAAAAAAATATTTTTAAAAATAACGATATATATATACATACATAGAGATTTTTTTCATTTAAACTAAATAAATCAGTCCACACATTTAATTTTAAAATATTCAAATAAAAGATTCTGTGGTTATAAAGCTTTCTATCAACATAAAAGCTTTTAGAATTGGCGAGAAATAGAATATAGCTTTTCCATGGACCTCTGAAAAATCAAGTAACGAAATTACTGAATAAGACATAGCTCAAGATCTTAAGATATTGGGGCAATCGATTTATAACTTACAAGTGGCTGCCAAACAATAACAAAAAATTTATTGATTTTTTTTTTTTTTTCCTTCTTGTTGATGAAAACTTCTTACGCAAATGTACCTTAATTCTGCTTCCAACTTTTATCGGAAGGATTCGAGATTCACGGGATTTAGAAACATTTCAGGTTCAAGTTCGAAAAAACTTCGAATCTTCACCTACTAAGTTCTATCTCATGAATATCGAAGATCGTGTGCTTTCAGTCGGTCTCCACAGCCGCGATGAAAACGATAACGCGTCACACTATGTTTTACAGGGTGGCTTTAATCAAGGATTATAATTAATTTTTCATTTTAATTAAGACGCGTGAGTTTAATGTTAAAAAACGGAATCTCCCATGCGGTAAAAAAAGAAAAAAAATCTTCACTTTATGAGCAGCTATAGCTTTTCGCATCAGAGTAATAAATTCCTGCTTATGTGAAATTGCATTGAAAAATAAGTTTCTGTATGCATTCAGTGAGTAGAGCTTAGGGTTAAAACCATTTCACATATTTCATAATGCTTATTTTTAGGCCTCTGTCTGTTGATAATTATTGATCATCTTTAATGCCTACTTGAGAATACAATTTACCTAAAAAAATGAAAAATATTGTAAATATAATAATGACTATGAAAATATTTTTTACAGATAGTACTTTTTGTAAATCTTTCTAGTTTAAAGGAAACTTTCCTTTGTATACATTTTTGCGAATATTCATTCAAGTTATGATCTATAATAGTGAAAGAGAGACTCATTGCTTAATTCATGAAAGAATAAAATTAATATCAGCCCAATAACAACTAAATTAATAATTTTAAGTGGTAATAGGAGATGGTAATAAAATTGAAGTGACCACATAAAATTTCCTCTTGTGCATATTTCTAAGTCTATTGGTTGAAGATACAATCTAAAATAACCGAAGATAAGAGAATATTTGTATTATTCTTATATATATATATAAGAATATTCATTCAAAAATGAATGCAATTAATTTAATATCAGAGCAATAAAGTTTTAAGCTCTGTTATGTTACACTCATTAAGATAGCACTCTCAAACCTAAATCTAAGGCAACATCATCACGGCAGCCGATCCCCTGGGATTTTAACAAAAGACTCCTTAAGTCGTCGACCCCCACTTGATTCCTTATTAGCGCCGGAATGCCAAATGAAAAGCAAAGCTCCACCCCCACGATATTAACTCCTTCGCCTTGAATAAACTCTCTCCTTCGCCTGGCGGGAAGTTGGAGAAAAGGAGATCGGGGGAGAGATCCTGGTGTTAGACAAAAGACCCCCTTCTTCCGATTTCCCCCAGTATCGTCTTGTAATTACGAATGTAATTAGAAGTTATTATAATGTTTTAGTTACTCTTCATTGTAGCTTTTGTGATTATTAGTACGTTAAGGAGATGCGTTATGGGGGCGGTGTGTTGGCGTGGGTGAGGAAAAGTAGGAGAGAGATTTTTCCTTGGTGGACGTCTTTTGTAATGGATGGCGAGAAAGTGGTTTTGTGCTTTGTAAAATGTTAATATTTTTAATTGGTGTCGCTAGAGCGCTTTGTCCTCATTATGCCGCAACTAATAGCGAATCCTAATATATCCGTTTTTCTTGTAGCCCAGGTGACGCAAGTGTGCGGATGGGAAAAGTTCATCTCTATTGTAATAAGACGCCCGTTTTTAACGCCACGGTTTAATTTTGCTTCACTCTTCTATGTGGTTTCACATCTTTTAATACCAATTTTTATTTTATTATGCATGTTGCATACGATGAATTGCAATAGATCAGTCCATTGTTTTTAACTATTCTTTTCTGGTTTTATTTACGGGAGAATGGGTAGATTACAAATGGCAGCACACTAAGTTCGTATGAACTTAGTGTTCTGCCATTTGTAATATAACGAAATGCCATATAATAGCCACCAAAATCCGCAAAAATGACTATAGAAATGTTTTCTTCGATCAATTTCTTAAATTGAAATTCTGACAGAATGTGAATTTTGGCTCTGTTTGGTAGCCTCTTCCATCTTCATTTAGTTGGCTGCACCGCATTTTAAGGTTATCTGGAATTCGGGCTAAAGCTATGTCATCAGCTGAATGATTAGTACTCTGGCATTCATGAGCAATTAAGGAATCTTCAAGCATTCATAACATAGAAAGCAATCTTTAAGAATTCATAAGTTCACTTCAGTGCTGTAAGTGTATGTAGAATGCACTTGAAGTACTTCCTCAGTAAGCAAATGCCGGAATTCATTTGCCACAGTTCAGTTATATAAATTTTTTTTATATAAATTTTTTATATAAATTTTTTTTCATACAAAGTTGCTGAAGAGGTTGTACAGAATAGTAATCATCAAAACTATCGATAGAGACAAACTATTTTTCTGCTTACGATTTATTCAAAATTTTAAATTATAATTTTTTTTAAGTACCCAAGATGATTTTATTTCATTTTAGTAGGCCATGGTTAATCTACCTGGTTCAGCTTTTCCTCCACTTCACATTTATATTAGTTATCTTAAATAATTTCAGAATATAAAATCCTTTTTTAAAATGACAAAATTTAGTAAAAAACAAATAAGTTAATTAAATTAAGGATAAAAAGTAAATTTTTTAATGAACAAAAGACACACAATTTGTAAGAAATAGATTTCCCGAAAATATCTAAGCAAAATTATTCTGAATGCGATAGGGAAACATCCATGAAGATTTCTAATAGTTACCGCTACAAGGAATTCAAAAACACAACTTTAATATTAAGGTTTACCCCCAAAAGGGAAAATGTCTTTTATAATTAAAGTATTTATAATATGTCTTTTATGCTAAGATATTTGAATAAAGCATATTTATAAATAATAACATATGTCTATATTTTAGCACAATTGCTATATGGAGCGCTACTGTCAGAGATTTAGTCTCAAGTTCAGAAAGATTTTTGTCATTCAGACTTTAATTTAAGCTGTAGATTCTGGTTAAAGCAATGCTAATTTGCAAAAAATAGCTACAGAATGGAAACGCTACCAATCCATGACAAAGAACTGGACAAGATATCGGCATAAAAAGAGTATTTTGAAAGTTTCCTATCTAGATTTTTTCCCTCTCTCTATTTCTTTTACCCTCTTTCATATATCTGAATGAAATTTCTAACAATAAAAAATTATTTTCATTGAGAAATCTTTTAAATGAATTAAACATATATAAACTGAGTTTCAGTAAGATATGATAGGTGGCACTCGTGATAATTTTTAATATTGCAAAAAAAAAAGAGGCTAGTATGACTAAAAGAATTCTGCAAGTTTTTCTTGCAGAATTAAATCTAATTAAGTTTTTCTTAATTTACGACGTTAATATATGCACAAATAAATTTACTTTTTGTGTTTTATAGAAAATATGTATTTTAATACACATTGTAAAAGTAAACACAAGGAGACTGAGTTTAGAAAAAATCGTCGCCAAGTTATTTTTATGGTTAATGCTTTTCATTATGTGAAAATTAAGCACTTAACAGAAACGAGTAGTTTCGATTTCGTTATGTACCGATGGAAGAGACGGAGCCGGGAGCAACGGTTGGGTAGCGCGGAAGTCCCGGACAATGGATATATGTGTCTTTGAATAACGTGGAAAAAATCGTCTAGGTTTGTGCTAATGATTAATGTTATGTTTGTTAGTGTGTGAAATAAAGGTGGCGTCAAAAATAAAGGAATTTTGTGCTATTGGGAACGACAAGCAACATCACACATTAAATATTTTAATTGTGTCAGGAAAAATGTTCCTAACAACTAAATATAAAATGTGTGTCAGCTCCTTGTTTAGGAAACGGGTGCAATTTTCATTGCATGCATTTTGGATACTTCAATTTACTATTGAACACACACAAAGTTAACAAATTTTGAAATATATTTTAGAAGTTTAAAAAGAATTACTTTGGAGCAATGTGCTTTAAAGGTTGAAAAAAAAAGTTTTAATATCATATGCAATTAAAAATCTCATTTTTTTGGCTAAATTTTTTTGAAATAACTAACAAAATGTTATGATATTAACATTAAACCACCTACATAATAAATATTTTATTATATTTGTTATAATAATTAGCAATTAATTATTTATGCAAAATTGTTTTACTTTATTTGGAAATTTATTATGAAAAATTAATAATACTTAAAGGTTTATTGAAGAAGAATTTATAAATGTTTAATTTTCATACACTTTAAAACTTTTCAGATAGATAATGCTATTATTACTTATCTCAGCTTATCTCAGGTTGTCTAACTAGGCTAGACAACCCCCATAAAATCAGAAATATCTAAAATGTCTACAAAAATATAATTGGTCCCGAAGGACATCGTCTTTTTTAAAATTTAGGCATGTTAAGATGTGTCCAGAGGAGGCCATACCGACGGAACACCAAGGACAGTCTGGAAATGTCCTCCGCCCCTGCTGAAAGGTGATTCCTCTCGTGTGCCCACTCAGATAGCGGAAAAAGCTGGTTGGTAAACAGATTGATAATTTAGTAGTTTTAAAATTTCCTTTATATATTACTGAGGAAAAAATAAAGCATTGTTTAAAGAAAGCTTTATTGATTTATAAACATGAATGTTTTGCACAATTAGTAGAAACTAAATTAATATTAATTATGTTGGGAGTTATTATTTTTTTATCAAAATTAGCTAAATTTGTATTTTATTAGTATGACTTGATGCATGTTCCATTTGTCATACTGTACATTATCAACAAATAGGTTGGCATTATTCTCTCAAAAATAGTCTTAAATTTATTAAACTCGTAAAATAAAAATTTCTTAGAGTTACACCATCAAATTCTTTATTCAATTTGTTGTTACACTGACATGCTTCTTGGCCAAGTAAGATGGAAGAGTCTTCGTCCAAGCAAAAGACTCCTTAATACTTGTTGACCCTCAGAGGTTTCATTTCAATTGGAGAAATGACATTGTGGCCACGATCTCTTTAACATGTCCCAGCCATTTTTAGCAAACACGACGAATCTTCGGTCAAGCCCGGTTTCAAACTCACAACTTTCGTCCAATGACCCCTGACCCATCAGGCCACCGCGACCTATAGAAAGGTTTTGGTTCAATCTGGGAGAAAAAACGGTACTGAAAATATGATACTAAAATTCTCTTTAATTGGTTTGTTTTTGAAACAAAAATGTCGATAGATAAAGTTAAATGTTTTCTTTCTTTCTTTTTTTTTGAGGGGGGGGGGAGTTTATTTTTTGTAAATATAAATAAATAAATTTCATTTTTCGCACAAATATACAAAATACTAATTAATTCTTTTTGTTGTGTACAATATTTGATTAAATCATTATTCATAAAACTATTGTTATTATGTATTATTCCTTATTATCTTTTCTCCCACCTTCACTTTCGTTCATTTTGAAAATATATGAATTGCTATTTATATATTTCCTTCTTTTAATACATTATGTTATTATTCGGACTATTATAATATTCCTTTAAAGTATTTTATTCTTTTATTACAGCTGAAACCGAACAAATAAACAGTAATTTCTCTGTTCCATTCGAAGTTATAATTTTCGTTTAAAATGAAATAAAAGGGAGTTGTCAACTTTATTAGAATATTTCAATGCTATAATATATTCAATAAACAAAATCCCTTGGAAGCAAATAAATAAGAATAGTGAAGAGAAATGTTAAGATAAACATCTCTCAATTATATATAAGTAGGAAAGAAAGTCCCTAATACAAATTACTTGCTTGGCATAAGAGGCGAGGGGAAGGGGAAAGAAATACAATTGATGTGAATTTATTTTCCGATTGGATAATAAATTCAGTCATATTATTCTAATGGAACTTTTAATGCCTTCTAATTTGGTGGATATTGCGAAGCTGATATTAAAATTTCCATTTCCTTTAATCTCGTTGTCGTAATAGCTTTCAATTCAAGTAGGGGAGGGGAAAGGGGAAAAGAAGAAGGCAAAGAAATAAATGCGAACGGAAGAGGAGGGGACGAAATGGAATTTTGATGGAGTTTCTGTTACTTTAATCGTTTGCTCCTTCTTTAAGGGGAGAGAATATTCGAACTTCTTTTATGACGCGTATTGTTTTCTGCCCAATGACATCTGGCTTTAATAACATCAGACAGCTCAGGATCTTTTTTTCCCTAAAAAGGGGGAAAATGGAGGAAGCATAGGGGGAAAAATTGAATTGTTCTATTCCACCGCCTCTTCACTTAATGCTTCACAAATCCCACGTAACTGGCAATTTGACAGAATCGCTATTTTCAGAAGCAAACGACAATAAGCGCTGCAAAAATATAAATTTCGTTTGCAATTTTGGCATTAGCAGTTTTTCCCCCTTTTTTCAATCTTTTGCGCCTCTATGTATGTATGTATGTATGTATATATATATATATATATATATATATATATATATATATATATATATATATATATATATATATATATATATATATACATCCCGCTTTTTCGAAAAAAGGGGGGAAATTGAAAAACAGGATTTGACTTTCGCGTTTGTTCCTTAATCTGCTTTTGCTCCCTGTTTTCAATCAAATCGGTTCGATGATTTGGAAAAGGACTTCTAACACTTTTCTCTTTGTTTTGTCCCATTTGGTACTAACTGGCGCGAACCGGGCGGTTCGCTTCCATTGGTTAAATGGCGCGCACGCGCCGTGACGTTCGCCGTTACGGTTGCGATCGGCTTACGGGTCGTTTGGCGTTGGAAATAGATCTTTTAGGGCGTTTTAAGAGGTTCTAAGTTGAGTGCTAGTCGAGTCACTATTGCCGCAGATCACTGTTCATTTTTGTTCTCGTTATTTATTTTATTTATTGCCTACCCCCTTTCTTTTATTGTAGTTTTCCTCAGTAATCGTGACGAAATGAACAATCGTATTTATTTCTTTTCCTCGCTTTCTTTTTTTCATCTTTCTTTTTTTTCTGCCAACATGTCTTACAAACAACAGGCTGTAACTGAAAGGCTGCGAACAAAGGAGGAGTAATGTCCGCCAAAAACGAACGCCGTAATCACGTCGTTATGTTAGAAGGATGGCCCGTCATCTCTTCGACTTCGAATGGCAGTCACTTGCATGCTGCATTTCCTTCATTGCGAGGAATGGCTAATTTCGATTCTAACACTCCTTCATTGCCAAACGGCAAATCGAGGAGAGTATTTTATTGCTGAGAAGAGAATTCCTTAATTGGTCATGCTTTTCAATGAAGTATATATCATTTTTAAAAAATAAAAATAGTTGGAATGCCTTTATAAGCTGCAATAAAAACTATTTTGCTGTGCTTTATAAATGCATATTCATTTGATTCTTTTAGTCATCAAATGTAATTTATTCATGTTCTTACAGTGATTAAGTTAGTTCCTTTTGTTTTCACTTCTTATGATAAAGACATATTTTCATATGTAATTGGCAAAAAATAGCAATCATTGTATGGGTACTCAAAACATAAAGACTTCAATTTCCCGAACTTCTTAATTTAGCATTGAGGCAATTATTTGACACTCAATCAAATTTCGTCGCCAAATGGGTTTGCCAAAATACCTAAAACTCGTTAAAATTACTGAAGTCATACCAAGTAAAGATGCAGAAGTAATATTGATTCCTTTTTAAAAATTTGATAAAAAAGATTTAAGATATAGTGTTTAACAGGGAGGGACTGAAATAATATACAGCACTAAATCAATAACTCCATGCAATTGACTTAGGGTTGTTGCTTGGTAATCAATTTCATTCAATCGGTCAAAGTTAGTGCCAATATCCAAGATAGATTTAAAATGTTACAGTCATACCGATTTTGTGATGGAATTGCAATGACCAGTATTTTGGTCGTAATTTAGCATCAGTCCCAAACTGATACCTATCAAAGCTGTTATAATTTTTTCATATTTTTTATTTCGATTAATTTTCAAAAGATTTTTATCAGTGTTATGTTTAAACGCCGTATTTCAAATAATCTCAATGTAAATATTTAACTTAGCAATCATTTTTAAAATAACATTCCCTTCCGTGTACAGAAACTGCATTGGTGTACAATGGAATGCAACAGCGAATTTTAAATTCTTCTCAATCCACATTTTAGTTTTTATCATTTCTAATTCTTTACGTGAATGTTAACAAGAATACAAGTGTTGAAACACCGAGACAGTTATAGACAAAAATTTGGCATAAGATTGAATGGCAAGGAAATAGAAAAACACATAATTTCTGTAGAATACATAAGTGAGTTTCGTGATGATTAGAAGAGTAATTTATTTCATTAATTGTATTTTCTTAATGAGATAAAAAATATACATCGAAGTTTTGCAATTATGCACTGCTGGAAAAAAGTAGGACACTAGGCTTTTATATAAGAGAAGAACTTTGAATTTTTACAAAATAATTTCATTACAGTACTTTTAAAAAAATTACAGTCAGATAAGTATATCTGTAACATGAAATATAAAACTCTACTTAATTAAAATTTATTCACATCCTACTGCGTGAAAAAAGTAGGACAGTTCTAAATAATGAGGATAAAAGTCTTATTAATAAGGAATTCTTCTGTTATTTGCTTTAACTACTTCAAAGATTCTAATTGTCGTTTAACCATATCAGTCTTGAATTTCGATTTGACAAATAATGTCCGAAACACACCTCGACCAAAGATTCATATTGCTTGTCCCCGGTGCGGAACTACTGCTGACTATATATTTTTTAAGGCATGTACTCTTAGCATAGGCTAAGGCAAAACCCGAATATTATTTGCTTCAAAAGCTTTTGGCCGTGTCAATGGATGCTTGCTGATATATTCAATGTCCATCTTGCTGATATATTCAATTTTCTCCGCTTAGCTCAGCGCCATAGGGAAGAAGCTCTGAATTTAAAATTTGAATGCAATCTGTATGTTTCTGTCTTCCATTCAGAAACACTTAGATTGGTCTTTCCAACGTAGCCAACATCTATCCAAAACATTTAACCTCCTATCTGTCTGGAACAATAAGTTTCTTCTTGTGCACCCAGAAAATCCTAATAATTTTGACAACCGTCTGGGCTATCTAAATTGAATATTTTTTCATCAGAATAAATAACTGAGGTCCATTCGCAATTCCAATACAAGTGCTCTTTGACCCACTGAATAGCCTGTGCACAGTGTGCCTTTCGTTCCATTTAGGATGGTGCTGTCTTTTCTTAAATATGAACGCATCCGAACTTTTTATGTGGTTCCACTGATTTCATCTATGATTCCAGGTGGGTCTTGCGATTTTTCAATGCTGCCACGAGATTTTTAAAGTTCTTTACAGATTTTTATTTAATTATCTACAGTCAATTATTTAAGAATCTTCGCTTTCCTCTGATTCTTCAGATTTTTCAACAAGCTAGAACGGACTGGTGAGTAGGTGCTTTGAAATTTCTGTTACACTTTTGCTCACATCTTTACATGCCCGAATTCGGCCTTTTTGAAAACCGCTTAAGGGTTTTTCCCTGGCCATTAAACTGTACAAAAATTGAGGATTTTTTTCAACGAAACATATCTTTTGAAAGAAAGACAGTTTAAAAGAACAATGTTTTCAACCTATTAAACTGCGTCAGATTCCAAAATGAGAATAATTTTCAGGTGTCTTTCTACTTTTTTCATATGCCAAAAACACTTAATAATTATTTTATACTATATTTTTGATGGTAAATAAAACTCCTTCCCTGAAAGTAAAAGTAAAATTAGTTTAATAAAAAAAGAAAAAGAAAAAAAAAGAAAAAAAAGAAAAATTGCATTGATTGCACTAAAATTTAAAGAATAATTTATGAGTGTCCTTCTACATTTTTCCAGAAGTGTATTGCGTTTATTTTGCTTATATTACTATTTGCAATGAATTGGCACAGTCATTTCGTATTTTCTAACAATGAATTACCTGTAGTAAAAGTAATGAATTTATGGCCTCCTGTGGCTCATGTTTCTATTCAAATTGCAATATCAGAAAAAATGCAAGTGGATGGAAATTCTCCCAATATATAAATCCTTCATTAATTTTTCAAATCAAGAGAAGAATTTACAGATCAAAAATTGACAAATAAATGGATAACTGGGGAGCTTTGTTGCATCGCATCAAAGACAAGTGCCGTAGTGCTTGCCTTTTTTTTTTTAAATGTGAATCATTTGTCGCTTTAAATTGTACTATTAAGCTCAAAATCCAGGATGCGAAACCAGAACATTAAATTATCGACCAAGGTAAACTTTGAAGACAATTATGGTCACGGAAGGGTCTAAAGTTGTCACAAATATTCCCCTTTAGAAGGACATAAAGTACGACCTAGAGTGCTTCCTTAAAAAATGCATTCATTTTTCAAATTCTTCCTTAAAAATACAGTTCCCAATTCAGATTTAAAAGGAGATTTAATTTAAGACGCAGAATAGGTTATCTTTTTATTGATGCAGAAATACCGCGCTTGTTCAATGGTCCCCGCATACGGCCATCGAAACTATATTACACTTTCAATTGGGTTAGAAAAGGTAAAACATACAAAGATTATAGATTTCTTGCAGGGTGCTCACTAGTTGTTGTTCTCAACCACTGTTGTAGAACAAAAAATTACAAAGAAAATCGCAGACATCAAGATTATCATTCCATAGAATAATAGGTTATTTGTGTGGCAACTCAGCCACAGTAAATCCCTAAAGGGGAAAGAGAAGAGCATCTTCCCTATCCGATGGGGAATCTAGCCCAGTTGTTATTTGGATGCGGTCGTATGAAGACCGTATTGGCACCACTGTATTATGGTTATTTTTATGGAATGTAATCATGAAAATTGTTAAAATAAAATATTATAGGCAACCGGACTTATTAATGAATACAGATAACACTATTAAGTATCGCCACAAGTTGATATATATGCTGCTCTAAAATTTTAGTATTAATTTGTCCTTCGTTATATACATATATGCATCATCATAATTATCAAAGGAATAATTTTTATAGAAAAATAGTACAAATTAAAAAATTTCAAAGACAATTAAAATGCAAAATTTGTTTGCATCTTCTAAATTTATTTACAAACGTTTCCGTCTTCTAACACCAAATTGTTTTCACTATTCTTGAAAAAAGAATTTGAATAACAAAAATACATTTGTCTTTTCATATTTATGTTAGAATTACAAGTTTGTTTCAGAGAACCGGTCCGTTCATCATGAGGACCATCTGTTAATATGCTTACACCCAAGAAGCTGAGTTTGTTATACAAAAGTTCAGAAGGTTTGTGGTTCATTTGGGAAAATTTGCATTCAATTATAGCATGTTGACAAACGCTCTCTCAGCCAAGTTCATCGCTTCCTACAATGTTACAATTTCTTCTGTTTTCTTTTTGCCAGCTCTTCTGTTCAACAGTTCATGCATTCGGATCCCATCTAGGGCTAGGATTTTTTTTAGTGATTCTGAATCAACTTTGAACCATAGATCTCTGTCTAATTCGTTATCGTATGCAAAAAAGGAGCAATTGAATAAAACTCTGCTTTTTTTTGTATGAGTGGGGGCAAATTAGGGTTCAGTTCAATATTTAAAATTATTTATTTAAAAATCGTCCAGTTCTGAAAGCGATTACTTTTGAGATTACATCAAGCAGCATTATTCTTTTCTGCATTTTGAAATCTTCATGAAATAATACAGATTATTTTTTTCATAAAATAATAGGATAATATTTTATTTACATTTGGTTTTACAATTGACATAAGCATAAAATTTGACATATTACATTATTTACATATGGTTTTGATTTCTATTGGATTGATATGTTTAATAAATATTTAACTATATTTCCCCTTGCAAAATATTTCCCAATATTTTAAATAATTATAAGAATTTTATGCCCATTTTTGTAATAATTACATTTTTTTATTCCTTAAGAAAATTAAATTATTCGTAACTTCAATTAATAAAGATTTAAATTTTTGTTAGCATTCATAGTTTATATTCTGCTGATCTGAATTATTTTGTTTCTAACTTTATAAGATTTAGCGTCAAATAAAAATTAATAACTTAACTTGAATTTTTCACTCTACCTTTATAAAAGTTATAAAATTCTGGTTATTTGCTGATTTTTTTAGTTTTTTTCTGGGAAATTAAATATTTTAATAATAAGATGCGATTACTGTTGTGTTTAACATCCTCCTATTTGCTATCCTTTTAAAGAATGCTGTGTACTGAATAGCAGCAGTTCTCGCAGCAGTTACTTGGACTGAACGACAATTCATTTTTGTATTTTACGAAAACATGGGAAACTTTTGGACGATAATGATTTATTCAGATAATTTCTGAGAGGCATTCCTGCGACGGGCCTATATTGCATTCTCATGTCAAAGATGACAAAACCTTTAAACCATGCCACTTATTTTTGTACGCGCCAACTTTAATTAACTAAACATATTTTATGACTTGTCTAAATAACTTTTCCGAGTTATTTTCCTGGAACAAAGGCAAAACATTGGCGTCAGTAACAAACACACACCTGGAAATAAGCAACCGATTTCAATTAAGGGAAGAAAACGCCAGAAGCAGAACATTTACAACTCAACTCCCTTCATTTATTTGATAGACGGTGGGGACTTTTACCCGCGCGCGAAAAGAGAGAAAATTTTCGCGCCCAGTCGTACACACTTCTCCCACTTTTCGGAAACTACTTAAACAACATTAAAGACAGCAAAATAAGACATCCACTCGACGTTCGAGAGAGGGCGAAAAAAAAAGTCCAAGAGAGAGAAGCATAATAATTCTCTTAGCGTTGTTTAGCAATCAAAACTACTTAAGAATAATGCCGAGCTAACAGCTCTCTCTAGCTTTAAGCGGACGATTATTCGTTAAACACAGAATTCTTTCATTTGAAACAAAAGACGTGTTGTTCCGGTCTTTTAGAAAATATTCGCGACAGTAAATGCGAAGCTTTTCCTCTCTCCTCACCCTCATCCCAAATCCCTACCCCCACACCACGCTCTAACAGCATTTATTGCTTCATTTCATCTTAAATTAAAGAACGCAAAGAGGTACTTGTAAAGTAAGTTACACGCGTCTTTCTTATTTTTAATTAAAATGGCTCCAAACAACAGCTGGTAGAAGGATTTAAGTGAGGGGGGGCAGTAAAGGATAGGTGGGGGAAGATATTTTTCTTCCCCCCCCCTTCTGCCGACCGCCCTGGGTTTTCGTGACTAAAGCAATATGTTAATTTGATGACAGGGATGAAATTTAAATGCTGCTGCATTTGCCTTGTCTTTCCCACTTTGACGTAATAAAATTAAAATACTTGTTTGCTGCTCCATGATTTATCAATTTGTGTAATAATGGTCATTCACTGCGCTGACGGCGATCAATTTGTATGTGCCGAAATGCTTTTCCCTTTGCGACCCCTACCCCATTTCCATTTCTTATCAATATTAAACAGCGGAAGTAAATATCCTTTTATACATAGGAATCTATGGTTTTCTTAATCGTGTGTGTTTAATTACATCAAATTAAAATATAAGCGCAGATCTAGAAAAAGTAAGTAAAAATACCAGCATTTTACATTTACTAAATTCTTTCACGGATAAGAATTTTAATACCTACCTTCTTATCCAAAAAGTGTTTGTTATGCAAGAAATGATGATAGTTGGATAAATTATCAGCAATCGCTTAATTATTTAAAATGTCACCTGTATATTGCTATGATGCATTAAACATATAATGTGTCACCTCTATATAAGCATTAATCCTAATAAACATTAAAATGAACAAGGTAATTGATTTGGAAGAGCCCAACTTTGGTAATGCATCAGCAACAAAGGAAATAAGCACTAGTATAAAAATAGAATATACGTAATTATTATTGATGTCCATATAAGGCAATGCTTTTTTCTGTATATTTACCTTATAAAACATTTGCAACGACAAATAGTTTTCCAAAATCATCCTCTTTGGTGATAAAAAAGTACTCATGTGATGTTGATAACAATCCTTCTTATATTTTGATGCTACTTCTCAAATTAATGTAAGGTGGAAATGATAGTTCCCATTACTGTACTGTTAAAGTCATTGCTTTCACTAAATCGCAGCATTTGATATCATTTCATTAAGATTTTCAAAAATAGTTTATGAATTTCATTCATAATATTTTTTTCATATTATTATGAATTATATATATATATATATATATATATATATATATATATATATATATATATATATATATATATATATATATATATATATATATATATATATATATACTACTCTATCTGTACTTTATATCTAAAAAAAATATATTTCAAACACATATTTTTATGAAGAAGGTTTGTGACAGAACACTTGATAGTAAAATAAGGCCTAAACTTAACAGCAAAATCAGAATGAGTGATCGTTAGATGAGTAAATTAATTGATTTATTGTAAGAAAATAACAATTACTCAATTTAGAAATTTCAAAATTAATTACGCATGATGCCATTAGATGGCGTTGCATATTGTAATTGGTTCAGATTAAACTAAAAAAATTCTTTTTATATTTTTTGCGGCGTTAGAAGCTTTGTTTACCTAGAGTAATATTAAGAAATGAATGGGATGTTCGACAAAATGCACATTAAGCATCAGGATTATTAAGCATTGATGAAATTTAATAAGGAATATCTCTATTTCTAATACAACTTTGGGAAGTAAAACTAATAATAATTAATTATTGGTGTTTATTTTGGAAATTAACGAAAAATGTCAATTAAAAATTTACTCTTATATAAATTTAATGCCAAATTCAGCTATGCAATTTGATTGTTAAAAAAATAATACTTTAATTAAAATAGAAAATTAATTTTTTTTAATTTTCTCTTTTAGTTGAACAAATAAAAAGAAAAGTGTACTTAGTTCATTCAGATGTTTTTTATCTTCTTTTATTAGTTTCATAACAATATACACTACCATCTACCCACAAACATATATATATATATATAAATATATATATATATATATATAGATATATATATATATATATATATATATATATATATATATATATATATATATATATATATATATATATATATATATATATATATATATATATATATATATGTATATATATAAGAGCCACACAGCATCATCTATTTCTTTTTTAAAGTTTTGGATTGGAAAATGTTAATAGGAAGAATTAAATGTGAAATACTGATAACCCCCCCCCCCTTTGCGCATTAAAAAAGTCGATTTTCCATAATTTGATAACTAAATGCTGTAATAAATGAAAATTTAATAAAAATCCTAATTCTAACTTGAAAATAAAAAAAAGTAAAATATAACAAAAAAAAAAAAAAAAAAAAAAAAAAAACACACACACACAATTAGCAGTCTATTTTGCGCATAGTTTCTTTTAAATTAATGGAGCTTCATGGACAAAAACTGCCAAAGAAATCGACTTAAATTATATGTTCTAACAATTAAACTTAATGATATCATAAATAAAAACTCGTCTCATATTTAATCCTATTTTTCATTTTCAAGGTTACCCTTTAGTTCCTGTAGTTAAGAGAACAAACTATGAATTCATTATATAAACGGTACTAAAGCAATTTATCCCAAGAGCTCTGAATTTGTTTTGTTGTTGAATATCTAAAAATGAAGTAGTTTTCCACAAATACTTGGAATGTGTTAATAATTCATTGTTGAATATATCATAGCAAGATCTATTTTTGGCGATAGTTGAAGAGTCAATATTTAATTTTGGCGACTTCTGTTGTTCCATGAAAGATATTTAATTCTTTGTATGAAATCATGAAGCATTTGATGAATTTTCAAAACCATTACAAGAAACAGGGTTAAAATTTCAACTAAAGAATTTCCCCATATTTATTCGATTCAAGTTAAAGATTAGGTTTGGCTTTCAGTATTATTTAACTTACCACTGAAGAATCAATTGAATTACTACACTGTATTTGTTTACATTTTCATTCATTGTAATGTAGTTTCTTATAAATAATTGCATAGATAAGTTTAAAAATACTTTTGTAAATGAAATTAATGTAAGTGGGAGCTTTGTTGTGAAAGCAATATTCATGACATCAGGAGGATTCACAATGCTTTGAGTAGGAGGAGACGGAATACTTTAAAAGCATATAGGGTGTTCCCATATCTTTGAAAGAAAGTTACCGCCTACTGTTTTAAATATTATTACTTTAATTCCATCATGATTTGAATGGAACCCAACCTCAAAGTAATTTATTCATGGTATTAACATCAAGGTCGCATGAAGCGAGATTGCTTTTGGCGTAAGAAAGAAACATGGCTCCTTATTATCTGGTCACGATTCTTGCTTAAAGGCGAGCATGTTTAATTAATTATTGTCTTCAAAAACTTATTTTGAACAAATAAGATATGAGTTAATTGAGTTGGATGGTGAGGAGTCAGCAACAAAATGGTGTTCTCCCATTGTGCAATTAAGGTTGCCAAAATGAAGATAGTAATAATTCTTAAACAAATTTTACAATTAAATTGTGTATTTCACAACAAAATTTCTTAAATTAATATATCTAAATGTAAGCATTCTCAACAGGAATAATAATTGATATTTTTATCATAAAGTATTATCATTATGTAAATTTTCATGCAAGTATTTGTTTATCATACATTTCATGAAAAATTTAAAAAAAAGATCTGTTCCAAAAACTTTTAAAATAACACATTGTTTGCTTTTTGTTTCTTACGTTCTAAAATGAAGTTTATTATTAGAATACATTAGTATGAAAATAAAAAAGTTCTTTAAATAATAAGAAATTTTTTACTGATTTTTAAATACTTATACATAAATAGTTTGCTGATTTTATTTTTAAGTGTAAGTTTTGGTTGCCAGGTTTTGTCTGCATATTAATATTCTTATCATTCCAGAAATTCTTGGAATTTTCTCTAATAAAGTGAAAAATTAAAAATTGCGTGCTCATAATCATACTTTTAAAATATAAAGTCAGATTAAAAAGAGATCTTTCATTTTTAAAGATTCAATAGATTTTTATTAAATTTGTATTTTTTTTATAGAATTAAAAGTAGGAACACATTTTACATACTATCGTTTTATAAATGAAAATGTATACTAAAACAAAATAGATTTTTAAAAAAAATCTCCCTACTTTAATGCTTGTATTCACTTTTTTAATTTAGATTTTATGTTGTTCGAAAAGAAATTTGATTAAAATGTATATAAAATTGCAAATTCTAATAAAACCATGTTTTTTTTTTTTTTTAATATTTGAAGATTAGCATTAGTAATACTTTTTCAATATTTATAATATAAATGTTTATTATTACATAAATTCCCATTTATAATTTTTTTTTTTTTTTTTTTTTTTTTTGAAAATCATAAATATATTTTTTACATCTAAACATTTTTTGAGATGCTATGTTTTTTAATATAAGTTCTATTTTATAAAATGAATTATGTTGCGGGAAGTTCTGGTAAACACTTTTTCTTATAATAATAAAGAATTAAATATATATATATATTTTTTTTTTAATAAAATATAAGCAGAAATAGAAAATATGCGAGAAATATTTTTATGTTATTTTCTGCATATAATAAGAAAAGCTAAATTAAACTCAGCGGCCCGAAAGCCTTCGGGAGAGCCACGAGGCCTGCAACTTCCGGGTCCGCAAGGCATGCGATTCGAAGCATAGGTGGCGGTTAAGTGGTCAGCCTAACAAGGAACTCCCAGTGTTTAGTTCCCAATCATGCTTTATTTTTATCCAGCAAACTGAAGGAATGAGTCGTATCTTGGGAGTTACGGTTTAAAATGCATTCTGAACTATTACTAGCATCCATGCCCAAGGTGGGATTCGAATCAACGAATTGTTAAACCGAAGGTAAGAGCGCTTATCCTTCTGCATCGCAGTTCGGCAAAACGGAAAGGAAAAAATAATAATGAAGACTGAAAAAAAGTAATTGAGTTGAAAATAACTTAAATATTGCATATATATATATATATATATATATATATATATATATATATATATATATATATATATATATATATATATCAATCTAATCTCAATTAATTCAAATAATTAAGACTTTACTGTAAATAATTTATGGAAGCACTTGATGAAATTCTCTGGAGCGAATCAGTACTTATTTAAGAAATAAGATCAAGAGCTCATTTTGCAGTGATTTCCATCCTCTTAATAACAGATAGAGACTAGAGGAAGATTTTGATCAAAACTTTTCGAGACCATTCCATGAGAATTCATTTCCTGATGCCAAAACCCATTCTTCCTCGGAGGGTACTATGCTAAATACCTCATAGTCTTCGGGTCCATGCTTTCCAAACGTATGGGGTGTTGTCTTAATCATGTCCGCTGACATATGATGAATTGTGGTCTCGCAGTTTTCCTCGCATCGTGAACAGATTCCATCGCAACGACACCACTTTCAGCGGCGACTCAGCACTGACGACGTGAATTGGTTATTAAGCTTTCATATCCAACCAGGGCTCTTTCAAACTGTGTGCTAAGGAGGGAGAAGGTCTGAACATAACAAAGCAGAGATTAAAGTATTCACTTTCATTTAAAAAAAAATAACTATCCTGACAGAAAATTATACCTGTAATGAATATCTTTAGATTCCATTTTTTTTTTACGTCAAGGTAGATTTATTAGCTTTTGAAACCTGAGTACCATATAAGTGAAGCCTCCCTCATTTTATCATTTTGAAGATTTCAAACAGCAGAAATTCACAGTGAAATTCATTTTCATTCAGAACGGTTTTCAGTGTTACAATTAGCATCAATTGAATCTCAGAACAGGGGTTTCAAGGATATTGACAGTGCCATCAACAATAAACTCTGAGTTGCATTTTTTAATGTCGTGTTGGATTTATTATTTTTTTAAAGTAGGCTATCATACCTATATAGCTAAAACATAATCAATTTGACATTTTGAATTCTTCCGTTCGCTTTATCATTTTGAGTGATTCTAACAGCAGAAACTCATGATAATGATATGAAATTTAAGCAACATTAGTAGATATGTTTCTTAAATTTTGGTAGAATTAATCCATAAAGATTTTCACTGTGAAAGTTAACATTAGTGTAGTTTCAGAACAGAGACAAAATTGCTTTCCTTCAAGAAGGAAATCATCCTGATAGAAAACAATGTCTTAAAAAGAAGTTGAATTTTCTTTATATCTTCTTAGACTCAGTAGTTTTTTTTTTAAATCAAGGTGTGATGCCTTATGCAATTAAAACATAATTCATATTAACATTCTAAGTATTTCGAAAAGCAGAAAATTACAACGAAATTAATTTGGTAAGATTCATTTGAAGAGATTATCATTATAAAGGCTAACATTAATTGAGTCTAGTTAAAATATAATTCACATTTTGAGTACTTCTAACAGTAGTTAACTACAGTGAAATTCATTTGATAAGATTCATTGTGAAAGCTAATATTAATTGAGTTTTCACAAGCTAAATTTCTAGAAAACTAAACCGTGTTATTGCATATGAATTGACTGACATCGTAACGGCAGAAAACTTTTTAAACTTTAAGGATGAAATTGTTTAAGCATAACAAAGCATACATCCAGTTATTTTCTTTTGAAAAGGAAAGCCGGAAAAAAATAATGGTTTTATTAAATACTTTTCAGTGGCATTCCATTAATGTCATAATGAATTTATTAGCATTTTATTCCATGTTGCTATTTCGTGAACAATTAAAAAACATATTCCATCTCATCCTTTTTCTAAGTTTCAGACAAACAACTACAATGAAATGCATTGAATAAAATTCTTTATAAAAAGTTCATTTCCACTAAATTAAAATATGAAACAGAATTTCAGTTTGATAAATATATAGAAGGATCAGAAAAAATTTGAGATGAGACATTTATTAATTTTGCATTGGATTCATAGCGAAGCGAAAACATTTGAAGAGGAGTGGAGAAAGCAAACAATGAAATCTGAATGCTCAAAACAACATCTCTAAAATAATTGAATTTCCATTTCAAATGAAAAAAGAAGCAATATTATTTTAATTCTTAGCATACAAATAAATAAAATCATAAGTCTACACCGCTCAATTATTTATAGTTAAAATTTTAAATAGGCTTTCTTGAGTGAATAATAAATAATATCTTACGAAAAAAAATCATTATATATATATATATATATATATACATATATATATATATATATATATATATATATATATATATATATATATATATATATATATATATATATAATATTGACTTTAACAAATAGAGACAGATTATTAAAAATAAATGTTTTTTTCTTGTATGCGAAAAGAAAAAAAAAATAATAAGTCTAAAGATGTATGGTTTCACATGCTCCTTTGTAGGTAAATTATATAATTATTTTTTCGTTTCTATTTGTTTTAATTATTTTTGTACAAGAAATTTTTCGATTCATTTTCTAAAAGTGAATTTAAAGAAAACCTTAAAATAAATTCTAGGCAAAGAAATAGTGATGAAGTACTTCGGAGGTTGAAATCGAAGGCAGAAAAACCTTAGTTTTCCAAATATTTTCACATTTTATTTCAGCGTTCTATTATTATTGTTATTTCCAAGCATTCTGAGCCAAAAATTGATCAAATCTTTTAAAGTCTAATTTTGATTCCCAAATGTTTTGATTTCTGAAACCCATCAAATCATTTAAAAAGCTAATTCTGTACAATTTTTAAAGTCTCCTGTTATTGTTACTTTCAAATATTCTGAGCTTTGGAGAACACCAAATAATGTTTAAAAGACCAATTCTAGCACTTTAAGCACTTTCAGCACTTCATAGCACTTTAATTTATTTCCATATATATTGAGACACGAAGTTCTTATGAAGGCAATTCCATCTATATTTTTTCTCTCCTGTTAAATTCCGAATATTCTGAAAAAATCAATTTCATTTTGTTTGAATTATCTTCTTGTGCTTATTTCTATAGAATGCAAATCTTTTAAAAGCTCTCTTTCATCTAATGTATCTAGTAAGAATGCCATCTGAAATAATTCAGCGTGATTGCGATAACATTCACAGCTTCGAAGTGACACCGCTTCCTCTTCTACATGATGTAAATGAATCACATCATCCTTCTACCCACTCCACGGAGCTCGTGCCTGGTTCAACTGCTGAAGACGTCGTTGCGTCCTCCTGCACACATCCAACTGCGAGCTGAACACTGTTCAGATGGCGATCAGAAAACGATTTTCGAAATTATTATTAGCTCGGCGTAATTTATAAATGAACGCTTCTTTCAATCAATTTATTATTTGTGGCGAGGAAATACTGCTGATCATTTATATTCATTATGAACATTCTTCGAGATGTGAGTAATGAGCGGCGTTGAGTATTTTATGCGGCTCGGCATCAATCACCGCCGGTGCACCGTCATTTGTCCCCGTGTTGCTAATCATCCTCCACCGGCGCCCACGATTAATATCCTTCCAGTTTATACATATGCAGTTATCCGCTGGATATGCGGGGAAATGCGACGGGCCGGAGGACCCGACATGTTTGACCACCATCCAAATTTAAATAGATGCAAATCATTTTATAATTATCGAGCAAAACTGAGAGGAAGCTCAAAATGTTGCATGATTTGGAAACAATTCTTATAAAATTTTGTTCATAAAAATAAAGATATGGAAGTTGTCATTTATGGATGAATTCTCTAATAAACAGGTTCACATCCTTTAATACACACGAATGATCACAAAAAATTCACTCATTGATGAAATAATAAGGAATTTGCTCCAAAAATATTTGAGATTATATTTCTTTCTTAAGACGTACACATGTATTTCAAACAAATCAGCAATTTTAAAAGTAATTTATTGCAATTAAGTGAAAATAACTAATAATATAAGTATTTAAGTAAATTGTGAGATTTTCTGATGTAAAATGAAATAAAGTGCGAATTTAAATTATAGTCTGTTGCCAATAACGTGAAGTAATCTTTGTGATGGTTTCCATCCAACTGTATTCTATAAATTAAAAAAAATCTAATTACAGCTTCTATCAATTGAATGTTAAACTGGAAACAACTTAGGAGATTTGATTACCTGTAACAAAGAAGAGTGAATTTTAATGTGAAGGTGATGACATGCCAAATGACAATATTATAAAAAAAAAAAGTATTTAAAATAACCAATGACAAGAATAAGACGAAAACTTTTTCTTTCTTCTCATGAGAAAGGAAAGTCTACTTTTATATTGGGTGGGGATGAATGAACGCTTTTCCATGTCAAAACACGTTGCGTGGGATGAATCGGAGGGATACAAAGAGGCCATCATAGGAACGATCGAAATGAAATAGAGAACATTATGTGCAGTGGCATTATAAAATTGAACTAATTTAATGGAATAAAAGTAGCATTCAATTTAAAAAGAGTTGAAAAATGTAGTAAAAACAGAGATTAATAAATAAATTAAAAACAGAATAAAATTTGTTTTTATTGACTGATTTTATGAGCTCTAACTTAGAAAATATAATCGGTTGTAGTTAAATTGATAATAATAAAGATAAAATGTTATGAAATAGAAGTAAAATGAAAAGTATAGAAAAAAATACTGAAATAAAATTATAAGACTATTGGAATCAGTTAGTTTATTAAAACTGATATATTAAAATTAAATAATTAATAAACTAATTAAAAATTTAGCTTTGTAACCGGGCAAAATTAAGATAACGATATTAGAAAAACGAAAAAAACCGTGCAGTTTTTGATTTTTAAGCAGGTCAAGGGAATCTTTCTAATTATGTCGAAAGAAAACGAAAATATTAAGAAAACAACTTTTCTTCTTAACTTACATAGTCTATAACCATAATTAATGAAAACAGAAAATGAAGCTTCAAATTCTTAAACTATTCTAAAGCCAAATTTAGTAAAGCCGCGTTTTACTTATCATTAAAGCCTTTAGAATTTATATAGTTTCTTTGATCAGAAAGATAACTATTCAGAATAGATAAATTGATAACAATCCTCCAATTGGAGATAGTAAATGTTATCTTTATCTCTTTAGTGATCATTAGTGTAAAATTTAAAACATTTTACTATTTATGCAATAGTATAATTTTTATCCTCAATTAAATTAAATGAATCAATAATGAACTGCATTTTGAGAAATTGGAATGCTAATTAATCAAAAAAAATTCATCTTATTAACATGTAAATGAAATATAATTTTTGTTATAGATTCAATTTTGTTAATGTTTATTTTAATATGAAATTAATGAATCAAAGTAATTATCAAAATTATCCTATAAATTGAATAGATAACGAAATGATTATGCTACTTATAATTTAAAATTCTAAATGTTAATAATATCTTTTATTAGTTTATAAATTGACACTTATTATTAAATTTATATCTTATAACAGAAATGGAATAAAATAGAATTTGTTAAAATAAAGCCGTTCTTTTTATTATTCCTGAAAAAATTTATACATTTTATAATTATTTTTAGGGGAATTATCTGTCTAAATTGATTCTTCCTGTAAAAAATAATAAATGTGTATAAATATTTTCCTTTATATAAAAGATACCTTAATAATTATCTTATATTTGCTTCGTAAAGGGATAAGAGAAATGTTCAATTTCATCCAAGGCATCTCAATCAATGAAAAAGCCATCCGAAATATATTAATGGAAAGATCTTGTTAGTGTTTAGAGCCTTCATTAATTTTTTTTTTTTTCGCCTCTAACCTTAAAATGGCATTTGCATGTGTACGAACGGCAGCCATTTTTATTAATCGAATCGCGAATGAAATGGAAAGCAATCATGTTGCCATCAGGCGCAAACAAATAGTACCTCATAATGGCCCGTAAGTCTACCTCTCCCCCAATTTGTTATTTATTAACGTCTTATAGAAAGGAGATTACCGCTTTTTTTCCCAAACACCCCTTCTCCACCCCATAGATAATGTTTTATTCAAGGTAATAATATCGAAGATGTTTTTAGTTTTGAACCATTAGTGCAACGTAATAATCGCACCGTACCTCGTCATTATGCCAAAAGAAAGAAGAAAAAAAATTGTGAACAAATAAAAATCATTTGCTTTCGCGCAACCAATAAATGGATTATTGAAACCGAAGCTTAAAGGTTGGTGTAATGCCTTTAAATTGTGATTTTTATTCGATTATGGCATTAATATTTTGTGCTTATTACTTCGGCTGCCACCTAATTTCTTGTTAAGTAAGAAGTTGTTTGTATCTAGTGTTTATAAGACGTTGTTTTTAATGAGATTCTTTTCTTTTTTATTTTCTTGCCATGCGTTTCTTATGTTTATTCGAAACCTATTATATTTTAATCGGAACACTCTATTGCTCTATTTTCAACATTTTCGAATTTCTTTTTATAATAATGAATGACAATTTTCTTTGTTCTATCTTCATATTTCTTGTTTATCTTTATTTCTTAAAATATATAATTAAATATTTGTTTACAAATTACAAAATGCGTCAATACTGAAATTCTGGGTGAAATTTGTGTTAACAGTTTTCACTGCGTTAACATTGTAAGGCAATTATCAGATTTGCTTCTTCTAAGTCAATGTATTTTGAAATTTAAATTGCTAATTATTGTACAGCTTATACAAAAATGGAAACTGCAAAATTTAGAATACTTTATGGCCATACAATTATTGCATCTTTCTCAAAGTCCCGGAATCTCATTTAAGGTATTTTTTATTCAATTTATGGAAATAATTTTATTTTTTAGATTTTCCATCTCTTTCTGTCATTTATGCTGTTGATATAACTATATGTATATCTTTACATTACTTTTAGAAAATATAATATTATTCATTTAGCATTATTAAGGAATTAATTTATCCGTTTGTAAATATTTCAATATATTATTATAGTACAGGTTAATGTGGGATAAATAAAAAACCAAGAATAATTGATAGAAATTTACATTAAATTAGTTTTTTTTTTTTTTTTTCGAATTCCAACCTAACACATTTTATTTATTGATTTTGCTTTCAAGATTTATATTTAAAATTTATTTTCTAATTTCCACAAAATGATAATTCTGTCATTCTAGGAAGTACTATGAGATCGATTTAAATTTTAATTATTTTATTATTTTTTTAAAAGTTTCCTCTGATTTTTAAATTACTATTTATTTAAAATTAAAAAACAGTCTATGGAATTCAACATTTCATATAACTATTTTCAGCCACTTTTGTTTTATTATTGCTTAATCGTTAGTTTTAGAATTTGAGAGTTAATTAAACTAAAAATTACAAATTTTAGTGCATTTCGAACCGATGCCACGATCCAATCCTGGAATGCGGACCGAATTCACACACACACACACACACACACACACACACACACATATATAATGGAGAAAAATTTAATTCCATAAAAGACCACAGTAAAAAAGAATTTGTTCTGCTTGGATCCAACTGAATTTTTGTTTTGTTATTTGTTTCACTGTAACCGCAGGCGCGATTGTTCAATTAAGTCGTCAGCGGCCTGAGAGCTGATGAATGAGGGGTCCATATCCCTCGAGGCCACTTTAACTAGCACCACCCCTAAGTGACAACCTTGTTTGCTCTTTCTTCCATTATCATTTAATTACTGGTTCGAGCAGGATCGTTCGGTGGAAGGGGGTTGGAGAAAGGGAGAGAGAATATTTTTGACGATACCATCTTCACCAGTTTGCTTCTTTGCTATTTACTTTAGGTTAAAAAAGACTCGTTTAAACTAAAAGGAATTAATACAAAATAAAAAATATGTTTATTAAAATATAAAACATGTAAAAAAATACCGTAACTATATTAACATTAACAACACAATATACATGAAAACACTTGACTATGTTAACGTCATTTACAATTTCTGAAAAACTTCGATATTAGAAAGAATTGTGATTCGAATAATGATAAAAAAATCACGTTCAAAACCAGTGTTAATTTCGAAGACATATTTCAGTTATAAGCTCATAACTTGATATTACATATTTTAACAATAATAACATTAAAATAATAAAATATTTTAGCTCAGTTTTTAAAAAGAAAAGAAATTATTAAAATCTAGAAAAAATGTTCATTTTAAATAACATATTTTAACATAAATAATTTGTAAATATTTAATTTAAAGGGGAGTTACTTATACGTTTTTAAAAAATAATATTAGCATCGAATGGAATAGCATTATGTTTTTATACGTGAATTCACTAAGGCTTATTGCTGAAAATGTGAATATTTTCTGAAAATTTGTCCAAAAAGATGGATAGAATTTTTCTAATGAAACTGGCATTCATAGCTGCTGGTCATTTCGGCGTAGATTTGAAAGAGAAATATCAACTTCTGTTGAAATGAATTCTTGCAACTTCATTGACTCCGAGGCTTCCTGGTCAGAAAGGCTCAGGTTTATTATACATTTCCTCAGGTATGAAAACGGAGGAAGCCTAACGATTCAGAATGCCAATCAAGCCGTCGATATGTAACAGTGTTAGATGTTCATCAAAAGAAAATAGTAATGTCTGAAAAACTACCTAAATGATAAATATTATTTGTCATGTTTTGTTCTGATATTTATTTCTAAATTGCATAACATTAAAAGATGAACATTTGATTAAATGCATCCATAATTAAAATTTAAAAATTATAACAACAATAGTAAAATAATTACATTAATCAAAAAAATGAAGCAAGCTTTTTTGAAAAAATTGATTTTTGTTGTGCATTTTTGTTGATATTTATATATTTTTCAAAATAAATAAATAAAACTAATTTCTTTTTTAATGTGATTTTATCACTCTTCAATCACTTTTTCAAATGGAAGGATTGGAACTGACTGTCGAAATGTTAAAAATCAGCTGCTATATTTTGATATAAGGTGGTAATGTTTTGATTTTAAGGCAAAATACCTCATTAAAATAGCATTTTGACGGGGAATAAAAAGTAAATGCTACGATAATATTAGAAACATTAATACGAATAGAATAGTTACGTATGCCTTTTGTTTATTTAGGAAAATCGATAATTTTATGCTTGTTAAGTCATTCACAAAGTATTTGTCAAATCTATTAGATTTAATTGTCGATTGTTCATTATCGTGAAGACATTAAAATGCTGGTTGGTTTTAAATTAATCGCAGCACATTTTCATCCAAACGATAAATAAATTTCCCCACAGACGAGAAGAACCTCGATATTCCATTCAATATCGCTGCGCTCCCTCATAAATTACCTTGAAACTAATAAACCAGAGAGAATTTCTTTAAAATACGCCAATATAAAAGGCGATTTCATTTTTTACATGCCACACCTCGCCAAGTTTCAAAATTTTAATTACCCTCTGGTAACTAGTTTGGCAAATTGCCACATAAGCTGGCGAAGTAACAACTCAAAACAAAACAAAAAAGTGATATTAAATTTCCCAAAAACTTATCGTTTGGGACCGATCCATCAACTCGAGTATGAGGATATTACCAAAATAAATCTCCCATATACGCAGAGGCTATGACTCCCTCTTTCTTTTTCTTTTAACAAGCGAAGTGTGTTGCATTCTCATCTGCTAGAAGCCGATGATCGTTTGGCGTGTTACGAAATGTGGAAGTGAGGAAGTTTTTACTTAATATTATTTTGATGTATTGGCAATGAATGATGATGTATTGGCAAGGGTCTGTTGCTAAAGCGTTTCCACAATAAGGGTCGGTTTTATTGCCCTTAGAAGAGTGTCGTACTATGTAGAAGAGAGATGTAATTAGAGAGATTGTTTTTAATTACTCAAGCGAATCGTTTGGTCTTTTTTTCTGTTTTTCGTGAACATGAACAAGGGAGGAGCCCTGATAAGGTGATGCCATGCCTGATAATGATCATTAGAAGTGTTGGATTGCTGACGAAACTTGATAAGTCTTAAGAATTCAATTGTGTTTTTCCTCCTAAAACGTTCCCTTTTATAATTTGATTTAAGAGGTTGGGGCTGGTTTTGAGATTAATAATAAGAATATTTTCAACTGTCTTCCTATTTTTTAATATAGTTAAAAAAATTAATCTTTTTACTTTTTTAAATAAACTGAAAGTTAATTATTTTCATGGAAATTTATATATATATATATATATATATATACACAGAAATGTATATATATTAATATATTTTCTTCTATTTTCTAAAATTCCGGACAATTTTAATAGGGAATATACGGTTTTTAAAGGAAAAAATATCTTTTTAACTGTAAGCCATACTTTGAATGCATTTGTTAAATGACGAAAGACTTACAAATTTTGCAGGTGAAAGCTTGCAGCTGATAGTACTTGGTTCGGAAAAGATAAGGCGACTTCATTGCTTGCTCCGTGGATATAAAAAACTTATTCATTAAAGTTATTAAAATAATTTATTATTAAAAATTTAATTATTGATTGTAATAAAAATAATAAATTTTAAACACGTTTTTTTATATCTTTAAAAAATAACCAAAACATGAAAAGAATCTAAATAAATAATAGAAGACAGTTATAATTAAATGTATCGTAAAATATTATCCATAAACTTGATCTAGTGCTATCTGATTGTTATTTGTATAGTGAAGGCTTATGCGATCATAACCTACAAATTTAAATGATTCTCGAATTACAACAAACATAGAAGTCTCTGAGAAGGAAATCGAACCTACGAGCTGTCGAACTGAAGACCCCAGTAAAAGCCATTCAACCATCTACTTGACTTATTTAACATTTGGCATATTGTTTAAAATAATTTCTCAAAAAAAAAAAAAAAAAGTCATATGTTGTTGAATTGTTTAGTTGGATGCTAGACTACTATCTATTTAAGTAACAGCTTGGTTTTTACTTTCAATAAGAGAAAAGTCTCACTTAAACAAGAAGGTAATTTTATTGGTATTTTTGATTGAAGAAGTTTGGTGAGAGTAAGAGTAGAATCGCCTTACAAGTTCATTTGTTCTAATGTTTTTCTATCAATCCTTAAAAAAGTATTTATTCCTATGAAGGACATTGGTTCAAACTAAGCCAAGAGCGTGATTCAATTGATTGCTGTCCTGTTCAACCACTCAAATACAATACATGTCGAGTCACAGGTATTAAATACCTTACATGGGAATCACAGGTATTAAATAAGTCATGCATCAATTCAAAGCAAATTTTTCCATAAGAATTTTCATTAGTTTTAACTAATTCTGCATTTTATTTCTTGTTATTCTATAATGAAGAGAAATGGCATTTTCAATATCTATAAAAGCATTTTTCTTCCCATTCCATTCAAATGCATCACATCACATCAAGGCAAGGCATTCACTAATACTTTTATTTTCAAAATTATATGATTATCTTATAAAATTTAAAACTTACTGACATATAAATAAAAAATTAAAAAAAACATTTTTAGAACTTATAAAAACTTATGGTTTGTTCTAGTTTTACAAAAAAAACTAAATAAATATGATTTGAAATTTGATATATATAACATTAGCATTATTACTCTTTTTTGTAAATTTCAATGTGAAGATAAATACAAAATATTAATTTTTATAACAAAGAAATAAAAAAATGCCTAGCTACCTAATTGAGATTTAAGCAACTAAGTCTTGTCAAACTAAAATTTTAACATCAATTTACATGTGTGTGTGCAGTTAAGTAAAATATTAAAAAAAAAAAGAAACATTTGCTTTAAAGAATGCAAATATGTCGAAAATACAAACTAATTTTAAGTGGGAAAAAAAAAAGAAAAAAAAAAAAAGAACCTTTCAAAGAGCAGACATTATTTGGAAGTCCAAAGAGAAAAAAAGTAAAACTTAAATAATTGTACTTTTAAATTATTTGTTTCAGAAAGTGTTAATAAGGAAGCATAATCCGCATTTTTCATATTTTTCCTAAACTTTTTTTGTTTTTATTAATATTTATGTTTAGTTTTAGCAATAACTAACTTTTTAAATAATTATAATAATAAGAAGAGATAATAAAACGTAAGATAATCAATACAAATAACAATACAATTATTTCTCAATTTCTGAAACATAAATTCATTCTCTCTATCTATATGTATTAATTAAATGAAGGTACATAATTAGGATATCATTCAATGTAACTTGTACATTCTTTAGTCCAAAAGAAAAAAATAGCAAAAATTGAAGTTTCGAGAAATTATCGACAAAATTTTTTAAAATAGCATATTTTAAATGTTGAGGAATTATATTTTCTAACGTTAGACTTAAAGTTTAAGAGAGGTTAATTTTTTTCTAAAGAAATATATGTTTGTAAAAGTTGGTTAAAGTAAGCTAACGCTGTTTTTTTTTTCTTTTTTTTGTTCTGAATTGGACGAAATAAAAAATACTTTTCGAAATTAAATTCTAGTCACTGATAATTGTTGTTGCTAATAAAAATGGCTTGAAACGGGAACAATGTGTATTTAAAATTTGCAATTAATAAGTTTATCAACAGCAAAAATTAGACATTGATAAACTTATATACAATAATGTTGGAAAAATAGGTTTAAAGATATGTAACATTTTTCACATAAACTTAATTTTGTTAAAATTAAATAATATTAAATTTTATGGAAACAACTTGTAAATTTACATATAACATTTATAATGCATTGTTTCTTTACTTGAATGTGTAAACTTTCTTAAATTGATATTATTTTTATGAAAGTATTAGAATTCAAATTAATATTTAATAGTTTTTAGAAAAATTTCTATTTCTCAGCGTATATTAACATAAGTTGCGCATTTTGTTCAGTGAATTTTTTGAGCATATTTTATAATATGCTTAGTAGAATCTTTAAGTTAGTTTTGGAAATGTGCCAATTTTATAATATTTTTTTCATACCAGATTTCAAAAATCTTTTCTTAATCAAATAAATCTCAATTCATTAAAATTTTAAATTTACAGTTATACACATCATGAGTTTTAGTATGTTTCTATAAGGTCACATATATCAACAACGCAAGAGTAGTAAAACCTTGAGCCTCCAAAAGTAGGAAATTTCTAAAATTTTTCTTAGATTTTTATTTTACAATAATTTTTGAAAATTGTTTTGAATAGGAAATTTTGTCTCCCCAAAAGCATCATGAATATATATAATAATATAATGAGCTTGAAAATTAAAACCTTGCCTTGAAAAATTGATGATTGTTGATTTATAAGGAATTTTTGAAAGACTTTTTTTGTTTTTTATTTCAATTAAAATATTTAATAGCCTTTTAAATATCATTGATAATTTTAACTGAAGTAATGCATGTTTCTTCTCAGAATCCAAGTGTATTATTTATTGAGGCATTTTCAGTTACTTAAAACGGTCTTCGATGCAGTCATCATTTGATCTGACAATGTCACGATTCTTGTAATGCTCAATGTTATCATGAATATTATACCTCAATACCATGCTTCAAAGATCCAATGAATTGGACAAAACTCACTACGAGCTGAAGTTTAAATTGTTTGTTCTAATGTGTTTAATTCAACAATTCGTGGGCTCGATAACCACATCGGACATGGCTGATTAAATCGATTCGGAAGTATACTTAATACTGAACGACTCTGTTGAATCAGTCCTACTAAACAACCCAATCGGATAAACTTTATTTTTAAGCATGCCTCATTAATCTCTTTTAAGAGCATCTTTTTTATTAATTTTTAAATGTTTCTGTTATTTGAATAATTAAGGAGGAATGAATCATAAAATCGTAATATACTTGTCACAAAATGCATGCCTTGCTTATTTTCATGTAAGTCTCAAATTTTCAGTGGCTCTATTTTATTTAGAGTACAGCATCAATAGAGAAAGAATTCAATAATTCCCAAAATTTCACATTTATTCATGATATTTTGTCGTTCTATCTTAAGAGAAACGAGTTGCTGTGAATGGATTCAATTTTTGAAACCAATCTCATCACATAAACGACTCTTAGAATTTAATTTTTATAGAATGACTTATTTATTTATTTCCTAGTTATTAATCTATTGAAATATTTTTGGAAAAGAATAGCTTTCTCTGTGTTGTTCATTCAATTTATGTTCATTTGCATATTTGTACAGAGTTGATTTAAATCAAAATCCAATTACATTCTAGAAGTGCAATGAATTCATTTGTTAAATGTTTTTAAATACTATTATCTTCAGTTAAATTTATCATAATTTATGAAACAAAATTTATTCATGAGTCTTTATATTTCTAAAACATTTGTATGCACACACACACATTGTATTAAATTAGAAGTGAAGTAATTTTTTGAATCAACTATTTTTTATGCACTTCTTTTCAGAATCCATTGCTGTAGAACATTGTTTCCCAATGTAAGCTTTATTTGAAATTAAAATACTCATAAAATTCGTCCAATATTTTATAACTCTAATTTAGCTACAGACAATTTCTGGAAAGCATTTTCGAAAACTTCCCGGAAAGGAAGTTCAAATACAAGAGATTTATTAAGAATATAATTAATAGTTTATTACTCTAACAAAAATGTATTTCTAAAAAGGCCAAAATTAATCCTCAATTGAATCTGAATTATTATGCTACTGATTTTTGAAGTAAATGTTTTTTAATTTTACGTAAAATTTTAATTAATATTTAACAATTTTAAAAATTAAATTTTTGACTCTTAGACTTAACTGAAATTGCTTGTAAAAGTCTCAAGTTTTAAAGAAATTTTTGTTACATTATTTAATAATATTTAAAATGATAAGATTATAATTAAAAATAAAATTAATTTAATAAATTAAAATAAATTCATTACTTTTAAAAATAAAATATTTGATCAATAAAAGTAAGAACTTAAGTTACACTGTTTAAAAAATATAGTTATTTCTAGCTAATCCTATTTGAATTAAATTGAATTTAAATGTTTGAAATTTAAATTGGTTTCCTTATGCCTGACTTCCCAATTTAGAATTAATTCTTGAATCTTTAGAAAGATTTTCAAGATTTGAAAAGTCAAATTTTAAGAATTCTTTTAACAGTTAGAAGCTCTTGAATCAAACTTAAGAACAAACTACAAAATTTTTTAAAGAATGATTTTATATTGCTTGGAAAAAACCTTTTGAAAGACCGAAAGAAATTGTTACTTAAAGTACATTTAATTGAGTTTTGTGTCCCAAAACATAAATATATTTACTAGCAATGGTTTACGATTATTTACAACGTTTCAATTTAATTGAAATTGTACTATTCTAGTGGAGGTTCTGCCTATGTAAAAACTTAAGAAATGCTTACTTAAAATCTATCAAAACGAAAAAAGAAATTTGTCTGTAAATATTGTCGGTACGAAGCAATTCTCCGGAATGCGATTTCAAAGAAATTCTAAAAAGAATCACTCCCAAAAGGCACATAAAATAGCAGAACTAATCCATTTTGACACTCCTCCCTTAATGACTTTTAATCATCACACACACACATTCAAATTCAATAAAACGAGAGAGAATATTTTTCACAAAATTTAAGATGAATATTTTTTAATAGATGCAGTTGTAAGCAAATAGACTGCAAGTTTGTTGTATTCTACTACTGCAGTGATCCAACAATTGATGACGGCATTCGAATAAGCAGCCGCTATCTTACCGGATAAACGGTTCATTTATGAAGTCAAAGCATTGTCAGAATTGCTTTCTCTCTCTCTATAAATGATTTTCTTCTCATTTTGCAAAACTATTCCATTAAAATGTGCTTCCGGAATTACAGAAACATTTTTTTTTCAAATGAAAAAATTATTATTTTCTTAACATTCGATTAGCAAGCATAGTTTTTTTTTATACCTAACATTTTTTTTCCTTATAAGCAAAAGTAAAGAAATTTTCTAATAAAACAATAATGTATGTTATGAAAATATATATATATATATATGCATTTAAAACATGAAATATTTAGCTTGTGAAATCCTTTTATGTTGAAGTGTTAAATTGTATTATTATTATTATTATTATATATATTAGATTGATGGAGATTTAATGCAACAACAATATATTTTATATACTTATTATTAAATTTAAATGATATTATGTTTTCAATGAAATAAAATTGTTGATTTCATGTGATATTATATGTACGCGCACATACATATGTGTACATATAAAGCTTCTTTTTGATTCATTGTTAAAAGAGTTGGCCATAAACTTAACAAGTAAGGATAACAAATTCGTTATTTTTTTTCTTTTTAGGCAGACTAAATTTTAAAATTATTTAATTAATAGGAATATATATATATATATATATATATATATATATATATATATATATATATATATATATATATATATATATATATATATATATATATATATATGTATGTATAAATATATATATTGATGTATGTATGTATGTATGTGTGTATACATATATATAATTTAACCTAAAACTAAATAGTACATACATATACTTTTAAGTTAATCTATAAGTCAGATAATATTATTTTAATTTTTCCAGGTGAGTACACAAATTAATTGCAAAGAAATTAAAACTTCAGTCAAAATCTTCTTTTGTTCAAATTAACACGAAACTATTAGCTTTCGAGATTTATTTGTTAATTATTTGAACTCTATAATGTTGGAGTCAAATTTTAGAAGCTACTGAATGTAAAGAACTTTTTCTGAAACAGATTTTTTTAAACTGAAATCGCACAAAAGATATTAAATCAAAAGTTTTTATTTTATTAGTTGTGGAGACGGAGGGTTTATATTATTATTTTATAATTTCTTTAGGGAAATATTTTTAAATTAGTTTTTACAGAAATGTTTCATGTATGGTATTTTTTCAGTATAAATAATAACATTAAGGAAAGGAACGAAGCATTGATCTTACGTTTTTTACGTTAATTCATGATCTTGGTCATGAATTGAATAAAGATGATAATTATTAATTAAATAAATACAATAAGCACACCAATTTACTTTTTTACTTGTGAAATGTGTTAACCATGGATTCAAAAGCTTAGTATAAACGGCACTAATTCATAAAACTGTTGTGTTTGGTATTATTTTTGCAAATCTATAATTTTTTACGACTGTCTGTAAATTTTTAATTATACAAACTCCTATTGTCTATAAATTTGGTTGTTATTCACCGTTGAGAAAATTTTTTAATTTATCGTCAAAAACAATGTAAAAATTCTCAATATCATCAAGAAATTTTCTTTTTATAGCGTTACTACATAAAATTTGCTTAAAAAAAGCTTAATCTTAAGTTTTCTTGATTTGAAACAGTTATTTTTAACTTGTTTTCAATAAAAAAAGACAGCAACTTTCTTACAATCGGAAATACTTTACTAAAATTCAAATGAAATATCCTTTACTAAGATTGTTAACTTTCAGAATTTGAACAAAAATCTTATATATTTTCCCCTCAAATATTAATAAGTTTTTTTTTATTTTTACTCCTTAATTAAAAAAATCATAATCATGGATGAAAGACCATTAATTAAAAATCATGAGCTCACCTGACACGGAAATCACATTTTTGGCCGACAGCTTTTCCTTCGACTCAGCCGCTAAGATGGCGCTGACGCCGAACTTGAGGTATGGAGTGCTCGGACTCGCACTGGGAGCCCCACCGTTCTGACACCTACCGCTCACAGTTTTATTCACCCCGGACACCGGGGAGCAACCCGCGCACGTGGTGCACGCCGTGCACCCACCGGCCTGCTCGGGGCACGCCGACACGGCTATGGGCCTGGCGAGGAAAGGACTGCCACTTGCCACCGCAGCCGCCACCGCCGCCCGGTCCCTCAGTATATTGTCCACTAGAAACGAACTGCTGACAGGTGGACTAGAGGCCGGAGACAGTGGGCTCGATACCAGACCCCCTGTGGGCATTGGACAGCGGAGAAGAGGAGAATACACCGAAGTTTGCGCCAGGAGGTTAGGATACATAATACAGTTTCTGGTTCCTCTTTAAGTTGACAGCAAGTTCAGTCTATAAGCCATACTGACTGTTCAAACAAGATTTCGCTTCTACTGAATGTACAAGTATGCACAAAGTATTGTACTAAGAAGTTGATTGAGTATTGAGGGCGCTTGAAACTCGTGGTATTTGTGTTTCAGTGATGTTCAGGAAACGGAAAAAGTATTACTAAATATTGGGCCATGAGCTATTTAATCTTAAATTGCACTCTTTCCCGATCAGTTTTCACACCTCAAAAATATTTGGTAAAGCATGTCGATTTCAAAAAGAGTTTTTGCTTATCAAGTACCAAACTAAAATTGCAGTAATTCCATATTATAATTTATTTTCTGGAGTAACTTTTAAATCCAGGAGACTGCAGGAAAGGAAACCGGACAATCTGTATCCAGTGAGCGCGCAGAGCTATTAAAGTTAACCGCAAAGATCACTTCACCAGGAGTCCATGAACGCTCTCCTGCTAACGCGAGCTTGTGAATAAAGTGGGAAGAACCAAATACATACACCCCGCGTCACGGACCACATGAATGTAAGGCCCAGGATCTCAGTGGGTCGTTTTGATTGGTCACAAATTGTGTCCGTCAGCGGGAAGCCTCGCCCATTTAAAGTCACATGGCTCAGATCACGTGATCACGCCCTCTCGAATCACCTGTTGAGATACAGTTTCGTTTGGTTTTAATGCTTTTACGCCTATTTTTTATTCCTGGCATTTAAAAAATTCAGCTTTTCTTATCACGTAGAATTTCGGAGGTTTGGCTAGTTTTTTCCTTCTATTAGGGAATTCTCTCTAAATGTTCTTATTCAATATTGTCTTCGTTTTTGTAATGAAACCCAATAACGAATATGAGTGGGAGTGCGTAATTTTACGTTTATTTAAGATTATTTTTTGTGAGTGCTTATATTTTCATAATTTTTATGTGAAATATATTTAGATTTCCTGTTTCCCTTATTTTTCAGAGAAAATAATAGTATATGGGGAAAAAGTGATAAGCGAGAAATAATTTGTTAAATTATCAACGAGTTTTGTGTGTGTCAAACTTTTATTTAATAAAATAATAATTGAACAAATCACTAACTTAAACGTCGACAAAATGATGTTTTCAAGATTTAATTTCTTAGCCAAATATTCCAAATGAAATATTAGCATTTTGAATTTAAATGTACCTATAAATTCTTTATATTTATTGAACCACTGGGGTACGGAATTTTGATTTTATCGGGAATAAATTCGTATGTTTACCGATTCCCCAGAGAGATCAATAAAGTTCTTTCTGCTAAAAGATTCTGAGCTCAGATTTTTGATTTAATATGATCCATGAAATTATCAGTACGCAATTCTTTCCTTCTCTGTCCTCTGGATTTTGGACATGGGTCCTCTACGCAACACTCACATATTTCCCACCATTTCTAGATCCAGCATTCGGAACTCCCCCCAGCCCTTGTTTCTTGAGGTTCGCTGTCGAAGGACTAGCCCGAGTCCTCCTCTTTCGCGACGGCATTCAGGACACAGACTCCACTGAGGCTTCAGGAGCTTGAGAATTTCCTGCTAGTGGCCTACTTTAATGAAACCCATTAAAAGTTCAGGTAATTAATATTTACATAAAACATTTTGGCATAAATAAGCAAAAATATTTATTAATGAACATAGAAATTTAACGTCAATAAAATTGAAATCATTATTACCTACAAACGTCAAGATATTTAGTTTTCAATCCAATAGCTCTTAAAACGATTCTGACCAAAATATTTATTTCCTAAATTACGAAGAAGTCAAATTTCTTTTTTTAGAGAATTCGATCAAAATTTAAAACATTAATTAATGTGGAAAATTTTAATGAATATAATAATTTTACCCAAAATCTTATTTGAAATGGTATTTGGACAAAAACTTTTAAGGGACATTTTTCAGAGCAATAATACTAATGAATATTTTTATAACATGTTAGGGACAATGCAGGCTTTGTTTAATTATAATGCTACTAAGGTGTATTTTTTGCAGTCATTTTATACTATCGAGAGGGAAAGAATGTAGTAATTTTTTTTCCCGAAAAGTTAATGTGCATTGACTTCTGTGTTAATTTACATAATTATTTTTTAAAAATTTTTATGAATACAATGGCCTTAAAAATTGTATTTTAATCTTACAAATATATTAATAAAATTTAAAAAAAAAAAAAAAGAAAAGTGATTTTGAATATTTGGGAAGGAAAAAAGTTGAAAAGTACATCCCTATCAGAAACGAAAACACTGTGGACTAAAATTCAAACAATGAGGATCAGCCAAGTAATTCACGATATTTTAGAATGCCTTTGCTTTATAGACAGTAAAATTTTGTGAAATGTAATAATTTTTAATTTCAATCTATTCGAATAGAAACTGCAGCTTCGTATATTTTGATTTTCTTCACGCTTCTAGGTATAGGTAATTCGGAGAGAAAACTTTTCTCTCTCTCTATTTAAACCCGCGGAATTCAGTTACAAGAGGCAATAAATGTCCAACATTCCACTACCAAGTACTGAGAACTGTTGTAGGTAAACACTGAAGGAACTGTATCAATTATTCACGAAGCGCTTAGTTAAGATCCTGACATTTTAAATGCCGAAATTCCTGATAAATTTATCATTAAGAGAAATCCATTGAACCCAATGGCACATTAATTCTTAAACAAGCTTCTTTAGGAGAGACAAAAATATTCGCCAAATTTTATATTTAAGAGTCAAATATATTTATAAAAATTCGCCAAGCTAACAAGAGAGCAAATTAACGCCAAACAAGCAATGCTCAATTGGGGAAAAAATTGTTAAGCAACCATAATTTATGGAACAAAGCAAATAAGTATTGATTAATAATGGTTGTAATATTTATGAAGATAAAAGCACTTTATTTTATATTTCTTGCAACTATTTTTCTGAAAATTTTAAGATAACTTGAATAATTTTTACAAATATAATTATAAAATAATTACTAGATTGTATAAATCAGCGGTCGCCAAACTTTTTGACATTACGCATTAGTAAATTCAAAATTTAAATCCCACTGACCACTAATAGGAGATTTTTTTTAAGTGTTAAATATATTTATAAGAAAATAAGAACACATAAAATATTCCTAGTTAACAAGAGGAAACTAATAATTGTATCCAAATTATGAAAGCTTTATTAATAAACCATAATAAAATAAGGAAACAGAGTAAAAACAAAACAATTAAAGAGTGTGTGTGTGGTTTAAGAATGTCAAATATTTAGTATTATATACATTCTTAGTGTGACAGATTTTCCCGCTTGCTTGCTATTTACTGTGGCGTTATTCTATGAAGTTGCGAATCGATTCCAGCTGCATCTTACAACACGAAACTTCACATAACAGAACATTTTTCTGAAGACCAGCGAAATTTTCTGTTGGATCACCGATTTGGCGTCCAAACATTCGATTAAAAAAACCCAGGCAAATAGGGTCATATCTTAGTAATAAATCATTTATTATCTGGCGCTTCACAAGTATCTAGCCGTACAGAAAAAATACTACAGTCTCTTGATTTGCTAATTAGTATCGATGCTCCATCATATTTGTTCATAAGAATTCTTTCTTTTCTGAGTTCAAGACAGCATTTACAAATGCAGATTAGAGCCTATATTTTTGCTTCATAAAAATTCCGCACTGACGATAATCAGTTTTTATTGTTATATATTAAATACGTTATAACTTATTCTTTTCTATTTACTCTATATCACTGGAAAAGAAGATCAAACTTGAAAGATAGAAATTATCGTATTTAAACGCGAAAACATTGATCCCATTTAAATGTGTGATTTGTAACATTTTACAAAAATAATGTCTAACTCCCGTATGGCCATAACCTACTTCTTTTGAAGTGGCAAATGGCTTTCGCAATCGGTTGTTACTGAATAGAATAAAGCGAGTATAGAGTTTGAGTTATCAGATGATTACAGATTTTAAAAACTTAATATAGATATCTTATTCATTGAAAAACTATAAAAATACGCTGAGAAATAAGGCCTGTTAAAAATAGAAATTTGACTGGATTTCAAGAAGATTGTTGCTTTCATTATGTAGAAATGAAATTTATTGTCTAAAAGTCAACATTCATTGGAATGAAATTCCAAGACAGTTAATAATCACAGAAAAATATAATCGTAATATATTGTGCTTTAAAATTATGGATGGGAATCGTATGTTTTACATTACATGCAGCAAAATCGCATCAAACTCTGTGTAATATAAAATTTTTATGGACTCAATAAGATTTATATTGAAACTTGTGGTTGTTTTTCTATTTATTTTCATTCCGTAGAAAAAAAAATTCATGTCTAATATTATTTCTTTTAATCATCTAAGTCTTATAATGTTTTCTATTTTCGTACATGGAATTTTCTTTCAATACAGATTTTCTCTGTTGCTGCAAATAATTCTTCCTTCTCATTTGAAAGATATCAAATTCTTTGCAACGATTAATATCGGATAGCAATTTTTTTTTTTATAAATGTTAATAGGAGATCTTTTCTTTACAAAAGTAAAAAAAAATCTGCTTGAAGTATAATTTTATATTATCAACGAATTTATACTAGGATATTTTTTAAAAGGCAGCATAGCTTGCAAACAATCAAAACTAAAGGACACAAAAAATCAAAACCAAAGGCATGTTGCCGACACTCAGGATTTTCTGCTTTTCAGCCCTACAAAGGGTAGAAGTATATCATGGAACACCCAGTGGGTGTATCATCGTAGCTCTGAAAGTAGGATTTCGTAATTTAGAAGCAACGGCCAAGCCGCAGACACTCCTGAGAATATCATTTCACATGGAGGACATTGTGAGCAAGACGTGTTGTTCCACAGCAGTCACTATCAAACAAATTTGACCTCCGATTGGGTTCGAACTCACTGCCTTCCGAATAATTGGCACAAATCCCCTAAATACAAACAGACCCCTACATGTATATTACCTTTTAAAATGTATTTTTTGCAGTCATCTATATTTGATATTACTTTATTCATTAGGCTTTTCTTTGCATATTATGTGTGACTTCCTATATAATATAATCCTTTTTGTGTGTAATTAGACTAATGGCAATCTTTTATTTCAAATGCTTTATTCTTGTTTGTGTTGTTGTTGAAATAAGACTTTTCATTTCGTTGCTTTGAGCGATTTTTTCTGTCATTTTCAACTTCTCAGTTTCTAAAAGAGATGGTCATTATTTAACGTAACTGTTATTCTATAACAGTTTTTTCTACTTATTAAAATTATTTAAATAACGATTACTTTGAAAATACCCATTTCATAACAGACCTTTTAATATTTCAGCGCAGCTATACAGATTAAACGATTTATTGGTTTAGTTGGCCTATCAACTTTTAACGTCGGTAATAGCACATTGACTGGAACAGTTCTGGAGAAACAGAAGAAAGTTCGTTATTCCAAGAACTGACTGTTCTACAAGAACGAAATGTTACTTGACCACACTTCATTCTTCAGTAAGAAAGAATTATTCGAGAACAGCTCGTTATTTTAAGAACTCGTGTAATAACAGCTTGTTAATAATTATTTTATAACAGCTTTTTTTCCTGTTATTTGATAACACAGCTTTGAAATCCGTATTCCACATGTTGATTTCTTATGGGTGGTCTCTCTTCATTTTAAAGATCCTTCACATCTGCTCCGCTCGTGCCTGACAACTGATTCGGAATGTAATAATAATTGTGTGCTTTTTCTTTCTTTCTTTCTTTTTTTTTTTAGTAGGAAATTTTTTGTGAATAAAATGTTCTCCATCGACATAAGTTGCAATGTTTAAAAAATAATCAATACTTTGGAAATGAGGTCTAATTAAAGAAATTCCGTTCCAATTGTTATAAAATTTTTTAAAAGTAAAGATTTTATTCTTTCTTTAAACATTAAAAACTACTGTTTGTAAAAAATCATAACTAAAGGAATTATTTTTAAAAAATTCTTAAAAATGTAATTTTTTATATATATTTTATTGTCTTAATATAATTTGCAATTTTTACATAAATTAATCGTTGTTTTGAGCCAGTTAGGCTGGCATGTAATTCGGTGCTTTGCTCCACTCTCTTCTAAACTGAACCCTATTTTGGTGTGGAGTAAGGAGACTTCCTCAGTACACACATGCCATAGGGACCCGTTTATAGATAGTAGACACAAGCCATTCAGGATAGACAGAAAGTACAATCATGCCCGAATTGGGAATTGAAACCAGGACGTCTCTACAAGCAGTCAGGCACTCTGACAACTAGACTGGGTAGAGGGTTTTAAATTAATTATTTTTTATAATATATATGATTTATTAATTAGTATATCAAATAAATATTAGTTAATAAAATATTTCTTTTATTACAATTTAAATTTAATTTATTATAACATTATTTATTACGTTATTTTCATAATATTTTATCATAACATTTATTAAAATAATATAAAATTTTATTTCCTTTTAATAAATGTTTAGATAAATTCAGAGACCAAATATATAAACATATAAAATATATTTATTGTTTTGTGTTTCACAATATTTAATATAATATTTTCACATAAAATGTAAAAAAAAAAAAAAAAAAAAAAAAACTTATATTTTAAGCGTGATAAAAATTGTATTTTAAGATGATAAATAATCAAGTTAGCAAAAAAGAACTGTATATGTGTTCTATCTTTTTAAGATATTTTATTATCAAAATGTTGTAAATAATTATAGCGATCACTATAAATATAATAATTATTTTAATTGTTTCTATAGATGTAATAAATACATTAAATTTGCAAATTTATCAAAGCTTCTAAAGATTAAAAAATTGAAAAATAAAATAATTTTTAAAAAATAAGTTATTTTAAAGTAAAAGCAATTAAATATCTGATTAAAGATGGTTTAATCAGAGCAAGAATTATTTTAAAATAATTTATTTCATTCAACAAAAAAAGTAAAACTAAATTTCAAGTCTCTTGAAAAAAAAAAAAAAAAAAAAGCATATCTAGAACACACATTTAAAAGTAAAAGTATATTAATATTTTCAATAAAAATTAGTAGCAAAGCAGATTTACTGATAAAGCTGTCGATAAGTTGCATGGCTTGCTTTAATCTTATACAGCTGAAGTTACTGCTCACAACTAGGTAAAATTAAAAGAATGAAACAATGAATTAGCGATTATAATTGATATATATTTTTCTGATAAACACACTTGACAATATTTATTTCGTTTTTCCTTATCAGCATTTAATTAAATATGATGTATCTTGAAAATTTGTGCAATGTAGATGTTAACGGCAATAATATAAATTTTTTTAAGCTGCATAAATGAGATAATTATGAGAGCTTTATTTATTAATAAAATTTGGTAAAAATCATTAATTACAATATAATTTTAATAATGATTCATAAAAGCATTTTTAATTTCAAATTATTTAAGACAACAAAATATATGAATAATGTACATGATGTAACTTGCGACTTGCTTATGAAATAAATTTCTCATATACTTAGCAACATAATGTACATAATATCATGCAACATAATGTACATATTATTTCCTACTAACAAAAGCTCATAAATTTAAAAACCGTGTACTAAAATACGACTCAATGAAATACAGAAACACTTTTCATGGATAGTGGAATGTATTAACACACGGGGAACTCGAGAAGTCTTTTCCCACCTGCGCTCTTTCCAATTTCTTAATGTATAATATACATTCCAATAAATTGATATATTACATCTTTTTTGTTGTAGTTATACAATTCTGTTATATATTTTGTCTCGACTTTTAATATTGTTTCAGTTTTAATAAAATGAACACATCTATCTTTTTTTGTGTATATCAAATATTATAGTAATAAGAAAATATTTAGCTACTTTTTTTTCTTTAAACTCTACCTAATAAATAATAAGTAATAATTTTACTTTAATTAATACTGTCCCCTGTTCAAAAACAAACCACGAATTTTTTTAATTTGAATAAAAATCTGTCGAAATGAGTATATTTTCCAATGTTCTTCCTTTAAACAAATGAAAACATAGAAAAAAATGCATCCTTTGTAAATGTCACGAATATCTTAATTTCCGCAACATTAGGTCATCCCCAACAATGCTCGATAGTAAATAAGTGACTAATCTTACTTAAGAAATTATTAAATTAGAAGCAGAATCATGTATAAAGTTAAAATAAACAACATAAAATGAAAAAAAGAACATTAATAGGGTATGTGATAACCCTCATCTGTATACAAAGTTTATACTTAGTGACCATGCTTTCAATTAGGTGATCAACCACTGCAGAACTAAGCAATAGCCATTCTTCTTGTAGAGCAGTTTCCAGCTCAATAAAACTGGCTGAAGGTGAGAAATGTGAAGATGCAGCACGTCCGAGAGCATCCCAAAGATTTTCAATGAGATTAAGGTTGGGAGAATATGTTGGCCATGCCATACCCGTCACTTTCCAGGTAGTCATCGACGATGTGAACTCTATGGGGACGTGCGTTATCGTCCATTAAAACTAAAGAAGTGTTAACTGCTGCAGCGTACAATCTAACAATGGGTTTTAGGACTAATGAAATATCCTAATTAGAAATATCTGCATCATAATGAAATCCCTGCTCACACCAAAATGCGTGGTGTTCGGTGATGTTTTGGGACTGATTGCGTGTTCCTTGCTCATGCCATAACTTTATAAGCTTGTCATCTGGCTCCAGAGCAAATCTTGACTCATCAGTAAACATGACATTGCCCCAGTCAGACACAGTCCAATTGACATTTTACCGGCACCACTTTAATCTTTCCCTTCTTGATTGGATGGATAGTCAAACACGAACTCGAGGTACTCTGGCATACAGTCCACCCATATATAATCTTCGACGTACAGTAGCTGCAGATATCACCTTACCAATGGACGCTGTAAATATAAATGTCCCACGCGTGGAGGTCACTCTGTGGTTCCGCTTGGCTAAAATCGCAATATATCGATTTTCCGTGGGGTTTGTAACCCTTCGGCGACCGACTACGGGCCTTCAGACAACTGTCTGTGTGGTTTAGAATTGTTTCCTTAATTACAGAATGATGAACACCGAAGAAAAGAGTAACATCTGAAATCGACTGTCCTGCTTCAATGCGCCCCACAGCACAACAGCGCTCAGAATCTTCCATTGCTCTTCTGGAATTCATAGAACCACGCATGTCTTGAAAACAAATTGTACGAAAATTTTAAACGCCTTCTATCAGCACATATAATCAACTTCTATAACCCTTTGTAAAGCTGGTATTCTAAAAGATTGTCCTTTTTTCATATTTCTTGACATGAAAGCGCGATTGGCAGTTACCTAACAACATATTTGCATGCCTCCATCTACCTCTACAACGATTTGCATCCACTTTAATTCTGATTGTCTTCGGAAATCGGAAATTAGCATTTTCCTCTCCATGTTTAACTTATATATATATATATATATATATATATATATATATATATATATATTTTCATTCATAGAATTCCAAAATTCAAACTTATGTTTATAAAACATTCCCCTGAGAGTTAATTAAAATTAATAATAAATTTTTGCAATGCTCTAAGCTGAATAATTCATTAATACGATAGTTATACACTTAAAATATTTGCGTTTTGATGAAATGATTATTTTATTTGAATTTTTTTATATTTTATATGAAGAGATTGAAATTTGCTGTGATACATAATACTTGCTAGGAAAAAAAAATTAATGGAAAATTGAAACATAAAAATGAAATAACTTGTTTGTATGTGAAAACATTTCAAAAATTTTATAAAGCGATTTTCACAAAACAATTACAATAATATGGGTTTGATTAAGAATACATGCCATATGTAAAGATAAATTTTATCTCAAAGTATTTTAAATTCCAATTTAATGTTGCATTTCGGAAATAATATTTAAATATATATAATAATAATATCACAAATAAAAAAACTCCTTACTTTAATTTTAAAATTTAAAATAATAAGTTAAAAGAATAAGCAGCGTTTTAATTAACTTAATTTGGAAAGGCAGAAATTAATAACAAATAAATATGCCTATATTTATAGATGGACTCTAATTATAACAATCAGATATACGAAAAATATCCCCAACGAAAACTATGTATATATATATATATATATATATATATATATATATATATATATATATATATATATATATATATATATATATATATATATATATATATATATATATATATATATATATATATATATATATATATATATATATATATATATATAAACTATACATATACTATTCCCAAATAAAAACTATTTAACTTTAAGAGATTTAAATTATATGTATATATATATATATATATATACATATAATTTAAATCTCTTAAAGTTAAATAGTTTTTATTTGGGAATAGTATATGTATAGTTTAAATATATATATATATATATATATATATATATATATATATATATATATATATATATATATATATATATATATATATATTGTTTATATGGACACTTGTGTTTTACAAAGGGAAATTGCAATAAAATTAATTAAAAATATATGTACAAATTTTTTATGGGTGTGTTTCATATTTAAAGTTAGTAACAATTATTACATAACATACATTTTGTCAAAATATTAAAATATTAAATAAATAAAAATGCAATTCTTTAAAACGGTGCAAAAAAAAAAAAAAAAAAAAAGTGCACATAAGTGATGGGGCACTTACTTTTCCATGAAATATCAATTCAAAAATTTTACTTTTTAAAAGGTTTTAATATTTTTTTGGATTTACTTTTGCTTTTAAAATATGATTTAATCTTCTTGAGATGGATTTGACTAATGTTTTTGTGATTTCTGGAGTGATTTTACCCCATTCTTCTTGATGCATCGATTTTAATTGTTGTTTTAAAGAAATGTGGTATATTTGAGAATTCTTGATTCCAATTCTTGCCAAATATTCTCTATGGGATTTAAGTCTGGAGATTGTGTTGATGTTTTTATTATTTCAGGACAGTTATACAGCAGCCAAAGTCTAACTTTCAAAGCAGTGTGCTTGGGGTCATTGCCCTGGTAGAATTTAGAATCATTATGAAGGTTGAATTTTCATGCTGAAGATTTCAAATTTTGCTTTAGAATATTAATATACTTGTACTGATCTATTTTATTGTCAGTAAAAACAATATAAACAATTCCAGCTGATGACATACACCCTCATACCATAACTCCTCCACCATGTTTTACTGTTGTCACCAAGTGCTGTATACGAAATTCTTGCCTCGGTTTTCTCCACACCAAGATTCTTCCGTCAGAACCAAATATATTAAATTTACTCTCATTAGCAAATACAACTTTATTCCAGTTATCGAAATTTTTATTTATATTGGATTTTGTGAAAGTCAGTCCGAGTTCACTTACGAAGAATTTTTTCCAGATATCCAGCCGACTAAGCTGTGATATCTAGCACACAATTACTCATTCTAATAGTCTCAGGATTAGCACCATATAATGCTTGTAAATCAGCAGCAACTTTAGGAGCATTCATTCTTGGATTTTATTTTAATAATTCGAACTACAATTCTCTTTATTCCATTGGATAACTTGATGGTCGGCCATGTCTTCTTTTATTCTGAATCGTATGATTCTTTTTATATCGTTTAATGATATTGAAAAGTGTTGAATGACTTAAGTTAACTGTTTCAGTTGTTTCCCTAATAGATTTTCTTCATTCAATATGCAAATGGATAACTAATTTTCGAATTTCATGCGAAGTTTTTGTTTCGTTTAGCATTTTGACTGCACACAACTAAAATACACAAAAATTCGAAAACAATTTGGAGAAAAATACTGCAGCAGACGATTTTATAAATGATTGCCAATTGCTTTTGAGTAAAAATAAAACACCCAAAAATATTGCTTATTGCAGACTATTTTTGTTGCATACCTTATATGGTGTCCCATCAATTATGCGAGCTATTTTTTGCTTCGTTCTAAACAATTATAGTTTCATTAAATTAATATTTTAACAAAATGTATGCTATATAATAATTGTCACTAAATTTTAGAGTATGAAACACAAAAATTTTTTCCATGTATTTTTTTTTTAATTAATTTTATTACTTTTTGTAATGTCCCATCATCACTTTTGTGAGACACTGTATGTATATAATTGAAGTGCTCCTACATAAAGCTATTTTTAAGCGAATCAGAAGTCGCCAATTTCATTCGTTATTTTATAACAGTTATTGTTATGAGCTTAAAATTTAACAATAGTAGTAGGTTATTGAAAAATAACCATTTGGCACATGCCTACTTTCTAATGACAGCGGTAGGTGCTAACGCAGAAAGTTCAACCGTGGGCGGAATTTTCCTTTTCAAAGAAAGCAGCTCTAGTTCATTGTAGGCATTATTTGTTACGATACAAAAATATTAGGGTTTATTCTCTGGATTACAGACGTGGCTTTCGGTTGAAAATAGATAACTAGTTTTAGGATAAAAAAAAAAGCGATTTACAAAAAATCTTATTTTAGCGATATTTACACTTTGCTCAGGTTTATTCAAAGTGAAGACTTAGCATCGTATTGAATTGGTAAAAACATATCAAATGAGCTTCGTGAAGGATTTGAAAATTCTTTTTAGTTATGAAGCTATTTATTATGGATATTAAAAGTGGAGCACATCTTTCCGATTAGCCACAAATTGAGAAAACCGAAAACACGTTTGCTGTGGTAAGCTGAAACAATACTTTTTTTCAAAAACTGAAATAATGGTATACATCTTTGCTTGTTTTAAAAAATATATATGTTGAAATAATGTTTAAAGAAAAGGAGGCCCGATGATATATACCCTCTCCACAAGTTAAACATAGATAACTTTAATCCACACGCCTCTTTTCTTGAAGCGAGCTGAATGCTGGAAGGCTCTGCACCGTAACATAAGCAATGAGTAATTCAAAGGAACATTAAAGATGATTTGAATTATTTACAAGCGATACAGTGTCAAAATTTCTAACTGTAAGTTTAAAACCATTGACCTGTGAGGCAATTCTTCGATAAGAATCAACCCAAAGACATTCTCAGTTCAATTCTAATGACTGCAAACACACTGAATTCTAATCACCAATTGAAGTGTTAAATATGAAATTTCGATTTCATATTTAGACCGGCGAATCTGTCACACATAGAAGATGCAATCTTTAATCTTTTTTTTAGGTTAAAATCTAAAATAGATAAAATAGATTTGAAAAGAATAATCTAAATTAAAATGAGGTAAAATATGTAAATGAATATAAGCAGTAATCATAAAGAGCACAGATTGTGGGCCCCTCAATATGGCGCTATATTGTTAGCAATCTCGGTTTATTTCTGGTTGGTCTATCGTGTCTTCGGCACCATCTTGCTCTTTCAAATTTACACAAAAACAAGCTTCACGAAAAAAATCCCCAATTTCCGCCAAGGAGAACCCTAAAGTATACTTCTCCCCATACAGATAAATGAAATTAAATTTGGTTTCAAAAACAGAAAATCTGTAAAGTTTAAAAACAGAAAATTAGTTAAAGTTTAAAAATATTAAAAATTATTGACAAAAATGTATGCGTAATAAAAAAAAACCTAGCAACAATTTAAGATTTATCAGCAAAAAAAAAAAAAAAATAATAATGAATATAAAATTATCACACTAAAAGTTATTGTGTTTCCTGGTTGTGGAACTTATATGAAAGTCAATCTGAAGTTAAATATAATTTTAGGAAATTTTAAAAATATGTCATGGGATAAATATGGATTTATGAAATGTTATCACATTAAATGGTATTCATTAACATTCTTGATTAAATGCTTACATATCTTAACATAAAAAGTCAGTTGGTTGTCAGTAGTAATAATATATTTTCGCTCAATAGTACTCGCAGAAAATCATTTGCCATTAGTATAATTGCAGAGATATACTGTTGCCCTTCACTAAATTATTGGTTAGAAAAAATTTAAGTATTTTTTCTTTGGATTTATAAGATTTAAAAAAGAAAAAAATTATTTTCTTATTTATAAAAATTTTGGAAAAGGAAGGTGAATTCATAAAAAATATTTGGACAGTAAAAAATTCATATTATTAAATACGACAACATATTTGGGGAAAAATCTGTAAGTCAAGTGTTTGAGATAAGACATTTTCAATTATGTCCAGTTGAGAGCGTAAAAATGATGGTTAAAGCATTTACGATGTTCATGACAAGCGAATCGACTTTGTAAAACGGACAAAGGCCACAGTAAGATTATCTTGATGATTTAAGCAAAACTCATGAAGATTTGCTCCGGTCAACAGAAAAGTACCTAAGCATTTGTTGAAATACACACATGCATATATATATATATATATATATATATATATATATATATATATACTATATATATATATATATATATATATATATATATATATATATATATATATATATATATATATATATATATAGTTTGCATTTTTAAATAAATCACTTTCTTGAAGCTAAAAAGAAGTCATTGAAACTCTTGATGATTTAAGCAAAACTCATGAAGATATAAGTTTGGTCCGGTCATTTGCCAAGGGCAGGGATTGGGATCGTGACCACATTTTCCCTCTGTGGGTTGCTGGAGCTCCGTGGGTGGGGAATGCGTCCACGTTAATCTGTCACGTCTTAAATCCTTCCATTGCTGTGGTGAGGACGTGGAGAGGAGGATGCCAGCTCAAGTGTGACTTCATTACTTTACCGTGATTCAAAATTGCAAGGCGCTTGATAATGGGCAAGTTATTGCAAACCTGCTAACCTTAAAGTACAGTCTGGTGTTCGCCTTAATTTCTGTGAAAGTATGTTCGGCTGTTAATCGCACAGTGTCAAAGATCAGATTTCAACTGAATTTCTTGGTTCAAAATCGGGCTGAAGCTGGTGAAATTTCGCAGTTTTGATCGGCTGTTGTGAGAAACCGAAAATAAAGATAAAGACAGAATGATTAAAAAATGTGCATTCTTAAAGAAAATTACAAACTTTGAAGCCCACGTTTTTCAAATGTTTAATTGACAAGTAAACATCAAAATGAATCAAAATTATTAAAATAACTAATTACTTTTAACAAATTAATGTTTTTAATTTGAACTACAATCTAATGGTAGAGAAAGAAATAGATTATTATACATAATAAAAGTTTTACTAATCATAATCAATTAATCACTTTCGTAGGGTTTTAAAAAAATTACAAGCCCCTTTTTATTTTCGTTTTTATTTTTTGGTATAAGGACAAAATCATAAAAAAATTATAGTAACTCTTTGATAACTTTTTTCCTACGGAGCTCCATCTTTGCATAATAAAAATAGCACTGATCAAAATAAAGACGCATAAAAAAGCGCCCCCTTTCTGTTCCTATCGAAAACCAATATGGGACGTCGTCAACCATACAAACCGTACAAGAGGTCTAATAATAAAAAGAGGCAGCCCCCAGAGGGCTTTATTTGCCCCGACAGTCCTTTGTACCGGTACAAGGGGACGGAAAAAAGAGAAAAATATCAAAAAGAATTATTTGCCCCGACCATATCGTATGGATTATATATATCCTTAACTCCATCGCTACTTAGTGATGCGGCAAAACGTTTTGTGGGGGGAGATGAGAAAAAGGAGGCAGCCCCTTCCTCGAATTGGTGGACGAATGGGATTTTTCGAAGACAATTTCAGCACGTGCGGATGAGCGCTCATATACGATCGTCGTTTTATATATTCCTATTTCAGTCACCAATTCTGATCGTCCAGGAATTTTGTTTATTGAAAGGTTGTGAAAAAGGAAAGGACGCATTTTTCTGTATGGGATTTAGATATCTTATTTGGTGCAGATGTCCAAGAAAGTGGTGAAAGAAGATCAGTCAAGATCCTGATTCTTACTTGAAGAGGATTCTTTACATTTTTTTTATTCTTTCCTTTTTTTTTCCTCACTTCTTAAATTGGAGTGAAAATGGTATTTAAAAATTCTTCTCAAATCCAAAGTCTAAATCTTAAAGATTTTTTTCTTTTTGAATAGCAGTGCCGATAAACAAGGATTAGCTACAAATTATTTCTGGCAAATTTTATGTAGAAAAAATGTTATTTTGTATTTAATCGCAAATTTACGAACGTTTATTTTACATTTAAACATGGATTTATACTAATGCTAAACAAAGTATAATTAATATTCTTTAACATATTAATAATGGTAAAGGCACAACTAATTTTATCTAACATGTTATTATTGTTAAAAGCACAAATTGAAAAGCATTTCACGTTTTCTAATACAGATTAAACTAGTGCGGTGCTGCATCTATCAGTAAGTGTCTCACTTTCGTCGTCATTATTTTCATTTAAAATGGACTCAAGATTTACAACTGGAAGTAGTTAACTTCTGAAAACGGTGTAGAAGCCTCGCACATAGAAAAATTATTTCTTAAAGTTTCAAGGAAGATGCTACACCCTTCTAGATCATTGTATCTGCTACCGTTGGTGAAAAGATTAAAGTACATCTCGGGATTTTATTTGTGATTTCTCCTTAACTGATTACCTAAGGTGGTCTAGAAAGATTTCCTTTCTATTGACAGGAGCAGCTAGTTTGCAGTTAAATTGCCTCGAAAAGTCTGCCGTTGGATTCAGTCAGGAATGAAGAGATTGTGGCTCAGTATTTGTAGAAAGAAGATTCTAGGACATAAAATGACCAAACAAACATTTTTTTAAGTCTTTGAGTAGATGTCTGGTTATATTCAAATATTTTGATGAATTGCTAGCCATAGCTGAAAATTTTTTTGTAATAGTTCACAAAGTCAGTTTGTCTTCCAACTTGGAATTAATAGCAGGTTCATTTCAAAAAATAATTTCTGAGGTTAGCTGCACATCAGACTATTGATTATGTGATCAGTACTCAATTGAACTGATTCTAATCTTTTCAGATTAGATTCTGAGGCGCAGCAGTAAATTGGGAAAGATACCTTATCTATGTGTATAGTATGTGTGTGTATACATATATATGTGTATACATATGTGTGTGTGTTTGTGTGTGTAAATCCACAAGAGGAAATGTACACAAAATTTTGAATTGCTAGTTCAGTTAATACACTACTGGCCATTAAAATTGCTACACCAGGAAGAAATGCAGATAACAAAATGATATTTATTGGACAAATATATTATACTAGAAATATAACAAGTGATTAAATTTTCAAAAAATTTGTCTGGATAGATCCTGAGAAATCAGTAACCAGAACAACCACCTCTGGCAGTAATAACAGCAGTTATAAGCCTGGGCATTGAGTCAAACAGAGATTGGATTGCATGTACAGGTACAGATGCCCATGCAGCTTCAACACGATGCCACAGTCCATCAACCGTAGTGACTGGCGTTTGGTGACGAGCCAGTCGCTCGGCAACCATTGACCAGACGTTTTCTATTGGTGAAAGATCTGGAGAACGTGCTGGCCAGGGCAACAGCTGAACATGTTCCGTATCAAGGAAGGTCCGTACAATACCGGCAACATGCGGTCGGGCATTATCTTTCTGAAACGTAGGGTTTCGCAGGGCTCGAATAAAGGGTAAAGCCACGGGTCGTAACGCACCAGAAATGTAATGTGAACTGTTCAAAGCACTGTCAATGCGAACAAGAGGTGACCGAGACGTGTATCCAATGGCACCCCATACCATCACACCAGGTGATGGGCCAGTATTGCGATGACGAATACACGTGCCAGTGTGCGTTCACCACGACGCCGCTAAACACGGATGCGACCATCATGATGCTGTACACAGAACCTGGATTCATCTGAAAAGATGACGTCTTGCTATTCGTGCGCCCAGGTTCGTCGTTAGTCACACCATTGAAGGCGCTCTTGTCTATGACGCAGCGTCAAGGGAAGCTGCAGCCATGGTCTCCGAGCTGAGAGTCCATGCTGCTGAAATGTCGTCGAACTGTTTGTGCAGACACTTGTTGTCTTCCAAACGACCCCGTTTCTTGACTCACGGCTCGTGACGTGGTTGCACGATCCATTATGGCCATGCGGATAATAATCCTGTCTTCTCGGCTGCTAGTGATAGGTGACCGTTGAGATCCCGCATGGCGTCCCGTATTACCGTCCTGAACCCATCGATTCCATATTCTGCTAACAGTCATTGGATCTCGACCGACTGAGCAGCAATACTCCGATAAGATAACCGCAATCCCGGTACGATACAATTCGACCTTTATCAAAGTGAGAAACGTGCTGGTACGCATTTCTCCTTCTTACACGAGGCATCACAACAACTTTTTACCAGGCAACAACGTTCAAATGCAATTTGTGTATGAGGAACCGGCTGAACAATTTCCTCATTTAAACACAATGTAGGTGTCGCTACTGGCGCCTGCTTTGTCTGAATGCGCTGAGAAGCTAATCATTTGCATATCACAACACCTTCTTCCTTTCGTGTAAATTTCACGTCTGTAGCATGTCGCCTTCTTGTTGTAGCAATTTTAATGGCCAGTAGTGTACTTTTATCTATTCCCACTGTAATTTTTATTATTTTAGCTATCAGTAAGTTTATTTTTGTTTGTTTAATTTTTATTGTCATTATTCTGAAGCAAGTGAATAAAAATCTTCGATAAATTCGAATAGTAAAATTCCAGAGATTAAAATTTGACAAAATTTATGTAGTTATTTTCCTTTAATTACTGTGCAAATTTAGCAATTCTTTTAATTGCAGCAACTATTTCGAGTATTTTTAATGACAAAAATAAATGAAAGCTTTTCAACCATCAAATGTTATCCGTTTCCTTGTCTTGTTCCCGCGTTCGAATGCCAAGTTAGGATTCTTATAGATATTAATTATTGATGAATGTTTTCTTGTGAGAAATATGAATATTTAATATTAAAATTATATTCCACGCATCGAATTACAACTTGTTATATAGCATTATGATTCTATTTTCAGAAACAGTAACATGTATGACAAATCATTTTACTTAACTTTACATTTATCACTAATCAACCATTTCGGTTCGATTTCTGGTTAATTATTGACTTAATTGATTTAAATTTCAAATAATAGTGATTTAAATTACTTTGCATTGAAAATTAATATTTAATACACCGGAACCCAAAGTGTTGGTTTTTTGGTTACACTAAATTCACAAGAGAAGAAAAAATGTAAGAAGTGCACAAATACTCGAGCACTTGAATGCGAAATATAGGTCAGCCGTGTTTTCAGTGCTGAGCTTTCTTGAGTCTATTCCATACGAATCCAATGCTCGGCAGTCCGTTGGCCTTTGCGCAGGAGGTCATAATCTTTGGCATTTTCCTGAAACAGGATGTACATTTTTTTAATTCTATACACAAAGGGGAAAAATTATTTCCGATTTTTTATTACAATGCAAATTATATGTTTCTTTTGGAATCAGAGAAACTTGGTGCGGCAAATTTTTATTCCGTATAATAATAGCGCAAAAAGGACCCAAGATACATTTCTATGGATTTTTCCCTACAAAAGTTACGTAGTCGCAGATTTAATTTATATAATTTCAAATATCATACCCCATTTGCGATGCCCTGAGTGAACTACTGTTCCCATCCCTCTCTCTTCCCCTTCAGCGCATCGGCCGGGGAGTTCCCTTCGAATGCTTGCTTCTCTTCAGATCTTCCGAAGTTTGTGGACGGTCAATATAGGCACGTGACTTTAAATACCGCCACTGAAAGGAATTACATAAAACCAAATCAGGAGAACTCGCTGTTCACTCCAAATCGTTTCTCATTGAAACGAGGCAACGGGTAAAATAGACCTCTATGACAATGCACGGTACAGAAATTCAAATCTCAAATGATTAAGAGTCATGATTATAAAGCATTCATTCCTGTAAGAAAAAGCACGAAGGAGTTTGCCCCTATAACAGGCTATGTAAAAAAGTAGTTCTTACAGCAAAAATTGGTTTCCTATTTAGTTTCAGAGACCAAATATAATCAAAATCAATCCTAAAATCCCAGGCACCAAAAAAGATTTTTCCTTTTGGCTTATATCAATCAATTTTCGAATTGAGATCCGAGCAGTGAAAGGAAATATTGTTTTCTATTATAGGAGATTCAATATAAGAATTCAAATATATTAGGTTGCCTTCACTCAATTCCTAAATAATCAGAGGCATCGCTCTAATCTCTTACATCAATGCTTTTCCACCCTACCTTCCCCTTTAACATAGACAAACGCAAAAATCTCCCCCATACCTGCACATTTCAAAATAAAAAATTTGACAGCCGATCTTCTATTTAAAACTCTCGACACCCTCTCCTTACTTATCTCACCTGTGCCAGGGACTGAGGAAATAAGGGGTAAGGGTAAGGAAGACGAGCCCCTTCCTTCCCTTTCGAATTCTCATTTTGTTCCATATTCACCCACCCCTTCCCTCAACCCTTTATCCGTTTCTAACCCTTTATTTATACAGCCAGATAAATTTTACCTTCCATACACACTTTGGCCCAATCATCATATTTATCGATTTACTATGGAAAACGATTTTTCTTCTTTCTCTTTGCCCTGTTGTTGTTGATCTGTTCGAAGATCTTCTTCCTTTCATTCCGCAACAACCCCAGCCGCTCATCTCCTCACCCCAATCCTTTCGCATTTATTTATTATTATTTTTCCTTTTTTTATTATTTTTCTTCACCCTCGTATCGTTTGCGCTTTCATTTTGAATACCAGCGGTGAATAAGTGGTGCGAAAGGGGCACCCCGTGAGAGCAGTGCGGGGAAGCAACGTGCTCAGGGGTAGACGCGCAGGAGTAAGACGCGATTCCGGGGAAAGGAAAGTATCCCGCTGCAAAATGGTCTCTCTTCACAACTGTACATGATATAGTTGTCAACATTTCTTTTCTATGGCAGACACTTATGAATTTCAAAATATGGATAAATATAGCTTCCGAGCTTAATATTTGCTTGTTGTTACTTATGACACTAACTAGCTGGGTATGCGAAATTAAGTCAGAAGGGTGCGTCTGTCATTTAATCAGAGGACCACGAAGGTGAAAGCACGACTTTTCTCCAAGACTCTTCCGATAGATGGCACCACCAGAGGTTCTACTCCTTTAATTTTGAGTCATTTGGAGGGGAAGGAAATTTTCTCCAGATCATTATACACATGGTAACTACTCAACGACTGATCAAAAGACTTTCAATTTCACAGATTTAGTGAGCACGCATACTGTATGTACTCGGTGGGTCTTTGCTTGGCGGCATTGAGAATTGAACCCCACCCTTCCGGACGGAAGTCCGATGCCCTAACCACTAAGGTACGTTGTTTTGTGGTAGGAAAACACTCTTTAAAGCAAAAGATTCCGGATTTAATTCCAATCGCTCTTGAACAATAGAAGATGGATGCTGCGTAATATTGCCTTATGTATGCTCGTTCATCAGGATGGGTTTTCGGGAGTTTTCAGGGTTCATACGAATATGAGCAACTGTTGATGAAAAATCTTCTTGAAAACCAATCTAAGTGGTGGGCATTAAAATCCCTTGGGTTGTTAAGTATCAAACTATAATTTCTAGTAGGATTCTTATAGTGATTTTAATGCCGGAACTATCCACGTGGTTTTATGGTTACGAATTCTCATGTAAAGTCATCAACGTCGATTTACAGTCCTACGAGGGTTACTCTGAAACTTTTGAGATACGCGCAGATGAGAATTTATAAAATAACGGTTTAATTTTAAAATACAAAGTATTTTAACATAGAAGACGTTTTTTTACTGACTTACTTCAACTTGTTTAGCGTAGAATAAATTTTAAACAGAAGAAAAAATGAAGCTGACGCGAGAACATTTTTGCGCTATGATTTTCTATGATTTTAAAGCAAGATTAAATCAAGAAGAAAGCGTTCAACGGTTACAATTAGCATTTGGTGATGAATCTCTAGCTCGTGCTACTGTATTCTGATGGCTTAGAGAATTTAGAAGAGGTCGCAATTTTCTTCAGGATGAAGAACACACAGGAAGGCCGACGTCGGCAGTAATCCCGGATAATGTGTTTGCCATACGAAAAATGTTAATGGATGATAATCGCTGTACCTATCAAATGATGCAGAAGAAACTTAACATTGGATCCGTATATAGCCATACACAAAATAATTTTTGAATAATTACATATTAAAAAAGTAGTTTGCCGCTGGGTTCCCCATAATCTAACTGAGCACCAAGAAGAGGAGCGTGCCAGAATCAGTAATGAAAATCTTAAATTGCTAAATGATGGTGGCCACCACATCATTTCTAAAATTGTAACAGGGGGGGGGGGAAACGTACATACCGTTTTTTGACGTTTTAACACGTCAAGAAAACAAAATATGTAGGCCGATTGGTCTGGTTGTTTAGACAGTTGGTCTGCAGTGATTGGCCGATTGGTCTGCAGTGAATCGTTAAACTGTCAGGCATAATGGGGGATTTTCTGTTTGGTACCTGATTTCAAATTATGAAGATTCCCACGCATTTTCTTCCATCTAATTGGTGAGGCTCAACTCAGGGAAAAAAAATAGGGAAGTATACCGGTGCACACACGCCGCAATTACTTACTTTTCTCTGACTGCGATGGAATCAACGAGCATCTTCAATTCATCCCGGAGCTTTTGTTTGCTCAACGGTAATCTTTTTGCACACGAAGGTTAATTAGACCAAGACCTATGGTTTAAAGTGCATTCTGAACCACTACAAACATCCATGCCCAAGGTGGGATTCGAACCCATGAACTGTTGAACCGAAGTTGAGAGTGCTAACCATTCGGCTGCCAGCTTGGCATTATCCTGGAATAGAAGGCCTGAAAACCAGATGGTAGTCATTGTATATAACTACATTGTAAGTCTCTTGAAAAGAGCAATGTTTTAATCTTCACATCGTATGAACTTTGTTAGAATGTGTTATGAATTGTTAGACGTAGACACACGTGATGGAGCACAGTACCTTAGGGTATCAGGTAATACGTACACTTGTCCAGAACTTTGAAAACAGAATTAAATTTCAATAGATTTCCGAGGTTTGGTATTAAACATTTGACGTAAATATGACATAATCAAAAAAAAAAAAAAAAAAAAAAAAAAAAAAAAAACGCTTGTACTACGGGAGACAACATGATATAAATATTGCACGAAAATTGTAAAAACAGGTTTACCCATGTAACCTTGGTTATAAAAATACAAATTCTCGATCTTGGTCATAACAGACGTGATATAAGCAGACTATAACATAAAGGGGAAATATCTTTAAGTAGCAAAGTATGAGAAAGCAGCTGTGGGACAGATTTACTGCATTATTAAACACTAAAATAGCAAGCTAATGCAACAATAACCTGTCCCTAGTTCTCCGACTTTTACAATAAGCAAAAGTTGTCCGGAAATCGAAAGGCTCTGAAATGGACGAGTTGAACTGACGAAGGAAGTTTGCAATAGATTTGTTGTGGACAACAAATAACTGTAAAATTATTCCTAATTTTATTTTGTAAGCAGACTACTCCTTTATAAAGCTTCATTTTGACCTGTAATCAATTTTGTACCAATCAATTTTTTTCTTTGACCTGTAATCAACCTAATCATCTAGTACCTGAATCAAAGAGATACCAAAAATTAAGTGCTTTGACCATTAAAAAGATTAAAAAAAAGCCCTAAATTGAGAAACTTCGTCCAGGAAATGACATGGAATAAAATTCCGGTAAAGGCCAAGAACTGGTGCAGTACTTTTGTGCTAGTAAAGAATTACATATTTGCATTACAGCCACTCAGTTCAACCACTATTGACGTTATTTTGACACCTATTTCGACAGAATGTCTCAGTATTATAAACGATTCATCAAATAAGGTTGGTAATCAAGTTACTATCCTCCACTGCAAACTTTAATCGCTACTGCAACAGTGAAGCATTAGGTTATTGCTAGTTAACATGCGAAAACTCCTAAATTTGCAGTATTTAAAAACCAAAACTGCAATAATTTTTCTTCTAAATTACTAATTTGTGAATGTGTCCGTACTTTTATACTCAATTTACGAAAAGTTGCCATCACGACTGTTGGTTTTTTTCTACCAAGAGGAGCCGCTAAATGCAAATCCTTGTAAATGTGGGCCATACTGAAATGCACCTGAGCTGAAATTTCCTCTCCACAGACATATGGGATTCTTGAATTGTTAATCCTGTCTATGACAATTTTCTACAGTATCAACCGTTTTTTTTTTTTTTTTTTCAAAAAGTTACATTGGCTTACTTTACTTGAATAAGCTTATTATATTAAATCCCGCTATCGAATATTGCATTACCTTTTCATTTGGAGATTTTCAAATTGTAACGACGTAAGAAAATGGAAGTTAAAACAAAACAAACATTTATTACATTACACATAATTAATATTTTAGTTACAAAAAGAAAACACTTAATAATTATAAAATAAAATCAAGGTTACATAGTACCAGGGTGGTACAAAACAAACGTATTTAGGAACCGGATGGTTCTTCCTTGCCATTTCTCACATCACTATCCTCATCTCATTCGATGTTGTTTGTAAATTGGGCAGCAGCGCCATCTACTGTCAATATTGTTAAAATCGATCTGTTACAAAATCTTATAATTTACAAATATTTCTTAATATTCTACCATTTTTGACGTACTGCATGCAAAAATATTCATCCTATTCAAAATATAATAAATTTGCAGAATTCTTCCCTCAATTTAACCCATCAGAGAAAAAAAGTAACTGCGAAACTTTTAATCCCCATCAATTTTTTTCAGCACGCCTATCTTTACCTTTCTCGTGTATCAAAGTTGATACCTCCTAAATGAAAGAATGAAGTTTTATTTCCACAAAGCTACAGTGGACTTATTTATAAAATTAGCTCAGAAAATTGCAGAAATTGGTTCTATTGTGTAGCATATATTTCTGAATTCCAATTTATTATTGACTAAATCCACTGAACTCAACAAACTGATAAATTTGAAATATACGGATGAGGTCGACACTTGAGACGGCATTCTTTTCTCCCCATTGCAAACTATTTTATACTAACCATTTATTCCGTGCAAATTCACATTATTCTTAAGGATGCATTTCACTTATAAAAATTAAAAGCAATCAATCACAATTTTAAGTAAACAATCATTATTATTCCAATAGCTTGGTTTACACCTTCTTGAAGGTATGTTAGCAACCACCAGAGGATGATACTGATTGGACATTAACGCTTCCCTCCCCCTGGATTTAGGTGGATCAGTTTTCACTCTCGCTGGGAAACAGCCTTGAAAACATTGAAAGTTGATGCGTGTGCATAGAGACAGCAATGTACACCCCTCATCCAGCAGGGGAATGAGTGGGTAGGTGAGCCTTTCAAATCAATGAGGAGGCCGATCTAAATTTCAAATATTATGGCAGACTCTGATCTGAAGGGAGAAACGCATCTTAAATTCGCTTTAGATTGCTGGAGAGCGTTCTCACCGTTTTACATATTCATATTATTAAACCTGATCTGGATCGGGAGATTGGAATTTCCGATGCTCTCAGGGAGTGTGTTTTTGCTGGAGAAATATTCGATGAAAAAAGAAATTAGTCTGAGTTAAAAGTCATTTCAAAAATGCTACCTACTTATTGCAAATCTTTTTAAGAATTTTGCTATTTAATTTTTTTTTTTTTTTTTTGTAGTGCAGATATATGATATGATTGATTTTCGTGTTCTTCTTTAATTGATGATTAAGAAAAAATTAATTAACTTTTAATTTTTTTTTCCTATTTATTAATTTTTTTTCTATAATACTGTGAATTTTACTACGCTTAAAATAGGGGAAAACGTTCTTTATTATTATAATCCAATTTCAACTCAGTTAAACTTCTTAGCCTATAGGCTCACAATGGCCAAAGATAGGACGGCGTTCTACGGATCATACATTCGGGGTCCGATTCTAGCCAGTGTTGAACAACAGGAGATAGATGTTATGCTTCTGTCTTCTGAAAACACGTCTGACGGAATGGGTGCTTTTCAGTTTCCAGAGTTTCCTCCTTTGTGACACGTAAATACGACCCACTATCTGCATGTCTAACATATTTCTTACCTGGATTATGAATTATCAAGAAAGCTTCTCTCATTTATTCCTAGTGATGTTTGTATGTTATTGTTAACAATGAGGAGCCACCCCTTGAAAATCTCATTTTTAAGTCTTTGTATTTTAGAAGCTGATAACCCCTAATTTTGTATGTCGTATCGAGAAGCATCCTTTCACTTGGAATGCATTGCTACCGCAACCAAATTTTCCACTAGCAAGTACGACAAGTGTTTGTCTTCGTCGGAATAAAGCCCCTTAAATTCTGTGGTTACATTATAACAACGTCATCCTCAACAAGACCTATGCAGAACAGGAGATACATTGTTTTGACCATGTGCATTAAACTGCTTATCACAGATAACGTCTTATTTATATACACCCACTAACACACACCTATAGATGTGAAAACAGAAAGGAGAAATGCACTACTCCCCTCCCACAGTACAACAAGAGGAAGTTTAGTCCGAGAGCTTACACTCCAGAAAGCGTGCTCCCGCCATGAGGTTAAGAGCAAATCAGGAAAAATCAGTTTCGTGAGCACTTTAATTCTAGAGTGTGCCTGGGAAGATACCGAATTTCTTTCCATGTGACGTGTCCTTGCCAAATCAATCGATTCCACTTCCTGAATTTCATTAAATTTTAATTTCAAAGCTGTATATCTATATATACAGTGATGGCCGAAATGGTGGATAATTTTCGAAATTTTTATGTTTTTGAACATTATATGCTTATAGAAAGCGTTACGTTTCACAAAATGCAAACTTGTATAGATCATTTTAAACAGAATTTATTAGTGAATTCAATACAAAACACAAAATTCAATTATTTGCAATATAAAAAAAGTTAAACAATAATAGTTATCGATAACCATTAGATAGTGATGATTACAGTGAGTTATCAGTACTTAGTAGAGTACCCTTTATTTTTGATTACAGCTTCACGTCGACGTTTCATTGAGCTGATAAGAGTTTTAAACTCTTCTTTCGTTATTGCATGATGCCAGGAAACAATTATAGCCTCAATTAGTTCCCGTTTATTTGATGGGCGCCTCATTCGGACAAGAGATTTCAAACAGTGTCGCAAATTTTCGATAGGATTGAGGTCAAGACTGTTTCCTGGCCATGACAACAATTTAATGATCTTTGTATGAAACCACTCTTTCGATATTTTGGCCGTGTGGCAAGGAACAGAGTCCTGCGGAAAAATAAACCACGTATTATTGGCAAAGAGATCTCTGATGGAAGGTAGAAGTTTTGGTTCTAGAATAGTGTCAATGTATTTTCTGGCATTCAGTGTCCCATCAATGACATGAAGGCGACCAATACCATCTGCTGACATGCATGACCAAATCATAACACTAAATGGGTTCTTCACAGTTGTTTGAATGCAGTCAGGATGTAGCTCTTCTCCTATTCTACGTCTTACGTATTTTCGCCCATCATTACCGAATAACGATAGCTTAGTTCCATCACTCCATATAACTTGAGACCACTGATCATCTATCCAATTAATATGTTCCTTTGCCCACTGTAGTCTTTTTTTTTTTTTTCGTTACTGAAAATTAACATATGGCTTTTTTTGTGGAATTCTATCTCTCAGTCGAGTATCTGTTAATATTCTTCTGATTGTTCTTGAGCTGACAGAAACACCAGCAACATTCAGATCACTTCTGATGGCCGCTGATGACATTTTTCTATCTTGGTGACAAAGTCTTTTATTCTTCTGTCATCAATAGATGTGGTTTTAATTCAATCAATAGATGTTTTTCGGCCATTTACTTTTTTGTTTTTTATTGAATTTGTCTCCTGATATCATAAACAAATCTTTCGGACTCCAGATGTAGTCACTGAACCACCCACCTGTCTTGCAATTTCAGCATAGGAAAGACCACTTTTTCGTAACACAATAATATTACAACTCTTTCTAGGTGTCCAATCTACTCTTTTATTTAATGTCATTGCTTCTTGACTAAATAATAAAAATTTTTACAAAAATTCCTACTTGTAATTGCAGTGTATAAGAAACAGGATTGAAGACTCTTATCCGAAAGAGGCGCCCATCGAATAAAAGGGAACTAATTGAGGCTATAATTGTTTCCTGGCATCATGTAATTACAAAATAAGAGCTTAAAACTCTTGTCAGCTCAATGAAACGTCGATGTGAAGCTGTAATCAAAAATAAAGGGTACTCTACTGAGTACTGATAGCTTACTGCAATCATTACTATCTAATGTATATCGATAACTATTATCGCTTAACATTTTTTGTATGGCAAATAATTGAATTTTGTGTTTTGTATTGAATTCAGTAATAAATTCTCTTTAAAATGATATTTACAAGTTTGCATTTTGTGAAACGTTACATTCTCTATAAGCATACAAAGTTCAGAAACATAAAAATTTCAAAAGTATCTACATTTTGCCACCACTGTTTATATATATATATATATATATATATTATATGAATTAAGTTCAGTGAGATGACAGACGTGGGGCCATGGCCTATAGCGCCCGTCTCTGTTTTTCTGACCGTCCAGAGCCTTGTGGTGCAGAGCATATATTTTGGGTTTCGGTTAAGTGGTCAGCCTAAGCGGAACCTCCAGTGTTTATTTTTTGATCATTCTTGGCACTCAGTTTTATAGACCCACTGAAGGAATGAGTCGACCTTGCCCAGCCAGAGGGCTGATCCTCAGATATGTGCTTTAGGAGGGCGAGGCTCTTTTTCTAAGCTTTCGGGCATACATACACACGCATACACAAACACACACACATATATATATAATTAATGGATTAATAACTCAATTTACTTACGATTTAACACCACAAAAATCCCCAAGCATGCAAAATGGATAACGTTATGCACTTTTTCTTAATAATTTTTCTCATCTTCTTGCATTGTGGAGTCAATCGATTTGGCAAAAGAAGCACTCGTATGTGTATGAAAAGTCCCCCATAAAGATGCAAATAATAAACGAAAAAGCTTTATTTTTTTATTGATCATGTATTTACTACTCATTGTTAAATACGTGGTAACTTAATGTATTTAAAAAAGTATTCCCTGTGCAGAAAGTGAAATAAAAGTGGGTGTTTCAAGATTTAATTGAAATGGATCGCTGTCCTCATACCGATCAGTCAGCGTGGAAAAGTAGCCGCTGTCCTGCACCATCACGCCTGACACTAATTGAAATTACCGAAGACGGAAATGAGTGGGAGGCGGATAAAGTGACTATTTCTCCCCAAATCGGAAGGAAGAGCTTCTGTTTTGGAGCATCCCTACTGGCCTCCCTCTTCTCCCCGGCGTCTTTCTCTCCAGGGGTAGAGCGATGAAATGAAACTATAACATTCATCATTAACGGGCAATGGGCAATAATAAACAAGCATCGAGGGGACTCTGACGTCCTCTCCTTTATCCACCAATCAGGGTGAAGAGATGGACTGGGTGAAAAGCGGGGGGATGCTCAAGTTGAAGGGGGTCAGTCTTTCTGACAGTGACAGCGAACGAAATTTCGTGTTATAACATTCGTAGGAATATAGGAAACCATAATGTTCCGCGTGCTTCCAGGGGGTGGGTGGATCTAGTCGAAGGAGGTTGTTCATCAAGCTTTTGCTACAGTTTTACCCCGCCAGCGATAGGGAATCATACGCACCAGCTATTTCCCTTCTTGCGCCAACACTACCCCTCACCTCCTCCCTCACAATCTGGATTCTAGCACACACGTCAATAGCACGTGGTGTCAGATTCCCCTCCCCCCTTGAACCCCCAGCAATTCTCTTCCTCATATAAGGAGAGCGGTGATTTCAGGCGCTTAGCTTTGTCCGCCTTCGTCTTTCCCTACCCACCCCCACTTCTTCCGGAGACTGTTGTTCCTCATAATTAGTAGAGGCTTCGGACTGTGCTGACCCCCGCATCTCCGTGGACCCCTGGAAAACTTCTATTCCCAACCCCACCTCCCGTTCTGCCGTCACCTACAAACCAATAAAAGATCATCAATTGCCAGGGGGGTCCGAGAGTCCGGCTGCGATGCTTAGAAAGGGGGTAGGGGATAGAGGGTGGGGCAGCTGCAAGTGACAAGGCGGAACCCTGATGAATGGAAACGTTCCTTCGTTCTGTTTCTCAGAGGGTGGGGGCCATCGCGCTCCATTGTTCTGTTCATTCCGTTCTACTTGATGTGTTGTAGTAGAGGTTTAATCCTGCTGGCCAATGAGTGTTGATGACAGTGCACCACCAGCCCCTCAAAGATCCTCGGGGGCTGTAAGATTACTTAATCTTTAAGAAATTTAATTAAGCTTTGAAGAGGGCGAGGATGAAGATAGCTCATTTAAAAGAACCAGCAGCAACTTGAGAATCTGATGCCACTTCTGCAATCATCATGAAATTGTTAACTGAAAGCGGTACAACTTGAAGTGCTCACTGACGATTTATCTTCGTTTTTTTTTTTTTTTTTTTTTTTTTTTGTAAAATGTTTTGTTAAAAAATGTTAGATTAAAATATTACCATCAAGAAATTAACCAAATTTTTGTCAACTAACATAAGTTCAACTTAAGTTACATAACAACTTTTCCATTATTTATAATCACAAATGTGAAATTTTTCAACATTTAATTTTTACCTTAGCCTCAGAAAATTTAAGTATTTTATTAAGTTAATAACTAGAAAAAAAAAAGAAAGAAAGAAGAAAAACAGCCATGTATTATAAATATCATCTCAAAAAATATCCGAGAAAGAAAATTTTCCTCAATTACAATGTGAAACACAATTTCAATTAATGATATTCATAATCTTTTTTTTTTTTTGTGGTAAACGATTTGATTTCTTATACAAGAAAAAGAGAATTAGGGTATTAGAGTCGACATTTTTGAGCTCAAATATGTTGTTGTTGTTACTAATGGCACTTGGACAAGCTAAGCTCCCTATGCCTTGGCTATGCAAATTTAAGTCGACTGGGAGCGTCTTTCGTTTAATCAGAGCACCATAGAGATGAAAGTGCGACTTTTTGCTCTTCAAATCCTCCGATAGATGGCAGCAACAGAGGATCTACTTTCTCAATTTCAGCATTGATCTGAAGGGGGAGTAAATTTCTCCAGATAATTTCACCCATGGAACGACCGACCACAGGACTTTCTATTCCAAAGATTTAACGACCACGTATATCGCATGCACTCGGTGGGTCTTTTGGCAGCATTGGGAATCGAGCCCCACCCTTCCGAATGTAAGGCCGATGCCTTAACTACTAGGCCATCTATCACGGCTAGTTCAAATATAGATTTATTTATTGAAACATTTAAATGTAAAATTTTTTAAAAGTTTCGTATGTGATAAAGTACATGCTTCGAAAAATTACTACAAAACTGCAGTAAGCAAGATGATTAAGCTTTTAACTAAAATTCCCAATCATCAGGCATATTCACCGTGTCAGCGTTGTGGCTTTCAGTTTAATAGTTTGTGGTATCGACTTCGAATTCAGAAGTTTATAGTGGTTGGGAGAGGTTTGTTTGTCGCTCAATGGTCAATTTCGCTCACGAGAACTAATTAGTCCGGGACTTACGGTTTAAAATGAATTTCCAATCGCTGAAAACTTCCAAGCCTGATGTGGGTTTTGAACCTACGAATCAAAGACAAGAGCGCTAACGACAAGACGCCTACCAGCTTAGGGTGATGGTTTAAATCCCTTTCCGTTGCGTGTTCTTGTGCAAAAAAACATTAGCTGATCATTAAACCAATGAAACCCTAATCTCTGATGGTTAGCTCAAATGCTGCAATATGCACATGTTTCAGAGCATAACTGATTCAAGAAGCACCTACAACTGAGTAGATTTTGATCCACTGCAAACACCCATTCCAATGAAACCCATTGACAACGAAAGTGAAAACCGGTGTTTAACTGCCAGATCAGCATCCAATTCACATTCAGAAATAAATATAAACCTAATAATAAATAATCTTCATGGAAACAAATAGAGTTTACAAACACCTTCTATTATACAAAGAAGATATCGAATTCATGACATCCTGTAATTACTAGACATTCTCTCCAGATGAGATCACTTGTATTTAAATGAATTGATATAAAATTCAGTTGTAATTATTTATCTCTCAATTGACGAAACCACCAATCATGTAAAAGAGAAGATTTAATTTTTGTGCGATTAATGTATTTCTTTTGTGCATGAATCTAAAATTGACAACCCCCTAATCTAGAGGTAAATCCCCACCATTCTATTGTCTAAAGAGTGACAGGTTCAACACCTAACTTAGTCGAAGACCATGATGCTGACTGAGAATATCCATCAAAATTTTTTATTGTAGCATAAAATAGAGATGCCAGCGCAGATGTTGCACCACCATACTTCCCTGTACTTAAACCTAAAGACGGGCTCTTCTAGTTATTAGAAACAACAACCACGTGGGAGTCTTCGAAATTTAAGAGCAGGGATCAAGCAAAGAACCCCTCATATTTGACATACCTCCCCCAGAGATGTCATTCATTGCCAGCACAGGTGTCGGAACTTGACACTTTGTAAGACTTCTAAATTATCAAGTGGTTTGATATGCTTAGCGGCTGAGCAAGAAAAAAAATAACGACATGGTACGTTTTTGCTGTAATCTTAGTGCCAGCTCAGGTGGGACCTCGTCACCTGGCAGTGGTTCAAAATTACGAGGCACTTTGAGATGGGTGAGTATTCCTAACCTTAAGACACAGTCCGGGGATCATCTGCACCTCTATGTGACCTTACTTAACTTAGAATTGAGATCAAAATCCTCTTGATCTTAGAAAAGATTACATGCTTTCTATGTTATGAAACTGCACGTTCAAAATAATTAATAATCTCCTTACTTAACTTAGAATTGAGATCAAAATCCTCTTGATCTTAGAAGCAAGGAAAAGATTACATGCATTGTATAATATGCAACTGCATTCATCAATAATTATAATAATTTTATTTGCTGTTCATACAAACTTTTGCTTTTAATCTATGTTATAAAAATTTTAATTAAAATTAAAAAAACTCATGTTTGTATGAACAGCAAATAAAATTATTTCATTTAACAAAATGATAAAATTTTACTTTCCACATTGAAATCAATTTAAATTAATAATTTAGGTGAATTTCAAAGATGTACGTTTTTCACTCAAATAAATAACGGACAAATAAGTCTCCTATGAATGAAATTTGCTTAACATTGTCTAATGTTTTAGCTTGGTAAAAAATAAAATAAAAAGAAAATAATCATCACTTTATAAATATAAAATAAAATCTCGCATTTCTGGTACACTCTATCGAGTTGAAGACTTAAAGAAATATTTACTTAAATAATTTAAAACTACTTTCCTGAAAAACTTCGAAAATTTCTTCTATTAATATAATCAATTAAGTGAATGTCATCTTCGCTTTGTATTTTTCTTCAAATTCCACGTCAAAGTCATAAGAGTGATTGCAAAAATTAGATTCAAGCACATCACACATATTTTTTACACTCATGTCCATTAGTTAAGGATAATGCAATTTCAGCAAAGAAAGAGACAGAAGCAAAACAAATGTGACTTATATATTTATTAAACAAAAGGTCAAGAGTAAAAAAGATGATGTATGTTTGACATCATTAATTAAAATTACAATTTTACTCCTTAGAGCAAATTAAAAAAAAAAAAAAAAAAAAAAACTATTTACAAAAACCAATGAGGAGGAAGAGGTTGATGGTTTCTGCCCCATGAGGAGGATATGTGTCAGTACGGGTTCTGTGCCATGAGGAGGGAGGGACAGTTCCATGAGGAGGGGGGACTGATAAGGTAAGAATTTTTGTGGGGATGTAGAGATAGTGTTGTTTTGTAAATAGAGTTAACTTTTGTGATATGGCAACATTTATATATTCATGAACGGCGATAATTCAATGACTGATTTTATTTTTATAAAAACCATAGATTTGATTAACAGAATGGCAACACAAAATTATATTTAAATAAATTTACAACATATTTGAAACTAATACGAGTATTATGGGGACATCTATTGAGTGCAGTAATCAATAAAAGAAATATTTTATTCATTGTAAACTTCCGAAAAATAATATTAGTAAATTTATTTTACAGTTTGTGATGATTTGAATCCTGACCTACAAAAGAGTACCTGGGATAGTAGTTTTCATATGTTTAACCCCAATCCTATGTACTCTTATCTCAAGAATGTTTAGTTAAAGTCATATGTGGGATTTATATAAAATGTCTTTCATGCTTATTTAACCTTTTTAAGTATGAGTGCGTTCAGTATAGTTGAGATATTTCTTTAATTTTGAATACTAGATACATCTTTTAAATTCAGTCATGAGAAATTTTGTAGTGACCATAAGCAAAAGTATGAATTTCATCATCTAATACGTACCTTTTATCATCAAATGGTGATAAGGCTATTTTATTTTGCTTGATGGTAAATATGAAATGTTTATTGTTCTAAATTCAGTATTGCGTTTCTCGTGTTGTTTCAGATTTAAAAAGACAATTTTTATACTGGGAATGTTTAAATTTTTTCTTTATCACATATCTTGAAATACCTTTTGCAGTTTTTTTCTCTCCTAATGCAGATAGAAGAGAATACATTTTCGACCACAGTCCAACAAATTCTATACCAGGTTTTAAATTTAGTTCATCTTTAAAATACCCAATTTTTTTCTTATTTTCTATGCTAAAAAGGAAGTGATTTTCTGGATAGTCAGATGTGTCGAATTTTTCATTATGCTTGAGCATATCTTGATATATGTCTGCTGTTTTTATTTCACAAGTTAAAGAATCGGTATCTGTGAATGAAAGTGAAGCCCTTTCCCCATATTTTTTTTTTTATAAAATTATAATGGAAATTGTACATGTGCAATTTACTTAATTCTAATATTGCAAATTCTACATATATTGGTCTATTTAGAGTTATATTGGTTTTTACACGTTCAATTCCTACTAAATTGTCATTAAATATTGAAAATGAATGAAATGCTGGAGAAGCAACCAATTTTTTTGCTTTTTGAGCATTATTATCAAGTTGAATATCCTCTCGGTTTCTTACATTTTCCATGGTTTTCCTGGAAGACTGAGTTATTAAGCAATTTGAAAAAGTCTTTTTCGAATGAAGATACAGATACTCTTTTTTTTAATCAGTATTAAATTGTATACATTGCTGCAACCATGGTTTTTGCTTAAATTTAATACTCTATGTACAGTTTTCAATTTCAGTAAAAGATTTAAATGCAATTGCACATTTCTGTGATGCGTGACATAATTTTTTTGTCATAGATATTTTGTCATATTTATAAATGATTTCGGATGAAATAAATTGACTATTTTCTATCTTTTATTATTACTATTTCTGGGAGAGAGGCCACAAAATGCATTAATATAAATAATTTTATCATTTATTCATAGCATCAAAATTATGGATTGGAAGCGTATTAATTTTTAATATACATTCGTGTTGTCAAATATTCTGAATATTATATAAAATTTGTACTATTACGTTTTGTAATACGATAAAATTGGAGCAGGGATTGAAAACTCACCTATGCTAATAGACTTGTTTGACAAACATTTCTGTGCAATTTCTATAAGCATTTGAAAAAGAGCTATAAAAAGCTATTTTATTTTATCACTTGGCAGTAGATTAGTTTTTAGTGAAAGCAAAATTTTCATTCAGTTGTTCTTCCAGAATGGTAAATAATATCAAGCAAAAAAATAGGCATTGAATCCTTTTTTTGCAATGAAATGATTGAAATCCATATCACAAAAGCATTTAAAGTGCTAAAAAGGTTCTAAAGAATAACTTTTTAATAAAAATAACTGTATTTAGTACAAAATGGTCAAAGATGATACAGAATATTCATGCACTTCAGTGGACTATCTACTTTGATGAACGACCAATATATCAATAAATCAAAGAATTGTTGCATACTGATGGTTGTTTACCCTTAAGAGACATTATTGAACAACTTTTTTTTTTTTTAATCTTGTTTAGCGATTTTAAATGAACATTCAGCCTAACAAGGTGTCTTATCTTCAATCGTTCCAAGAACTTCGAATTTGTTTCAGGAGCTTTGAGCTTGTTCCAACAATGGCAACGCGTTCAAGTGATCTGACTTTTACATTATAAACTTCGTTCTCGATTCATTTAAATATCATTGGACAATAAGGTCCAAGCTTAATTAATGATTTCTACAGATAAACGCTTCACAAGAAAAATTGTTAAAGATGGTAGAAAGATTAGGAAAAATGGGGTAAAATGCTTATTAGTTGTCACTACTCAATTGCATCATTTAATTGATATACCATTCTCTCAATAGCTATGCTATTCACTTCCTATTCAGATCCAGGATTCTCTTCACAGATTAGCATAGGTCCTGTAGGAAAAACTAAGTATTAGGATAACTTGGAAACAGTAGGATGAAAGCACTTTGTAATATCCATCAATCTGATAGAGTGGACACCCTTCTGAAACAGGTGGCATTGTTTGAGTTAGGGCAAAGCACCTCACTAGAGTTACACAACAGGATTCGCCATTTTTGCAATGTTTTGAAAGGACTGCCAAGTAATCCTTACAGAAAAGAGGACCAGCCAAACATCAATGGTAGATTTGCCGGAACTTTTATATCTCGTATTAGTTTTTGCAATTCTGAAAATACACTTACTCTACTTTTTAATGATGAAAAACTGTGTTTTAATCATTCTTTTATGATAAAAATTTAAATAGTATAGTATATATATAAATGATTTCGGTTGAAATAAATTGACTATTTTCTATCTTTTATTATTGCTATTTCTGGGAGAGAGGCCACAAAATGCATTAATATAAATAATATCATTTATTCATAGCATCAAAATTAGGGATTGGAAAAGTATTAATTTTTAATATATATTACTGTTGACAAGTATTCTGAATATTGCAATTTCTATAAGTATTTGAAAAAGTGTTATAAAAAGTAATTTTATTTTATCACTTGGTAGTACATTAGTTTTTAGTGAAAGCAAAATTTTCATTCCGTTGTTCTTCCAGAATTGTGAATATTATCAAGCAAAAAAATAGGCATTGAATACTTTCTTTGCAATGAAATGATTGAAATCCATATCACAAAAGCATTTAAAGTGCTAAAAAGGTTCTATAGGATTTTTCTTCTTTTATTTTAATAAAAATAACTATATTTAGTACAAAATGGTCAAAGATGATACAGAATACTCATGCACTTCAGTGGACTATCTACTTTGATGAACGACCATCAAAGTAGATAGTCCACTGAAGTGAAGTCCAATATATCAATAAATCAAAGAATTTTTTCATACTGATGCTTTTTTCCTTAAGAGACATTATTGAACAACCTTTTTTTTTTATCTTGTTTAGCGATTTTAAATGAACATTCAGCGTAACAAGATGTCTTATCTTCAACCGTTCCAAGAACTTCGAATTTGTTCCAGGAGCTTTGAGCTTGTTCCAACAATGGCAACGCGCTCAAGTGATCTGACTTTTACAAAGCAATTCCTTTCTAAAATACAATATTACTAACGATGAAGCTTGATTTTACGCTTTTAGTTTAGAAGAAGAAACAAACTAGGAATGAAGTGAATGGCTATTGAAAGGTGAATCAAGGAGGAAGGCAGATATCAAAATCGTTAAAATATCATGATTCAACCGATGCGGTGTTAAATAGTGTGGACTGATTGCAGAGTCCTCAAAGATTATTATGCAAATGTTTTGAGGAGTTATCGTGAAGTAATTCGTTCATAATGAGCTAATTTGTGACAAAAATTTCATCGCGTTTAAATAATGATAGTCTTTATATATTAATTTTTGATGAAATATACACTACTGGCCATTAAAATTGCTACACCAGGAAGAAATGCAGATAACAAAATGATATTTATTGGACAAATATATTACACTAGAAATAACAAGTGATTAAATTTTCAAAAAATTTGGATGGATAGATCCTGAGAAATCAGTACCCAGAACAACCACCTCTGGCAGTAATAACAGCAGTTATACGCCTGGGCATTGAGTCAAACAGAGATTGGATTGCATGTACAGATACAGATGCCCATGATGCTTCTACACGATGCCACAATCCATCAACCGTAGTGACTGGCGTTTGGTGACGAGCCAGTCGCTCGGCAACCATTGACCAGACGTTTTCAGTTGGTGAAAGATCTGGAGAATGTGTTGGCCAAGGCAACAGCCGAACATGTTCCGTATCAAGGAAGGTCCGTACAATACCGGCAACATGCGGTCGGGCATTATCCTGCTGAAACGTAAAGTTTCGCAGGGCTCGAATAAATGGTAGAACCATGGGTCGTAACACACCAGAAATGTAACGTGCACTGTTCAAAGCACCGTGAATGCAAACAAGAGGTGACCGAGACGTGTATCCAATGGCACCCCATACCATCACGCCAGGTGATGGGCCAGTATGACGATGACGAATGCAAGCTGCCAGTGTGCGTTCACCACGATGCCGCCAAACACGGATACGACCATCATGATGCTGTACACAGAACATGGATTCATCTTAAACGATGACGTCTCGCCATTCGTGCGCCCAGGTTCGTCGTTGATCACTCCATTAAAGGCGCTCTCTTCTATGACGCAGCGTCAAGGGAAGCCGCAGCCATGGTCTCTAAGCTGCGAGTCCATGCTGCTGCAAACGTCGTTAACTCTTCGTGCAGACACTTGTTGTCTTCCAAACGACCCCATTTCTTGACTCACGGCTCGTGACGTGGTTTAACGATCCATTACGGCCAAGCGGATAATATGCCTTTCTTCTCGGCTGCTAGTGATAGGTGGCCGTTGAGATCCATCATGGCGTCCCGTATTACCGTCCTGAACCCATCGATTCCATATTCTGCTAACAGTCATTGGATCTCGACCGACGCGAGCAGCAATACTCCGATAAGATAACCGCAATCCCGGTACGATACAATTCGACCTTTATCAAAGTGAGAAACGTGCTGGTACGCATTTCTCCTTCTTACACGAGGCATCACAACAACTTTTTACCAGGCAACAACGTTCAAATGCAATTTGTGTATGAGGAACCGGCTGAACAATTTCCTCATTTAAACACAATGTAGGTGTCGCTACTGGCGCCTGCTTTGTCTGAATGCGCTGAGAAGCTAATCATTTGCATATCACAACACCTTCTTCCTTTCGTGTAAATTTCACGTCTGTAGCATGTCGCCTTCTTGGTATAGCAATTTTAATGGCCAGTAGTGTATATGATCTGTAAACAGTAACGTCCAACAAGTTCCATATTCTCGTAGTTATACTCCGCGTTTCTTATTCTAGCAATTGAATTTATTTTTCTTTGGTGATTGTTTTGAGTCCATTCATTCAAAACAATTAAATTCGCTTCTTTAAATTTTAAGGCATTTTTCAACTACAGGAAAACATTCTCAGAAGCAGAGAGCATTTTGAATAAGAATATAAATTTTCTGACAAATGAGTTAGTATCTTTTGTTTTATGCCAATATTCAGAGTATTTTTGATAATAATAGTATGCTAGTCATCGCTTGATATCTTTTATAATTGTATATGCTATCATGGTATCATCTGTAATTATATTTCCATGCATGTGTGCTAATAAAAATCTAGCTTTTAAAAGAATAAGTTACATTTTTAAAATTTGTGTCAGGAAGTAATTTTTATATAAAGTACAGTAGAACTCTAGTTATCCTAACACTATCTATTTCAATCGCTGACTATTCGAATCGTTTTAAAAATTTTGGGGAAATAAATTAGTCTGAAGATGCGTAGGAAAAATGAGAAAAAGGTAAAAACACAAAAAAATAAAGGAAGAGGAAGGAGATGAAGAAAATGATGTTTCATTTGAGGAATTCAGTGACATCCTTTTGAAAATTCCTGCGAATTCAGAAGTTAATGCTGAAGAAGTAGGAGCCAAGCGCTGGATTTCAAACTGCAAACGAGAGTCAGCTTATTGAAAGTGCCGCAGAGCTTCGTGTCCAAGTTGAATGGGACCGTCAGCAGCAGCTAGTGAAGCGTTTGCCAGTTTTTGAAACTAATTTGAGATCATCAGCCCGTGTCATCAGCAAGTCCTCGCTATCAAGAGCTGGGTTTTCCAAAACCTATGAAGGCAGTGAAACAGCTTACTTAGATGGAGATATTTAGCAAGCAATGAATCTCATTTAGAGCACTATATATACAGACTGTATTAACGCTTTAAGTGCCTTTAATGGAAAAGGATAGACTTTTCATTAAATTTTTTTCTTTAAAAATTCATATTTTTTTCTTTTATTTGCAACACACTTAATACGTCAACACATTTCAACATAATTACAATAATTGATTAAAATAGGCCGTTTTTTCGAAGAAATACAACTAATCAGATTTTTGATTATCCGACTGAGATCCGGTCCCAATTGATTGAGATAATTGAATTTCTTCTGTATGGAGCAAAGTGTTAGATGTATATAATTTCTTATCTTAATTAAAACACATGCATAAAAATTAGAACTTACCATATAATACTGACACTTAAGTAATATATTGTTACCACCATGGAAAGATTGAAGTAAAAGTTTATTGGGAAACAATTACAAGTACAGTTAAAAATTGGATCTCGATTTATATATATATGTATATAAGAGAAATATTTTAGCTTGTTTCGTGTGTCTAAAGTCCCAAAATACTTAACTTAATGACTTCAGGAGTTTTTATATCAATGGAGGCATTTATTGAGAGAAAAGGATACTTTTCTTAAAAAAGTATATTGGAAACGTCAGAAGCTGGAAAACATTTCCTCATAAGCAAATTTTCATGTGTTTTTTTCGCTTTTTAAAAATTATAAAGATTAATAAATGTGTAGTGAGTTACTGATAAAAATCCTGAGACTCCTTTTAGGCACAATAAGAATGCAATACTGGTTTTGAAGAAGGATTACCTAGAATGAAAACTTTTAAAGTAGATGATTGGGGAGTGATCCAAAACTTAATGACTGATGAGTTAAGAGTAAGATGGCTTGCGTTGAACATTGCCAACCACTTAGGAGCCTGATGAAGTTGATCTTATTCTGCAGAGACGCATCGAACTTCACCGAGTTATTGAGGCTCTGTTTCAGCACATTTGGTTTCAGACCAGCTGCATGAAAACCTTTCGCTACACAGTGGCTGAATGTCGGACATATTTTTGTCTTAAAATGTTGCCACCGGACTGTATAAAGTTTAAAATAGTGGAAGAAAACGCACATTTCTTACGGAATATGAATTAGTTTTGATACAAGGAATTTCCAGCCAGTATTCCAGATCAGCTGCTGATTATGGGCAGCATTTTGATCGCAGCACAAATACCTAATAAACGTTATTCTTGTTGAGATAATGGTAACATTTCCCCATTTTCTATTGAAAATTTTATTAGGTTTAAGTATTTGCATGCATAAGAAATAATCTTTTTAAGAATACCCATTAAATTCTGCTTTAAGTAGTTCTTTATAAGAGTCTAGACTCCTTTCTCTGTAACTCACCCACATTTTTCACACTCATCGAATAGAAAGAATAAATTTTTTTGGAAGAAAGAAAGGGAGAAAAAATTTCTTTCGGAATTCAATTTTTCTTACTTTTCATTGGTTTATTTCGTCTTTCATCAAACGCTTTTCGTTATTGAAAATGCGTTATTTGCAGCACTCAAAGAGCATGAAGACAAAAGCCAGGTAAGGATTAAATAGAAAAAGAAAAAAAGGGGGCGCCAAGGAAATAAAATAATAATAAAATTCTCCTTGGCGATCAGGGGAGGTATTGGCGTTCCAACGATTAACTTCGCGGGGAAAATAAATAAATAAATAAAAAGGAATGAAACGCTATGAAATAAGCCGAATAATAAAATATATATCAGCGTTTATATTTATACAGATATATATATTTAGCCGTCCTAGCTTTTCAAAAATATTCCACGCGTAATCCATTTTTATTGGCTGCCATTGAATCCCGTTTTTATTTCCTTTGGCTGCGCTGCATTCAGTTCCAGAGAAAAAAAACTATTTTTATTTGTTATTGATTTATTTTCATTTATATACATTTTTCAATCCTTTTCATTTCACAAGGGAAGGCATTTAAAAAAGCGCACTAGGATAAAGTTTTAAAAAAAGTCGTAGATGCAGCGATCGGAATAGGGATGGAGAAAATAATATACATTTTTTTTTAAAAAATATATATATTTATTTATAAAGTTTAACGTTTTGAATGCGCCAAGAGATTTGGTTTAAAGTCATGGAAGCGATAAAAAAAATTTGATGCATGAAACTCGGTGGTTGCATTTTTTTCATCCGTTTATTTATTTACTTTTTATGGTTTATTTTATTGGCTAAAATATTTCTTTTTTATTCTTCTTGCCTTTAAAAAAAATAATAAATAAATAAAAAATAAAAATAAAATCTTGGTGGTTGGCTTTTTATGTATAAATGGTAGCGCCTCACGCTGCAGATGAGAGCGACACAGATTTTTAAAGTCTGCTGAAAAAGCTGGGAGGGAGGGGGATAGTCCCGATAAGTTATGGCGACGTTTCAAAAGTTAAAGTTATGAAACGCGCTCTCTATATAAACTAACTTTTTTAACAATAAGAATACCCTTTTTTCCATCTACTTTTTAAGAATTCTAATATATATAAGTTGGATGATGAATACATTTTACTTAAAATATAATTGCGCATTTGGGATGTTTCCGGATCAGCTGAGTAAGATGGCTTCATCCACTTCTTAGTTTTAAACATTGATTAAATAACGAAGTCGAAAGCTGAATTGGCTTACTCTTCTCCTCGTTTGAAGAGACCAGCAAAGCCCTCAGAACATATAAAACTTATCAACAATGATGAGATAGGTCTTCATAATTCAATATCAATGGACTCCGGTATCAAACCAGTAACTTGCCGGTTTCGAGAGTGCAGATTTACTGCCCCCCAGGATGAGCGGAGCATCCCGATCATTTATTTCTGCTGATTTAAAATCGGTAAACTTAGTAAAATACTTTAGAGTTTTCAACCAATATTTACATTATACGACGGATTCGACATCTGAGCTAGCACCCTAGTCTACTAGTGGAAGAACACAAGACTTTTTTAAATTTTTATACTTTTTGCAAAGAGCGTGTAGAGGAATGTATTGATTCATGCAGAGCTCCTGATTATATCCATGTATTGACTTAAAATACTCTATGCATGAGAAGGGCACCCTTCTCCATACGGCTATACTGCAGCCTCATTTCATTGAACTGATCATAATAACAACTTTTCTCTTAATTGATTAGTGAGAATTTTTTTTCTAAGTTTTACATTTAAGCACTAGAAATATTTCTTTACGTTAAGCACAAAATACTCTAACAAAATTCATTTTAATATAAATATTGAAGATATTCCTTTTCTGCATTACTGAACGTTAAAAATTCACCGTCCTTTCTTTTAAGTAAATATTGTGTCGACTTTATCTTTCTTATACTTACACTGCGGCAGTCTTTTCAATCTATTTTTAAACATTTTAAATGGTTTCTTCATCTGTTACACATACCCTTATTTCTGAAAGTATTGGAAATTTACTCTTTTCATTTAGATTTCTTTATGATTATCCCTTCATTCAAAAATCAGCGTTTGTCCATTCATTTTAGGTTGAGGAAGCTTCTTTTAACTTTGCTCTTGGGATTAAAAATAGCTCCCCAATCATACCTAAGCGCATGCGTTGGAAATGTACACAAATATCTTTATAATCATCGCTTCATTTCGGTATAAATGGCAAATTTCTTTTTGATTGTTTATCCACCTACGTTAAATAGTTGATATTTGACTGCATGTGTCGGTATATTTTATTATTTTTTGAATCTTGTGTATAGAGTTTTCCAGTTTTTCGTTTTAATGTATGTCAAACAGAGTATAAGTTACAGGAATTTAAATTACATCGTCTTTTAGAAAAAGGAAACGGGGAAATTCCATTTTCAAAAAGGAAGGAGAAATGATATATATTTTTAAAAATAATAAAAAAATTATTTTTTTTATTATGTTTTTCTAAAATTGCACCAGACTTGAATGTTTGAATATCAATTTACTTTATACTCTGCTAAGTCTCTATTCAAATGTCTTATGAAAGGAATAGCAGCATTCGGAATACTTACTAGAGGACACTTGTTTAGTATTATTCTAGAATGCCAACTCTGCTCGATTTTTTTTTATCTTCCTTAAGTTAATTTGAAATGCACTGCTTGATTGTCAAGCGTTGATATGCACAAGAGAAACACTTTCGTTATTTACATTAAATGTACGCTTTTCATTATTTTTTCATTGCCTTTAAATTTATAAATATAATAAAAATTTGTATATTAACTGTCGAGAATAAATTAATAATACTTTTAATTTATTTATTACTTTATTGAGAGAAAAAGATTGTGTGAATATATATATTACAGCATATTTTTTTAAGTATTTAAATATAATTTGTTATTAACTTTATGAGAATCGGAAATAAAATCTTAAATTAATTGTGTTAATTTATACACGTTAAATATTCACTTAAAAAATAACAAACAATTATATTATAAAAAAGCAGAATGTAAACTTTTAAATTTTTCAGTTATTTATAAAATAATTCAACAATATTGAGACAAAATATTATTATTAATTATTTTCATTACTTAACTCAAGCTAATTACTATATTTTTGAGATTACTAAATATTGTGTTGATTGTATTTTAAGAGAGATCTCCCATAAATTCCACTTTAAATACAAAGCTGAATATATAGAACAAAGTTTTAATTATTCAATTTACTTAACATTAAAAAGCAGTAAAAATATTCTTAGAAAGAACAAAGCACTGTATCCTAACATCATTGTGCACTGAAAAATTTAATCAAATAATACTAAACACAAATAAGTTTCTTAGCAGTAAAAAGAAGAAGAAAAAGACTAAGGAAGTGGGTGTCATATTTTTATAGGAAACAATACGCTTCCTTTGACTTCCAGCGTACATCCGTCTTTAATCTGTCAATGAAGTGAAAAGGAAGTGTGAAAAAATTTCTTTCTTCACCCCCCCCCCTTTTTATTTTGACCTCTCAAAAATTGTCCCCATATACTGGCTTTAATATCATTATACTTTGACACAAAACCTGCTAAAATTATCTTTTTATCTACTACCGATGCGCCAGCACTAGAGGTGCCCTCTTTCAAGCATGGAATCTTCGCTGTTGCCATCACTGAATAGATTATAGTATGAATAGAATAAGAATGTATTAAAAAAAATTGGTAAGGACAGTTTCGAGGGGAAAAAAAGGGACTTTCTTTTTCGAAGAGACCCCGTCGGCTAAAGGTGGGGAGGAGGAGCAGGGACGAAGAAGCGGCGCGTCAAACTTTAGACATGGTCACAAAAGGACAGAGATACAGAGGGTTCCAGGTTTGGTTTTCTTTATTTTATTATTTTATTTATTTTTTCTTTTTGCCTTTATGAAGTTAAAAAAATATTTATGCAAATAAAAAAATATTTTTTTATTTGTTGTTGTTATTATTCTTCGAAGTGCTATCGTTTTATTGTACACGGGTCTCATGTTTTTAAGCGGTGAAAGGGAGAGTTAAATATGATGCCCAGAAAAGACAGATAGACGTTCGGACTTTATTCAGAATGCTAGTATTCGCATACCCCCATCTGTTATGCAAACGATGCTGTCATCATCTGAAAAGTAGACACTCACAACGACGCCCTAAATAGTTGAATAGGAGACCACTCTCACAGCTCCGTCCCTGGGATGCCGTGCAGGAAGCACTTCCCCCTCATTTAAAGAATAACCTTTCGTCATTAGAGTTTAAATAGCGGCTTGTTTCATCATCGTTTTGTAATATATTAAGGTATTTATATCATTTTTCTCAGATAGGTTTTAGAATTGCATGTATTTATGCTCAGATGCAAAAATCTTTCAATTATTAAGTAAGCTAGTTGGCGTAAGCTGTGTCTTTCAAAAGCATTAATGGAAAAAATGCTGAGTAAAAATAATTTTATCAAAGATGATTACGCAATTTTTATTACGTAACCCTCTTTGATAAAATGATCAGTCTTTGGTTATATTCCCGATAAGTTGACTCAGGGAGTCTGATTCTACTTTGTTCTCTATAACATTTAGTTAGTTACCTCATCTAATTAGTTTTCAATAATTTATGTATTTTGGTTGTAAAGGATCTTTAATGCCGTGCGCGATCTGTTCTCCGGCCCTACAATCCTCAATTTACTCTTGCGCTGAGAAGTTCTGGTTTATTCGTTCCAAAAGTCCTTTCCTAGATGCTTCTTTTCATGATGCATTTTATTATTTCACAATCTTATCCAGAGGCTGTGCAGCCTCAAGCTCCTCAAGTTCAGCGAAATAAAGCATCGTGTGCAGTGACTGGGGAGAGGACCACTGGGTTGATGGAAACCCGTAAGTTGATGACGTCTCCACGTTTATCTGAGACCTCCATAGTCCTTCCGCTGGTGTGGTGTGGATGTGGAGAGGGGGCACCAGTTCAGATGTGACCTCGTCAGCTGACCTTGGTTCAAAATGACGAGTTTAGTGGTGATGGGCGAGTATTCCAAACCAGAGTTAACCTTAAGGTATAGTCTTGGGTTCACCTGCCCTGCCATTTACGTATGAACAGCCTAATTCAGACCTACATAACATTTAGTTTACTCTAACTCTTAATGATAATATAATCTTCAAACGTTCTTATTTAACAAAGAAAAGTTTTACACTTGTCTTATACAATATACTCTAACCCTATATAGAATTTGATTTACTTCAACATTTTTGAACAATCATAATCTTCAAATATTATCTGTAATAGAAATATTTTGAATTTTAGAATATTTTACTTTCCTCTTCACCTTGTTATATTTATATTCTTTACAATTTATTTATCTTATATAGTCTAAATGCTTCTATATTAAGACTTTATTTACTACAGCATCTATTAATCCGAACAATTATCTTTGGATTGCAAAAATTCCTTGAAAGTTGTTCCTTTATATAATTTTATTTATTTAAGCATATTTCAATGGGTTTTATTTGGTTGAATCCTTGGGTATTTAAGCATACCCAAGGATTCTGATTTAAAAGAAGATAAAAGTCCAAATTTCGAATAAACTTATTACGATTCTATTTATTTGTTCTATATAATCTTTTCCGGTCTTTATAATTTAGATTAGACTCAATTTAGTTTAACATAAATTAGTCTACCATCATTTTAATCTTGTTTCAAAAGTTTGAATTAATAGTGATATTTATGATATAAGAATTTCCTCTCTCTCTCTCTCTAATGTATATTTATTAATAATCTATAGTCCTCTGGAGTTCCCCATATGAGGCGTAGTTTGCTCTAGCATTCCTTAATGCTTATAGTTTTCCAATAATAGTTCTAATTTTTTAAAAGTATTTCAATTAAACGAATCCATTAATGTATACTTCTTATGCAGTACAACTCAATATACAAAGACTTCTTAAGTTCTGTTACTCGGGCTAGGTTTACTCCGATATCTATTAAGGATTATGATCTTAAAATTTTCCGATTTAATGTCGATATTATATAGTTATAAGAATCCCTCGATACATATTTTCTATCATTTTAAACGAAGTTTCAGAACTTCACAAATAAACCATGATTTTTGAATATTTTTTCTTTCACAACTTTTAACTACGACTGAAGCTTTCCGAATCCCACTGAATTCATTCGAAGAATAAAAACACGCGTTACTCTACTGGTTGCTTACGAAAGCTCAGCGATTAAAAAGAAATACATCAAAAGGTTCTGTTTCAACAGGTCTTCCTTCCTCCCCTGAGTGATTGGAAGATTGAAGGAACAAACCCAGAGGGATGACTCCTGATTTTGACAGAACGGCTGGAAGTTCGATATCGGCTTTTTTGGCGAGTCAATTTGATAGCAACTTTCCTTGATGAAAGACGATGTATTTCGAAAGTAAAGAAAAGAGTGTTTTCTCCACCCCCTCGGGTCAATGCTTGGGCTGAAAATTCAATTTGCCAACTTCAATACGATTCTTATTTTACTTTTGTTCACGACTTTTGAGACGCGAGTAAATACAATATTTTCAACTCTGCACTCTTCCTTTTTTTTCACAAGTAATAAAATGATACGTCTTTAGAGAATCCTCTCTACAAAAGTCTTTTCAGGGAACTGTCATATTTTTTTCATTTCTTTTAACGTTTTCTGCATCTTAAAGAATAAGGAATTTTCAAAAACTTTCATGTGAGTAAATATTTTTCCTCATATTTAAACTAGCATGTTTTGATATAAAACATACTAAAACTCGTTTTATTTTTCATGTCTTTCATGCATACCATAGCAAGTTATTTCGGAACAAATGAACTCGTCCCATAAGAAAGTAATTGATAAGGGAAAGTGGTACAGAGTGAGACGAAGCATGCATGAATGCTTCCACTGGAAGTAGGATTACTTCGAGATGAATCATATAAGGTTGATAGACTACACTTGCTTCTATGTACCGGCATACATCTCTATACCTAGTCATGAGTTGGGGTCTACCAGTTAAAGGAGGACCAGGGACCCAGTGCGAAACCCACAAATAATTGACTTGGCATCCACCAAAGGTATCACTGTGTTTCGAGGACACTGCGACCATGACTTATTTAAGGAGTCCCAGCCACCTTCAGTGAACACACGTATTTTCACTTAAATCGGGGAGAGCGACACCATACATTATTTAAATTATTAAATTCCATCAAAATTTATTCATTTTAAAGTAACTGTATCTGCTGCTTATTGACGCTATAGTTAAATCATCCGTCACCAGATGGCACATAAGGATTTATTACGTGACATCCATGATATCTTTTTATTTAAAGAAAATTTTCTTTCTGCTGGCGTGTACTTAGAGTTACTTCAAATCCCTCTTAGAAAATATTTCGAATGTAATATTTAATGTTTAAAGTATTTTATTATTTATTTATAATTAAAAAAATTTTGTCAACTATAAGTCTTCAATAAATTAATGTATTAATGTTTTTGTTGATTTTATTGGTATTTGAAACGGGCTGCTATCATTTGGAATTAATTTCTTCAAGAATCTGTAAAAGATCTCTTGTAGTTTCGTGAATAATCTTGTGAATCGAATCTATCAAACCGACTCCTCCTTTCGATACACCCTCCTACCAGCAAAAGGACATTTAGCTCCATAAATATTCATTTTACAGTGATTCTTGATAGCTTCCAGGATTACTACACAGATGAATTGGAATTGAACAACACTACGTTGTGCGCAACACAGTGACAGATTTATAGCCATTTCCCAAGATTTTACCTTTAGCCAGAAATATATGAATTCACTAATCTGTTGCTGTTTATTATCTTGTACCAACTAGGCTGGCATTATGGGGTGCGCTACTTCACTTTTCCACGTAATTTGGTGTGTAGTCAGACTTTCTCAGAACACACATGCCATAGATAGGGTAGGCAACCATGCAAAGAAAGGATAGACAGAGGGAGAAAGTACATCCATGCCTGAACCAGGGCCTCACTATCTACAATCAGGCAAGATGACATGATAGAAGGCAATTCATTGATCTTTTATACTGTTATGGAATGCGAAGAGACAATAGACGCACTAGTGGGGAGATACGGTGAATCATACGATATAACGAAATTTTTTGACAGATATTTGAAGGCTACGTGTGTGCCAAATATGTAGCTTATCACAATGAAAGAACTGATGTGTTTTTTTCGGTGGGACAACATTCGAACATTTTAAAATTTAAAACCACATATGAAATATTTTTTGATGGCACAGATGTGTTTCAGGAATTCTTCTCCCCGAAAGAGATCTATTTAAAGAGAACATAATATAACTCTTTAAGGAGAGAGTTATTTTATGCTCTCTTTAAATGTTCCAAGAGATGATATCAAACAATCTTCGAGCTAATTCTTCAAGACAAAAGTGTTTTTATTGCAATGTAAGGTCTCTCCAAAAATATATCACAGTTACTTCCATCTGCTTGATCTCACACCTAACAGTTATTACCAAAGAAAATGAAGCATCTCGCTGTTTAACAGTTACTTGTCGATTTCAATTTGGATGGAAATTTTGATTCAGATCAAAGTTTCTTTTTACCAAAAAAAAAAAAAAAAAATGAGTATTCATTTACCTTTGTAGAATAGTTGCTATATTGAAGCTGTAACCTGCTGACTGGTCTTTCTTGATGTAATGTAGAAATGTGTACATTTGATTATACACACATATGTATATAATCAAATGTAAGACCTTTAACAATCCTGTAGCCTCTCATATTTAAGTCACCTTCAGTAAGAAGTACGAAACAACATACATGTCTGCTAACAACGGTAAGGGTCACACCTATGTTACAGATGGGTAATTTAACTTTATCTCATAATTAATTTAATTAATAAGGCAGCGAATTCAAGACACAGATGTATTCCATATGCTATTTGGAATACATCTGTGTCTTGAATTCGCTGTCTTAACTGCTTCTAAATTATGAATTATTATAAAAAATAATCTAATATATATATATATATATATATATATATATATGAGAAAAACAATTAGTAAGATTAATTAATGTATACTTTAAATTACCAATATCTGCTTTCATTATCTATATCTAAATAAATTATCAGAATTCGTAATTAATGGGAATCACTATTAATAATTAAGAAAATAGTGGAACATTTTCTGTTCAAAGGTTAAAGGATATTATATTTTTTAAGACTTCATATAAAATCTGTAAAATGTTGCTCAGGGAATTGGCGTGTAATCAAGTTTATTAGCTGCTGCTTTATACCATATAAGATTGATTGGAAAATTTTAAGACAAAACACAGTTTACCTTATTTTGCTTCATTAACGTTATAGATTTTAATAATAACTTTTTTATTGCGATGTAAGGTTAATGATATAGAGTTTTTAAAATAAGTTTCTTCTTATCTTGTCTCTATGGCTTTATAATTGTAAATGTTAACAAATTTTTAATTTATAAGGTCTCGCACACAGAGCATTCTTTTAAAATTTTTCTCTATTGAAGCTACATTATAACATGAGTTTTTTGCTTTTGATGACAATAAATTCTTAATTGCGATAAAAGTTTGCTGATATCTTTTAAAATAAGCTTTAATTGATCATATTTTGTTTAATTCACATTGTAATTTCCAATAATAATAAATTTCTCAAATACCAATTGCTGTTAATTTAGTAATATCTTTCAAAATAAGGTGTTCTTATACAGTTGTGATTTTTAGATTTTGGGAGAAATAGTTTTTTTATCAATTAAAATAAAAATAAGGTTTCATTACAATTTTAATATATATAGAAATGAAAGGTTGTAACTTATAGAATTGTCCAACTTTATGAATTATCATTGGCACAATATTTATTTTGCTGAAGCACCAAATCACAATCTGTTTTGTTCTAGGAAATTTGTTGAAGTAATAGGAAACAAGCTTGAGAGTCGATCTTACTTCATTTTCCCAATTGTTGTTTTTTCGTAATTTTTTTAATCTTCCCAAAAAAGGGAGAAACAATTGTTCTATTGAGAATGACAAGTGTCACCAAGAAAGTCGATATTTTTGCTTTCTTATTATTTTCTTCGGGCGATCCTACAACGGCAGAATGTTTCTTTCATCGGTTTTCTTTTAATAATTTTCTTTCATTTTCGCCTTTATCTTCCATTGGCTATTTTTTTTCGTCTGGTGAATCGGAAAGTTCTATACATTTATTTCCTTCGTTTTTCCTGTAGTTTCATAATAAAGCTTAGGTCAACTATTAATGTGTGATGTATTGAACGATTTTATTTGAAGTTGATGACTATCTTTTTGATGTCTTGATTACTTCCAGCCAATGAGCAAGCAGCAATTGCTATTTTATGTTTTGGATGATTTCAGCCGTCAATAGATAAGAAATAGTTTTCTTCCTAGAATAATTATGTTATTTAGGTATTCAATATTAGTTTGTTCTAGTTAAGATATGTCAGGGATTTGTGTAATTTTCTTATCAGATTGAAATCTGTCACAACAGTAAGCGATCTTGTAATCCTAAACTTTAGTGCTCTTTCATGGAATTCAAATTTACCTTCATTTCATTTTGAATTATATTTCTCAATTAAATTATATTTATAAGAAAGATGCATTCAAAACATAAATTAGAAAAGTCTAAAAAGATTCATAAAAAGTGAAGATTAATTCATTTTAGTGCAGAAATTTAGTTTACTAGTACTATTTATGAAATTCAAATATCTCTTGATTTCTATATTAAAAAGAGTTATGCTTTTTTTCAATTAAATTACTTTTACAAGAAAGATACATTCAAAATAAAAATTAAGAAAAATGGGGAGATTTATAAGCAAATTATAGTTTTAAGGCTCAAGACCCAGAAATTTTGAGGTTTAGTGTTGTTTCTTGAAATTCAAATATTTTTTAATTTCTATTTTGAAACAGAATAAATGCTTTAATTAATCTACACTCTTAAAATAATCGAGTGCATTTCACTTTTTCATTGTCACAAAACTCAACCAATTTTTAAGATAGAAATTCACTTTTTTGAAAGATGTGGGTAAATCACTGTTTTAAGAGGAGTAACTACATATCGTCTAAAGAAGTAAATTCGATGGAAAAAAGAGTGAATTTTAATCTTTTATAGAAGTATTGCTGATTTTTTATATTGACAATTTAGTGCAGAAATTAGGTTTTAAATTCTTTATTTTAAGAATTTATGTTTATTTATTTATTTTGACGATTTCAATATAAAGACATGATTTTTTTAGTCAATAATATAACAGTACAGTACAATACGACATTTTAATAGATTTGGATAATTATAGTAATTTTTAAATTACATACAATATTAAGCAATTTGTTCAGCCATTTATTACATTACCTATATATATATTTAGAGTTTTACGTGAGAGTGTAGCACTCTCAAGAAAAAATCGTCACACTACTTATTTTTCAGTTTAGTTTACTACATCCCCATAAGTACAAAATTAACTTGTACAAACATTATTAATACAACAAATTGTACACAATTTAAAAAAATACATAAATATTTTATATAAGTAAATATAAATTAAGTTCTTTTGAAAAAATCCTTTATTTAAAGTATAGCTAAAAATTAATTTTTAAATAATGATAATATGTTTTTTTGAAGTTACAGGAGGATAAAGACAAATATTTACAGATTATTCTGTTGAACGAAACTGACTAATGTTTTTACAAATAAATCTTGTTTTTATGATATATTTTCCATGTTCAGTTTAAACTGAAAATAACTTCAATGAAACTGGGAATAAATTTAAAAATAAAATGCAAGATTATACAAAAAACATTTATTCAATTTTTAATACAGAAAAAATTAAGTAAAAATATGCATTCAAAAATTCTTATGTTCATGATGTCCAATTAATATTGGAGCTTAATATTTTGAATTGAAAGTTTAATAATACAAAATAAGAATACTATTAAAATAAGAATAAAAATGATAATATGCATTTCAATGCATGTATTTTGCAAAAGTTAGATCTTGATCGATTATAGCGAGGAATATATTAATTCACTTAAAGTCCCAACTGGACCTTTTTTTAATTTATAAATGCAGTAAGTTTATCATCGTATTTAATATTAAACACATGATAACATTTATATAAAGTATTGAATGCATTTTAATCTTTCATATTCGATATCAGTAAATTATTATTCTCAGGTAAAAATATTTCACATTCAGTTCTTGCTTTTGTCCACACCCACGCAAGTATAAGTGACTACTTTTGAGCGCTTTTCTTCTTCTAAAGATCTCTTCACTTAATACGGAAAAAAGCATAATAACTAAAATTTCTATAGTATTTGCAATCTCATTAGTATCTATATAAACTTTAACACTGAAGTTATATAAGAATAATACTTCAAAAAAATAAAGCCTTATTTTTCTGCAAGGAATCTGATATCTATGTAATTATATTTTGTATTAAAATTATATTCAGCCTAAAAAATACACCATCCTCAATTCTTACATATTTATTCCATGTTATAGGGGACAGGTTTTTGAACATATGATAATATTCTAGGAGCATATTATGCAGGACATTTACTAAGAAAACAGTCAGCTTCCGGATATTAAATATCAAATTCCAAATCTATCTGTAATAAAGAGAATTATTATTTATATTAAATTAACAGAACTTTTTATTGCAATTTACAGCAAGAGTAATTTGTTAAAAAATGGCATTCTCATTAATTAATTAATTAAAACTTAGTAACTGAAGTTAATAAATTAATGATTATCTAGCAGTTTTTGAAATTTTTTATAAGAATGAGGCAGAAATGATAAAATATTGATATACAATGAAACAAATAGAAAATAATTTTGGATTTTTTCGTTGTTATGAAATAGATATAGCCCCTATCATAATTTACAAAATGGATTATTAAACATTAAATAAAAATATATACATGCATAAATTTATTTCTAAAGTTAAAGTATTTTTGAATCAATCAACATTAACTGAAAAATAGGTAATTTTTTAATAAATAAATAATTCTTTTTCACAAACTACAACAAAAAAAATTTAAACTATATGATTTTGTATTACATACACTAATATTCAAATACATTACAAAAAAGAAGATTTTTTAAAATACAAGATTAGAAACTACAATATGATAAAAGACATAAGTAATAATATTAATAATCATTAATTTACTAACTTCAGTTAAAGACGTGAGTAATAATATTTTGCAAAATATAGATTTTAATTGATTTATTTTTTTATCATGGAATCGTTAAGCAAATATCAAAATAACAATAAGATCTTTCTTCCATTTTTATTTAAAAAAAAAAAAAACTTTCTGTATAAAATTTCAACTAAATTATTTGGCATTAAAGTAATTTAAAACATATTATTCACATGCAATCAAAAAACTTGGAAATGTAAGCACAGCATTTTTTATATTTTACCATTAAATATACAAATTATATAAGGAATATATAAATTATGTAAGGAATAATATACAAATTATGTAAGGAATTGAAAATTTTGGTGTGCTTAAGTCATTGTGGCATTTTTAAAAAAATATAATGTTAATATAAAAGTTTAGAACTTTCATGAATATTTTAAAATTCTTCCTCAAATATGCAAAAAATACAGATTTTATATTACCAATGCTTCGTTGAAAGCCAATTTTGGGTACTTAGAGAGAAATAAATTCTGTAATAGAATAGAACAATAGATGGTCTATTTATCATCACAAAATGTTATTTGATTTTTGACATTTTCTCCATCAGTTCAAATATTTTTTCTCAATGAATTTTACTAGTCATTTCAAACTGTAATCATTTTATCTGAAAGGAAAAATACATACATATACTCATATGCGTTTACACAATAATATCATACGCGTAAAAACTATTTATGGTCAAGTGAATAAATACTGGAAAATTATTTTTTAAACTATTAAATTCAAAATAAATATTTAGAAAATTTTAAATGAATTATAAATTTACTGTAAAGCTAATAAGGATTTAGTTTTAGCAGTAAAAAAAACACAAAATTTTACTTCAAAACTGATTTAAAAGCATTATTAACTTTTTTAAGCTTATTACCAAGTAATATTAATTTAATGTATAATTTAATAAATAAATACCTTTCATTATTACCACGTTCTTACATAAACATAGAATATTACTTCAAACTTTTAAGTAAATTTTACAAGCACAATGAAATTAATAGTTTTAGTAATGACAATAGTTAACATTTTCTCAGTATTCATAAAATTTATTTTGGTCACATATTATACAGAATGTACCTGATCAGTCATTTCTTCCTTATATTGCATTTCATCATTTTCAAAATAACTCCACGTTTCAGATTTGATTGTGCTAATTTTTTTTCTTCGATGATAATAAATTCAAACATAAAACATGAATATAAATTTTATTTCCATCGATAAATTGTTTAGCTGTAAATTCTAAAATATACAAATTAATAGATTTTGGTACATACAATTCCTTTTCGTTTTAACTGCGAATACTTTTACTTAGTAACAATCAAATCAAAAATTGTCAGTGAAATTTTAATAAATAAATACCTTTCGTCATTATAAATACATATTGTCAAATTTTATTTTGCAGATTAATATTTGCTTTATATTGCATTAACATTTAAATTAAAAAGCTTCTAATTTCATTTATGAAAAAATTTATTTTTATTCATTGGTAAAATGTATTTGATATTAATCGCACTTTCAATTCAGTACAATACACTATGTTGAACAATATTTCTATAATATACATTGTGGATATTTAAATCCACGAGAAAATTAATAGTCATATTCACGCTGTGTCGCAAATAAAAGAATTTAAAAATGCATTCGATATAATTTACTATTAATTTATAATGAATTAAATTTTGTCAGAAATAGTATTTGAAATAAAAAGTAAAATTTCCAAACACATTGTCATATTAAATATTATCAATTAATCAGAAATTTGAAATATTATAAATATTACATGAATATGAATTCAATAGAATTCATTCATTCACACTTTCGAATACAAAAGTTTATATAATGGTGAAAAATCACAAATATGAAGATTTGATTTAGTCATTCAATTAATTAAAAGAAATAAAGATTTTCCGTAATGTTTCTGCATTCCTTTTTGTCCAACTATATATTTTAAATATCCTAACAGAGTGTCTTTATAAAATGGAGTACTGAATTCCTCCATTTTTAACGAAACAAAACCGAAAGCATAGAGCCACGTGATGATTTAAGCCATTCAGAGCACATCACATTTGTCTTGTACCATAAACACGTCAAAAAAGAGTGAAGATTGCTTTGAATTGGGGATGGAATGTTTAAAAGAGAACTTCCTACTCAATTAAGAGAAAAGGATTAATTTTGTATCTTTATGGAGTACAAAATACCAATCGCTCATCGAATGGTGAAAAAACCATTAAATTTTTTTAAGTGTAATTTTTGAAAAATAATGAATTTGAAACTCTATCTTAGAAGTTACGGATAAATGGATAAAAATTTAGATGAATCAAATTTAGCATTAAGAATTTTGAAATTTAAAATTTTACTGTCATTTCATCGGTTTGAAATATATTTTTGATTTACATCAAGAAAACTGTTTTGATTAAATCCTTTTTACCAGATGGGTGCATTTAAAACTTGAATATAACTGAGGAGAGATTTATAAAATATTTAGATGAATCGATATTAAAGCTGAAAGTTTTGAAATTTTGAATTTAAACAAATTTAAATATTTCTCGATTTTTATTTTAAAATTATTTTTAAAAGAAAAATACATTTAAAAATTGAATTTAGGAAAAGCAGTGGAAAGGTTTACAAACAATATTAACGCTGAGATCATTAAAATTTATAATTTTATAGTGCCATGTCCAAAATTAAACAACTGAAGTATTTAATTTTTAAATAATTTAATTTTAATTTCTATAAATAACTCTTTCAAAAGATATTTAATTGAATATATTTTGTAGACTTGCATTTTCTTATTAAATTATTTTCACTGGAATAATGCAACCAAAATTTGAGCTTAGGAGACTTGTTTGGATATTGACAAAAAATTAGGATTGATAAATTTAAATAGGAGAATCTTGAAATTTTAAAATACTGTCCTATTTCAATAAATTGCAATATTTTTTTGAATTTAGAAGCTGTGGAACGGCTAATAAAATATAGATATTAACAAGTTTATTATTGTACGATTTTGCATATTTTAATTTTCAAACATTGTGTATTTTTCTTAAAATGCTTAATTTTTTTTATACATGAAAGTAATCATAAAAGGAAACGTAAGCAGATTGTTGTTGTCTTGTACAGTAAAATAGTGCAATGGAATCAAATTGATTCAAGTTTTCATTTTTCTAGCCACTTCCGAGGATTATGCACAGATTGAATCGATAAATACTAAATAATTCTTGTTTTCAATCAATTTATAGTCAGTTTATTATATTAAATGTTTTTTTAATATAAAATTCTAAAAAATAAATTTTTTTCAAATGTTACACTAATAACTTTTATTTTCACTATATATTGAAGCTAAATAAAATCCCTTATTATCAAAAAATATAAATAGTAAAGGAATTTCCGCCCATTAAAAACATCTCAAGAAATACATCTTAGTTAAATGAGAGACTGATACTTTCACAGTCCTGTTTTATTTCTGTACGTCACTGAATTATATTCGCGCCGTGAATTTAACACGCAGATTTTTAGCAATCAAATATTTATTATCTTCTCTGATTGTACATGACACTTAAATTTACAGGAATATTTTATAAACGAAAACACTCAATAATGTCGCTCTACTATTTATTTACTGTAGAAAAAGCATAGGCAGCTTTTTCTCTTCTCTTTTTTAAAGCTTGTTTCGCTGCCCCTGCAGCGCTCTCTCGCTGTCGTTGAAATCCTTACATCCCTATTGGAGCTCCACATTCAGTCATAAACACTGGATTTATAAACATGTAGAGAGAAATTTTGTTCTTAATTTTGCCAATTTAGTATTAAAAATATGCGTTGCAGTAAATGAATGAAACATTCAGATTGTTGGAAATCATCCTGACTCATGTTCAGCTCCTCATGACAAAGGCGCATAAATGACCTCAAACTAAGCCAACGTCAAATATACATCCACCAAAAATAATATTTTTTATTACTGTAAATCAATAATGATTAGTATGCAGTAAATTATTAATTAAAAACGCCAAGCATCCACCCTTTTAATTATGTTTAAAAAAATCTAGTAACTTCATCAGATGAAGATAGGGTGAGTAGTATAAGTTTACTGGTTCTGCGCCATGAGGAGGGAGGGACAGTTACTGATAAAATAAGAATTTTTGTGGGGTTGTAGAGATAGTGTTGTTTTGTAAATAGAGTTAGCTTTTGTGATATGGCAACATTTATATTTTCATGAACGGCGATAATTCAATTACTGGTTTTATTCTTATAAAAACCATATATTTGATTAACAGAATGGCAACACAGAATTATATTTAAATAAATTTACAACATATTTGAAACTAATACGAGTATTATGGTGCCATCTATTGAGTACAGTAATAAATGAAAGAAATATTTTATTCATTGTAAACTTCCGAATAATAATATTTGTAAATTTATTTTACACAGTTTGTGATGATTCGATCCCCCGACCTACAAAAGCGTTCATGGGATTGTATTTCACACGTGTTACATACCTAAAGTTAAAATTATACGAAAATTAAAATTTATAGTTACGTTTATATTTAAAATTAATCAATGTAAATTTTTATAAATTTTAAACAGTATTAAAAAGCAGAAAACACAAATACTCACGTGGCCTTCACTTGTACTCGGTTGATTGTACTCTTGATCTACAATATCTATTGACTCACCACTATTGGAATTCTTTCCCGCCAAAGACATTAAGAGATTGTAAGCTGGAAAATCATACACATTCAACACCGTGAAATTGTTTCATCAAAATGATAAAGTTTGAAAGAATTTAAGGTTAAGAATTACGCTTATTTTAACATGTTATTATTTTAACTAAAAATTGCAGGTGACTTAAAATTTAAATGAAAAAAATTAAAAGATTGAATGATTACAACGCTTTGGGATATACATAAAAAGGACGAGATTAAAAACTGAATTTTATTTCAATTGATTTTAAAAAAATGTGCAAATTACACTGAATAATTAAAAAAAGTTTTAGCAATAAAAATTATATGAATGTATATTGCGCTTATATCTGAAATATCTCTAATGGCCTGATGGGCCTGATCGTCTTCCATAATATCCATTTTAGTTTTAAATTATAAGAAAAGAATTTTAAAAAACACAAAGAATGGAAAAATATATCATATTTAGGTTTTTAAGCGAAATATCAACAGACTGCAAATATATTCACTGACAATGTGTGTTGAATTTCAAAACGAACTTTATAAGACTAGAAGGAATTGGTGATAAGGTATACAAAAACTGGATTGTCTTGTCAAACTAACCTCCCCCTCTCTGACAAATCTTTATTCACATTCATAAGATACTTATTTCCATAATTGAACATTCCAAGAAATCCTGTACTTGCAGATAAAATCACTCTGTAAAACTTTGGTTAGTATAGTTTTTATAAGTGTATTTTAAAACAAGTTTCCTTAAATTTTATGTTAAAAAAAATTTCGATATATTTAACTGAAAATAATTTAAACGTAGAATATCATGAAGATTGCTTTACCTAACAGGAAGCTACTTATTTTCTGAACGAGATTTTAAAATTGGATTATGAAGATGCAGTTGTTAAAATTTATGGTCGTATATACAATCCTCCCAGAAAATTAAAAGCATATGGTGACGTGGGATTAAAATATGTCTTTTCCGGAAATGCGATTCCAGATAAGAATGGACACCTCTTCTATTAGAAATAAAAAAGACTGTAGAATTTAAAACAGGATGTCAATATAATTATGTGCTTATTAATTTATATGAAAATAAAAATTCAAGAATCGAACAGCATAAAGATGATGAGTCTTGCCTGGATCCTGATACACCAATCGCGACTGTTAGCTTGGGTGCATGCAGAAAAATGATTTTTCAGCGAAAGAAGTATTCTCCTATTGCCCTTCCACTGAAGCATGGGTCTTTGCTAATCGTGAAAAGGCCTACAAATGAATTGTATTCTCATGGCATACCTCCGCAACCAGAAATTAAACAACCAAGAATAAGTTTAACATTTCGACGCATACTTGAAACTGTTCCACATTAGTCTAAAAAACGTAAAATTGTTCATTTCCAAAACAATGATGGAATACCTGCAAATAACTGGATGGAGCGGTATATGCAAAAAGTTGACGGAATTTCCTTACCAACATTTTCTTTAGGATATGATGTGCGAATTCAATTATTTCGCGGGAATGTGTTGGTGAATATCAGAAAATATGTCACTAATAAAAATAATCTACGAAGGAAGGTGTAGCATTCACTTTGACTACTTTGTATGAATTTTCTCAAAAAATATTTAAAATCGATTTAGTGCATAAAAATGCATCATTTGTGGTGAATAATTCCCTATTAGACATTATTACTTCTGAATGTCTTCAGCTACAATTAACGGAATCAAATTCAACAAATAATTTTCAGTTGAAAAATGCATCTATACAACTGAATACAAGTCAAGTGAAACTGTTGCGAGACTTTGTTGGAGATATATCTAATGATCTGTTAAAGTTTTCATTCTCTGTAGTCTTACGGGACGAAGTAATGAATAAAAAGAATCTTAATACAGTCGGGGATGAAACAAATTGCGAGGAGAGAATCTAAATGCATGACATCTTTCCTGGAATGCTTAGAGCATCCCATTTCCCCTAAAATGCGTGAAGTTTTTAATTGTAGATGTTGTATAGTAGAAAGTTTTTCTCAGTTTAATCACGATTGTGTTTTAATGATTGATAAGGCTAAATTTGAACAATTTGGTGAAGAAATTTTTCTACTAATTGATGTAAAAGAACTTTCTGAGGAATTATGTAAAATTTCAGGTATAAAGAAAAAATATTTTTATAAATTATCTGTTAACAATGTTGTCAGTCTAATCTATTCTTGCATTTATGTTTATGTTGAATTTGATGCGGTAAAATGTAAAATTTTAAGTATTCATTAAATTTTTGAATCCTATTTTACAGTACAATGTTTATTTGTATTATTAATTCTTTATACCAGTTTTTCATTTTAAATTTTTGCAAAATTGTTTTTTCAGAATTTTTTTTAATTTGTCAGTGTGTTTAAAAATATTTCTGAAATTGATAAATGAAAATTTATATGTTAATTTATATATATAGTGCACAAATAAATAATTTAAATAAAAGAGACGTAATATATGTAAATACGAAAAAATAATTTTTATTAATATGATATCCATTCTTTTACAACTGGTACTTCATGCTTTACAGTTTGTTTGTCATATTGAATTTTTTTTTCTTTTCTTACGAGGAGGTATAGATATAGAATCTGTAAGTAAATATTTATTTTTTATGTTGTGATGAGAAATATTTAGTTCATTCATTGTCGTTAAAAATTCATTCTACGGAATTACATTCGTTTTCTTTTATTTGTGAAAAGTACATTAAAGATATCCGCTATGTTAGAATTTTCATACTTTTCCCATTTAAAAATAATTTCTCCTTTTTCATTCCAAATCACAAGTGAAGGGTACGCTGATTAGCCCTCGTGTGCAAAAAATGACCGTTGAGCGACAAACAAACAAACAGTATTGCGTTTGTTTGGGCAAAATTTGTGCGCGCAACCTTAGTTCTTCAGGAATATCATTACACAAATCAATTAGTAAATATGAATAAGGTTTCCTTGTGGCATCATCGTATACTTTTTGGAAAAATTTTGAAGTGTTTAGAAAAAAACTGTTTCCCCAAATATGTTATTTGAGTAAGATCACGGCGATTTTTAAATAGTAACAGGTAATGAGCATTGAGAGTAATTTCTCTTCCTTTGCGAAAAAAATTTTGAGTGATAAAAATGATACCTAAATTTAAATGGTGACTTCCTCGTGTGAATAAATTAGTAAGACGTCTATCATTCCCACATTCGCTCATCAAATCGTCAATGATAAATAAAGTGCTATTACCCAGATGTTGTTTAAAATTTGTAGGTAAGCCTTCCACGAAAATAACATTCGATATTTCTTCATACAAGGGTTGACAAATTCCATAAAACCACACAATTTTATCAGGGAATATATAAAATGTTTCTTTTCTGAAAGATACTAAGTCACGGACAAAATAGGATTTACCACTACTTGTGGGGCCACAATCAATCATTGTGAAGGGGTGTTGTAGTTTTGGAAATTCCATGATAAATGAACAAAAATGCATAAAGATTAAGTTTAAATAAATTTATTGATAAAAATCAGACATAACATGAAACTTTTTTACTACAAAATTATACAGTTATCATTAAAAATGCGATTGTTTACAAAGGATGATAAAATAGTTTTTAAACTTTTCTTTCAACATCGAGAATGTAAATAAAATATACACAGTAATGACTACACACTGCCGTTACATCGCTTTGTAATATAACAGGATTATAATTCATATGAACATAATTAGAAATAAAATTAGAAATGTATCCATGGTAAAAAGTAGGTGATTGACCATATAAATAAAATAATCCAATTTCATCCGGTGCAGATAAATAGAAAGCTAACAAATGGCTTCCAGATTTGTTAGATGTATCAACATTAGCGATAAAACATGTAGGGTATGCAGTTATAGTCTTGGGAAGATGATCACTTGGGAAAACGCCCAGGAAATATTCTCTCGTAAATTTATCTTAAAACAGTATTCGCTGCAGTTGTGCACTGTTAAATTTTTCTTAGTTAACAAAGTCACACTGACGAGATTTTTTTATTTCAATTATGTTTTCAAACTCAGCATGTACTAAGACCAAAATTGTTTTTGTCAAAGCTTCAGAAAATTTGATTTCAAATCTTAAATTCTCCTGCCGTAATAAATTAAGGTGCGAACCATCACAGGAGTCTGGACTTAAATCGAATAAATATAATGTGTGTCCGTTTGGAAATTCATCTTTAGATATGTAAATACCTTTGTCTTGATTGAAGCTGGAAAACAATCTATGGTAAGCGCGTATATAATTGTTAGTATCAAAATTTAATTCTAGAGGTTTACTAGGTACTGGCTGTCCATCCATATAAATTCTCAAAAAATTTACATTATAATGATGGAACAGAAATGGGTTCAAGTCGTAGCATTCATAGCAGCATTTTCTAAGCATGCCGCAATGACACGCTTAGGCATGGCACCTAGAAATACATCATCTTGCATAAAGGACCTTTGGATACAGAGTATGCTGAACATAAAATACGATACTTTGCATTCGTCCTCTCTAACGCTTTCATATGACCTCCTGGACTTATTTTTACTTTTCGAATAAAAAGTGAAGCGTGTTCTAGTAGAATATTGTATTCAGCATCTGTTTTAGGTGATAGTAAACAAAAATTCGGCTTGCTGCGAGTCATTTTTAATTTATCATCAACCATATTAAGTAAAAGACGATTCTGTTGGAAGATATCACAATGTAGTTGACCAATCATATCTAGAGTATGACTCTTTGCAGTTAACTTATATTTCTTTTTGAGTCCATCCCTTGCTAAATCCCTTGTGGGGTCTACTGAGCTTAAATTGGTATCCTTGTAAAAACATTCACATGTAAGTAAACTTTTCTTAGCATCTTCCCCATAGTTTAAAATTGTTTCAATATAAGCACGGTAAGGATAAACATTACTAGATGATGAGATAACTCTTTCATTTAGACTCACATCTACTTGAAAAAAAAAGAGAATGTAAAAATAAATTGACTAGAGCTATGGGTTCCCTTTCGGGCAATCTGATTTAACAATTTTGATTTTGATATATTAGTAAGATGAAGATGTATCCACTTCAGATTTAGAACACGCAATAGAATCCCTATGCATTAAAGCAGTCATTCTTATGAGAAAATATCCTGTGTTTTCACTTTCTTAGCTTTGGTTATTCTTACGCGTTTCTTAATTTTATTGCGACCTGAACCAATTATCGTCTTCATTTTAGTTGAAGCTTTATCAGTCAATTGCCGACCGGCTTCTTTTAAACGTCTTTTCATTGTACTCTTTAAATCATGTCCTTTAGATAAATCATTTATCATATCCACACCACTATGAAATAATAGTTTTCCTACAGCTTTTGCACCTGATTTCAAAAGAGGAACACCTGCTCTGAAAAATGATCGAAAAATTTCTCTTAACCCATACCCTTTTTGAAAAGTCGCACCTTGGTAATAATTTAACCCACCACCTGCTTGATTTAAAAAATGATCTTCAAAAGATTTCTTGTAACATTCATATGGCACATACATCATGAAAGGTACTTTTGTCGAAAGTGTAACTTTACGTATGACTGTCCTCGTTCGAATGGTGTAAGTTGACCCTTGTGAGTTCTTATAACTATTTCTAAGGTTTCTATATTTTTCCGACTGAGTGGTAAGTATTGCGGCCGATCAAATTGTGCATTTATGATGTCACCATCCTTTCCTGTAACTTTTATAATTTTTAGTAAGGGGGCAAATGTATCTCGGACAATTTGTGGCTCAACAATATCAGTGTATAAAAATAATACCTTATAATTTGCAGAGGGATCTGCTACACTTGAACTTTCTATTGTTGTACCAGAAATTTCAGTGGGTTCGAATCCTAACATTTCTGCTAATCCAGAATATAAAACAAGCTTAACGTTTTTTTTTTTAACTCTTTTTGTTACATGATTGTAACTAAAAACAATTTTGTCTTTCATATCTTCAATAGTGATAGCCTTTATAATATCTGAAACTGTTTCATAACATCCAATGGGTATTCTTCGTCTAACTTCTTTACCGTTGCCTAATAAATCAAACCCTATTAAATTATTTTGACAGTTCACATTATACCACGTATGTGGATAGATAAACTCTACCAGTCCAACTTCCCACTCTCCTAACAATTCAATCGGTTGTGGTAAGCGAGTAATAAAATGTGATATTTTATTATCAGTAAAATAACTAATAGAACTGTAGCTAGGTAACGTCACGTAAAAACTCATTTTGCTAAATGATGATTTAATAGTAAAGTTTCGAACGAATAGTTATATTGCTTTTTATAATGTGAATAAGTTTTTCCCTGTAACCCATTTGTTAAACTTTTGAGGATAATCACGAAAATTAGCAAAACATTCTACATGACCTTTCCTTCTCCTCTTTTTCAAAATATTTTCTACAACATAATTATTTTTTAGTTCCACTTTCTGTAACTCTTGTGAGTAAAAGGATCCTTTGATGGGTTCCCCTAATAAGTCCTTTCTGTTAAACATGGAATATTGCTTTCTCACACATTCACTTACTTGAAATAATTCTTCTGGCCAATTTTTTTCATAACCTTTTTCAAACATTAGTTTAGTTTTGGAAACACGAACAATATTACCTATTTTGAATTTGCACGATCCCATTTTCACTGATTCCATATCTCCATATAATGTAAACCACAGGTCACGTTCATTGTTTTTATTTACTTCAATCGGAGCTAATTTTATGCTTGAATGAAAAATGATGTTATAACTCCTTATCAACTGATCTAATACATTAATATAATTATAGGTATTATGCGCAGTAAAATATTTCCACATTTTTGTTTCCAAAGTGCGATTGAATCTCTCAACTACAGAAGCTTTTTGTCCATTATGCGTTGTGAAATATTTAACACCATTCAGTTTTAAGAAGTTTTGAAATTTCTTGTTCAGAAATTCTCTGCCATTATCAACTTGAATTATTTTTGGGAAGTGTTCTGCAAATATAATTTGGAAAGCTTTCACCATAGATTCCCCGTGTTTTGTTTTCAGAGGAATCGCCCATGCATATTTAGAGAAAATGTCTATACATATTAAAATGTACCAAAAACCTTGATTGTATTCTCGCAGGTGTAATAGATATACCAAATCGGCTTGTCATTGATGATCAATCCCATATACTATAACTCTATTCATTGGAAAATTCCGTCTGGCCTGCTTGTGTAGAGTGTACGCCTTCCAACCATTTTTTTGTGTTTCTTGGTACTTTCCCTTCAGCAGCACGGTATAAGACACTTACACCACCAAAACTTTCTTCGTGACCCGGTTCCACATATGTTTTCTCCATTGCAACACAAAACTTGATTATTTGATAAATTAATTCTGAAACGTATCATCTTTTGTTAGCATGAAACTGCAGGAATAAAAGCGTGTTATCAAATTTGAATGATAATTATAATTATCACCTTCACAGTGAAACGAAATACTTTAAATGACAGTTATAGTTTAACCTTTCTTGATTGTATATATTCAAATTTCCATTTTATTTTAAATTATTTCCTGGAAAAAGAATCTCACCTATACTGAACGCACTATTACTTCAAAAGCATAAAAGACATTTTATAATTCACACATATGACTTTAACTAAACATTCTTGAGATAAGAGTACATAGGATCGGGGTTAAGACATATGAAAACTACTATCCCATGGACTCTTTTGTAGGTCGGGGTTCAAATCATCACAAACTGTAAAATAAATTTACTAATATTATTTTTCGGAAGTTTACAATGAATAAAATATTTCTTTTATTGATCACTGTACTCAATAGATGTCCCCATGATACTCGTATTAGTTTCAAATATGTTGTAAATTTATTTAAATATAATTCTGTGTTGCCATTCTGTTAATCTAATATATGGTTTTTATAAGAATAAAATCAGTCATTGAATTATCGCCCTTCATGAAAATATAAATGTTGCCATATCACAAAAGTTAACTCTATTTACAAAACAACACTATCTCTACATCCCCACAAAAATTCTTACCTTATCAGTCCCCCCTCCTCATGGAACTGTACCTCCCTCCTCATAGCGCAGAACCCGTACTGACACATCTCCTCCTCATGGCGCAGAAACCGTCAACTTCCTCCTCCTCATTGGCGCAGGACCCATAAACTTATACTATTAGGGTGTTTCCTTTCACAATTTTTTGAAATTTATAAAAAAAAAATTGAAACAATTATACGAAGTAGAATGGAAAATTAATTTGCAAGCAACAGTGTATGGCCTGGCGGTGACCTGATGCGAAAGCTGCATTCTTCAAATCCAGGAATCTTTAGCTCGATCCCTGTTTCTGTCATACAATGGGAAAGAGATATTGTGCTTCTGCTTTTTGAACGGATATCTGTCGTTGTGAGTGCTTGGGAGTGTTCTGGGTTTTATTTGTGGCCCTTGTACAGGGTTAACTATTACTGACAAGACCTCCGAAAATACAAATGGTATATTAGCTAATAAAAGGCCGCTTTAGGGCGTTCACCATACATTGGAATATATACTGAATATTTGGCAGCTGCTTGCTTTTTTCAATAAAATATTTTGAGAGCATCTAAGAAGTTCAAAACAAAAGTAGCGGTTATAAATTGTCGGTATTGTTCTAATTGTTATAGAGTTGGCTGATACACTCTCTCTCAGTGGCACGGCAGCTCATGTGGCGGCCAAGACCTACAATGCCCGAAACCCCATGTTTAGTTTCCAATCATGCTTAGTACTCAGTTTTATCGACCCTTTGAAGGACTGAGTCCATCTTGTTCAGCCCCATGATCAAACCTCGGCCTGCGCCTAATGATGCCACTGTACCATCTGGTTTCTTGCTGATTTATAAGAACGCAAATACTCGTATGAGCATTCGTCAATCAAACATATGAATTACAAACATATTAGATTGAAACACTCATGAAGTATTCGAATATAACAAAATAAATATCATGCAAATTATATAAAAAAAATTCATTTGTTTACCAAATAAATATGCTAATCGAATTTTAAATTGATATTTCAGAAAACATTAGTAAAGCTTACATATAATACCATTAATTGCAATGATTGATCGCCTTTATCCATAACGAGGTAGATAACGCTCACATTTAAAATGCAAAACATCCCATTCAAATCTCTAAGTCAGCTCATAACGTTCTCTTTTCATCTTTCCCCCTCAAACCTCCATACAAATAATCAAGCGATCCATCTACGGTAACATTGTATTTAAAAAGTTATTTAAGTGCACCCCCTCCCCTGATCTTTCACACTTGACTGGTGGTGGCGCAAAAATAGCGAGCGCCAAGCGCACTACGCAGCCAATCAAAATACGATTCTTTCTCGCTGCTTCTCCCCACATCGACGCCAAAGCAGATAGCAGAGCGGGCGGGATAGGGAAGGGGAAGAAGCACGTGAGAGTTTGGGGGGGGCTGGGTAGTCTCATTAGCGCACTAAAGGGTTGTTCTCTGGCTCATTAGTCGCCAGTTAATTAGAATGTTGTCTGGAAGGCTGGCCGCATTAATTGGCTGGCCGCTTAAGCATTGTTTAAGCAAGTTCAGAATGTCGCCATGTGTTACGCTTTTAGAAAGACGACACTTTAATTAGGAAATGGAGATACACCCCCACGCCTTTTCATTTCCTCCTCCCACTGTGTGATGCGCATTTCCATGTCCAGATTTTAGATGCATCACCTTGTGACAGTCAGATCATTGCTTTTAGAAACAGTTTTCAAGCGCGTGGTTTAGCATTGGCGGCGGCGGCCATGCTGCACATAGCTGTGTTGCCAATCATAAGGAATAATTTTTTTGCATTAATCTTATAAAGTATTTTTTTTAAATTAAATTTTTCTATATTATTTTTGCGAATACTTCCTTCAATTTGTAAAATTATTATGATATCAAATTATTATTTAAATAATTACGTATAAATTGATGTTAAATTTTAATTAGCAGATTGAATTTCAGAGGGAAAGCTTATTTGAAGTGGCTATAAACTATAACTAATAACTTTACAAACTATAACTAATAACTTTACAAATCCTGCATGCGATAAATCGTATGCAGGATTTGTAAAATTTTACTAGTCTCACGAATGAGCAAAACATCCATTGATATGCCCAGTGGGCAAAAGAATATTTTTGATTTCAAAAATGCAACTTTTTGTTCGAATATGTTGACAACCCTAGCAAAGCTGTTATAGATTTTATTTAATAGAACTAATTTATTCAAAGCTTTTTTTCCAGTTATTGACAGATGTTTCAGTGCCAAAAATTAATAATAAAATAAGTCTATTCCGTTACACGAATTTGTTCATTTCTAATAATGTATACACTTCTGTGGTCAATTTCTTCTACCAGAAACTCAAATATATTCTAATGGTCAAACTTGAAGAATTTTTTTTTGAATTATATTCTTTTTATTTTACTACTTAGCTGTATCAGGGATAATACTGATTCGAGAGGCCCTCTCCTCAGTTGAAACTTGCTACCACAAGTACTTGATATTATGGCGCTATTATTTCATTTTCTGAATTTATTTTTTAACCTGTCTTAAGATTTCTTTTATTTGTCACTTCATTAAATTCAAAGATAGAAATAAATGTAAAATAGATTTAACCAAAAAATAAGATCAATAAGAGCTATTTTGGGGGGGTCGACAAGTCCTACTACACTTGAGGTGACATTTGTGGACTGAACTTTGGAATTTTGTGAAGAACTAATTATACAAGAAGTTTGTTTCCATAAATAATTTTCATAAAAAAACTATCAAGAATTATATTGAAAAAAACTTATTTTGTAAACGTTTCATGTTAAACTGAATTTTTATTGTTTGCTCTCTGTAACCAATCTAAAGAAAATACCGTCACTTAAGCTAATAATTGTATATTACAAAATAATAAAAATATAGCATGAAAAAACTTAAGTGTAAAATAAAATATTTAACTAAATGAGTGTATGTATAACTAAACTGCTATAATATAAAAATTATATCATTCAAAAAATTACTGGTTTAATATTGTTACTCTATATTTCAGCTCAATTTAATTTAGAAATATTGGACCATACTTAAAAACAAATTTTGATGCTTTCAAATAGAATATGAATTGAAATAATTCTTTGAAAAAATAAGCAATATCTCGAATCAGGAAAAGAGCTTTGTTTTATTCTGTAAAAGAATTTAAAAACTGTAAGTAAAAAAGTAAATTTCTAAATTACAGACATAATTAAAGAAAATAGCGCATTTAAAATGACTATATTTTGGATTATAAATGACGCCACTCTGATCATCAAAACTTTCATAAGAATTTACTTTAAACTACGCAAATTAAAATTAAACGATGTGCCCATTCGTACATCATTGAAACACATGAAAATAGTATTTATAAACGAAGAAAAGTTATGATACAATTATAATTACAAATGCTTCCATTAATCGAGTGATAGAGCTATAATTAACTGAATGTCTATCAATTTAACACAGACCCCTGTAAACAGTGGTGAGACCGTACTCTACAAAATATTGTTTTAATGGAAGTAAAAAAAAAAAAAAAATTAATAGATAAAAATGACGCTTAAATAGGAAAAATAAATAATATCATTTAAAATTATAAAAGAAATTATTATTAAGAGATCCATTGTAATAACAGTAATAAATACTAAGAGAATTTAATAGCAAAAAATTATGGTTGAATATGCAAAGATGATAATTATTTAAAATTATATACAAAATAATAATTAAAAACTCCTTTGTAATAATAGAATTGAAAGGCGAAGAAATAGCGCTCGAATGTGAATAAAATGATTTCAAATTTTAAGAGAAATGATAATTAAAAGCTTCTAAACAATAGTAATAAATTATAAGAGAATTTAATTGCAAAAATGATTCTTGAATATGAAAAAATATTCATTATTTAATGTTGTAGAAATATAATAATTAAAAGCTCTTTTGTCATAATAGAATTTATAAGTAAGTTAATGACGCTCGAATGTGAAAAAAAAATTAATTATGTTTGAGTATTATTTCTCGTCTTCATTCTATAATTTTCAATACATTCTGTTTAAAATTATAAAAGAAATGACAATTAAAAGCTCCTATGTAATAATACTAACTAATAGTAAATGGATTTAAGAGCAAAAAAATGTCGCTTCAATATACAAAAATTGGTTCATATGTGAAATTATAAAAGTAATGATAATTAAAAGCTCCTTTGCAACAATAATAGTAATAAATATTAAGGAGTATTTAACAGCATAGCAATGACGCTTGAATAAGAACAAAATTAATACTCATTTAAAACTATGAAATTAATGATAAAACGCTACTTCATAATAATAGCGATAAACCGAAAGAGGGTTTAATAGCAACGATGTGATGCTTGAGTATAAAAATGATTATTATTTAAAATTATAAAATAAATAAAAACCGTCATTGCCTGTTTAAATGAACCTTAACGTCGATGTTTTGTCCTTTCCATTTTGACTTTTATTCTGTTGTAAGTATTCAATTTTGAAGTCAATGACGCCAAATATTTAAAGCAGCAGCAATTTTCATGGTTTTGAAAACTGTTACAACGGAAAAAAAATAAGAGTACTTCTTTATTACTGCTAAAAAATTATGAATGGATTTTCGTCTCGTTGTTGGGGGGCATTCGATGTTGCATTGTTCCCCTGGAAGAGAGCGACTGGAAGGCAGGGAGTCCGACAACGCCCTCGCAATACGTTGTCTGTATTAATGGATTCCAATGAGAATTGTAAGGAAGCTGCGGCGTCATCAACAAGAACGAAAGAAGCACTTTATGGTTAATAGTTACAAGTTCCTTGTAACTATTATACTAATAATACTTGTTCCTTGTAACTAATAATACTAATAAAAAGTTAAAGGATTTATAATAAAAGCAAAAGAAATAACGCTTAAATATGGAAAAAATTATAAAATTATGAAAAAATAATAATTAAAAGTTGTAATAATATTAATAAATTGTATGATGATTTTATAGCAAAGAAATTGAAATCGAATAAAAAAACAATCTATCTATGACGCCCCAGCTACGTTGTATAGAATTTAGACTACTTTTTGAGAAATAATGACAAAAACTTTGCAACAGCTAAATTTACAGCATTTTCCTACAACTTAAGGTTAAACGTGAATTTGACATTTTTTTTATAGGTCAGCATTTCTAACAGAAATATTTTTTTCTTGTTTTACAGCCCTACGGAGATCCAACCTAAACTGAATCGGAAAATAAACGGATTGAAAGAGAAAACCCTATCGCTTTTCCCTGTCCTCCCCAGGGCTCCTGTTTTCTTTAAGTGACGATGTCTGTGACACGGGTACTATGGGAGATGGTATTTTGCACCCCTGAAAGCAAAATGAGAGTACAAAAGATGTTTAGATTTTCAACAAAATTTAAGGGGTTAAACACAAATATCAATTCAAAAAAATTTAAAAATCTGAATAATAGTAACATTTTTATTCTGGAAAATTTCTGAAATACACCTTGAAAAAATGAATTACTATCTTTGATTGAAGTAATAGATAAGTGAATTTATATTCCATTAGAGCTACAAATTGGTTCATTATCATAGAGGATCCAAAAAATAATCTAAGACTCTTTCTTAGGTAGTTATCATGAGCCAAGACCAAGTGACCTGATTGACAGCTGAATGCCCTCAAGCAAATAAATTTTTTGCAGAAAAATGCCTCAAGTATGTTTACCTTTTGCGATAGTGGAATTAGAATTTTGAACCATTTTCAAATTCAAACAATTGCTTATAACTCTTTAAATACTCTACCATTATTGAAATTAATGGGTGCGCGTGAAATGAGATCCAATGGCATAGTGGTAGTGCTTCTAATGCACGGATCTGAAGCTCGATCCTCGGGTTGGGATCGATCTGAAGCTCGATCCCAACCCGAGGATCGAGGTAAGGTCGACTCAACCTTTCCTCCCTTCAGGAGCTCCATAAAATTGAATATAAAGCGTACTTGGGAGTTAAACTCTGTTGGTTTTGCGTTAAACTGACTACCCAACCGGGATATATTCCTCGCACCCCAGGATCCCTTAAGGTTAACAAGTTGAAATATATTTCTTTGTTCAAGGCTCACATTTTCAACGTTATATATCTATTACCATTCTGAATTCGTAATCAATTCTACTCATAGCAATAAATTTATACAACTTCTCAAAACGACTTATATAACTACTTTTACTCAAACTCACATATTTTATTAAACGACAGACATACATATATATATATATATATATATATATATATATATATATATATATATATATATATATATATATATATAGCAGTTAACTTACTTTTAAAGCTAATTATTTAAAAAAATTATGAGATTTAGTTTTTAGATATTCAGAAGGCCTTGGTGCATCCTGGGCTGGCACGCCATGAATGAATGAATTTTTAGAAACATAATGTTATGCAATATGCAGCACTGTTATGCGCCTAAAAGGAAAAAGCATGTAAATTATGTTCATTAATGAAAAAAAAATTATTTTTAATCTAGTGGTAGCCGATAAAAATATACTTTTAATGTGACATTATAAAAGTTAAAAATAATGAAATTATACTCATTAACTTTTTACCGCATATCTAGAAACAAACTGATTAAGTTGTTCTTAAATTTTAAAAGATTTTTTCTTGCGGTCAGAATATTTATTCGCTACTATCCAAATATTGTTTTAATGCTACTTCAATTGCTCTTTCACATACTATTTCAAATACCATTTAAAACTAGAATTGTAATCATAATTTATTTTTACATTAAGAATATATAGCTTATAATTGGGCAAGTAGGCACTGAATATTTAAATTAATTTGTGTCCCATATAAAAACAATTCAAAATACACTTGAAAATGAGCAAAATGTAGCAAAAAAATAATTATGTATTTTAACAGAAATATAATGAAGCTTTTAATTTTCATTTTTTTAAATTATAGCACGACCTTGATAGCTCTAAAAAACGAAAGTATATGGTTGATATAAACAATAGGAGTATTTATAATTTTAATTAAAGTAAATATATATAAGATCACAGACTGAAATATTTTTCTTGATTTTTTTAAAATTGCTGTGTGAAATCGCTTCAGGATTGTTGCAGCAATTCTAGGTAGTCAATAAAATGCATCCAAATCAAGGCTTAAAAATCGATATTTTACAAACTTACAAAATTTATTAAGAAGTTTTCTTTATAAAACGCTAAAAATACATTATCAAAAATATCGTTTGATATATTTTTGCAGTTGAATGAAAGCAAATTCATTTGCAAACGATTTCCTTTTCAAACAATTTAATTTTTTTTTTAAATACAGTGAGAAAATGGAAATGTTTTAAGATATTTTCTGGAATACGCGCATGCGTGAAGATTTTCAACAGTCTTCATTCGAGTGTTAGATAGACATCACTTAAGGTTAAATTATGTTTTTATTGTTGCAAAACCCTGTGGAAAAAAACATTATTGGTGTAAATTGTATAAACGTGTTCTATACCTGATCCGGCCAAAGTCCATCCTCTGGTATGTTATGGATAAGAAGGCTCCAAGACAAGAATAATACAACAGGCAAACTGAGCTCTCCCCCCAAATTTTAGTTGCAATAGAAACTGGGTTGATGCACAATTATTAACTATAAATAGATCGTTTCTTTTGTTGCATTTGAGATTATAAAGGCGTCACTGTATTACAATTCTCAGTGGTTTAAAATATACATGACGCCAGATAACGTTACATCTAGGTCAAATCACGTTGAGACGGCGAAACCGACTTGTTGATGAATTTGCTGCCTGCCTTCGAATCACATTCTTTGAGTGATAGCAAATATGGCAAAATTCACCATGAAATTTCTGAGTGTCGTCTGTCATAAGAGAGAAAAAAAACATTTTTGATTTTTACTAGTAATAACGAAGTATTTTTTTTTTAATTATAATTTTTTCCTTTAGTAAAAGTTTTCAAAATCATGAAAATTAACTGTTGTTCTGAATTTTCAGATCTTTAGCGATATTGCTTCCGAAATTGAACTCGTTGAAAATAGAACAGAAGAAAAAGCAAAATGAAAAACACAAATACAAAGCTTTATGGTCAGTTTAAATGGGCAAAGGTGAGTTAAGTTTTATAATTTTGTTACTTTTCTGTGTTGTTGTGTTATTAAGTATACAATATTATTCACTGTAAATGTTCTTTGTAAATAATGCACGATTTGTGTTTATTTAAAGGATATACATTACTGTATGGATGATATATTATATCAGTTGTATGAATAATACATTACCACGATACATATCATTGTAGGATTATATATGATATGACATTTTGTATATTTTAAAGATTAATAATTAAAATTACGAATAACATTGCTCAACTGTGCATTTTAAAACAACATTCAGTGCTATAAGTGATTATGAAAATTAACCTGCAAAGGCATTAATTTGTAAACAAGGAAGTAATATATTATTTTCTTCAAATTCTGGTATGGCGTGGCCACAAAGAAATTAAAGTTCCACCACATTACGTGATTGTGGTTCAAAATATTGTTTGGCCTAATAGTGATTTCAGTCATGAGAAATAAGTTACCTGAAACGCGTGATACTATTTTTTCCAAAAAACAATGTGAATATGGGATTTTTTTTAAACTTTAAAAATTTTGAATGCATTATTGTTTTGAGGAACTGACAAAAAACTCTTTTTTAGCTTTATGCTCGTAAGCTCGCGTCGAGTAAGATTGAAAGTAATTGCCGGCTGGTGAACCTCAACCCTCATTGGCTCTCTAAAAATGAAACTAGGAAGCAATATCGTGATCTGATTCGCATAACGAAGTGTTCGGGACTTAGTTGAGTTTTCATGAGAAAAGCTAATTTTCGATACAGAGTAATCAAAAAATTATTAAATAAATTTGGATTTTTTGGATAAAAATTAGTTTGTGATAAGCAATATTTACGAAAAAAGTTTGTCGAATTCACATAGGAATGTCCTGAGCAAATATGCTGAAAACACTAATATTTAGAATGAGTCGAAAAAACACGTTGTTAGTATAACAAGGATATATTGCTTATGTGTAAGGATCATGGTGGCTTGTCAGGAAACTTTGGACAGAAGTGAAGTAGAGAGCGGGGCGTTGCCGATTATGGGTGCTCAGGTCATTATAGGATTGAAGATTAGTAATTGATGTATTTTCGGTTTTATTTAGATTGAGTAAGTCCTTCACGGAAAAGAAATAATTTATTCGATCGTTTCGAGGACAAAAACTGTTTTGGAACTTTATGTTCGTAGGATTATAACTCGCAATGAGTAAGACTGAGTTTTTTCATAGAGCGCTTAGACACAGTAAGCCGTTTCGAGGAATGAAGGAAAAATTCAATTACAATGTATTCAAATAATTGCATTGGCTGCTTCGGTCTCTACTGATGTAAGAGTATTCTTCATTAAAAGGAAAATTTGTTTAAAATGGATCATTCTTTTTGACTAATTGCTTTAAATGATTGCAGGATCTTATATATATATATATATATATATATATATATATATATATATATATATATATATATATATATAACTAATGGTTTTAAATCATAAACTAATTATTTCTAGTAGTTATTAGGTTTTAAGAATTTTTTTTTTTAAACTTTTTAACAATTTTGTATTGTTTCGATTTATCGAGAATAAAAAAAAGAACAGTTTTTATGAAAACGACATTTTATTTTCTTGTTTAAAATCAACATGGATGTGATATTATATCTTCAAACAAAGAAAACAGTCTTTTCGAACAATAATTTAAAAGTTTTTATTTTTATGAAGAAAAATATGAACCACTTCAATAATTTTCCTATTTATTAATTTTTTAAGTTGATGTTTATGAATTTAGAAATTGATTTTTTATATAATATTCGTGGTTTTGTTAACTATGAATTCATGTTCCTGTGAATTTACTAATTATTAATTTTAAAAATTAAAAGTCATGAATTTGATAATTATTAATTACAAAGTTATAAACTCATAAATATTATAATTATTAATTATTGGGTTGATATTGCAGAATTTGCCCTTATTATTTTAATGTATATTCTTAAATTTTCTAATCATTAAATTTAAAGTTTGATTTTATTAATTGAGATGTTTTTGAAAAATCTAATATTTTTGAATTTGCGTTATTCATTAATTTACTAATATATCCACTTATATAAAAATATAAGAAATACACATTAAAATAAAAAAAGTTTTCAGACTTGTATTAACATGATGTTTCAAAATTAAAAGGTCTTAATTTAATCATTAAATTAAAAAAATGACTTCAAACCTTTTTGCGCAACCACTCTGTCTAATTCAAAATATTACAGTACAATCAGGTGTATAAATACTACAAACTATATATATATATATATATATATATATATATATATATATATATATATATGTGTGTGTGTGTGTGTGTGTGTGTGTGTGTGTGTGTGTGTGTGTGTGTGTGTGTGTGTGTGTGTGTGAACAGGAAATACGGTAGAACTTTAATTATCCAAGTCAATTGGGATCGGAACCCATTCGGATTATCAACAATTCGGTTATATGGATTTTTTGAAAAAAGGGTCCATTTTAATTAATTGTATGTTGAAATCTTGCATAAGTTAATAACGTATGTGGACAATGGGAAATATTTTTACATCAAAAAAGATGTTTTTATCCGATTTATGTGTAAAAATGTCTAAAAAGTACGTGCTGCCAGTGAGAGTCACTGGACATCCTGATCAGAGTAAGCTGTGCCTTCACCCTTTGACAGTGACAGGCTGACACTCCATCCTCTTCGATGCAGTTTTATAACCAACAAATGCTTCCCTTGCTCATCGTCCCGTTTCTGCTTCATACTTGGACATTAAGAAGATCATCTTCTTCCTGAAAATAAGTTGACCGTCATTGGCAGTTTGAAATCCAAATTATCTGATTCACATTCTCCTATATCTTCACACAGGAATTTTCAAAAAAAAATTATTTTGAATTCCTTTCCTTTTTTTGCGTTTATTCTCTTTTTTTAATGTATTTTTCTGAAAACTGTTCGCTTTATCAGAAATTCAGATAATTGAAGTTCTTCTAAATTGTAATAATTTATGAAAATGTTTAATCACACAATTTGGTAACATTATTAATAGTAAATAATTTTTAAAGTTGTTCGTAAATTTATAAATTAAATTTTTAAATTTGATGTTCCTTACCATAAAATCTAGTAATAAATTTTCTGTATGATGCAATAGAAAATTTAACCAAATAATTTTTAGCTTTATATTGAAGTAACTTTTAATTTAAATCACATTTTATATTTTATTCAAGTCCTATTAATTCACAAGCCAAAATTCTTAAGCCTCATTAACGTTAGAGAAAATGACCTTGAAAACAAGCTGAAAAAATATATTCCACTTCATACATTTGTATAAATATTGCAAAAATGTGATTTATTCAGCTTTTGAAATATAATTTATTAATTTCGCAATATTTTATAAAAAACAAAACAATTTAATGACTTGGCTAATTATTACTAAACATGCTTTTCATATAAATTATTCAGATTCAAAATAAGTATTCAGTATTATACTTTTTCTTTGCATCAAATCTCTCTTTGATAATTGCAAATTTATTTTTCTCTTCAACCGATTAAAAAAAAATTCTCATGTTAATTCTTAAACTTTATTTAGTGATTTTTAAGCTTTGTTTACCTAGCAATTTTAATGTTTAAAAAAGGTAATATAAATATTGAAATTAAAATTTTTTAGTCTAAATTTTAATGCTTCCGTGTCATCACCAAATTGAGTGACTTCAGATACTTTTTACAAGCGGGGTTGTGATTCTTGTATAAAAATAAGATTCTTAAATATCAGTTAGTAGCCCAAATGCTTCCCTTCTTGCGAAGGTGCATACACAGTTACTTCTTCAGAAGGTGTACGGCCCCCAGCATTACTGCTATTGAATGTCAGCTGAGGAAAACTGTGCTGCCGAAAGGCAAGCACTCTGCCATCTCAACACTCACTTTTCTCGAGGGCATGCACCGGGTGTGGCAGACGATTCAAATAGATCCAGAAGGAGGACACCTTCAGTTGGTCACAAAAAAAGAGCACCTCATGTGTTTGGTGAGGCTTTTTTGTCGTCAAACATTCTTTCCAGACAATCAATCAAAACACTGCGGGGGTGTTTCATTGTCACACGATACCTGCTTTATATTCCCCAAATTCAATTCGCTTGCTTCCTGGTAAAAGATATTGATCCTTAAGATACTTTCTCATGAATTTAACTGTATAAATAAATTTGTGTTATTATATATAATTATTGATAATATTAAAATTAAATTAATGAAGAAACATTATCATTGGAATAATAATATTGATAAATACAAGAGCACATCACAATAAATTTCTAAAAATAACAACTTTTTGAATGTGTGAATTTAAACAATAAGCTAATTTAATCGTTACAAATTTACCATATATTTTATTTATTATGTTTCAAGCAAATGTGTATATTTTTTATAATTCTAAAAAAAATTGAAATAAATAATAACAAATGTAATAAAAATTTAAAAAATAAACAAAAAGAAAATATTTTAATGTTGGCAAGCCAATAGTCTTCAGGTTCGTAAGAGATTGTTTACAAATATTGCAATTTATTTAAAATTCTATAATAATAATATGTATAAGGACGATTTAAATTTTAAAAAATTTTATTCTAGAATAAAATTTTTTCAAATTTAAATTGTCCTGGCCGACTTAAACTAACCATAAAGGGGATATTTCGTTAAGTCTGCCACTATTCTATTGTCCTACTGGCTTGAATCCATGGAAAACCGGCTTCTCAAACTGATGCGGTGTTCCTTAAATAAGAATTCATTTTATTAAAAAAATGAACTTCGACACTATTTTCCGACATTCGAGTGTGAACTTCGCATTGTTGACTGCCGCTCGCGATTGTAAGGCAAGCAGCAAATTCGTCGACAAGTCGGATTTACGACGCCGTCGCAATACAATGTGTGACGTAGATAAACATTATTTTTACGTCATGGATATTTTAAACCAATGACAATCGTAATAAAGTCACGTTCTCAGTAACTCAACTGTAACGAAAGAAACCACTTTATGGTTAACAATAATTAATTAAATGGACGTATTTTTATAGTTCCAATAAAAATTAAATGCCGTCGTAATTTGAAGATTAGTACTTTCGCTACATGGTTTCAGTATAAAATTCTTCTGACACTTTAATTCTATTCGGTGGTCATCGACAATAGGATATTTTCTCAAAATATAAGATTTTTATTCTAATTTTGCAATATTTTATACATAAAAATTTATTTAAAATTGATGAAATTAAATTGAAGATCGATATCTTCAGACACTGACAAAATTTATGATAATGACTTATTTCGCCGAAATAAAAGCAAAATAATAATTGTTTAAACTAATTTATTAATGTCTTAATAAATCTACATTCTAGCTTAGATGACAATTCTTGGAATTAATATCATAAAAAATATATGGTGCCCTCTGTCACAAGAACTATCAACCTTTTTGACAGGAGAAGTTGATAATTACTGAATTGGTGAGGAGTATTTTTTCCTTTTATCAAATTACTCATTTGAGAGGAAAAATAATTTATATGGCATTCTTGAATACATAAGAAATAATCTGTTTTCCATAGAATTGTCATTCTATAATTCTGCTTTGTACTCGGAAAAATAAATCATAAAAATTGTCATTTTCAGCAATGGAAATAATTTAGCTTAAAACTGGACACATTTCATAGGTAACCAAAAATACGGAAAAAATTCCAAAATATATTAATTGAAAGCATAACCTCTCGTTTACTGTATTGCAAAAAATAAAAGATACCATTTAAATTTTCTACAGGTTGCATTGCAAACCCAGGATCAACAAGATCGGCGTTCATAAAGCGCAAAGTTTTGTTAAGTAAATAAATAAGTTATTCATTATTTATCTATATTTTGTTAAAGTAGCAAAATCACAGACATGATTTTTAAAGGACACTTTAGTTGCATGATTCTTATTTGGATCTGGAATTAGGGTTAGCTTGCTGTCAACCACTCTCTATGATAATATTTCATGAACGATAAGTTACTTTGCCCATCACGTAGGGGATAATTTAATAGCTGAATTGTAAAACTTATACGACAAATTATTTTCTGGAGGGACTTTTTATTTATAATGGCCCGTATAAACCTGGAAATTTCCTAAGCGACCGATGAGCATGCAGAAATTTAAAACTTTATCACTCATTGATTCAATAGCACCTAGGATAAAGTGGTTGGGAAGAGCGTCGTTCTTATTATCGGAAGGTAGGGAGTTCGACTCAACATCCGACTAACGAAGGATGATGTATTTTAAATATCTCGCGTGATTGCAATGTCCTCCAAGTGAAATGATACTTTTGAAAGTGGCAGTCTCCTGCTTCTCATTTACTAAGATCTCAACAGCAACTGGTTGATCTCAACTCTAGGCAGGGAGGATGCGAGGTGACCATCGAAGATAAAATCTTGTCCACTGAGTCTTCAATTTAAATGAGAATACTTGTGTTTTCAGCGAACCTTTCAGCATTTAGTATAGCGTAGCATCATGTCCTCTTATCACAACAAACAGCCAACATAATTGCAAGCTGCATTTTTGCAATGGTCGACGGCAAAGTTCCACTTCATTTGGGGGATTCCATAGGAACTCTTGAAATCTCGCGTTTTCAGGAACGCCCCATCAAAAAAGGTGGACTTAATGAAAGAAATTTTAATGTAGGGATTTTTCCCCTACCATCAGGCGTCTCAATTCCCTTATCATCGTGACGTAAATGATTTCTCCTGATAGAGCATGCGACCGCTTGAATGACCCGAGTCCGCTCTGGCTCGCATACCACCTCCCCCTCCTGGAGTGTCCGCCGCATCCCACGCCGCCGGCTGTCGCGATCGTGACGTCACAGGAGAGGCTCAAGAGCAAGTGATGCTGCTCCCGTCTCACCACGTGTTTTCTGTATAGAAGAGCTATTAAATTTCCATTAGCCGCTATCGGAGGTCGACCCACTGATGAGTCAAAGATGAAGGCCACAGCTGCAGTCGATACCCCCCTTGACACCACCCTCCAGTGTCTTCACACCTCTCCCTGTCTCGCACCTATATCTATCTGCATAGCTTGATCCCTGTCAATATCACCATCAAATGACCATTAGCACTTATGAAGGAAGTACTACAGTGTCTTTCGCTTTGAAAATTTTAAACTAATGTCATTTTTTTTACCTAAAGTTTTTTCAAAGCTGGATTTTTGGAAGGGCAACATTCTTTCGCGTCGGTATGTATTTATGGATCAAATTTTTCTTTTATTATTATTTTTCTCCCTTTTTTTTTTTTTTTTTACTATTTTTTCTTCAATGGATGTCACTTACTTGAGGGGAAAAGCGATTGCTGTCATAGTGTTCTCCGATTGCGGGTAAATGCACGGTATTTCCGGGGCATGCGCACTGCTTCGGATGCTCTGGAGGTCCCGCCCACGCCATAGTATGATGATTTTTTAAAGAGCTCTGCTATTGGGCACATCGATGGAAATGGAGTTTTAATAGAATATATTTTTGTTTTGCCATTGGCAGAGGCTCGGCGGAAAACTTCTAATTGGATTGGAGGAGCCGGCAACAATAAGGCCTATACGAATAAATGCATTGAAATGATAGCTTATAATTCCATAAGCTTTAATGAATACAAAAATATAATAGAACTCCATTGTGGTTACATATACAATGATGATATATAATGAATTCATTGTATTAAAAAATCTATTTACCTATTAAATTGTAAGAAAAATGAGTGCTTAATAAATATTTTGAGCCTGCATGATACGGCCTGGCTGGTTAAGGCGTCATTTACATAATCAGATGATTTCGTATCCGGAATCGTGAAGGAGGCACATTCAATGTCTTCCAAATGAAAGCACAGAGCAACAACGATAGCAGGTGGTGGGCAGCCGAAAGGCAGCATTTTAACATCGCACATTGCTCTCAGGAAAGGCGTGTCTCAACGGAAGATACCTGGAAAACTCTGAAGCACCCACTCTGCATCCAGAAGGATTTCGTTCTCCTATTGTGCTGTTGAACAGGATAATGAACACCCGGGATTTTATACTCTTGAGTTCCACACTTACTTACATGTACAAATCTTGTTTACATATAGAGTGAATTTCTTATTTGATAATAATAGGGTAAAAGCAGTGACTGATGGGTTGTTAGTAGAGATTTGAAATAATTCTTATTGTTTTTCTTCTTGCAAAAGAGTTATTATTCCTCTCTTTTTATAAGTTTTTCTTCAAATGTCGGCTATAGACGAGTGAGGATTTATATTGTACTTCGATTTCTGTTTTTTACCCGTGTTTTTATCACCAGTGTGCTCATTCAATTACCCATTCATGAACTAGTTGTGCTTGCCACTTCCTAGTCGTCCCTGTATAATACTGTGGCTGTTACATAATCTTCCCATTCACAGATTCTTGGTTCGATTCCAAGTGCTTACGATTCTTTTTTTTAAACCAAAGAAAAAATTGACTCTCTTAATTTCTAGCGGAGAACAAGAATAAAAATTGCCATTTATATAAATAATGATTCATGACGATATCCTTAAATACTACTTTTCACTGACGATCTCAGCGTGCGTTTTCCACCGCATAAAGAGCCATTTATAGAGCTGAATGCAATTCAATTTATTCAAGGTGTGCTCCTCAGTTATATGCGGTGGAAGAGCAAACACAACAAATCTCATGACTAAAGAGAACAGCTTATTATTATAACCGTATTTATTTCACATGTTTTCGAGTTTCACGAATAAGTTTTGGCTATACTTAGCGGTAAGTACTTTAATTGAAATAATGTTGGGCACTTTTCCATTACACCTCGATTTCAATTCTAAAGAAATAGCATGTTTTTACGGACATAATATAACGTAGATACGACGATTTCATTGGTTAAATTTTAAATTTAATATACACTAAATTGAATTTTCTTGTGAAAATATTGACTAAAAACTGATAAACAATAGTAAGCAACCTGAATGCTAAACAAAGCTAAGATTGCTTAGTAATTATTTTGTCGCGATGGAAAGAAACCCTATGGTCATAAATCATCAAAGGCAAAAAGCAACTAAATACAGTAAAATAAAATTTTGTCTCATTGAAAGTACCAGCTCAGATATCGACCTCGTTGTTTGATTGTGTTTCCAAATTACCAGGTAACTGGCGGTGGCTTTTCAGTCCGGTAAACGCGTATTGCGCTGAAGCGAGGTCAACGTTCTTCGGAAACAACATTCGCCAACACCTTTATTGAGGAACAAGAGATGTTTTATGCAGGGACGCATGCTGAAGTGGGCGCTTGAGAATATTCCCAGGCATTTCTCCGTAGGATATGCGTGAGTACTGTTCGTGAAATGCCTTCCCGAACAGTCGGAGAGCATTAAAATGGGATTGGACACGAGGATGAGTACTTAAAAGCCTAAGAACAGCTTTGTATCAAATATCAATGAATTCAACAAGCTTACAATGTGCATGTGTAAGAAAATAAAAGAATAAAAGTATAAACAAAATATCAAGGAATTTTGCTTGAGAATGATACATATTTCTTATTTTCATGTCAATTTTAAAAATGTATTAAACTTGCAGAAATCCTTAAAGTATTTTTCAATATTTCTTCAGCTAAACTCAGTGGCACGACAGTCCATGTGCGCCAAGGCCTACGGTGCCCACCACTGTTCTCTTGACCGAGAGGCACTGGAGGGCGAAGCATATGTCTTTATTAAGTAGCCAGCCTAATACGCCTGCGTAAATGATTATCGCGACCCACTGAAGGGATGAAAGGCTGAGACGACCCGAGGATCGAACCTGTGTCCTGGGAGAGTACCATTAAGCCGCCTCCTTTCAACAATTCTAATAATAGAAAAATATAGTTCGTATTTTTGAATGAGCTAAGTAATGTCTTAAATTAATACACAATACTCTAGAGTTTCCATTGTATTCCACTTGGAATTTATCAAATAGTTGACCGTGGCATCCACTTTTACACGCACTCTGTTTTAACAAATAGAAGATTCACAAGAAAAATCTTGTATGGATTCCGTACAAAATATAAAAAATCAATAGCATTAATGAAGTTACAAGTTTTTTTGCATTTCACTCTTTCGATGCAACCTTGATAGGCAAGAATAAGTGATGCCATTTTTCATTAAAATGATTCGAACTTATTATTTTTATTAATTTCGAACATTCTTCAAATCAGAAAAATACCACAATTAAGACTGTGCATGAAGAATTCCTCTACTTATAAATTAAATGTTTTAACATGTATTGGGTGTATCTATCCACTGCAATTAGTCAGTCTCAAAATTAATGGGGATAAATATTGAATTTGTTACGGTTTTTATACATAATTTATGAAACTATTAATGAAAATAAATATTTTGAAAGTGTTAAAATCAGAAATGAAACTATCATTAATAAATTTTTTTATAGTAAACAGAACTTTACGGAGTTAAACATCCTACTTCATTCACGTAACTATAGAGACTCGAACTCAACGACCGCTCGGTTACAAACCAGAGCTGCAATCATTTAACTATGATGGTATGTTTATGAGTCGTATACAAAAGACTAATATTTATATTTGCCTTAATAAATCTGTGAAACGAGAAAGAAATAATTCAAGCAATCACTCTATTCGATGCAACCCCTCACATTGGGTAACAACGCACTCGAAAAAGGAAACTCCATACAAAACACGCAATCAAAGTGGTGGGCAATACAGCATAGCGACACCATCTAAGGTTATTGCAGGACAATTTTAATATTCACTTTAAATTGCTTTCCAGATGCACCATCCCTAGACAATGGGCTCTATTCGAAAGAATGAAATGAGGAAACTTGTCAGACATGCATTTTCCATCATTCGACAGGGATCGAACTCGGGATAGTTCATCTAGAAAAGCGCTGACTTATCACTTTTCCGAGGTATTATGATTTAATTGGCATACGAGAAATACCAATAATTTAAAATGTATTCCGAACCACATACACACACAATAGACACAGACACTGGATACATGTCCCTATACCCTGTGGAATGGTCGCATCGTAGTTTGTCAAACTAAATGCAAAAGAGTGATTTTTATTTATTTATATTAAAGTTTAAGCTGTTTTGTTTCAAGTGACCTGGTATGGAAATGCAACTACATCGTGACTGAGAGCCGATGAGTTCTTTACCTGACACAGACGAATGTCCTTCATGTTCCCTCATGGCGATTGGGACAAGTAAAATAGGCCTTGGTCGCAATTGCTGTAATGAGCTGTGGGAAGGAAAGTGTCAGCTCAAGTGTCGGCCTTGAGATTGTGGTTCAAAATCCGGAAGTAGGCAATAGTAAATGTACATCAAATTATTTCAGTTCATAACAAAGAAATCAATCAAAATGAACACAAAAGCATATTACATGTTAACTCATTTTAATATGCGTACTCATAGCTCATTGGAAGTGCATGCCATTGTCCTTTGAAAAGGCGACGAGTATCTCCAATTGCTTTGGAAGGTACGACATCAGCAATATGTCACTCTCTCCAAATAAGCGGATGACATGTTTCCTGCCCGCGAGCATAAAATCACTGAAGATCCACCGCACAAAAGGCTGAAGACCTCTCTCTGTCTCTCCACTTGTTCAGTGTACCGCATCAAACTAACATTACCACTTCTGAAGAGTGTGGTGCGATCCTTTCGATTCCTTTCCCCCTTCCCGGACAAGGTCCATTGTGGTTCGTCCGGCGGTGGCGCAAGTCACCCCATCTGCCCATGCGGCATTAGCAAGTGAATGGGAAGATGCGGAGGCCCGTGCCTCCATTCATGGCAATACCACTCCAAGATATCTGGAGGGGACTTATACGGTTATAAAGAGCGAGTGTGGGGGGGGGGACAAACACGTTGTTATCTGACTTCGGTAGGCGTGCATTCAATGACGCATCGTCGCCATGGTTGGAAGATAGACCGGCTTTCACGTAGATTTTCTTTTTTATTTTTTTGCAGAGAGCAGCAACCTATAAATATGATGATGAAATACATACAGAGTGAGGAATCTGGCAGCTCATAAGTTCACCTTGATAATGCATGTTTGCAGAGGTTGAGAATCCTCACTAAACTATAAATCCTGGTCTAATTAGTATTCGTGCGCAGAGTTACTGTTGTATGATAAACAAACTAAACAAAACTATTTTTTTTAGATCTCAACATTTTAACAAATACTAAATCACTTAAAACCAATTAAATGCGCAACAACCAATATAAAAAATAAGATGAAGCATTTCTACTAATAATAAGATTAACAAAATAAGGTTGGATAAAACTTCATTTGAGTTATGGAATAATTATTTTATGCGCATTATACAAAACATAGTAATAAAATAATCTATAAAACTATTTTTAACTAGACATCAGAAGGTAAAAATCGTTGTGAAACACGTTAAAAAACTGAAATACAATTAAGATTCTTGCCACTTTTTTTACACACGAAAATTTTTGATTAAAGAAAATGCTTAAAGTATTGCATAGATAGTTGCGGCAGTGGGTACAGTCGTTATGAAGTGCTTCGATTTAACAAATCTGCTTAACGCTGATTAAGTGTTAGTTTTTTTTAATTTATGTATTGAAGTTTAAAACAGCATTATAAGTTGCGTAAAATTAAATTAATATTTTGTAACATGCCTTCAATACATCGTTTACAACATTGTTATGTACTTAATTTTATAAAGCCACGAGTTATGTAGAAAAGAATCAATCAAAATAAAACTCACCAAGTTAAAGAGTTTGAAATCAAATTTAAAGGATAATAATGATTTTTTTTTTCTTCATCCACATTGAAAAATTTCATTCCAATAATTTGAAAATACAGAAAAAATTATTAGGGAAATATTTATTTTTCTTTTGTTATTGATATCAAATAATGGGCATTTCTAATTTAGAAATTTATTTCCCACTAAATTATGGAAAATTACGTCGAATTCTATGGACACATTTGTTTATCAAACTAATCTGGATTTCCTTTTCCTTATTTTTTTTACCTACAATTGACAAAAGAAATTCATGACATTACAATATAAAAATCTTTATATTAATAATATTGTATTGTAATTCTTTATGCATGAAAAAATCATCCCACTAGATTGTAGCATGCGCTGAAATTTACAGAAAATTTAAATGTTATAATAATTTTTAATTAGTTGAAATAGTTTTTAATTTCTGTCATTTTTTCGGGATATCATTAACAAAATAATTTATTGGATCTGATTGCATCAACTTTAAAGTATCCAAAACGTGTGCAAACATATAATCCGATACATAATTTTTAAAAAATGTTGTATTTCATACGTATGAAATCGCTGCATAGTTTACAAAGAGAAAATGGTTTGAATTTTATACACTTTATCAGATTTTTTCTTTTTGGACATTTTTTCTAATGGCGAGAAACACTTTGAAATATATGATATAGAACGTTCCTTATTTCGAGACATGCTTCTTTTTCTTAAGAGTCACTTGTCCGCTGCATTTAGCGCCACGGATATCCTTTTTTTTAAGCAAAATATAGATATATATCTGTGTCGGTGACCATATATTTATCTGTATCTCTACTGCACTCATAGTTATTTTATTTATTTATTTTGAAAGAAAACGTGTGCCGTCTGTTGTTCATAACAGCCAAACACAGTATATGATATGTGAGCTTACAGCACATCACGGACTATGAAGCTCGTTACACAAAGGAGCGCTACATTTGGCGATCAGAATCACTTTTGGCGAAGTGAATTGTTTCAGGAATTATTTTAAAAAATAAGAATTATTTTGGGTAGTCATTTTGAGAGCCGGGATAATTTCCCAGGCTTCGCATTATAATAAAATTAGCAAAATACGTTCATTTTTATTTTTGTGTGAATATATTTTATTTAAATTAAAATTAAAAAAGTATTTGTGAGAAAATTAATATTATATATGTATTTGTTAAGTGTAATTTGTTGTTATATAAATATTATATATGTTTGTAAGACGTGGCAAATTAAAAACTATTTGAATTTTCATTTTTATTTATTTAAAGAATTAATTGCTTTATTTTTAAAATTAACTAAAAATAGTTTCAAATTAATATAATATTTAAATTATATATATTCCTCAAATGTAACAAGAGCATGTTTACCTATCGGTTCACGCTCTGGCCTTCGGCTCGATTTCCACTTCAATCTTGATGTTTGTTTAGGTTAGAGAGGCATTTTAGCTGTAAAGCCCGATTAATTGATTCTTATGTGCGAAAAAATATGTTCGATTGTCTCACAAAGAGAGAAAATAAATTTATTAAATATTCAAGGATTTATTTCATTTATAGAAAGAAAAGCATTTTTCGTGTTTAAAATGAAATTTATGTAAGTAGTGAAAGAGATACAAAAACTTTTAAATCTTGTTTTAAAATTTTGGAGGATATTTTACATTTACCAGGAATTTTGTTTTCATAAGAAGAAGATCCCACAGTACTTGATTTGTTACCCCCAGAAGTGTCATTTCACCGGGAGGACATTGCAACCACGACCTATTTAACATGCCCCAGCCAACATTAGCAAACACGATGTATCTTTGGGTGGGTTGGGATTCAAATTCAGTACCTTCCGATAACTAGCACACGTAACCAACCACAGCCTGACAACACATAGCGGGCAATTTAATGGGTGTACACTATTATCAGGCCTTCTGATACCCAGTGGCCAAACTGGAGTCTGGAGGATTTTTCATAAATAATTATATTTGCGTGTTGTAAAAAAACTTCCAAGCAACTATCCCGACAGAAGTGTATACAGAAACGCACCTCCAGTCATTCAACAATGGCTGAGATATCGAACTCGGAATATTTTGCTTTGAAGTCATGCCGTGCCGTGATGAGGTCCCAAAATAATATTTTTTTTTCGGTTTATTGACTTCTCCGTAAAACAACTGGAATCGGGAGGAATATAGATAGTACACCCCCCCTTTAAAGGAGAGGAGTATGTTATCATTACTATGAAAACAATAGCATTTCAATTGATTCATATTGCTGTTGACGCTTCAAATTTATTAGACAGGTTTAAATATGAAATCAAACTGTAAATCTAGGCCCTAATGTTACACATTTACTCACAGGAGATTAGTTGCAAATTGGAAAGAGAAATCGCTTTAAAAATCGATTACTTTTCAAACAATTATTTAGTATGCTCATGAAAGAATATACTAACAGAATCATTCAATTTTTAATTGTAAATATCAAATACTATAACGCTGCTATATTTTGGTTTGTTCTTGAATTTTCGATTCATGAATAAAGCGTGAATTTTTGTTCAATTTCTCACAAAATTTATATTTGATTAGTATTTAAAAATATAAAAAAAAAAATGAGCATTATCCAGTTGGCGATCGCCAAGGATTCCCCACAACTGCGACAACCTCCAGCCAGCCAGCGAATTTTTACGACTTCCTCAGCCGTTTCTGTTTTTCAACGGACCTTTAGTTTTACGGCTTGTTGACCGGCCATAGTGGACACCTTAACACGACAACCCCTTCCCCCACCCGTGTACTTGAAAAAATAGAGCTTCCCTCCCCTTCCCTAGTTTTGCTGTACTAAGTCATATATATTTGGAAGGAAACTTTTTGAAACAACTTGGCGCAAGTCCCAAGGTAGCTTTTGTGGAAATCGGTGGGAGTCATAAAAGGATAGTTGTTAGCTGAGTACCTAATAATTCAGCAATGGCGGTTATGGGCATAAAATTCACTTTCTGCTTATGCACTACTTCAATATGAACAGGAAAGCTGTAAAAGCTTGAAATTCCAGTTTTCAAACTTCAATTACATTACATGGTTTTCAATCAATTGACAACAATGATTCTTTTTTTTAATTTTGATGAGAATATTTTACATTGAAAACTATTTACAGCAGTACAGCAGTAGTAATATAAATACTTTTTATAATAGATTTTTTTTTTTTTTTGAAAATATTGAAACATGTTTATTTTTCTAAAAATGATATTATGAATAACGTGTTTTTAAAATGTCTGCGAGTTTTAATATTTCAGAAAACAATGAAGATGTTAATAAATGTGGCGTGAAAGAGTAACACATTTTACGATAGCTTCAATATCCTTTCCTTCCCTTACAGTTCTAGAATTTTCGAGTAGTTGTCGAAATCGAGAAATATTCGGAATCCCTTCGATTTTGAGTCGAGGACATTTTTTTAAGAATTTCAAAGAATCAGCGCTTCAGTAGGACATTTTAGAAAAATCATGGAAATGCAAATTTTTAATCTGCAAATTTTTAAATTATTTTTTTTAATTTAATGATAAATTTTCTTTTTATATTAATTTAATTGTCAAAATTGAGCAATATTCGGAAATACATAATTTACACCCTTTTGATTTGGATGGAGGGGGTCTAGAAAATTTTTCTCAAATTCATTTAAAATATGCTGGAGTAAATTATTTTCAAAATCATTGGAATACAAATTTTAAATTTTTTCTTTAATTAATTTTTTCTTCAAATTTAATTACAAATTTTCATTTTTTCTGAATTTTTCTATTTAATAAAATGAACTCTTCACTAAAATTCTGTTGCTCCAGTTTTGAGACAAAAGAAGGAAACTAGGATTTTTATGTAAAAATAAAACTGCGCTTCACAAAAGCCTTTAAGATTCTTTTTATTTTTAGGATTTTAACTTAATTTGAGGGCACGCAATTCACAGAACTACTCAATTTCTATTGTCCCAATTTTGTATCACGAGAGTTCATTTGAAGATTATAGAAGCATTTAAATAAAAAATGTAGGGTTCTATTACCTAAGTTTTTAAATAGTTAACTCTCTCTGTTCAACATTTTATACAGTTTTAAATGTCAAAATTTGTGGTTTCGCTTAATTTGAGTGCTCACACAATTTAATTCACAGAGAAGCTGATTTCTATGGTCATAAATATTGTCTAAGTATATATTTTTTTTAAAATTTATGAATTAAATCTAAAAGTAAACTGAGTTCTAACTGGGCATTTTTATAATAAGCTTTCAATTTTTAATCCATAGTTTTCTAAGAATTTTGCGGTAGTTTGAATTTTTATTACCAAATAAAATTCTTGGATTTGTGGACTCCTCTAATTGATGCGTGTACAATTCAAAAATAATGTCTCATTTCTTCAAGAGAATTCTACTCATTTTCAGGGAGATGATCTAGATTTAAATCTTGACAATCTCTTTGAAGATGAGTAGAATTCACTTAAAAAATCAGTGTTAAAATAAGATATCTTCATAAGATATTATTTTCATTGACATTCCAGAATTTGAAAGCATGTCGAATTTGAGGGCCAATAATTGTTAAAGACTGATTTATGAAGTCATTGTTTTGAGAGTAGATATTTTCGCTTACAAATTATAGAATTCATTCAAAAATTAGAGTTCTTCCTGGGCAGCTTTAGAAAATTTTTTGCCTTTTTTTTTTAACATTCTGGGATTTGTACTCTTTTTAATGTGAAAGTAATCAATTCGTAAAATGTTTTATTTCGTAATTAGTTCCATTCCATTATTTTAAATTTTTAATGACAATTTATATAACATGTTTCTACATTTTTTTTTACTTGAGAAAAGTTAAATGCACCTACACCACTTTTCAAAGTATCCAACTGCCACAGGCCTCTGTTGTCCGAAAGGAATTCATTTCTCGGAAAAGGGCGATTTCTCCCTCTGCATTCCTCGGTCGGTTGGGGACAGTTTCTAGTGTGCCAGGGATTGAATAACAATGTCTCGGAACTGAAGCATTTCTATGATGAGTCCACACCAGAAATAGAGGAAAATTTTAGGTACTTGAAACTTAAATCCAATATACTGTTTTGCTTTAAGAATTTAAAACTTTTTTGATTCAATTAATAAATACCCAATCCAAACTATTAGAAAAATTGGTTTAACGGCATATTTCAATCATTTATTATTTAATGTAATTTCGTTAGCAAAATTAAAAAATAGATTTTCTACAATTTATTTAAATTGGTTAAAAAATATCTTTTTTTAAAAATAAAATAATATATTTATAGTTTTTAGAGCAATTTAAAAAATGACGTCACTGAAAAAGTTCTGATAGTAATTTAAATAGAATTAATTCAGGTAGCAAAATAAAAAAATATAAAATCACAATATATTTTTTAAAGTTTTTTTTTCTTTCTTTTTTTTATGATAGTATAATTATAAAGTTACAAATGTATAAAATTATAATATTTTTCTTCTAAATTAGATAAACTGTGTGAGTGTGTATGATTTCATTAAGCAATATTTATTTAAGGAAATTTATAAATTATATTATTATTATTTTACTAAACAGTTGATTTCTTATGCATCCTCTCTTATATAAATGTTAAAATAATTAAGTTAAGCATTAGGATAATCAATCATAATACATCATAATATTTTTCACTTAGAAAAATCATTGTAATGTTTTGGCATACTTAATTCTTGATTTTATGAGACAAATTAATTTTATTCAAAATATTTTTCATTTATTAATGTTTTTTAATCAATATATAATTATAATATAAATTTTAATTAATCATTAATAAATTCTTGAATTTTTTAATATCATTTATGAAATTAATAAATTGTTCCTATTTTATGGCTAAATGCCAATTATTTTTGCATCCTTTTTTAAATAAATTTTTGCAATACTTATAAGAAAGTTGTATTTATGAATTAATTGAGTTCTCTTAAATGTAAATGCTTAAAACTTTAAAAAAATCGACATTATTTAAAAAATGTGTAGTTTTTATTGTTATTCTATAACAATAATTAAGGTAAAAATAGCGGAAAACGTACTATAATATTAAGTTACAAAAAATACTATTACACAGTATTTTTTGTTCAAATAAAAAAATTTATTTCATTAAATAATTAAGAAATTTTTATTTTTATATTTGACTGAGCTGTTATTCTGCATTTTTTCTCTATATATTTACACAATATTTTGCTTAAACAGCTTTTGTAAACTTTATTTATTTATTTGCCATTAACATGCCATTAATAAGAAATTAATCCTAATTTTCTAATTAGGATTAATTAAATTTCTAGTTATTGGTAAATAAAGTGGTCAATATTTAGAAAACCAATGCTTGTTAGTATGTGAATATTTATTTATTTAAAAATTTCAATCAATATAGGATTTAAATAAAATAAGTTTTTTTACATATTAACTATTTTTTTTTTGGTTTATTTAGAAAAGAGGTGTTAATTAATTAGTTTATTTTCTCTAATTTTACAAACAATTTTATCAATCAAAATATATTTATATTAAATATCAAAACAAAATGTTTATTACTAAAAAAGAATTGGAAAATTGAACAAAAAAATATTATACGCTGTATTTTGCTATAAAATCATTAAAATTTCATAAGATTCACTTTTTTGCCTCGATAAATATAACTTAAATATTGGGTAGAGAAAATTTTTTTTGTTAAAACAAAACTAAATCTCAACCTTATTTTATGAATGTTATTTTTATCTTAGAGAGTATGAATTTGAATTTCTAGGACTTTTTTTACTCTTTTGTTCAGTTTCAGCTTACTACATTTTGATTAATCAGTTTTTTTTTTTTTTCGAAGGTTGTAAATCTGAATGCAAGAATATTCGAAATAAGCTTTTATTTTTACAATGCTGTTACCATTATTTATAAAAATTGTAAATTTATTTATAAAAAGTATAAAGCTAAAAAAATTTCATTTTCAGAACATTTATGCTCTTACCTACTGCTTTTGAATCATTACAATAATATGATTCCTTTTATGAACAGTTGTGTAAAACTGAATGCAAGACAACTCAAAAGAAGTCTTTACTAATGCTATTACCATCATTTTGGAAAGAAGAAATAAAAGCCTTTCCTTACGGCATGCAGTAGACAACGGTCCCAGTTTAATATATCGATGTCATACACAAAGGTCAGATACAATTCTTCTGTTCTTTCGTTGGTCATGTTTCGGACCACACTGCTGATGACCAAGACAACGAAGAGGGAAGCCGTCGGAGCAGCCTGAAAACCTCGAACTTTTCAACGTCAAAAACACGCCGTTTTTGAAAAATTTTCAATTCCAAGCACCCCCTCCCTCCTTTTTCTTCCACATTACTCTCGCATCGCTCTCTTTTTAAAGTTTTCTATTTCTAAAATACTGGTTTTAAGGACCATGGATTTGAGGGTCATTTATCCGTAAATGATAACAATAAAAAATAAATTTTTATTTATTTATTTTTAAAAAATGGTTGGAAACATCTGTTTTGTTGCTGCTGTTGAAATAACTTTATTTTACTTTTTTTAGAAAAGAATGGGAAAGTCGATATATGCTTTAAAAAAAGGGAGAGAAAGAGGATTTTCTTAAAATGCCAACAGATAAAAAAGCTAGAAAACGTGATCTGGCAACATTGGGGGAAGGGTGGGAGGGAATAAAAGAGCTGAGTGTACTCCTCTGTATGTTAGTGAGATGCAATCTATAATATTAGAGTGAATTCACATAAACGGAGAATTTCCCCCTCTTATAAAGTCGAATTGATTTTTTCTTTTTCATCCTTTAAAATGTCTCCTTCTCTAAACAAGATAGTAAGCAAAAGTTTCCAAATATTTTTTTTCCACTATAAAAATATAGATATATGTTACGTTTTGAAAACGGAGACGATTCTCTATTGGCGGCGGCAGCAAGATCTGTTATATACAGCTTGGTGGACACTGTCCATCAATTTTTCTTTAAAATCTTTCTTTCCTGCTCACCCACCCTCATCTTTTCTTCCACTTATTAGGTTCTTTTAGAAAAGATCCAGTGGATGACAGAAAAGCTCTCTTTTATGAGTTTAAGTATCGAATTCTTGTCAAAATATTAGATATTTTTTGTCACATAGTTTACACTTTTCTGACCATATTTGAGAAGTTTTTAACGGATAAGGGATACTTTGTTTTCTGTAAAAGGAGACAATTTCGGATAGTAGAAGATAATAAAGAAAAGAATGGTATACTTTAGAAATAGATCCTTAAGTTTTTGACATTTGGACAAAAATAAATTATAAAATTTTCAAAATGAAAGCTTCATGGGTGATAGAGCATATATTAAATTCTTAAATAAAATACGGACATTTTATTTTAAAGTAGCTACAAAATAAATTTGTGCAAAATTAGTGTTTTAGCCTTTTCTATCTAACTTCATTATCAACTAGTTGAAGTTTAGAAATTCTTATATATTTCTAAACAAGCAAACTATATCTGCGATTGCATGGCATGCATTATGAGAAAATGCCCTATATAGCAATAATAGGTAAGCATAAATTGTACAGTCATAAATAAAATTGTATACATAAATTGCACCTGTATCACATGTAAAGGAAGAAATAAGACAAACTATATCTGCGATTGCATGGCATGCATTATGAGAAAATGCCCTATATAGCAATAATAGGTAAGCATAAATTGTACAGTCATAAATAAAATTGTATACATAAATTGCACCTGTATCACATGTAAAGGAAGAAATAAGACAAACTATATCTGCGATTGCATGGCATGCATTATGAGAAAATGCCCTATATAGCAATAATAGGTAAGCATAAATTGTACAGTCATAAATAAAATTGTATACATAAATTTCACCTGTATCACATGTAAAGGAAGAAATAAGACAAATTCTAAAACGTTCCATTTGATTGGTTAGATAGATTTTGCGTCCGCATTTCTCTTTAAATTAATAAACTGAATATTTAAAAAACAGTTGTCCTTTTGCCAATCTACAGGATTTGAATTGTATCACAATATTTAAAGTAGATGCGGGCCATGTAAAATTTATTTTCGTGTATTCAAAATGTATACTCCTAAGACCAAACTTTTCTTCAACTTTAAATGGACAATGTATCGTCATATATTGAAAGAAATGACAAGATGTAAAGTAAAGAAGATATTAAAGATAATATAGATCTCTGTGAATGTAGATAGATTGATTCTAAATTGCTTTGACAAGCTTAAGAAGAGTGACAGAACCCGTCCGTACAAGCCATAATTACACAGAAGCATTGGGTTGCATTCCACTCTGAGAGGCAGGAAAGAAAAAGCGCATCAAGAATCTATCACGAATTTACCGTATGGAGATTCCCACAGAGAAGAACTCACAGTATTGGTTATCAAAAAATGCCAATAAGAGTGGACGGCTCCACATCATCGCTAAAAGTGTCATCTGAATAACATCGCGCATTTCTTGAAAGCTAGGATGGCGTGCATGTACAACGTGTAAAAAGTGCAATCTTTGCAGACAGATGCTACAAGAGCAGACTTCGTGCAGCGGATGCAATCTACAACTTCCTGCCTTTTATTTAGTGATGAGGCAACATTCAGCAGTAAAGGCATTTTCAACAAGCACAATCAACACATTTGACTTGACAGCAATTCCAACACCTCGTAGACACCAGCAGGAATTTTCAGTGAAATCTGGGCAGGTATCCTTGTGCTAACCTGGCAGCATGCCAGATCGATTGACCGGAGCAACACACCGCATCTACTTGGGACAAGTGCTTCCTAGTTTATTGCAGGCTGATCCATTCGGGGAGACATATGCACGATGGAGCCTCAGCACATTTTTCCCTCAGGGTCTGCAACTTTTTGAGTGTCACAATGGATTGGACGTAGTGGACTCGCTTGTGGCTTGGCCTCCTCGCTCACCGAACCTCAATGCACTGGAATTTAGTCTACGAAACACCTGTGGACTCATTTGAAGATCTCGTGGCCGCGAACAGTCGTTCCTTCGCCCGGTGTCAACGAGACACGTGGTCGGCATCTTAAGCATTTCTTGTGAGCCTCTCAATAAGCGGTTTCAATATGATTCTGAAACTTTTGATATTATTTATTCGCTTCCCCAACACTGTTGTAAGTTCAGGTGGGACTTCCTCTTTTCTGCTCCTCATAGTGGAATGCTATACCATGTTCCTACGTAATTATTGCTTGCCTGAATGGTTCTTAGTTTGTAAAAATATTTTATAATGATCCTGTATAAATGTATTGTAAGATGAATAAAATTTTTTTTTTAATTCCGATTAAAATGAAGTAATTTTTTTAAATACCATATACAGAGGGTATTAACACATTTTTATAACGATTTCGTGGTCGTTTAATTAATGTTTAAAATGTAAAAATTATTTTTTAAATGTTTAATCTGATAGCCTTTCTTCTGAATTATAAATTGGCATCGTGAGTTCCATAATAGAAGAGCTTTTCGTTAATTTCCAGGGGTATTTCATTCCATTCCTCATCCACTACTTTCTAGAGTCCATCTATCGTGGTGGGTTTGCGCTTAGAAAGAGTCTATTTTAACAGACCAAAGGCACAATAGTCCATAGGTGAAACGTCAGGAAACTTTGCAGGGATATGTTGAAAATGTATACATGCAATACCTGTATTAGTCATCATTTTTTCAAGGAATGCAGTGGTACTTTGCGAAGTATGACTTATAGCTTGGTCTTGATGAAGTTTCTCTCTTTGAATGTCATTGGGATAAAGAAGTGGAATTTCTTTTGTGAATATTGGGTGTAAAACCTTCTCCTGATAGTAAGATGAGTTGATTTTAATATTTCTTTCCACTCTTTTTATTTTTAATCTCTCATTGTAGGAGAAACCTGCAACAATCATAAAACACTTACTGAAACTTTCTTCACATTGACGGAAACGGGTTTGTACATTTTTTCTCCTCATTTTCTATAGTAAAAAGACCTTTTTTTTTGTTACAGACATTTAGGTAAACCCATGCTTCATCCAGAGTCACAATGTTTTTCATTTATCTCCTGCTAAGTGATTTTCATATAGGATTCTACAAAATGTTTTGCGTTGAGCCACATGTCTCGGAAAATGCTGGTGAACATAATGTAACATAATGTTAACAACATAAAAAAACATAATGTTTTTTAGCATTTTTAAGTTGTAAATACTAGTTTATTATTTTATTTATTGTTGCTACAGATATATCTAAAGACTTTGCAATTGATTTCTGTGTTGGCGGATTTTCTCCTGTTACCAGCGATTTCACTTTAGAAACATTTGAAAAGTACGTTTCTTTTACGAATATTCTTTTGGAGTCTTCTTTCTATGCAGAAATAATGATTGATTGTTTTTACATGTCCGATTAATAATTTTGCTTATTTTGCACTTATAAATGTTAATACCATGCATTTCACAACGTTTTTGAAATCTGGAATAAGAACATTTATCTTCGAAAAGCGCAAAAAACATGTCTTTCAGTTCACAGCATGTTTATATGTGACATTTTGAAAGAAGAATAAATTTAAAAGTAGCAAACGATATTTCTCATTTCAAATAATAAGCTTTTGCTAAAAAAATTTTATTCTAAAATGTTTACTTTTTTTAAAATTCGTTATCGAAATCATTCTAAAAATGTGTTAACACCCTTTATACTACGCATAATGTAGAGCTATGAGAATACTTAAATTTAAAACAAAATGAATTCAAAAATTTTTCAATTTTGAATGAAATAAAGTACAATTTTTTCCAGTTTCAATAGATTAAGAGTAATATGGATCTTTTTGAGTACTTAAATTTGAAATAATACGAAGTTAGCATTTTTCCAATTACGATTAACATGAAGTAAAAAAATATATATAATAGATTATGATTAAGGATAACTTCAGTAATTAAATCTTAAATAAAATGAATTAACAAGATTTTACAATTCCGTATAAGATGAAGCAATTTTTTTTCCATTTCCAATAGTTTAAGGATAATGAAGATTTATGTCAATATTTAAATTTGAGATAAGATGAATTCAAATATTTTTCAAGTTCTAAATGCAGACTTAAATTAAATTCAAAAAAGTTCTTTACAAACTCTTAAGTGATAAAAAGGAAAAAAATATACATTTTTTTTCAGTTTTTAATCAAAACTAACTAAAAACGTTAAAAATGATAAGTCAAATAATACAATGTATTTTTTAAAAAATGGTATATAATCTTTTAACGATACCAATGAGATTTAAAATGAAATATAATTATTAATTTATTTTGTTTCCAATTTTGGTGTGTAATATTTATTCTTCCTTTTAAATAATTAGAAATACTTGTACTTGTAAATAAATATTTCCATTTTATGCGAAGAAAATTGGAAAAGACGAAGAATTTCTCTGTAAAATTAGTTTCATTTAGCAATACAAGAACAAAAAATATTTCATAATCTTTTTCAAATGATTACTGCTATATATTTTTAAGAATTTAAAAAATATGTACAGGAAGAGTATATGGGGAAAAGAGCCTTTATTATATACTGTTTTGGAATCAAATTTAACAATGTGAAACTTAATTACAGAAATATTCGTGATGTCATGAAATTTAAACACATATTCTACACACATAAATTTTAAATTTATATAAATTTCCCATACAGCTGAAGAATATAATATTCATTTTCAATGTTGATTTCTAATAAAAAATAAAGTGAATAGTTGTTTGAACAGTGAAAAAAAAAATCAATGCTCTATAACATTTTTAATGCATACTTTTACATGATATTTTCTAAGTATTGCTAATAAAGATTCAAATAGCCAATACTCATTACAATATTTAATATTTTTTATGCATTTTCGAAGAAAGTTTAAAAATAGTTGGAAATTAAATTAATTTACATTTTTAATCTTTGAATACCGTTCGTACAAATCCCTTTTTTTAAATATTTAAACTTCAAAGTAAAACTGGTTTTATGAGCAACTATCATTTCACGAAAATAGGATTTCAACTCTAAAATCAAACGCATTCCATTTTTAGAGCTTCCTTACCAATAATAAATTTATTCTTCAAGAAACTCATTAATAAATTACTATTAAATAATAATCAATTAATTAGTTCCCCTCTCCTGGTTCTATAGAAGGAGGATATGTTAAATTAAATTGAATGACATAAAATATAGTAATTATTAAACTTATACAGTAAGACTATGCTTAACGCTGTTTCGCTTAGCGCTTTTTTTATTTCAACCCAGGGACTCGCAGCACTGCAGGGATTTTCCGAAATTGTGCGCAGCTTATAGGTTTCCAAATAACATATCCGTGTAGTTGTGTTTCTTATTTGGTGTACGGACGCATTTTTATCATTTTTGACATTATTGTAAACATAAATAGATATAATACTATAATGATTAATACAGTGATAAATGTTATGATCTTTAGCCTTTATCATGGGTGATAATAAAAAACAAGAAAAGAAAGCAATCAGAAAAAGCACTTAACTAGAACTTTAAATGCAAGTGAGTGAAAGATTAGATTCTGGTGAACTTCAATCTCAAATTAGTGCTGCATTGAATTTGGCAACTTCAACAATAAGGACAATTCTTTAGAATAAAGAAAAAATACTGTCATAGGCAACTGCAACCAGAGTTACCCGTTCTAAAAATAACATTACAGAGTTTTCCTCTGTAACGAATTCTGTAAAGGAAAAGCGACCGTCTATGTGGATTGACAACAAAATTGAACGCAATATGCCATTAAGCAAACCTTTCACAATGGAAAAAATTAAAGGAATTTTTAATTGCATTCAGGTTGAGGCAAGTGACATATGTGAAACTTTCTTTGCTAGTCGAAATTGGTCTAATAGATTTAAACATCAAAATAATCTTCACAACATAAAGATTACAGGAGAAGCAGCAAGTGGTGATACGAAAGTGGCGGCTGAATTCTCAGCGGCATGAAAAACAATAATTGAATAACGATACTATATTTCAGGATTGGTTTTTCATGTTGATGAAACAGGCGTGTTTTAGAAAAGAATGCCTAAATGAAACATTTCTATCCCGTGAAGGAAACGAGCTTCAGGATTTAAAGCTGCAAAAGATCGCTTAATATTTCTACTGGGTGGTAACGCAAGCGGAGATTTCAAATTAAAACCACTCCAAAAACCCAAGAGCAAAGAAATGCATATCTAAATCAACTTTACTTGTAATTTGGGAGTCTAATAAAAAATCATGGATAACTATGAAAATTTTCCCGGATTGGTTCAATGAACATTTCTACAAGTCTGTAAAATGTTATTGCGAAATTAAAAAACTAGAACAAATAGCACTAATATTAATTGAAAAAAACCACCTAATAAATTTATCAGAATTAAACACATGGATTTCAGTCGAAGTGTTTTTCTTGCCGCCTGACACCACTGCCTTAATGCAACCAATGGATATCTAAGTTTAAGGCTTATTACTTGCGTTTAAGTAGATGAAACAGACAGAAAAGAGATCTTTGAAAAAAATTGCAGTATGCTGTAGAAAACATAAGCTTTTCCTGGAATGAGATCACAGAAAGATCTTTGAAAGGAAGAACATTTGGTCATATTGAAGTAAGAGCGACACTCTGTCGATATGGATGAAATAGTTGAATTAGCGAAACAAACAAGTTTAGATGAGGTAAATGTGGAAGACGTTGAAGAAAGAGTTCAAGAAAACAGTCTTTCTAACTATGAGCTCAATGAATTAATTGAGCAAGAAGAAAGCAAAAATATTGATTTGGAAGAAGAGAAAAAAGAACTTGGAGGTCGTTTGTGAAAAGGAGTGTTGGATCATTATGACTGAGATTATGGTCTAACTTGCTGAAAATGATACAAATTTTGACAGGAGTTCAAAAGCAATACCAGGTGCTATAGATGCTTATCAACAACTTCTAACAGAATGCACAAACTACATTTAGACGCCTTTTTGACAAAAGGCAGAAATTTTGAAACACAGAAAAGATTAAATAACCTGACTTACTTAGAATTTTGTTTGTAAAAGTATATTCGTTTATATATTTTTATTTTGGTAAGAAATAAATGTTTGGTTTTATTTTTATAAACAAAAACAGTATTAACTTTAATACATAACCAATTTTCTATCCATCTTCCTCTCACCCCATTATTTATATGTTAAGATATAATATCACACATAGATTAATGATTTTTTCTAAGAAGATGATTATTGATGATCTATGATTTTTTTTAAGAAGCACTTTTTAAACATCATTTTTTTCTCAAATATATATTAAAATTGCACTGAACGAAGATCCATTTCAACTCAAAGCAGAGACAGAAGATAATTTAATCAAAGAATAGTATTTTTCCTCTGAAATCCATCCTCATCTATCCTTTCCCCTCTCAAACGCAATCCGATCTCGTCCTTACACTGACCTCCATCTCCACCCCCTGATCGAAATAATACGCCTCCCCCTCAACCCGATTAATTCCGATTGCTCATAAGAGGGGGGATGGAGTGTTTGCTCTGAATTAGAACTCTCTGGTGCTTGTTGAACAATTCCAAAACATGATCGGAAGGTTAACTGTAAATTGAACGGTTTTCCTTTGCAACGTGTCCTCCGCAGAAAGCTCCCTCCCTCCCTTTTCACGTGCCAGTCTCCGAGTGTAGAACTTGGAAGATTCGATGAAAGAAATTTTTTTTACTCTTTTTTTGTTATGATCAGTAGAGATAAGAAAAACCTTAAAAGCGACATTAATTTTTTTTTTTTTTTTTTTTTTTGGTTTTAAGTTTTTTCTAAATAAAAAAATGCTATAAATAAATTTGACAATTAATAAAAAATTGTAGAAATTTTCAATTTGATTAATTATATTATTATTTTAATTTTATTTATTGCTCATTATTTGATCATTCAAGCAAATTGTTAACTATGAATAATATTACTTACACGCAAGTAATTAATACACTCGTTAAAATAAATAAATTCGATAATTTTGTTTCCTTTTAAAAATTATGTTTGTATTATAAAGAAAGAGTAATGACTAATTTGTTATAATTTTTGTAATTTTTATAATATATAAATTAAGTGAATTCGAAAATTAATAATTGGGTAAATTCGTAGTTCATATTTTAATTCTGCTTATTTCTTACAGTATGATCAATTATGATGAATTTGATACAAATAATTAATGCACTCAAAAAGAAAATAAATTTGATAATATTGTTTTGTATGAATGTTATGTTTTGAGTTTATAATAAATGAATGAACAGAGTGGTTGTTATGTCTAATTTTTATAACATAAGCTGAGTGAATTTGTAAATTAATAACTGAGGATTGATATTTTTTTAAAACTTACAGCATCATGATCATGAAAATGATATGCATTTCGCTACACATGATAAATAACACAGCAAGGGAAAATACTCTTTAAACATTTTGTTGGAATTTATGCAGAAAAAAGAACTCATTACGGACTTCTTATGATAAGCTATGTAACATTTTTTATGTAAATTAAATAAATTTAAAAATTTATAATTGCATGCACTTATCATGTATATTTTAATTTTATTTGATTTACCAAATGACCAACTACAAAATAATATAAATTTAAGAAAAACGCAGAATTAAATTCAGTAATTTCGTTTCTCTTTAAATATATTTCGTTTTTATCTATGGCAAATGAATCATTACGATTATTCTTCATTCTAGCCTATAATTTTCATTAGAAAAATTTGGTCAGTTTGATAACTAATTATTGTTATTTTCATCTAAATAAGTTAAGCGAATTAATATGCCTAATTTATTTAAATCTAAATAATAATAATTTGTGAATAATTTAAGAAAAATAATATGCGTTTATTTTTCACAGAAATAAACATTATCTGTATCAGACAAAGTAATTAAAATCTTCCTTAAAAATTTAAAGTTTGAAAGAAAAATATAAAAAGACGTTTTTATATCAAATCAAATTTATAAGGAACAAGAGATATTTTTAACATTTTTGAAAATATTGCAATTGATTTTATTAATGGAAAAAGTCAATAAAAATAAGGGAAAAGAGAGAATAAGGATGGGGAAACCTGAGTAACTGAATATTTTACATTTCAGTGAAACTGAATCACAAAATATCGTGTGAAGACTTCTTTATTTTTACAATAATATTAGAAGAAGAAATTTATAACGATAATTAAAAAGGGTAAAAGAATTCAAATTGCACACAGTTTTACCCATTATTTTTTTTACTCAACATTCTGATTTCTTTTTCCTACGCGTAAAATATGATATCAAAGTTTTCCGCTTAAAAACGTTGTAGCAGCAGTATGCTGACCTAGCCTTGAGTCGGGCTCTGCCACTTAAATAGAAGCAGCCAGACGGAGTCTTTGTGATTTTGAAGCAGAGACAAAGCAGAAGACCACCAATATTTATCCTGCCGTTTCTAAGAGGACATTGTGACCACGATATATTTAACGTGCCAAAACCATCTTTAGCGAACACGGCCGATCTTCGTTTACGCTGGGATTCGAGATCAATACACTCAGATAAGAAGAACGACGTCCTATCTAACTAGGCCACATGCCCCCCCCCTGTTTCAACGTCACTGCCCAATGTAGCCCATCACCAATGCTAGATTTGGGGTTATCTGTTTATTTCCAATGAAAGTGTAAAATGTTAACAATGGTGATGTCTTCACCAGATGTTCCAAAACCGGACTAAGTGTTGTTTTCCTACTTTTTGGCAAAAATCAGTAAACATCAGAGCAGGAGGGTTTTGTATAAAAAAGGTAATAGTCGAAGCCATTTATTCTTAAAGTTTGGATCCGATAACAATTTGACTTCAATTGGGAGTTGATCTTTGATGCCACCACTTTCATTACAAAGTTTTACATGTGATATCGCATCGACAAAATTCATTGTAGACTTCTGTCTGCACCATCGCATCATCAACGTTCAACGGAGACTTTCGTGTCATCGCACCATCAACAAAAATTGCAGAATTTTGACTATATTATTGCATCGTCAATATTTATTAAAGAGTTTTATCTATTTCATCGTATCATCAACATCCATTGTAAAAATTTGTGATAAACTAAAAATACAGAGGGTATTAACATATTTTTAGAACGATTTCGTGGTCGTTTAATTAATGTTTAAAATGTAAAAATTATTTTTTAAATGTTCAATCTGATAGCCTTTCTTCTGAATTATAAATTGGCATCGTGAGTTCCATAATAGAAGAGCTTTTCGTTAATTTCCAGGGGTATTTCATTCCATTCCTCATCCACTACTTTCTAGAGTCCATCTATCGTGGTGGGTTTGCGCTTAGAAAGAGTCTATTTTAACAGACCAAAGGCACAATAGTCCATAGGTGAAACGTCAGGAAACTTTGCAGGGATATGTTGAAAATGTATACATGCAATACCTGTATTAGTCATCATTTTTCAAGGAATGCAGTGGTACTTTGCGAAGTATGACTTATAGCTTTGTCTTGATGAAGTTTCTCTCTTTGAATGTCATTGGGATAAAGAAGTGCAATTTCTTTGCAAATATTGGGTGTAAAACCTTCTCCTGATAGTACGATGAGTTGATTTTAACATTTCTTTCCACTCTTTTTATTTTTAATTTCTCATTGTAGGAGAAACCTGCGAAAATCATAAAATACTTACTGAAACTTTCTTCACATTGACGGAAACGGGTTTGTACATTTTTTTCTCCTCATTTTCTATAGTAAAAAGACTATTTTTTTGTTACAGTCTTTTAGGTAAACCCATGCTTCATCAAGGGTCGCAATGTTTTTCATTTATCTCCTGCTAAGTGATTTTCATATAGGATTCTACAAAATGTTTTGCGTTGAGCCACATGTCTTGGAAAAAGCTGGTGAACATTATGATTTTTAGCATTTTTAAGTTGTAAATACTGGTTTATTGTTTTATTTATTGTTGCTACAGATATATCTAAGGACTTTGCAATTGATTTCTGTGTTGGCGGATTTTCTCCTGTTACCAGCGATTTCACTTTAGAAACATTTGAAAAGTACGTTTCTTTTACGGATATTCTTTTGGAGCCTTCTTTCTATGCAGAAATAATGATTGATTGTTTTTACATGTCCGATTAATAATATTGCTTATTTTGCACTTATAAATTTTAATACCATGCATTTCACAACGTTTTTGAAATCTGGAATAAGAACATTTATCTTCGGAAAGCGCAAAAGCATGTCTTTCGGTTCACAGCATGTTTATATGTGACATTTTGAAAGAAGAATAAATTTAAAAGTAGCAGACGATATTTTTCATTTCAGATAATATAAGCTGTTGCCAAAAAGTTTCATTCCAAAACATTTACTTTTTTTTTTTAATTCGTTATCGAAATCATTCTAAAAATGTGTTTATACCCTCTGTAGATAAAATCATTATCTTTTTTCAAAAAGTAACTGTCGAGTGTTAATTAAACCAAACCTCATTTAAAGTGATTCCTTTTTATTTTGTCTCGATAAAAAAATTAACAATTTTCATGCTTAATTGTAAAAAGATTTAAAAAAAAAAAGCTTGATAATTTTATAAGTTTTTCTTTAAAAAGTGGCAGCAAAACGTTAGCAATAGCAAATTTCCTGCGAAAAATAGCTATTTCAAAGATGAAAAAAATACAAATATATGACCTCATATTTAAAAAAAAATCCCCTATTGAATGTTAAGAAAGTTTGATTTCATCTGAGTCATCTCCATTTTGCTAATGGCAAAACTTAAAAAGTTAACCGTAAACGAATCTTACTTTGAAAACAGTGGATTGCATATTACGTCGACAAAAACGTTGCTGGAAATGTAATTGCGGACATTCTGGCAAGAGTGCTAATGGTGAGGCGTCAGACGCTCCTCTTACTTATATGGAATTATTTTTGAAATATAAAGCAAAGAATAAAGGCTATTTGGATGATCCCACCGGTATCAGAGTGAATAGTTGATGGCTCTTTCATTCGGGGTGGCAGCTGTAAGATCAAACTATCCTTCCCTTAGTCCTCAGTGGTCATCAATGACTTTTGTTGGAGATAATGAACACTTCAAAATTTGCATTTGCACAGGCCTCCCCTGGCCACATTTCATTTTGTCTGGGGTTCAGGGCCTGGTTCGAGATCCCTTATCTGAAATGAACTTCTTTAGGGTGAATAAGTTCGTGGACTTGATCTATCTCTGCTGTTCAAATAGATGAGAAGTAACAAATATTAGGATACTGAATGACAAACTTGCTCAATTTCATTAACCATCGCTTTCAGTGGAGAATTTATATCTTTCTAGAAAAAAAATATTTAATTGCTTTTATGTGGAATATATTTCGAATAGGATAATATAATACCGTATTTTAGCAAAAGTTTTGAAACGTAAAAATATTTTTTATTCATTATTTTATGGTTCTCTTAGTTCACTTGTTACTAGGGTCTCATCCGTTACTTTAGCTCCTTAGCAAACTTTTTTTCCTATGAATATTTATCAATGATAATTAATCAGAATTACATTTACTTAGCAGAACTTTTCCGAATGTTTGCAGTTAATTTCTAAAAAAGAAGCATCTCATTGTTAATTTTCAACACTTTGAACAATTTTGGAATTCATGGTCGTTTCAGTTTTGTTCCTAAATACTACACGAACCAGGATCAAAACACGCGAGGTAAAAGAAAGAAATAAAAAAAAATGATTCAAGTACATCTTTCATCACTTGTGCACACACTGACATATGGCACGTCGAGCACTGTACGAGGCAACTTGCGACGCCAGCCATTTTTATTCGAAGGAGATGCATTACAACATGGAATAACGTTGTGCGATGGAGGAAAAAAGAGCTCCTATCGTTACGTGACAAATGGACTGTCTAATAAAGCACAAATACGATTCCATGATGATCATAGAAAAAACATTATCTGTTCTGTTAACAACTGTCCCCACGGGTATGTGATGCCCTCTCTTGTATTTATAACTGCTACTAACTTAATGCAAACAGGATGCGTGAAGATTATTTATCATTTTGACTCTAGTTCACATGCAGGCGATCGCACCAAGCCGACAGCAGTCGGTGGGGTATAATGCTGTGCGTACAATGATGTAGGCCCGGGTTTCTCTCCAAGTAGGGGTGGGGAACAGCGGACTTTTCTTTGGAAAAGATTCTAGGGAAGAAGGCGTGTGTGGAAGTCAACCCCACTTTACAATCCCCTCGATTTTTTTATATTATTTTTTAAGACCATCTGTTGAGTTTCGGCTGTCGATTCGCATCGTCATTTTTTCCCCAGTGCTAACTATCCTCTTTTATTCTCATTTTTCCAGGGGAACACAAGAAGAAAATTGCTTTTTTATGTACTTGAAATGAGCAGATATGAGTTTTCAATGGCTTTAAATGCGCAAAATGAAACGCTATGATTTTAACGATAATTTTTGCATCTTCTTTTGGAGTCATTGATAAAAATCACTTGCCGAAAAACCCCTTGAAAAAAATCATGCAATAAATTTTCCAATTTAGCAAAGATGATGAATATGTGGAACAGAGATTCAAAAATAATTAAATTTTTATAAGTATTTAAATATCACAATTAGCATCTATATTCCTTTTATTCGCATTCCATCGGGGAATACAAAAAAAAAATCGCCTTTTAACCTCTAAAATAGACAATCTCTCTCTCTCTTTTTTTTTTCAAATAACTATACACATATGATTTTAAGGGTTTAAAATTTTTAACACTGATTTGAAAATGATTTAAGTTTCCTTAGAATTTATCACTCCTTCTCAATTTTTTGAAAAAATACCAAGAGATAACTTTTTTATTTTATTAAATATAAATAGAATGACTCCAAAAATATGAACGCGTTTTAATTTCCAAATTTTTGTAGGTTTAAAAGTATGTAGTTTTATCGTTAACATCTGCCGCCTATCAATTGTGGAGGAAAAAATGTTAGCAAATTCAGAACCAAAAAATTGATTCAAAATTTACAACATTACTGATATTATTGATTTTGAAACTGTGAAACATTTTTCGCCACCTAAAGCTACGAGAAGAGTAAAAACCAATCCTACTGACAAATTCTGCTATGACGAAAATATATAGAGATGTAATTCCTACAATATATATACATATATACAGAGAGAGAATATGAGATTTAATCACTTCCCTGATTATACACCGAAATAATTGTGTGTGTAATCAGGGAAGTGATTAAATCTCTCAATGTATCATCATATTACTGTATTAGTTTCAGGTGTACCATCACAAAAGGTGCTATAGGTAGTATGTACTTAAAAAATAGCATAATTACAAAATATTATTATCATTTTCATTTACATAATTTGATACATTCATCTACTTAATTTCTTAGAATTTATTATTTCTGCATGTATAGTTTGTTATAAGAAAATATTTGGTGTGTCGGGTAGAAATCCAAGAAACATATCAAATGCTAGGCTAAATTAACATCTTTTCTGACCAATTCCTGGTAATAAAATAAAAGTCTTGTAGGAAATGTTTGTATATGAAATAAAGAATTGAATATAGAAGAAGCAGAGTGAAATAACTAACATAAAGGTGTTTCTTTTTAAACTATAAGTGGTCTTTCTATAAATTTTGTGTAGCGGTCATCTTGTTAGTTTCATCTTGGTACCAATCTTGGCGTCAAAAATATCACCAAAGAATCAAGAGGTACGCAAGAGGTTGTAAATTTTTACCGCAATTTCTTATTTAAGGATCAAAGCAGTGATTTATGAAGCTGTTTTCCATTGATTGAAGCCATTAACAAGTTGACAATAGAACAAAAGAAAAAGTAAAATGAAAAAAGACAAAGTATCTACTTTAAGGTTAGTTTAAATCGACAAGGATGCTTTAAGTTTTTAAAAATTTAATTACTTTACTTTGGGTAAACATTTACCGTACTGTCACCCTGGCGACTTTTTTAAAATTTCGCCAAGGTTGATGGTATGACGAATTTACGATCGCGGAAAACGGCGGGAGGAAAAATGGCTGAAATAGTGACAAGTCTTTCATACATTGTTGGTATCTAACAATATGCTCAACTAATTTTATGAAATTAACAGAAAACGCAGATTTATATATTTCAAACGTCAATGTTAAAATAATAAAGTTGATATGTTAAATAATCCATAAAATTTTTTGATTAAATTTTATATTAATGAATTTAAATCGGTAAATATTCATGAGAAATTAATGACAAACAGGGTTGCCAAAATACTAGTTTGTCCGGTTTCCGGTAAAAATGTTCGCCAAATTTGTCGAAAAAAAACGTGAAAAAGCTGACCGTACAGTAAATCTGATCCGAATTTTGATTTAATAATTGTAAAAAATGATATTTTAATTCATTACTAAATTAAGGAATTTTAAATTAGTAATTTTAATCTTTCTAAACAATCTTTTTTAAATTTTAAAAGCAATACCTTAATTTTTTTAAGTCTATGCATTATTAAACATCTGACACATATTTTGATGTTTAATAATTCATAAAATGAGATATATTTCATTGAACGGCATTATTGTTTATGCTAACTCTGAAAATGCTATGCCAATCCACTTTTACACACATATATGCTTTTTTATAGCGCGGGTCTGCAAAAAATGATGGTTGAGTGACAAACAAACCAAACCAAGTTTTTTGAACGGAGATCAAAATCATAACGGTCAGTTTTAGGCCAAATATGTGGGAATACTTTTTCACCCTCACTAGTTTTATTCCTAGATATTAATCAAAAAACTTTTCCTTTTAAATGACATTTTTTACGAATTCTGTAACCAAAAATTAAAATATTGACAATGTTATATTATGGAATCTAGGTTGGCACAGAAATTGACGCAGTTTGTCATTCAAAGAATTATGAACTATGATTCCTTAATAAGTTTATGGTTGCAGTCCGATAAAATATCGAATCGAAAGAAATGTTGTCGAAGGAAAACAAAACCTTGCATTCTATTTGTCGCCAAGAATAAAAGGGAAAATTATGTGGCAATTAATAAGATGCTCAGATGATTTCTGATTCTGTCGCAAATTTTAGCGAACTCCAAGTGAGCAGCAGTTTTGCCGGAGGTCATCCAGTCGCAGGTGCATAGGAAGCTTCTCACGTCATTTTCAGAATCGGTAAACCAGTAACTGTTCGTAATTTATTAGGATCAGGCTGTACTCCATCTTCCGCTACTAGGTATCCAAGAATCTTTACCTGCTTAGCGCCATCAGTTTAAGATCTGCGTCACGGCTCTCAGACGGGACAGATTTTCTTCGATCATTTCGGATAATACAACTATGTCATCGCAGTAACAAAGACACATAGTCCACTTGAGATGGTACAGTAAATTATCCATCATCCTTTCAAAGGTATGATTGGGTAGATTCCCCAGATTTTTTGGCAAGACTTTTGAGTCTCTCGTTGGCTTACCTTTTCAATGGTTAGAAAGCTTTCTAGAAATACTCAAATAATACCCAAAATTGTGTATATTTTAGAGATTTCTCGAATATTCAAGAAAGCGAATATAAGAGGGACTGAAAAATAACTGCATGGTGTCCAATCCGTTTCCGACTGAGTTCTTCAATAAATAGATACCATTCACAAGAATCGACCACAGTTTAATTTCATATGAATGAATGTATTCAAATTATTACATGAAACTAGTAGTAATTTATAAAATGCGTACATAATAACTACGAAAGAATCAATATCTAAGTCAGAAAAATAAATTAAGTTCATGGAAAAAATATTTTTATTCTGTGTATAAGAACCATGTAAGTTTGCCTACATTATAATTTGTTAAATACTCTAAACTCTGTTAGACAAATTATGGACGCTATTGTATTTTTCAATATACCATATCGCCCATCGCTTTTTTTCTCATTTTTTTATTTAACTGCTTTTGAGATGTTGTTTACACACTACAACAATGTTGAAGCAGGGAAATACCTTAAATATTTTCTCATATCTGCACATAAATCTTAAAACATTAAAATCACAAAAAAAACCGTATATTTGAAAGCTAAAGAGAGGAAAAAAGCAGAAAAAGATGAAATTGAAGCTATTTTATTTCAAATTCCAGTCGAATTCTGACGGTACAGTTCTATAATCTGCTTAGTAATATGATGGTATTGATCTTTACATTACTTTCCACAAAATTAATATATGAATGAATGTATAGTAAAATGATAAATTTTCTCAGACCTGAATTCCATTTTGAATTAGAAAAGATTTGTGAAATCTTGAGAAACCGTGGAATATTTTTTTTTTTAAATTAATAAGAAATGTTTTTTGATCGAATCCACATTCGAGGTTTTTAATACATTTTAATCTTTACAGTCTTTCAAATGCTTTTCTATAAAATTCTTGATACTAAAAAACATAAATTTTCTCTAACATAATAAGATTGATAACAAAATAATAAGATTTTTTTTTAACCTTGTGAATTTGAAGAATTCTTTCCAAAAAATTAAAACAATAACTTATTTAATTTCGAAGAGTGAAGAAATCCAAGGTATGTATGAATTAATTCAAATTATATTTCTAAACTATATTGTTAGACTAGTAAATGCAATAAAATTTATTTTCAAGAATTTTTGAGAAAGTGTTGACTTTCAGACTCATCAGCAAATATTTTGAAGTACTGTAAATAATACCACATGTCAAATTGACGTTTGGCTAATTATGCATGTAAATTAAACTGTCAATTTAAAAATCGTTTATTTGTCTTGCAGTGATTTGATTTATAAATATTAATATTTTATTAATGCAACAATCAGTATTTTATAGTTTACATTTCACGTATAAAGCTATTTGATGTATGTTTAATTTAATGAATTTTTTTAAACTGTTAATGCAAAATCTTTCACTGAATTTACAGAAAACATTTATGACCATCTGTGTAAATAATTACTAAATTTTTAACATTCATGCTATAAATAATTTAAAAGTAAGTTTCATTAAATTTACAAGAATTTTATGAATAATGTAAACTTAATATTTCATGAACAATCAATTTAAGTTTAATAAAGAGGTTACAGAATTAAATGCCTTTAGTTAAAATTAAATTAGTTACTTCAAAAGAATTTACTTAATTATTTAGTGTTTTCGAAGATATGATATTAAACTATATTCAAAGATGAAAATAGAATTTTTAATAAAACTTGCAGACTAAAATCATTTGTTTCAGTGAACAGATATGTATTCAATATAATAATAAATGCAAGCAATTTTAAATTAAAATGTGTAATAATGAATTTTGTCAGAATTAACAAAAATTTGAAGAAAATGAAATTGAAAGTGGAGAAAAAAGAATTTAAAAACTGTAAGAAGAAACTGAAACAAAGTTATTCGAACAAAATGAAAAAAATTGACAAGAATTTAAAAAAATAAATTTTAAATGTGAAATAACTCAAGACTATTTAGAATGATATTTTAATTAGAGAAACAATTCGAAATTTCATAGCTAAAAGCAAAACTTTTTCCGTATTTGGCGAGGATTATGATTCGATCCTTCTTTACATAGCGTTTAAAATTTTTTCAAACCTTGAATTTCATTAAAAATATTTTATTTCTTGCATTAGAATTTATATAATTTATGTAAATATGAAATTAATGAAAAATTAAGTAAATGCATGATTTGCCTTTTCTTTTGAAATAAAATTTCTATTTCAAATAACATTTTTATATTCGGTAGATCGTTGCCACAGGCGATAATTATATTGACACGAATGTGAAGTTAATAATATATGCTTATTTAAGAAGCGAGAGATTAACTAAAGGTGATTTCTAGCAATAGAGTTTATATATATATATATATATATTCTCATCTATTTGAGAGTGCTTAACCGAGCATACATGCAAATACATATGAGCCATGCCAATTTTCAGAATTAATTTGCCCGTGAAATAAGACCCTGTAAAATATTGACTTCAGTTGAATAAAATATCACTTACTTTTAATTTTTGAACTGGACTAATTTCAAATTATAAAAATTAGAAATAATAAAATTCAGTATTAACAACTAAGTGAGAAAGAATTCAAATTAGTGCTACAAAATCATTGCTAGGTTGAGACAGACAGAACTGCTCCTTTTGAACCTAAGATAACAATCATTGCTGTGCAGAAGGAAATCTTAAGAAATAAGTTTATTAATTACAGAGACCAGAATAGAACATCTCATAAATTGGCGCAATAATCACAGACTAAAAAGAATAGTTCCTTATCTTTGGCCACTATAAAGGACTTTATATTTTGATTGTATCCACTTCCACACAGAGCTGCTGTACTGCATCAACAATCAAATGTGGCTCTAGAGACCAAATCCGAATTGATGCTAAGCAAATTTATACTAACGGTAGCAAAAGTAACGAGGGCCACTCTGGTAGGGGTGTATTTATCACAACTCCTACCCAAAGTTCAGGAGTTCTGATTTTTGTTCTGTATTCAAATCGGAGCTATTGAAAATGTTATGTTGAGTATATTTCTGAGCCTGATTTTGAGCATCTGTAGAGTCTGGCAGGTCTTCAATTCATCACCTAAGCAACTGGATGAAGGTTGGTGACAGAGCTGGCGATTCAATATTGAATATGATCTATAGGTTCTCAAAGAACTTTGGGTTTCATTTTCAGTGCATCCCGTCACATGTCGGTATATAGGAAAACGAGATTGCTGATTCGCTGCTGCCTCTTTGGAACCTTCACATCCTAATTTGCCATCCACTTTAGTGGGGTATTTACCGAGAGTAAAAAAAAAACTTTTGTGGAGGGTTCCACCTACTCATAATTGGCGTCTTGCTGTCCTGACGGCGTCTTGCTTTTTGAGGGAATTAAAGGCCAACAGACGTGTATTTCACGCTTCGCCTGTGGTCACTTAAGGGGCCTCAAATATATGCAGGGTCAAAAAACTTTTAATCTTTGCGCAAAATGTGAAGCTGAATAGGCATCGGCTGAGCATATCTTCGAGCTGCTTGAATCTTGATTTGGAAGAGGCTTTTTCAAAGCCCCTTATGGTTTTGGATTTACTGGCTGTTTAGGGACTTGTGGAGTTTATTAAGTATGGAATAAGACCAACTGGGGTTAGCAATAACAACAACACTTTAAATTTTTAACTAAACTAACTTCGCACATTTACTTATATGCATACAGTTGTAATTATGTATGTGTGTCCAGAAGGGCATACGATAAAAGCTGATATTGCATATAATTTTTATAAAGACCATCTTGGGGAAGACATAATTTTTCAAATTTTATTGCACAGTAATTCAGAAAAAATTTGCAATAACATAGTTTTTATTCTCCTAATAAAAAACTTAACTGGAAAAAAACATACGATAATTATTTTTATTATTTTATTAAAAATATTACACAGAAACTATTTCATTATTAGAATCTTCCGTCATGTAAAAAATGAAGAAATGATAACAACGTTCTGTTTCAAAGGCATCATAAGATCTCCTGTTTAGCATTTCAAATCCTTCAAAATTATCGAAACAAAAATGATTTGATTCAATTTATGCTTGTTAAATCAAAACGCTTTTAAAGGAAGCTAGTTTAACCTTGTAGAGAAATTCTATAGTTATCAATTTCAAAACAATATCTTGAAAATTCGACAATGCCTCCAAAGGGCATTGAATCACGAGTTTTCCAAAGAATAGCAAGTGCAGTTGACGCAACATTTTTAACATTAATACTATTTCCTTCTACATAAAAAAAATCTATATTATTTCGATATGCGTGCTAACACTCATGATTGATGCCAACAGAGGGTGCTCTTGTTCCTGTTCTTTCTTACATTAGTTTTTGTAGATGTTCGTTGAATATGCGTCAATCAAAATTTAACAAAGATTGAAGTCTTTTGGCTTCCTTACAATCAACTACTTTCTTCAAGAACTGTGTCTTCTGTGAACAGTGCCCTTTTTATTTAGTAATTGAATATGGAATTCCATCATTCGACGGCAACTTATCTGAGAGCAATAGAAAATGTATTTAAAACGTAATTAAGCGCATTATTTTTGAAATGTCTAAATGTTCGATATTTGAATGCGCACTTTAGAATATTGGAAATTCAAGCATTAAGATTTGGCCGGTAGAGTTTGCTGATTTGTGCACATTCTCTAATTGTTATAATTCATTTTTAAATTCACTTATTTGTTTTTAGCAGCAAACTAATTAAAATCAGGATAAAAAAAATATTGTTTATTTAATGAATTCTTAAAACTACTTTTCTAGATATTATAAATTTAAGACCAATATAATTTAGACTTTATAACTATAAAAATATGTTAACATAATCACTTGGTATGTAATACTGTGAGGCAAATCTTAACATAAAAATCATTCCTTTACAAATTCATGTTTCATGATATCGAAAACAAGTATAAATTTTAATACGAAGCCAATTATTTACATATACGGCGTAAAGTAAAAATTGTCGTAATCTTTTTATAAACTTTAATAATATCCTTGTGTGTGAAAATACTCTCAAGGAATTTATTGGTAATGATAACATATACATAGCAAGACCAGGACTGTGTACTTTAATCACCAGGACTGTGTTTGTAATTAAATTGGATCCCCAATTAACGTTGATATGAATTTATAGAGGAGTTGCTTAATAATAATTAATCTTATATCTATTTCAATCCGGTGTTTTGAACTCTCCAAGAATGAAGGTGTGAGAACATATTTCTTTTTGGAAATTGTTATCTATTTATAGCTGGTGGAAATAGGAAAAAGGGTACTTCTTTTTTCCGACATTCCTAGGATATTATTATTTCCGGATATTTCCTTCGATTCTTGTAAAAGTATTGTTTTTAAGCGTTGGAGTAAATGTGTCGGCGGTTTTGCCAATATATCACCAATCTGAAATTTATTGGAAAGAAGTCTTGATTTCAATATTTAATAACTTCGTAATAAAAAATAATTTTTATTACATCATATAAAAATAACAGTTTTTTTTTTTCACTTTTTGAAAAAGTATTGGTTTTAACCATTGTGCAGCAAATTATTTTGTGTTTTTGCCAATACGCCATTGATCAAAAATATATTGAAAAGAAGTCTCGACTTCAATATTTAATAACTTCAATATTCGACTTCAATAACTTCATTACTAAAGGGAGTTTTCCAAGCATTTAAATTTATCTCAGCTCCCGTCCTCATATCAGAGTGAAAAGCAGCGTTTTGGAGCAAAGCTAAATAAATATAATAAACGTTCTTAAGAAATAATTAATATTGTTGTTTTTCCGAATCCCTTCTTTTTTCCTTGAAAATATGCACATTTTTTCTCTTAAAAGTTGGTAAGTATGGCTCACAAGTTGCTTTTTTTCTTAGTTATTTTCTTTTTTTACTTTTTAAAATATTATTTTAATTTCATTTAAATGTTTGCTTATGTTTATAAGCATACTAAAAGTTAAGACACACACATAAATATACGCAGAAAAATGTAGCACCATTTTTTATACATGGTAACTTTTTCTAATTTTATCTTTTACTTAATACTAAAAATAAACAAGAGAATCTGTGTGAACAATTTACCGCTTTTCTAAAGTTAAAAACCATTAATATAATAAGTAGATCATAAATTGCTGAGATAAACCTTAAACACCGATGAAAGGTAAGTTATTATTTATCAAATATTCTGTCTCTAAAATACTTTTGCTGCCATTCTTTGCTGGAAAAGCATTAATCAAGTCATCTATACCCCAGCAATAATGAGCTTCAAAATTGAACTTTTAACGGTTAAAAGTCTCATTTCCACAAAGTAAGGCGACGAGAGAATAAAGTTTTCATTTAACGAATATGATATAATAAATATTCCTTAACGACTTGTTGATAATCAATTCTCTACTGGTCGTGAAAATAGTGAATAAACTTTGAGGGAGGGGAACGTCAAAAGGGGAAAGCAGCTGGGGCTTTAAAATGAGCCTCCCTACAAAAGGTAACACTAAATCACGCCTATAGCGAAATAAAAGATAATAAATAAGGGGGTGGGATGGTCCCTCAATTACCAGGGGGTGTTCAAAAGTCCGGTGGAGTATTTATGGTGTCTCTCTTTTTTATTGGCCACAGGCGCGTGTATTGAGTAACTAAATAAAAAGATGACTGGTATGGTGTAAAAAAAAGAGCTCTGTTTTATATATAGTTGCAGCAAAAAGATTGGATATTTCTTAATGTTAATGATAATTAATGAAATTTCATAAATTTATATTTGAAATATAATAAATAAGAACTTTTCATCTACATTTACTAGAAGTCTTTCGTTTACTTCATATAGAAATGTCTTTTCTTATCAATTTTACATTCAAAACTTTTTTTAATTAGATTACTTTTTAAACTTTTCCATTGCTCACTTCGTTAAACCTTATAAATTTTTTTATAAATGTATTATGCAAAATTATGTTAAAGATAGAATATAGTGAATTGTAAATCATTTGAAATCAAATCAATGAAGGGAATTAAACAATAATTGTATTTTCTAATTCAGGATTTTAATTAAAATCAGGGCTTTTTTTAAAAAAATACCAAGAATTATTTTTACAATATACAACATAATAATTCATTGCTTTATTTTCCTTATTAATTAATTCTATCAGTTCCAGTCTTAAAGGGTACAGCTTGTAATTATTTTGACCTTGCGCCATTAAAACAAACGAACCAACCAGTCTGAAAGTTTGACAGAAATCTGCTAAGAATCTTTCAATTTTAAACTACTATATAGATTCACTGATAAAATATGGAACTTATTTGACAATCTTTCTTCCAAACTCCAAACAAGGAATGGTAATCATTATCAATAGTTTCCCAAATTTCATTTATGAACAAATTATTAATTATGGAATACTACCAGATATTCAGAAAATTTTTTTCCTTTAAAATGAAATTTTTGGTGAGGTGGCAGAGAAAGACGCTTGTTTGTGGCCAAGAAAGTAGATTAACTCATGTAAATAGAACTGGTAAACAATAAAAAGTGAAAGGTGAGGTGCCACAATTCTCTCCACTGGGTTTCCGAGTGGCGTTCAGTAACTTCAACTAACGGGTTAATCTAATCTGATTCAATGACGTTTGTATTAGTTGCAAAGTAAGGTTTCGTTCACCGTAAAGTAGTTGAGAACAGATGTAGCGTTCGATATGAATGGCAATCAATCTTGGGACATTACGCTAACTTCCTACAGCTTACACTGATGGAAACTTTTTACGTATTGATTTGTTGTAGTTGTTGCTACGTGTTCCCTTTGTTCAGCAGCGCTAGACCAGGCTCATAACGTTAAACATCCCCAAAAAATCTCGTATCACCAAAGGATCGTTGTATAACTCCTGCTTCAATATCCGCAGGCACGCAAGGACGTGTTCTCGCGTAGCTTGTTCAGCGTTGGGAACAGGTGTCAAAAATCTCGGAGCCTTCAGGAAGTTTTGAATGGTCTGAGGTGACCTCTTTCGAAAGGGGGCGAGCGTAGTTTGCTCCCGTCTTTTAAAATCTCCCGGACGAGAAAACTGACACCATTGGTGCTCTGGAGGGACAATCCATGTGGTCCTACTTTTTACTCTTAAAAGGATTTCCAAAAGAGTGGGGTGTGCCAATGGCTCCTAGGCTTCCCGACGTATTGATTTAATCAATTAAAGTACTAGAAGATGGTTAAATTTAGAAGGCAGTGCGGAGCAGAAGACTCCCATGATTGATGTGCCATCCCGAAAGATATTATTTGTTAGAAGATATTGCAACCGTGATCTATTTAATGTTCCTCAACCACTTTAATAAACACAACTGATCTTTTGTAAATTAGGAATGGAACTCACTGTTTCCGATCATGATAAGGACTCCCTTCCCAATAAAGACTCCGACTGCTTTGGATGAAATGTTTCCATTATTATTTATTGCGATTTGTTTCCGATTTTTTTATTTCAACCAACCAAAGGCAAATATCTCTTAATTTTGAACCGTAATTAAGTGGTAAAATCATCTTCAAACTTTGACACCACGTCAGATTAAGATTCTTGAGCTATAAGAATATTATTTAACGGACAGTAACCCAGACATCACGATGATTTTTGATTCGATCAAGAAAGATCATATGAAAAAGGTCGGTCTGAACTGATAATTAAAATGTTAGCACTCTAACCTTCTGTTCGTGAGCTCGAATCTCCCCTTATGTCTGTAATAGTTGAAAATCCACTTCAATTCTGGTCCTCACCTGCAAAAAATGATCATTGAGTTCCAGCCTACTGTTTCTGCATGAATGAGATGATGCCACACGCGTCTGCCGGAGAAAAATATTTTTATAGCTCTCCATTTATAACAGAGCTCATTATTTTTTTTTATTTTTCCAAATATAAATACTGACTCACTTCATCCAATAACGTTTCTGCTTACGTCACTGTTTACATCGTTCATATGCAGATTTAAAATAAAATCTTTTTCGCTTTTTCTGAATTTAAAAATTTTCTTAAAATCTTTGATTTTTTATATTTTACTTACTAATATTTTGAAAATATGTTTTCGTTTTTTAACTATTCACAGTCTCAGTATCGAAACATTAAAATTCATTTATTCTTGGAATAATAGCGATTATGCTATACTGAAGGGTCTTATGCAATCAGGATAAAGTTTTTCTCTGCCAGATTTCCTGTTTTATAGCATAATTCAGTGGATGCTTTCCTTCCGATGCCGTGTGGATTCACCGAACCTCGCTTTACAACGTTATTCGATTCTTCATGTCTTTCATAATTTATTGTGTTATTAAACTTTTCACAGATGGCCAACTAAATAAAATTTCTAGTAATTTTTTCCAATAAAATTGCTTTTTACTTGATAAAATATTCCAAAATATCCCCCATCCTAAAACTATATATTTGCTTCAAACCATGTTTTTCTTATGTTCACTGTATTTTTTGTAGCTCTAAAAGCAGTTGGACTATGACGGACCGAAACAAATGAGTAGCTATAATTTCCTAAGTTAAGGGATTTGGGGGGAAACTGAGATATTTTTAATCTTCTTTGGAGGGATAATAGAGCTGTAACAGCAGCTGCAAGAATTCTGAGTCCTTTAGCAGTGCAAAATGAACGATTTACAGATGTATAAAATATACAGTGCAGTATTGTGTGCATAATAGAAGACAACTGGTAATACTGAACTGGAGTTTATGGAAAACTGGCAACCCTCTGGGTGATTATGAGTTGAACTTGGCGATGCGATTTGGCTGCAAAAGAAATCAATTTTCAGTACAGGCGTATTGTTTTTACAAGAATTTTTCTTTCAATTTTTCAAAACTTATTTTTTAAAAAAATAATTTTTTTGAAAGGAATCACTAGTCTTTTTAAAAATAAAAAATGCTAAACACATTGAAAATATCGTTGATTGAATGTATTCAAATCATTTGCACATATTTAAAGTTTGAATTTTCATTATATTACATAGTATACGATCTTTTGGGCATTACAGTAACACACAAAGTAAAAAACATAATAATTGTCATAGAAAATATTAAATATTTGTTTTTGATGGGAAGTATTGGCTAAACTTATGCCTAAAAATGTTGTTTTGCTAGTAGGCTATTTATTTTCAAGTATTTCAAATAGCAAAATGTATTTTTTCTTTAAATATATTAATTAAGTATGCCTTAAAAATTATTCAATGAAAAAATGTTTATTCAAAACATAATCTGAAATAAAAATCATACAAAATCAAAAATCTTTGGAAAATTAAAACGTTTTCTCCTAATAATTGTAATTTTTCTTAAATATTGAGAGATCCTAGAGATTTTTTCGACTGTTAAAATGTGGAGACAAGTTTAACTAACAGAAAAATGCTATATTGGCGAATAAAACTTAGGGCAGTGGCGAATAACCGCCATACATAGTTCAATGTGAATTTCCTTGTATCATAAAAGACTGAGCCTACATTGAATAATACCGAATAACCAAATATACTAGAGGGGTTGTAGGGGAAAATATCACCCATTAGTGGGACCCTAAAAAAGGTGTTTGGTTGTAAAGTGAAAGGTGAATTGGCCCCTTTTACTGGAATTATTTGAAACCGAGGAGAATTATGGCATGCTAATTCTGATTTAAAGGATTGGGGAGGGAAACAAAAGTCCCTTGCAGTGGGATAAAAAGGGAAAAGTCAACAATGAGAAGGGGAGATGGTGCCCACTGGCGTCATAACATTTCATATTTCATCAGCAAGTAAATCATGGGCTCCCTCACCTACTCCAGGGAAAAAAATTCAAAAGCCTATCCTTAGGATCAAGAACTTTATAAATGCTTTGGTTCTAGTCAAGATGGATATTTGAGTGTAAAAATGATGTATCATGATCTAAAGAACAAATGTAAAGAAATTTATATTATAAGGAACGTTTGCAGTGGGCATACACCCGAGTTTAAAGGGGAACCTATATCTTAGATATGCCTCATCAAATGCCCAATTCATTCAAAAGAGCGCATTGTTTGGTCAGTTAGTGTTACGGATGGTGGATATCTCACGGAAGTAGAAGTGCCTGAAAGCAAATGTTTCAGAATGAAACAATATTATTTAGCAATCATTTTCTCAGGGGGGGGGCTACAAATAAAGATCCTAATAAAGAAAGTTAAGCATGAGGCTAACTTCCTCATCTTGTAAAAACTACAAGTTTCAATAGCTATGCAATACAGTTCAAGTAAATAAACATTGAATATTGTTTGTAGAATATGAAATCTCAAAAATATATCTTTTTCATGTGTTTTAAGAAGATAAATAATACTTAAATATTTATTAATTTTAAGATTTAGTTAAATTAGTAAAATTCAATTAACTTCTATTCACAAGACACCAAATCTGTTTCTTAAAGCTTAAAACGAACTTTTTCACAAATCCCTTTGTTCAAAAACTATGAAAATATAATTTTGACTGCAAATGGAACTAGTTAAAACCTATTTTTACAGCCATTAAATTTATTAAAGTTTGCACTAAGGCCAATAAATTATACATATTATATTTCCTATAAATAATTTAATCAGTGAATGTGACAAGATGGATAATCTCTGAATTAAGAATATGCCTCGAATGTTCATATGGTGTATAATTTATATGAAATTTGACAAATATTTATGAATTTTATCTAAACAAATTGAATATTTTATTAAGAACTTTGCAAAAATGAATTTTGTACTATTTCCAGTTTCATCATTTAGTTTAAGCTCAAATTATTAAAAAATATCGATAATTTTATTTGAAAAATGACAAATTCTAAACTATAGAAAATCTAAAAATCCTTATCAACAATATTATCCTAGTGATAATAAATCATTAAAATTACTATTAAACAATGGTTATTTTAACATTTTTTAACGTTGTAAAATGCTTAGATAAGTTTCAAGTGACTACTCTTATATTAAAATGTATAATTATTCTATAATAAAGTATTTAGACATTGTATATTAATAACAAAATTATATATTATAACTTTATACCTTAAAAGTGTACAATAATGACATTTATTTGTAGTAACTTTAAAATGTTACTACAAATAAATGTCATTATTGTAATCATTGAACAAAAGCATAAAATGATTATTTATAACATATCATCTAAAATGTTTGTATGAAATTTACATTATGCTCAATTTTCATTCATGTTTTCTTGTATTAGATTAATGAATACTTTTTTTAAAAATTAAGCTATCTCATACATTTTAAAATATGTAGCTAATTCGTTAAATACTAGAATGCACATTATAAATTATTCAACATTTAAAATATAAAATTTTCTATATATAAGTCAATAAATTTCAAAAAAATACATTAAATTTGCAGTAATTGAGTCTTACACTAAATTCGATTTAAATATTCTTTTAAAAACTGTAAGATTAATTATTTTGACATAACTTTTTGGTACAATGCTTCAAATAATATGAGTACATGATCATGTTGATGAAAATTCTTGAAAAATTAAAACATTTTTATTTACTAAACTAAAATTAATACAATTAACATTTATATTAATATTTTAAAAAATAAATTTTCTGTTAGTAGAATTCGAAAAATACTTTAACTTAATATTGTAAAAATAGATTCTGTCTTTTTCACACACACAATAAGATTTAATCAATATTCTAAAATACTCAACACACACACACACTGGTAATTGAATTGAGGATCCACACACTGGTAATTGAATTGAGGATCCACACACTGGTAATTGAATTGAGGATCCACACACTGGTAATTGAATTGAGGATCCATTTCCTTTTAAAATAAAACTCTATGCGTAAATTTTAAATCATGAAAAATATATTCTATTTGAAATTAAATTCTATTGCTTTAACAATAAATTCGTATTATTATACACTTCTTAATACACTATAATCCTTTAATATAAAAATTTTATTTAAAATCATTACAAAAAAATCTAAGTCCTAATCACCCCTCTGATAATAAAGCATAAAAGTCATTCCCAAGCAAGAGACGAGTAGCTCAGTGGATGAGACATCGGCCTATAACGCCGTTGAGGTACCAAGTTCTGTCCCCAATGCTGGTAAGATTCAATTTTTAAAATAAAAACATGCAGTTCAAAACTATTTCCATAGAGGACAATATCAAAGTTGAGGCTTAAAAATTTCTCAAAAGATGGCAGCATGATTCAAGACAACATATGACGTCACACAATCTGCTTAGTGATAACGCCCTCGTATCAGATCGCACAAACATATGACGTCACTCTAAATGATCGTATAAGATTACAAACCTATGACGTCACTACCACTGATTATGAGATCAATCCGCAATCCTTGTGCAGGTGAACTGTCCTTTTCTCACTACTAACAACTACCAGGGCCGCCTATCCCTGAAAAATATTTAATGAGTAGATACTTAAGGATACAAAGTAAATATATAATTTATTGGAGTCAGTATTAAAAACTACATGCACACCTAGGAAATATATTCTATTTTTATGAATATAATGACTGTCAAGTAATGAGGTGAGCACCTGAACTCGATTTCCAAAGTACACCAGACACGAATAATTTATGCATCAAAAATATGTATTGTGGGTGAACTTTGTCAGTTAGAGGGTTCCATCCAATAAGATTAAGCAAGATGCCTTGCCAGTTGAACCTCTCCGTTATCAGTTGTACAGTGGAAGAGTCAATGGAACTCACCAACAATACAGTGTTTCTTAAAATGGAAAACCTGGATTCTATCCAATCTTTTTTTGAACAATGGGAGACTGAAATGGCATTCATAATTTCGGTAGAATTTGGTACGACAGCTTTTTTGGGACTCAAGCCTACTGTCCATGAAAATATATAAAACTTTTGAATCCCATTCGTGGTAACAAAAGCAAATGAACTGGTGCTGGTAACCGTGACCTAGTGATAAAATTATATCTTTCAATGTAGGAAGGTGAGTTGTTATGATATTTTTCTTTTTTCCTCGCTTGCAGTAAATCAATGTGATTTCAATCAATGAAAAATCATCTTAGCTGTGAATACACTTTGGTTGTTATTTTAAAAAATTTCAAATTCTTTTTTTAGTTTATAAATTTTGATTGTAGTTTAAAAATTATTTTAAACTGACCACAACCTCAAGATGTTAAGTTATTGACAAGCACAGAGTTGCAGGCAAACACCTTGAAGCTCATGTGGGTTTCGAATACTCACCCATCACCACCTCGTCATTTTGTACCACGGTGAGGCGACGAGCTGACTCCTGAGCTAGAACCTTTGCTATCGACATTTGTGGTAGAAGGACTTTGGATTTCACAAATGAAAGTTGACACTTCCCCAACTCATTGAGCTCCAGCAGCTTCCCAGTCAGTCGCTGCAGAAGATGCGTCCCTTTGCTGATCTTAACGGGAAGTGAAGTCACTGGAGCTCCAGGCTGCTGACGTGGAAATGTCACAGTCAGTTTCCCTGTTTTATTACCGGCAACCTAAGGTTATAATAAGAGCTTTCGACTTTCACCGCTTCTGGAAAGAATCCTGGGAGATTGTTGCCTTTCACAGATAGTGTTCACACAAGTTTCTTGTCATCATACTTTAAGAAACATTTCACTATTTAATTCATATAAACTTATTCGATTATAAAATAATACTGATTTATTTGAAAAAAATGTTACATTTTGTTATTTTTCGATGGAAACCACGCTCTTATAAAAATCACATCAAATCATTGGATATTTCTTTGAAAACATGACCTGTTGCATTAAACTTGATTAAAAAATTGTCTTAGTAATACATTTAATTAAAATCTGAAGTTCATATTTCAAACTGTTTTTTTTATCTAAACATTTTGAATAAAGCCCGACCCCTTGTGCTTACACAATTAGTGAGGAAAGTTTTTTTTTGGGGGGGGGAGACCCCCCCCAAAAAAAACTTTCCCCAGCAATTCTGTAAGCAGAAGGTAGAAGCGTTCTGCATCTTGATGCTCAGGAGTGGCTGGAATCAAACCTGCCCCCTGGAGTTTGGGTGCAAGCAGCACCGAAAGCGATTGCAAGTCCTTTTAACAGCTTCTGGAATACAGGATTTTTACACTTTTTTGCTTTTAACCATAACAAGCAAAGTGTGCACTTCCTTTGTTAAAACATGTGTACAATATTTATTTTAATTTTAATCCCGACTAAAGCTAAAAGTTCGTGGATTCGAATTTTACGTTAGGCTTGATTGTTTGCAATGGTTCGGAATCAATTTCAAATCTTGGTCTAATTAGCCCTCGTTTTCAAAAAATCTCTCCAACAAAGCGACAAACCAATAATTTAACCAACCTAAGACTAATAAAACCATCTCAGTTCGGTTATAAGTATAACAATGTGGAAGGGGTTCTTTCATTTGAAAAAAAAAAAATCAAATGAACTGTGTGGTAAAATTTAGTATATCATGTACGCTACTCAGAGTAAAAAAATTCTCTGGTTATTTTTTGCGGTAAAAACATTTGGATGTTTTGAAAGCTCCGTCAATGTACTCAGACAGAGTAATTATTTGGAAACTAAGGAAAACTTGCTTAAAATTATTTAAATTATTGCAATACATATAATTTGTTAGGGCGTTTATCTAAAGCATACAAAATAACAACGCAAAAATATGGAAATGAAATCTAAAGAAATGAACGTTCTTAAATAATCGTAATAACATTCTTAAATAATCGTAAAAACAAAACATAATTTTCTTACATAAATTTTGAAAATTTTTATTTAAATTTAAATAAAAAAAACACATTTAATTTTCCTAAATAATTGATGATATTCTAATGATTACTTCATTTATTTTCTTGAAACAACGATTTCTTAATAGCTTTGAGAATTAATATTCTTTATTTTTATTCTAATAAAAGAAAAATTGCACAATGTCTCAATATTTTCAACAGTCAGAGTAGAGTGTATCGTGTGAATACTTCGTTTGGAATACCCACACATATTCAGTTTTAATTTGCTTTAGTGATACTTTTTTTATATTTAAGAAATACATTTCCAGTTTTTTAAACTACAAAACTATCTAGATAAAGCCTTTCAACAAAATGACTTATGGTGATTGTAACTAATTACTGCTTACAATAATCGAAAATCGAACTTCAAGGGTATATTATAGAATCGTTTTCAATAATTTGCAATTGGGGGAAGTTGCAAGAAAACATGAGAGGCGTAAGATGGAAAGCATCTATTAGGCGGTCAAACAAAGCCACCTGATAGGAAGCATTTTTTTCTAAACGGGCTGCGAAAAGTTGAAATGGAAAACAATAAATCACAACCGTAACTCTCTCAACTGCAGCCCTGCTGTTCCTCTCCCTAGTGACGAGGAAACATCCCTCGTCTAATATAATTGCCCCTCGGTTTGTTTCTATTTACCACTCCCGTACACTCGCTTCCCGGCCATTTGTAAAAGTTCTCTTCCCCCGCTGCACATTGGGAACAAATAAATGGATTTAATTCCCTGCCTCAACCGCAAATTACACTCACAGTGCTCATAATAATTGTCTTCGTCACGGGAAAAGTGATGTCCCCTAAAATTATTTGCGATTAAAGTTCCCTCTAAGCCACTCGGCAACATTACACGGCTTTCATCACCCTTACCCCGAGTAGGGTTACTTTCCCACTTATTTTGTCGCCATGTCTTCGCCAAAATGTGTTGGGCTTGCTTCGTTATTTGTATTTGCCTTCAAACCAGCCAAAAGTCTAAAGTGATGATCTCTCATACAAGGTTTGCACTACGCGGAGATAATTTCGATCGATGGTCACTAGGATTAGTATCTGAACTATAAGTCTTTAAAATGCTTCAACAAATAGTCACTAATTGATTAAATTATCTGATCATATACAGGACTGATCAACTAGTGGCTCATCTATTTCATCAATATTAAACCTTTAAATAACAAAAGTTTACGAAATATCATTTTGAGATGTGATTTCGATTCTATTGATCAATGAATAAGAATTAATTAAATATTTTGCAATAATGTCTGCATTTTTACATTACACCAGAAATACAAAAAGGCTAACATTTTACTGCAGTCTGTATTTAGTTTGTTTCAGTGTGAATAAAACTATTGTAAATTATTTCAACTTCACATTTGAACACTGTTCACCGAACACTCATTCGTTAATAATGATAAGGTGTTAATAATGTTATATCTCATTTGTTAATAATGATTACATTACACCAAGAATACCTTAAGGTTTGTTCTTATTATAATCCTATATTAGGTTATATCAGCTCCCAGTACACAAGTCTAAATGAACCATACTTGGAAAAACCTTTTTCGAGATGCGTGTTTGTAATTTTAATTGACATCTTATCATTACTTGAAGACAGTGAATTCTATTTCCGGCTTCACCGAAGATACGTCGTATTCACTAAAGGCAGCTGAGACATGTTAAGTAAATCACGGTCTCAATGTCTTCCGAGTGAAATGATACCTAAGGGAATGGAAGGTTAAATATTGGAAGGTCATTTTGCTTGGTTCCTACTTCTAAACTACGAAGATTCCCATCCGACTGCTTCCTCTAAAGGGTAGATCTCAACTCTTGGCTGATGCAACAGCTTCCTAACAGCAAAACTTTACCGGCAGTTTTCAAAGTTAAAATAGTTCAGTACTAAACACACAAAGTGTCGCTCTGACAAGCATGTTGCCCAATAATCTCGTTTTTTAATGGGAGGAAGTATTTTGTAGTTGAAATTGCATTCTAACTTGCAGCTGAAATTCTTAATGCAAGTTTTCAATGCAGGATGGAATAATAATTTGCTGCTTAAATTAATATCATTCATTACAAACAATAATACCTGAATGACTAGTTTTAGCAACAAGGCTTGTTCCCCATGCTTTCAAAGGTTACTAAATTGAGTTAGTAATTAATACACAGTTTTTCGTAAATATTTTAGATAAGGATATTTTAAATATAAAAGTTATGGTGTAGGACAATTAAAAAGAGAAATTATATTGTTAATCCACTTTTAACAAGGAAAAAGCTTTAAAAAAAAAAAAAAAAAAAAAAGGAAGAATAGAATCTATTTTTTAGATGTTATTTTTTTTTCTTTGGTCAAAAACAAATTGAGATTAAAGGAAACTACAATGGATATAAAAAGGGTTAATGGTTAAGAAATGATTTACTTGTAATTCATGTTAGAATTATGGGGCTGGTGTGCATATTATTCAATTTAAATGCGACTTTAAAAATTTGCTTGTGAAACAAAATTTGTGACTTATTTTTTTAAATATGCATAATTTTTGGTTTTCTTTTATAGGAAGTTTATCACTTTACTGTATATATATAGTATGTGTACATATGTACTGCATACGATTAATAATAGGTTATTTAAGATGCCTTCTAATTTCTCGTCTTTTTCAGAACTGATTGGATCCATTGAATCTTTATACGTAAAGTAGTTTAATCGTGTCTATCGATTGAGGTCTTTTATAGAATTAAAGATTGAGTCGACAGTTATCCTGACACGATTGCTGCCTCCTCCTCCTCTATAAGGATGACAATACAAATCCAATGTTTTCCGAGGCAGTTTGAGGAGAACTCAAGTCAGACTACAACTAGGATTATGTCATGATTTATGGCTACAACAAATTAAAACTGATTTTGAAATTAAATAATTCACTTTTCATTTTAACCTTTTTTTTAATCCGTTAAAGATGGGGTTCTACTTTAAATCTGTTCCAGTGGACTTCCGAAAGAATTGCCAAAATGTTTTAATTTTCCTGAACCATAAAGCTAAATGAAACAGTTCTTAACCCTGAGCAATTTTTCAAGAAGTATAATTGAGGTATTCTCATCTTAACTATTATTCTTATGTCAAAATATCATTCTTCATTTGTTACTATTTATCTCAAATATTTATTTGAGATAATTTAAAGAAAATAATACCGATTTCCTACTTTTGATTTCAAGAATGAATTTACTGTGAACAACTCCTTTAAAATAAAAAGAAATTATATATATCTGAACAAGATAACTGTATTTGTAACTAACACATTGACATTCTAGAAATAAAATGCTTTATTATTTAACAATTTTTGAGATTTCGCTTATACCACACAAATTATTTTTTGTTACTATTTATTAATGAATGATTTTTTTGTAAAAATAAAATAGTAATTTCGTAATCATAAAAATTCGCAAAATCATAATCGTAAAAATACTTTGTAAAAAAAAAATAATAATAATCCTTAAAATAGCACTTTAATTTACTATATTGAATTTAAAAATTTGCATATTAATTTCGGACTTCCATATGCTATTTTGAATGAAATTATTATTTAGGAATTTTTGATTAATATATGAAAACTCAATAAGTGGGAAATATTTTTTCACTGTTTTCTGTAGTTCAGTGTGCGCCTTGCGCAGGGCAAAGCACCATATCAGCGCAAAGTAATTTCTGCGTAAAAGGCAATTACAAACATAACACGCAGTCTTACAATACACAAACAACGTTAACCATCAGCACACCCCATCAAATCCACTCTTTGGAGGCAGAGATTATCCTGTACCACCCCCCCCTTCTCATGTGGCTTTATCTGTATCCTACGCCAAGATGATTAATCGCCAAAAAAGAACGATGTTACATGGAAGCCCGAACACCGGGGCGGCGTGGAAGCCGGGCAATGATAGATGAGCGAGTGCACTAACAGCTCAATCAATGGGGCGAAGACGTCAGATTCAGTCGGGGCATCTCCTTTTGGAAAATCTCAGCCATCGTTAATGCGCAGTACTTATGCCGCGGAAACAGGCGGCCTGCACCCATTTGTCAGAGTTAAATAAATATGGGGGCGCCCCAGCTACACAAAAGACTCCTGGTTTTGGAAGAAGGGGGGGATTTATTTCGTATCGTCCGCACGTGTGACTCCACCCTCACGCTTAACCCCTCGCAGTGCTGCCGTGGACAGGACATTACGTGTTTATTTGGCATGCGTTGGATGGACTTTCAGGAGTAAGCAGCAAAAGATCGGTCAGCTCATTTAAACACGACAGCGAGCGGTTCAGAGGCTGTTAGCAGAAGCATCCTCTATTCACTGACATGTGCTAAACATTGTGACAGTTATTTCCTTTGAAAGGAAGCGATACCATTGCTGTTAGACAAACCCCTGTCATGGCTTATAAAAAAGAAAATAAACTTCCTAAAACCACAAAGGCACAGAAATTCATTAAATTCAACAAGTGTAAACAGTTTAACAGTAATTAAAAATGATATATACACGAAGTTTTAGTTAGAAATATTTACTTTCATTTTCAATTGGGTAACTGATTAAAAACAGAAACATGTGTACGATAACATGTTTCTGTTTTTAATCAGAAGACAGAAAATATATTTATTCAAAAGACTTAGATTTTTTCTTATTTTCCTTTTTTATATTCTTCTAAAAATAACAAATGACTTATCAAACAAAAAACAGTTTACTTAAGAGTTGCTCCAAGGAAGAAGTGATACGATTCAATTCTTTACAGAAAAGTTAAGGAAAGAAAAATTTGCGAATCACTTTTAGGATACATTTTTAAAAATCTTGTTATAAAAGATATGATTGAGATAATTTATGAATATTTTAAAATAGAGTTTCTTTAATGATTAAATACATATATTAATATTACAAACAAATATATTAAAACTTACAATAAAAATTTAAAAAAAAAAAAAAAAAAAAAGATGACTAACTTATCAACAAAATATTCAGGCAATTCAAAATTTCACGTAATTTGAAAATAGCTTACGTAAAAAAAAAAATTGTTTAAATTTTATTTGTGTGTGTGTGTATATATATATATATATATATATATATATATATATATATATATATATATATATAATAATGAAGTGTTCTAAAAAAGTTATCTAACCATAGATAATTTCAGGAGGATAATTTATATTCTTAGATAATAAAAAAAAAAAAAAAAAATGTGTGTGTGTGGCAATGAAAAATTTCATTTGAGGCTATAATGAAACGAACAAATATGTGATAATTATTTAACTGTAATTATTATATCCATGGAAAAGTTTTCTTAATGTTTAAAAGCAGCCTAAAATGTCATTTGCATATTCCATGGCTGTTTTTTTTTTATATTCTAATGCATAAACTTCAATAAAAATATACAATACGCAAGTGTATTTGAACCTTCATCAAATTTAGATGTGAATATCCTTGAAAATCATAACATTTCATTAAAGTGTATTTCAGACAATCTGGGAGCAGGGTGCTTCGAACGAACAAAAAAAAAAATCCGTGAGAAAGTAGAACCCCTAAAATGGGGAAGCAAAAAAGAAAAAAGTTCTGAAAACGACTTTCAATGCATTCGTCACGGACCGATTTCAAATTTGGGGACATATTAAGATCTTTTACCAAAAAGAAGCATGTCGATATTCAGCAAAATAAAAAAGTAGAAAGGGGGTGGAATAGTCTTTGATTTCAATGCCTTTTCATAACTCCAAGGCCCAGGAACGCATAGACGAAATGCGGTTTAACCACGGTTGTCAACTTAAAAATAAAAGAGACGTCGAATGGGATTAAGTTAACCACGAATATTTCCAGGTCCATGAAAAGGCGTAAGGCGCACCATCTGGCCGTGTGGCGTGTTGTTCACCGATTTGTAATAGTCTTTGCCTTTTGCTTACAATATCGTTTTCAATATAGAAAAAAGTCATTGAAGATTGGCAACTTGTATAGTTGAACGATTATCTGCTTATCAGAGGAAATTGATGATCTGCGAGCACGATGGGTTGATACATATATATATATTTTTTGATATTTTTATAGTAGATTTTGATAGATATACATTTTTTTTTTCAATTCAGGATTTATGCTCTTTTCTGGGGAGATTCAAAGACCTAATACCGCTTGAAAGACATGTATATAACGTGGTTTGGCGGCGGAAGTGTTACAATGTATTCAAGTTCATGGCTCAATTATTGACTGGAATTGAGAAAAGTCAATGATTATGTAATACTAAAACCTTGTGGAAGATTTCGACGAATCTGATCCATAAGCTAGAAAATGATAATTGAGTTGTTAAATCTGCGTAAAACGATCGGAACTTTTAGTCGGAAATTTTCTTTTTAATTCCCTAAATTAAAAACTATCACTATATAATTCTTTAATTAAAGAGATATAAGCAAACCCTTACGGGCTGAATCCTTGAAAAGAATTAAAGTTAGGACATTAAAACCTTTTAGTTTAACTTTCAAAATAAAAAAAATTATTTTAACTCTGAACTTTAATATAGTTTATTAAAAATATATTTGTATATTTTTTTATTACATGATTTTTGTATTACATGGATAACTGCTGCCTAGCTGTGAAAGATGCCACTTTCATATCCGAAATGATTCACAAGATCGAGTATTATCAAAATCCATCTTGCGAGAATGTCTATACAACTAAAAGGTTTTCTAGATATTTAATATCTCTTCGCCGGTGATATGTCAATGGTGGCTGATCATATGTTGACCACAATCACTTGATCATGGCTCAAAATTACGAGCATGTCGACTGTGTTTATCAGCAGGCTACAGTGGCTTCACGCCGTTTCATTTTAAGATAATCAAAGTGAAGTATCATATGCTATGGGCAGTGATTGGGAGGATGACTACATTCTCCCTCTCTAGGATGTTGGAGTCTCGTAGGCTGAACACGTGTCCACTTAAATCTGTGACGTCCACGCTGCCTGTGGCGTGGAATTGGAGAGGTTGGGGCAAGCTCAGATGTGATATCGTCACCTGATAGTTGTTCAAACTCTGCTATGCACTTGGTGATGGGCCATTATTCCAAATTCGTTATCCTTACGATACAATGCACCCCTACGTATGCATGTGTTCATCAGTTACAGTTATTAGAAATATGCAGACTGGAAGTATGTCACGTCACAGATTCAATGTATACTCCCCAAGGAATTACATGACTGACAGTAGATATAAAATCATTCTATTTGTTTTCCTAAGACGAGTATTTAGAAGTAACCTGAGTAGACCTGAGGAAGGAAACGGGAAAGTGGTCCAATACATCAAGTTATACCAGGCTTTTCACTGATGGAAGGCATCGATTATTGGGAAAAACCAAACGGAAGCATAAATGAATAGTTGAGGATAGGAAACGGGAAATGTGGTCTAATACATGAAACTATACCAGGCCTTACACTGATGGCATATTGAAGAAAAACCATACTAAGACATGAATGAACACCTGAGAATTGGAAATGGGAAATGTTGTCTAATAGATTAAGCAGTATCACTAATGGAATGCATATATAAAAAAAAATACCAATCGAAGACTTGAATGAACACTTAAGGATAGGAAACGAGAAATGTGGTCTAAAAGATGAAACTAAAAAAAAGTTTTGTAGTGATGGAATGAAAACAAAACGAAGCCTTAAATGGACACCTGAGGAAGGAAACGGGATAGTGGTCTAATACATCAAGCAATACCAGGCTTTTTACGGATGGAAGGCAGTGATTTTCAAACGGAAGCATAAATGAACACCTGAGGATAGGAAACGGGAAGTGTTGTCTAATACATAAAACTATACCACGCTTTGCACTGATGGAAGCCATTGATTTTGCAGAAAAACCAAAGGAAGCCATGAATGAACACCTGAGGATAGGAAACGGGAATGTGGTTTAGCCTTGCACTGATAGAAGGCATCGATTTTCAAGGAAAACTAAAAGAAGCCAACAATGAATACCTGAAGGTAGGATACGGGAAAAATGGTCTAATAGATCAAGTTATATCACACTTCGCATTAATGAAAGGCATTGACTTTGGAGAAAAGCCATACGAAGCTATGAATCCTGTTTGTTTTACTCGCTCTGTGCAAGAGTTTACTATGCGTAAGGGTTTATTCTGGTTTTACTCGATGGTACAAACAAAAATGTATGAGATACCTAGATATATAGGCAAGCCAAGTGAACCCTTCAATATTGCATTTGTATTCTGAATGGCAACGGACACTTTATGGATGATTATACTATTCTACATTGGATTTTGGGGAAGAATTCAAAATTCATTGGCTGCATTAAGTTAAGCATTCAATTATACCTAGATTCTCATTCACATAATACTTCAGCACTGATTCCTTTTCATGATTTATGAAATCAATTATTTTAAATATTATAAATCCTATAATTTGCATTGTGATATATAAAACTGTTTGTGTTACCTTTTTTTCATGTACCCTTCTTTTCGTATAAAACTAAAATATAACACGGTACACGAAAATATCTGATCGTCTTTTAAATAGGTTGAAAATATTTTCATGGAATATAAAGCTATTAGCTAGATGATCAGAACTCTGGTTTACACTTCGCCAGTTTATAGGATGGACTCCCACAATGCATAGGATGGAGGGATATTTTTTAATTATACGGTATCCCCAAATCAGACAATCTTATTTCATGATTTGTGTTAAATGATTTTTTTTTCTGCAGCTGAATGACTTTTTGTCTGCATATTTTAATTAGATTAAATCAATCGAATGATTGCTGTTAAATTTCTAAGTACTTTGAAGTACTCGTTTTCTAAGTTATTTCTAAGTACTCGTTTCGTAGAAATCCAGTTACATGTTTTTAATAATTTATTCTTGGCAATGCAGTAGCTCTGTCTTGCCCATTTTATTATTTTTACGGTTTATCTAAATTAATTTGTTGAGAGGTAGCGGGTCACGGTAGCCAATTGGTTAGGGCGTTGTTCTCGTCATCGAAAATTATTGAGTTTGAATCCCGGCTTAACAGATGATCTGTATTGTTCGACAAAGGCGGTTGAAGCACGTTAAAATTTAACGTGGTCGCAATGTCTTACAAGTGAAATGATACACTACTGGCAATTAAAATTGCTACGCCAAGAAGGCGACATGCTACAGACGTGAAATTTATACAGAAGGAAGAAGGTGCTGTGATATGCAAATGATTAGCTTTTCCGCGCATTCAGACAAAGCAGGCGCCAGTAGCGACACCTACATTGTGTTTAAATGAGGAAATCGTTCAGCCGGTTCCTCATACACAAATTGCATTTGAACGTTGTTGCCTGGTGAAAAGTTGTGGTGATGCCTCGTGTAAGAAGGAGAAATGCGTACCAGCACGTTTCTGACTTTGATAAAGGTCGAATTGTAGAGTTCCGGGATTGCGGTTTATGTTATCGCAGTATTGCTGCTCGCGTCGGTCGAGATCCAATGACTGTTAGCAGAATATGGAATCGATGGGTTCAGGACGATAATACGGAACGCCATGCGGGATCTCAACGGCCACCTATCACTAGCAGCCGAGAAGACAGGATTATTATCCGCATGGCCGTAATGGGTCGTGCAACCACGTCACGAGCCGTGAGTCAAGAAACGGGGTCGTTTGGAAAACAACAAGTGTCTGCACAAACAGTTCGACGACGTTTCAGCAGCATGGACTCTCAGCTCGGAGACCATGGCTGCGGCTTCCCTTGACGCTGCGTCATAGACAAGAGCACCTTCAATGGTGTGATCAACGATGAACATGGGCGAACGAATGGCGAGACGTCATCTTTTCAGGTGAATCCAGGCTCTGTGTACAGCATCATGATGGTCGCATCCGTGTTTGGCGGCATCGTGGTAAACGCACACTGGAGGCGTGTATTCGTCATCGTCATACTGGCCCATCACCTGGCGTGATGGTATGGGGTGCCATTGGATACAAGTCTCGGTCACCTCTTGTTCGCATTGACAGTGCTTTGAACAGTGCACGTTACATTTTTTGGTGTGTTACGACCGGTGGCTTTACCCTTTATTCGAGTCCTGCGAAACCCTACGTTTCAGCAGGATAATGAACGACCGCATGTTGCCGGTATTGTACGGACCTTCCTTGATACGGAACATGTTCGGCTGTTGCCTTGGCCAACACATTCTCCAGATCTTTCACCAACTGAAAACGTCTGGTCAATGGTTGCCGAGCGACTGGCTCGTCACCAAACGCCAGTCACTACGGTTGATGGATTGTGGCATCGTGTTGAAGCTGCATGGGCATCTGTATCTGTACATGCAATCCATCTCTGTTTGACTCAATGCCCAGGCGTATAACTACTGTTATTACTGCCAGAGGTGGTTGTTCTGGGTACTGATTTCTCAGGATGTATATATCCAGCCAAATTTTTTGAAAATTTAATCACTTGTTATTTCTAGTATAATATATTTGTCCAAAAAATATCATTTTGTTATCTGCCTTTCTTCCTGGTGTAGCAATTTTAATGGCCAGTAGTGTAGTTCTCTGTGAGGCGGCAGGATCCTGTTTCAAAATCACGTAGACCTCTGTCTAACTAATAGAGCGCAACTCAGGGTTAGAGTCAGGCTCTTCTAGACCTACGTGAGAACTTCTGTTGTCTTGTCGCCCCATCTGGTGTTAGTTCTCAAAGCTTGTAGAGGGGAGTATCCCAAACATTATTATTGGTTGAAATTGCTTGTCAATCAATCCTTCGAAGTTAGCGAGTCTGCCAGATTCGGCGCGTTATATCGTGAAAAAATTAAAGTACTAACGCCATAAAAACAGCCAAAAAGAGAGTTTTAAATTTGCTCCTAACAGATGTTTACCTCAAATTACCCCCAGAGTTCTTAGAATAGGGATGAGGGAGAGTGGGTGACTACAAATGCTCGACGAACTGACACCGGAATTACCTGTTGCTGTCTTATGGAAAATTAGCTGCCAGTGATTCTAAAGAACTCTAAAATATAAATAAATATTATTTATTTATATTTTAGAGTTCGGTTTTTATTATTAGCACTCAAAAATATGAAGGCAAATTGCAAATGTTGAGTGATTTTACAGTTACTAATTAAATGGTCAAAAATGATTATCAGAATTCAAATCAAACCTAAAATACTATATGAATGATTAAAAATATTTTTTTTAAGTGCCTTGGTTCAATTTGATTTTATGAGACTTGATCCATTGACATAAGATACTTTAGAATATGAATGCAACAAATAATTAAAAACTATTATTTTCAAAACTAACTCAATTTAAAAATATTTAATTTTTTTCAGGTTTTAAAAAACTATATATATATATATATATATATATATATATATATATATATATATATTCTAATTATATAAACATAGATGAAATGATTATTATATAAATACAGTTACAATATATTTTTTTATGAAAATAACGTTACGATTATCTATCTATATCTATCTATGTGTATATATATATATATATTATCGTATCGTAATTTTCATTAAAATATTGTAACTGTAATTATTTATATAATAATCATTACATCTATTTTATATAATTAGAATTACTTACAGCTTGAAAGAGAGATTCATCTCTTATCTTTCCTCTCACAAGTCCCTAACTGTATTCCTCTATATAAATAAAATTAACTAAGTAATAATTAGAAGTACACGTTTTTTAAAAAGTTGATATTCTGGTGTAAAATGTAAAATATACTTTAATTCTGAAGATTTTAAAACTCTTCAGTCATTTTATTAGATATTTTCCCCTGGCTTGATAAAAACAAAATTTGATTAGCTATAAATATGCCTTATAAAAACACACAGGTAAATTAGATTAAAATAAGTTTAGAGTAAAATTGTGAGAAATATAAATTAGGTTTATATTTGTCCACAAATAATCAAATGCAAATGCAACTTATAGCATACGAGAAAAATGTAATTTCATAGTAATACGAGTAAAATATAATACAATTTCATGAGCATATGGGAAATTTAATTAATACCTTGAAATATATATGAGGTAAAATAGTAATTAAAATAAATCTGTTATTAAAGTAAAGAAATGCATGAGCAATTCACATTTCACGAAGAAGAAAACTATATATATATATATATATATATATATATATGTATGTATGTAATTTATATATATAGTTCTAGTTTCTGTTTCTGTACACACACAAAAACACTCTATATACAACCACAAACATACAAATACATATAGTTAAACTTTTACTTTTTTAGATTTTAATTTTTCAGCTTTTTTTTTTTTTTTTTTTTTGCGATCGGAAAGGAAATCGATTTTAGTGGAACGATGAAGTTTTCTTTTTGTACTGTAATCACTTTTTTTCGTGTTTAAAATAGACTAATTTTACAGAGTTTAATTGATGAGGAAAAGACCCAAATACATTTAAAATGATAAAAGTGTTGAAATGAAGTTACGAGAAATTTGAATTCTCGGAAAACATCATTCAACATCAATTGAGAAATGCTTCAAGGTGAATAATATGTTCAACAGAATCTTGCCGTTGAATAGTTTGGAATGGCTGTATTAGAAAGCTGTTTGGAGACGGTATTGTACTGCGTATCCCATCTTAGTGACAACAAGGTGATTTATAATTTAATTATTGTTGAAGCCATACAGAGAAAGAAAGTCATAGAAATATATACCGAGAAAGAAAGTCATATATACACACACATATGCATACATATATATATGTGTGTGTGCGTCTATTGTAAAATGCATTTTTTTTATATTAAGTTCTTTAAATTTTTAATACATAGGTAGTCTTATTTCAAAATCGTAGTATATAATATAATTGAACAAGGTAACACACAAAACAGCTTATAATATTTCATTTTTAAAATTTACTTAAATGAAAATAATCAAAGTTGATTTAAAAGTACATATCATAGCTACTTTTCCAACGCTAATAAACAGAAATCTAACATGCATTATTTACAGATGCCTTATCTATTTCATGAGTGAGAAAAGCTAATTCGTCTTGCTCGATTTGGAAGTGTTTGCCAACCACATGGTAAAACAGCGGGAATCATATGGGGAGAGGTTTTTCTGAGAAATTCCTCCTTCTTTAGGTTACCGTAGTGAAATAGAAAAATCAGCCAAGTTTGGCGTTAAAAATTTTCCAGTTTCATAGGTGGCGTTGTGTACAGAGGTGGATTTTCAGAAATAAGAATGAGTTTGATTTGTAATCAAAATTCGTATCGAAATATTAATGCAATCAAAAATATTTTTAGCTTAAAAAAACAAAAATGTTCATTTTGTAACTGTACGGAGAAAAAAATGAAATATCTTTAAACCAAATTTTGTACAACCTCAATGAAATTAGAATTTAGTTAAAATTTACTTGGATGGAGATATTTTAACATTTTAAAAATATTTGAAAAAATTTTAAACGTTAAAAATGGACGTCGAAGTGACAGTAGCTCTGTATTTTGTAATTTGCAAAAGAACGGAAGTTTCTATCATGAAAGTAGCACTTGTGAAACGTTAAAATATTATCCATAGGATTCGATTTTCCCCAACGGAGGTCTAGCAGGGCCTTAGAGACAGGGGACGTTTCCTTGTGCAATTACAACATTATGGTCAATTACACTGGATTCTACAGTTTAAATCCAAACCCAAAACCAATGTACTGTTGAACCAAGACCAGACCCAATTTTTAGAAAGAATATTTTATAAAAATGTGTTTTAATGTTTAAAGAGAAAAAGAAAAAAAATGTATATTTGTTTTTTGAAATTATTCATTCAATATTTAACTTTCTTATTATTCGCATTTCTAAATCCACTGAATGGGCTTCTGTAGTTTCATGTTTTTTTAAAAATTATATATGATCTTAGCCAAACTCACTTCCCAAAATACCAACTTGAGCAAAACTGTTTTAAATATTTTAGATTGATGAGTTTTATGAAATTTTAAGTATTTTAATTTGGTATTATATAAAACTAGCGGTAACTCATAAATAGGAAGTGAGAAAATATAAATTAAAGTTCGATTAGGAGTTTAAGGTTAGTGAAGTGGTTTGTAAAGACGCTTATCACTGGAAAGTCCTCAGCTAAAGTTCTATTTCTCATCCAACCGAAAATTCAATCATGTTCATTCATCGCGTTGGAGTACATAAAATAGTCTCAATGAAATGATACATTTGATGTTAGATGGTCTTCAGCTTGGTCACCGATCCCAAATGATGAAAGTTCACTAAGGAGTTTTCAAAGTATAAATAGACTATCAGGCTCTTCACCGGTGGTCTTGCAGCATTAGGTTCTGGCTTTCAACCCAAACACTTTTGAATAACAAGAGATGGATGCTGTGTTTCTGCATACAAGTCTGTGTAAGGGTAGGCGCTTGGCTGTTTTTCTACCTTGCGTCACGAGAATACGGCCTACAATCTATGAAAAGGGTAATTTAGACTTTGGATGCCAGAACAGCTTACTACGGACTTCGTTCGAACAGCTTACTAGTTTCGATACGCGGTGTCGAAAGCCCTGCCAATGGATTGGGTGACCCGTGAAAATAGGACTGAAAATATTCTGGGTTTAGGGGAGTTTAGCAACTCTTCCAGTGTGCAAGTGAAGGTGCTTTATAATAATCAAGAGAGAGAGAGAAAATTTATCAAGGTTGAGAGAAAATGCTGAAATTTTATTTACTTATGAAAAATATGCAGAATTAAAGTTTAGGAAAGATAATGGAGGCTTTATTTAGAATTATAAGTCGTAATTTATTTAAGTATGGCTGCACCGGCATAAAATATGCGCTTGATAAAAATGGCATGAAAAAAATTTTAATTTCTACTGAAAATCACTGTAAATTAAATGATTCTGCCCTGAACTTGCTTAAATCTTGGCGTCTTTCTATGTATAACATATCAGATAAGGAAGATGCATAAAATGAAAATAATGATTAAAAAATAAATAGGCATAAGCCTAAAGGAAGTTGGTTGGTTGGGTCCAAGAGAGGAAGCATACAATTCATGTGAAATTTATATCATGCTTTAACGGTGATGAGGTTTGCAAATTATTAGCATTGCAATTTCTGAGTTCGACCAAAGAAGAATAGTAGCCTATAGATCCGTCAGAGAAACCGGCGAGCGCGTAGGACGACACCATACAACTCGGATCTCGTTGGTCCCCTGCACGGGATGATAGGCGTATTGGGAACACGAGAGGGACGAATTGCCTGACCCCATCACAAACCACAGTCCAAAAGCCTGTTACGCATCGTCCGGTGTTCGCTCGAACCTTTTGACGCTGTCAGCAGCTGAATATTCTATTCAGTCCGTAAGTCTTTTATAGGGCTTCCTTCACTCTTGACTCAAAACTAAAGGCATTTGCGCCACAAATGGCGTGATGCACTTCTCAAATAGAAAAGGGAATGGAACAACATTACAGAAGCACCACGAAACTCTGATTCGAGTCCGGAGACACCGTGGTGAGAAACCGCAGCACTCTGATTTGCGGTGGTATTGTCACCACATAATACCTCCAATGCGCGCCGTCAGTACACTGAGCCGGGCACTTTCTCATTATCGAAAAGTGGTGAGCTCAAATCGCGGCTCTACAGAAGATCCGTAATGTTCAGACAGGGATAATGTTCAATGTGCTGCGCTCGTAACGTCCTCCAAGGGAAGCGATATTTCTGGTCAGTGTCTTCTTGGTCCCATACATAAATTGTCGATGGCATTCTTTCAATCAGGATTTTTGTTTAAACGCGCTGCGCTTCATAACACGCTTTCATTTTCGACTCTAACAATGAATTTTTAGATGTTCATTCAAGTAAATTATATAAATTAAAAGGAATAATATATTCAAAGTTATTTGAAAATATTTGTACCAAAATACTTTAAGTACACAATTTTAAATTTCATTTCATCAGCGTGCCTGAATACGGATAGGAAGGTCCTGGGTTCGAATCTCGGTTCAGGCATGGATGTACTTTCTCTATCCTGGCTTTGTCCTTTCCTTGTGTGTGTGAATGAAGTATGAATGATGCTTACCCTATAAACGGGTCCCTATGGCATGTGTGAGGGTGCGATGGTGGCCAACCCCCTGTGGTGCACCCGGGGCCTTGGCGGCTAAGAGGTCGCTGTTTCTGACCGGTTCCTTGGGTATCAGGGAACAATAGATTAATAGACTATGTTGCTTGTTGTAACTGTCTAAAATCTGCAATTGGAAAAATTTATTTCAAATTTAAATATTATAATTTGTTATCATATTTTGTTCTCTAGCTCTCTAATCTCAGTACTTTAAAAAAGATTACGTTTTTTTTAATAACTTCAATTTTTTAAAAAAGTGCTTTACTGAGTTAGGCCTTTAAAATACTTTGATAGATATCACAAATTTACTTAATTATCAAAATCTATACAAATTTACTATCGTCAAACAGCAAATACTTCTAAGTTTTATACTATTGCTTTATTTAAAAATAAAACATCATTTTTCTTACTTCAGATTGTACATTTAAGTAACATTTAATCCACGTGATACAATAATTCCTTCAATAAATTAAAAGTAATGTTTTGGATATTTTGAAACAGTGTATACGCATTCATTAAATATATATATATAGGACCATAACAGTCAGATAATATTAAATCTTAATGAAAAAAGTAGACATCATAAAATTAACATCTGGAAATATTGTCCAAAATTTTAATGCCTGATATGCTTTTCGTCAGAATTAAGATATTTGAATTGTAAGAAGAGATTAATTGATATGCCTTTGCACTATTATTTTTCAAGAGAGTGCAATGTCTTATCGCCTTTGGAAATCATATTGTTTAATTTTTATCGCCGCCAATAAATAAGCATACATTTCTATACCATAAAACCGCGTTAAAGGTTATATATTTGTAAAAGGTATACAAGAAAAATAATATATTTTGCATATTTGTTTTAACTTATTTTCGATTGGATACTAGTTTTTATTGAGATGTTGAAAGCTAACGTCTCTAATAAAAAAAGCTACAATCTGATATAAGATTTATACTCAATTATTCTATGATGAATAAAAACAAACTTAAATGTAATCAACAGTTATATATAAGATACATATTTGAAAATAAATACCTTGTCATTGACACAAAACTTTATAGATGGCAGCACAGCATATTGTTTGTATTTCAATTCCACATTTTTAGTTGGATATGTTATAAAGATAAATCATACACACACATAAAATTAGTAGCAATTAAAAATAATTTTTTGCAATAAACATCGTAGTGACATTTATAATTCGCCTTACCAGTATTTCTATTAACCGTGGATTGTTAGTTCATTTGTATATGTATACATACAATTTTCTTATCTTAATATTATTTTTTGATACTTTTTCCTATTGATTGAAATTCGATTGTTTGCAAATAATTTTTTCAATTACAATCCTTATTGAATGAGAAAAGTAAGGATCTTTCTATCAATGTTAATATAATAAGATTACACAAAATATAGACATTCATTTTTTTTTTTCGTTCTACTCACTTTAAAGGCAATTGATATATTTCAGAAAAGAGTTCATCATTTCGTAATAATTAAACAATTACCAATTTCGTGGTACAAAATCCTTAGTTAATTAAAAAAAAAAAAAAAAAAAAAAAATATATGAAATATTTCAGACAAGTACGAACAGAATGTATTGGAGCAATATTTACCGAATATTTTTTCAGTAACTACAGCATTACTTCTCCACGCGAGAGAGATTTCTGGAATTTGAGATGAAGGCCTCCCATCTTGCATACGTCATTTTCAATCAAAGAAATGCACATAAAAAGTTTAGGTGGGGGAAAAGTAAATAAAAATAGTATTCAAAAGAACTTTTATTTATTAAAATAGTTATATTCCACAAAATTATATGGTTTTTGCAGAAAAAATGAAGAAGGGTGTTCCATATCATTTCTGCAATATTGAATAGTTCATTTCGAAATATCAAACGATTATGAAAATTTATAAATAAAATAAAAATTCTTTCACTTACATTGTCATCAAAGAAATAATCATTTCAAAGACACGTTAGTGTAGCAATTCGAATATAGTCGATATAAATGTGTGTAGAAACATAATCACACACACACTTAAATAAATTTTCACATTTGATATTACACAAAAATTGATTTATATAAATTTATCTCATGAGATATAAAAAGCTATGTCATCTACTGACTAAGCAAATTTAGGGGGAAAACATTAATTTTATATTATTCGCTTTGGATAATGACGATGACAAAAATTCCTTGACCATATCCAAAACTCACTATAAATGCAATATATTATTAACTATATTATAAATGTAAGAAATTCGCTTACAACTTAGTAAATTCATTTACTAAGAAACAAATAAAAAATAGTTTTGCTGTAAGAATTTGATTAAAAATTGGAACAAATGCTTAAAATAAGAAATAATGCTTTTAACTTATCAGCATTTAGTGCTGCCCTCTATCATACGAACAGCAAAATTAATTTTACTTAAAAAGGTTAAGCGAATTTGATTTAATTTATAATGAAATTTTTTTGTAAATCTATTATAAATTTAAAGAAATAAAAATTACATAGATATTTTGAATATATTCAATCTCCATTAAGTTGTCACCAATACTAAGAATTTCTCTGTACTTTTTTTTTTTAATTTCACATATTAAATTTAAAATAGAAGAAAAATTTTGCCTAATGTATTTGATTTCTAGAAAGTGGACTACATAATTTTATATTTTTCTCAAAATTAATGAGAAACAGCCGCTAAAATAGTTACTTGACAAGAATAAAAATGTTCACTTTAGAAATAAAATTCAATTAGCAGTTATATAATAATATCATTTCAATTACTGCTGAATACTTGTAGTTGTATAGGACATTATTGATTTTTTTTAACCTATTGCTTACACCACATGCTCAACTAATATCACACAGCAAATAGAATAATTTGTGATCAATTCTGGAGATAGCTTGGGAAGGGAATATCATGACTTCAGTTAATTAGAAAATAAAGGTTTACACTGAAAATAACGAATCAGACATTGTTCTACTTTTTTTTACTCATATTATAAGTAACATGATTAATTATAATGACTGTCCATTAATTTTGCAAAAAATTTGTTAATTCCTTAAATGTAATAAGCGATAAAAAATGAAGCACTTGATATTAGGCTATATATTACCAAGGATTGAAAAAGAGCCATATATTATCATCACAACATACTCTACATCATTTCTGATTACTCCTGTTACTATAGATAGCAATGTTGCCACCTAGAAACAGCAGTCTTTTACCATGGAATACTTATAAAAAGATAAATCCAGTATCCTAGAATACTCTGATAGCAATCTTTTTTGATATTCCCAAGCAAATTGGAAACAAAGGCATTGAAAAATTACATTCCCAATTAGTAATGTTGTAACTGAAATACATGATTAATTGTGCCTCTTTGAAAATTTCACACAATTCCTATTTAAATTTTATCGCTTACGATAGATTGCTTACTTTTACTGGACCGTTAAATTACCTACAATTGCAACCTGGATTACTTGCAGTAAATATTGTATGGTGATATATGTATAAATTTTGTTACTGACAAGCTTCAGGTAGAATAACATACAAATTCCCATTTTAGGCAAAATATTGGCAGCGTTTTTAAGAGAAAAGCATTTGTTCATTATAAATATTACTTCAGGTAACTTCGAATATTTGAATAGTCCTTTACAGTGGAATGAATAAAAATGCTTGTGCAGCAGTCTGAACCTCTTGATAGCTTTTATGGGGGAGCTTATGGATGTGTAACTGCCATCCCACGAATACTGGCAACATTTTAGGTGTCATATTGATTCATCGAACAATGTTGATTATGAAGGAGTTTAATTCTATATTGAATAAAGATGATAGATAAAAAATCCTCAATGTTTAAAAATACTTTTATAATGAAGATTAATATTTTATTTTAGAATAACTTATTATTTAAACCACTTTATATATAATTATATTTAATTATATTGTTTCTTTGCCAGAGCTTAAATAAATTTTTTAATTACAAGCAATTTTTAACTATTCTTCAGAATACCGTTACCTATATAATCTCATTACACATAATTTTCCTATTATTCTAATAAGAAAATACAGGTGATGATATTCAAAATAAAGAATGCATCACAATTTTTATAAGATTAATTTATAATTATAATGACAGTAATTATCTATCTTTATCAATAAGAGATAATATCTCATAAGGATGGATTTGAAATTTTAGACCAGCTAATGTTAAATAGCATAAGTTAATTAAAGCTATGAAAAAATTGTCAAACATAAAATAATAAAACAAAGTTAATTCAGAAAAATAAAAAAAAAAATAAAAAAATAGCAATCTGACTAAATTTATTTAAGGTTTTATAACAATTAGTTATAACATTAAATATTTAAAAGTGTAAAGTAGGTTCTTTGAATGTTATGTCACATTATAGACACTGTAAAATAAAATAACCAGGAATCCCAATCGTTTTTTAAATAACTGATTTTATTTAAAAGTTAAGTTTTCATTTAAATAAATTATAATGACTATAGTTAAAAGAACTAATATATCTTTTGTAGTTCTTTTAACTATAGTTTTACATGCAAGTAAGTGCTTTTAACAAATTCTTTTCCACATCATCATTCTTAATTATGCACTGATTTAATATTCATAATTTATCTGATAATGAATATATTAAATTAGTATAATAGTGAGTATTAATGCAGACTTCAAAAATTCTTTTTAAAATCATTATATAATATACATATCCTAGTAAAAAATAGAGAATAAGATTTTAACACTGACCTGAAAAATATGAATAGAACAACTCCAAATTTTTTAAATTCAGAATTAAATAGCCTAAAATTTATAGGTATTTAAAAGTTGCATAATAATGTCTACTGATTAAGTATGAAAAATTCTCAAAATATAATGAGTCAAAAGGGAAATAAATACAAAAACATTGTTTAAAATTATAATACATAAATTTTACTTAATAAATATAAATTTATAAAATATAAACATAATCATATATAGTCCTGTAACATAAAATGGTCCTTTACTTTAATTTTTGTAGAGCATCTGAAGAATAAAAAATTTTATTTGAATATCATGTTGCTGATGAAATCATTATTAAAAATTTTAAGCAGATCCATATACAAACATCATGAAATGCTAAACATTTATGAAATAATGATACCATTTTAAAAGTTAATATGAAGTAATCATCATAAATTAATATTAAACTACACTTTATGATTTTAAATTTTTTTAAGCATTAAGTTTAACTTAAGTAGTTACACAAATTTTTTTTAAAAGAAAATATTTTGCTTGTCATGAACAAATATTTTTTCACTTCCGAATTATAAATATGTTTTCTAACGAAGATTTCAGGTAAAATATCGATACTAAAATCCAAATTTTCAGATCTCTACTTATACGAAAATTCAAGAAATAATCCAATTAAGTGTTCCATTTCTTTTCTTTCTTTTTGCTCTTTGGATTTTTGTTTTAAAATTTATCATGAGAAACAGCATGAATAATGTAAATAATGAATTAATTCTCATATTGTTCTTAAGAAATATTGAAGCATTCTTTACAAGCAGAATTCCTATAATTTTCAAAATAACAAAATGAAATTAAGATTTTGAATTTTAGTGTTATACTGATACTAAACGTATAAAAACATGAATATCATCAAAGGAATCTTTAATATATCAAATGTGACCTTATTTTTTGTAAAAATGTTTGTCATTTTAATTTAGAAAAAAAATATAGATATATAGATAAAATAAGTCTAACAACATATACATTAAACTATTAAATGCTTAAAATATTTTAATTATGATAATTATGATTAGTGTACTAATCATGGATTCCTATAAAAATGGTAAAGAATTACCTTAAAGTTATATTAATTAAATATATTAATGAAAAAAAATCATTTAATAAAAATTTAAAAATGAATTTTTCCTCTTAACTTTAAATTAATATAAATGGAAACAAATAGAAATTAAAAGAAAGAAAAACAAAGAATTATTTTTAAAATGCATTTTGCCAGTATGAAAGCAATTTGACAAGATTCAGTTAATATAAATGGCGCTTAACATTTATGAGTAACAATTATTACACTGCAAGCCATTGCATCTACAAAACGAAAGGTATTTTTATAATATCTGATTAATGCAAGGAAAGAAAAATATTTGATTTTCAAATGTACAAAAATGAGTGGACTATTTGCATTTAAATTGTGAAATAAAAGTGAAAAAAATACAAAATCAAAAGATAAATGTTAACATAAAAACAATAATTATACAATCTTAAAAACCTAACTTTTTTTGAAATAGCAAAATAAACACTTATACAAAAGAGATGAAAAAAAGTTTATTAAGAAAAGAATCTAAGTTTAAAATATTTTAATTACTTCTTCCTTCATATGCTATGAAATGTATTTCAGTTTTAAAAATAAATTCTGCAAGTGGAATTCATTGCTTTACAATTTTCAAAAGTTTCTAGTGACATATTCGCTGTGTGTGAGAAAGTGTGTCAATAAAGTAAATTCCTGCTTTTTTTTTATTCTTTTATAACTTACTATTAATAATTCATGCACTGATTTTTTTATTATTCAAAAGGTTTTGTTAACTTCTTTCAAGAGAAAATATTTATGCATGGATATTCAGTAAGCATTTTTTTTAAACTGACCTATAGTATTATATTTTTTAATAGAAGTGTACAAATTATGGGAACTTTTAATTTTTTTGAGATACTATAAATCAAAATATTTTCTTATTAAAAAATAAATCTTATTAAAAAAATTCTTTTTCATAGAAAGAAGTTTTCAAAAATATTTTTAATAGTCTAATGAGCAAAAGCTGAAAATTTTTGCAAAGTATGGTAATAATTTCTACAAAAAGTTTTAACTAATAATGTGCTTCAATTAAGTATGGATTACTGAATATTTTATAATGCAATATTTCAATTAGATCCTTTTTAACAGATTAAAATTATATATTTTGTAATCCTGTTTTATATACAGAAATAATTTATATAACATTAATTTTCAGATACTAAATTATATTATATATATGTTGTAATATATTCTATAGCTTTTTCTCTTATCTATAAATTCAATGTAAAAATTGGTTTAGGAAAAAAAAATAAATAAATAAAAAAGCATTTATTTTAATATAAAACATTCTAAAGGACTATATTTTAAATCAGAAATATGACTGTTTGAATTGTGAAAATAGGTTAGAAACATTTTAATACAAGCTGTTTCTAAATATTGGGAGTTAAATGCTTTGTTGTTGTTGTTTGTGTGTGTGTAATTTAACACCATAACAGCTAACCATAATAGAGCAACTCAAACAGCTCTGTTTTTTGGTAAGCATATGCACTAAAAGGACTTGCACTAATGCCTCTGCACATGCTTTGGAAACCACTAGTAATAAAAAATGATGATTAGTGAACAAAAAGGTTTTTGTGTGTACAGTAGTTTACAAAGGCTGAATCAGTATTTATAGTGCAACATACACTCCAGTTTAAGTTCATATGTAGTCCTCTCAGAAAACATACATGGATGGCTTCATGAGTAAGCAAATACCTGTAGCCTTTGCAAAGGAGAGAGTACAGGATGAGAAAAGGTTTCTGAAGAGCTTTGAGCGAGTGAAACTGGTAAGGTTGTATGTATAACTGTTCAAGTGGCTTTTTCCTTTCATAATACATGAAATGAAAGCCACTTAAGCAGTTATAGATTACCAATGAGCAGTCATGTAATTAATTCTACAAGGCAAGCAACATTATGCATACCAACATATAAGTGTAATCTTTTAAATGGATTATTATTTAATATCTTATAAAATGACTTTCTAACATGAAATTAATGAAGGTGATTAAATAGTAATTATAATTATGAAAATTTAAATACAGTCAGAATTTACATAATTTATGAAATTTTATGTATGATGAATTTACATTAATGGATGATCAAGTTTTACTATGAATAATTTAGAATACTGCAACAAATATAAGATATTTTTATATAAATATTTAATCCATAAGAGCCCATCATTTTGTTGTTTCTGAATCCACAGTTCTTTTAATTTTTTCTAACAAAATTTCAATCCTTCCTTTCATTACAGGTTGTCCCCATTTGGTTCTTTGTGAGAGTTTTTGAAAGTTTTGTCTTCTCTTTTCTTGAGACTTTTTAAATGCAGCCTCTCTTTCTTTTCTCTTTTCTTCAATCACCTGCAAACAAAAGGAAAAAATGCTATAAATTAATAAAATATTTTTAATTAATAACTACTTAATTAGAGGAAAAACAAAACTTTGACTTTCATTAGGATACTGTAAATGAGACATATTTAAGAATAGTTTCCATCACATAACATTTCTAATCTTTGTTTTTTTTTAAAAAAAAAAAAAAAAGCTATCATTTATTAAGCAACTGAAACATTTTCTTTTTTCACAAAAATACATTAAATTTATTTTGAAGAGAAGTAGAGAGTAAGCCTTTTACATTAACTTCAAACCTTTTAATATGTTGCTAAAAATGTATTCATCAAGTTTCAAGATTAAATAGAAAACTAAAAATTAAGGACTATTTTTTTCATAAGAAGTTCTTTAAAACTTTGATTATTGATTTCAGATAATCTTAAATAGACCACTTTACTATGAAAATTTTTTCATTATACAAGGAAACTTTAAGTGAATGAGAAATTAGTCAAATCATATAAACATACGAATATTTACTTCTAAATTTGAATTTCATTAAAGATTTTTTTGTTTTGAGCATGCTATCACCGAATCCAAATATAGTATTAAAATAATGCAGTAAATGATAATTTTTAATATTTATGTTTAGTCTTAAATATTGATTAATAATTGTCATTTACTGCATTATTTTAAATACTATATTTTAAATTTAAAAACTTTTTCTTAAATTGCATATGGATCCTTTCAGAATTCAACTATATTTCTTTTGAAAATTAACTATATAAATTTTCATACTTTCACTACTTACACATTCTATTACATGAAGCATTTTTTAACATATGCCCAAAAGAAATATTGCTATTGGGATTTATGTTAAAATAATCATGAAGATATATCAGTTATACAAATCATTTGAGACATGAATTAAGGAGTTGTGGAAAATTTTAAGAACAGACATTAACATTTGAAATGAATTTATATATCAGGTAAAATAAATAAATGAATACACTAAGATTTTTTTAATATTATTCCCTTTTAATGCAAAGAATAGATAAACCAATACATGTGTCATATTTTCCTGTTTTTAATAAATACATTAATTTAATTACCTCAAATTAAATATCAAAGATTGCAAAATGAACAATATAAATGCTATAAATAGCCAATTAATGAAACATACTACTTATCTGAATTAAATGTTATTAGCATTTATTAATGAATTAACATTTCTTAGGCAATTATCATCTTTTAAGGTAAAAAAAAAAAAAAAAAAAAGCAGTGCAATTTTTATTTTGAAATATAGCATTTAATTATTTGCATTATAATCCTCAATCTTAAGAATTTTTTCCACCATTTTAATCATAACATTTAAAAATATATTAAATGAAAATATTGTGACATTATAAAAAATTTTCTTTTATTTACATTGATGGCTACTGAAATCGATAGCCCAAGAATGCAACATGTTCCACACATGAAATTTATAAAATAAGACAAAGATACTGTGACATGTAAATAATTAGCTTTCCAAACTACTCATACATACTATAGAAATAAATACAATACGTTAAAATTAATGTTTCAAAACAGAAATCATATAGCTATGATTCTCATACATTAATTGCATTTGAATCTCATTACCTTATGAAAAATTGGTATGATGCCTCTAGTAAGAATTGCCAACTAATACATTAAAGATTTTTATTGAGGTTGAAATGTATCCATCAAAATTTAAATACATCATCACGTGGAATAATAGTATGGAGTAACACTGGATACACAACCTGATCACCTTTTATTTATAATAATAGAATTTTAATAATAACTGTTACACTTCTCTTGGATTAAGGCTTTCTTTCAAATCCCATGAACTGCTGTTTCAACGGGATAATGTATGACCATATGTTGTTCATATTGTATGGGTCTTCGTAGATACAGAAAATGTTTAGCTATTGTTCCTGTAAGCACATTCACAAGATCCCTCACCAATAGAAACAAGTCGTTTAATGGTTGCTGCGTGACAGGCTCGTCAAACATTTTTTCACAATGAGTGAGAAATTATGGCATGCTGAGGCTGTACCTGTACAGTTGGTCTAAGTTTAACCTAGCATATAAGTACTGTTATTGCCATTAGCAAGTTTTTTTATACTGATTTATTAAATTTATCCTTAATAATTTCTTGCATTAAGTTTAAAATATTTGCCCAATATATAAACTTTGTTATTTGCATTTTATTTTTAATATAGCAGTTTAAATGGCTAATAATATAGAAATATTCTTTCAAACACTGAATTAATACATAATTATGGAAATAGAAACTATGTTTCATAAGCATACTGTTCAATATATTTAAAAATATTAATGCTTTATTAACAGCATTTATTTTATAAGTACTATAGAGAAAAATTTACATTTTTCCTTATTTTGTTCATTAACATGGAATACAAATTAAGAAATTACTTGTAAATGATATTATTCAGATATTTTTTTATTTAAAACTATATAATGAAATTAATAAAAATAAAACTAAGCACATTTTGTTAATTTATTTTTATTTTAATTACTACATTTAATACTTCTTTAAAGACACATCTAACATTCAGTCTAAGAAAAATAATTAAATTTGCCTTTTTTCTATCCACTGAGATGTAGAAAGTAAAATTCTAAATAACAATAAAATAATAATAATAAAATAAATAAAAAAAAACTTTATTTTTTAGATAGTACCTTTCATACATGCATGTATGAATACACAAACACACATATACATATTGAATAACTTTTATTGAAATTCTTCTTATGGAATTTAAGTTTATTTGCAACATAATTCTCTTGAAAGTTGAAGTAAGAAAGAAACAATAGAATAACAAACAGAAATGTCTTACTACCTCGCAGCCATTTTCATAACAAATTTAACATAAAATTATTACTTTGTTTTTCTCCTAATAAGAAATATAAATAAAAAATGACAGCAATTTGAAAAGAAAAATTTCTGCCACAAAAAATTTGATATCCAAGATAGGTCAACAAAATTTTAAATCTTATTCAAAAATAACAGTTGAAAATTGTATATTTAATTTAAGTTTAATCTTTTACATACAACTGACATATAGTGTTGTTAAATATATATATATATATATATATAAGGACATAACAATCAAGCTTTCATAACATGTAATAGCTTTCATACATTTAGATATATGCAATTAAAGCAATCATAAAAATGGATAAATTTGAAATAGCCCATCTTTTTTAATCCATATTTATGAAATGAATAAAATATACAAGATAAAAGATTTTTTTAACTGATAAAAGATTTTTTAACTTGAAGATAAAAGATTTTTATAACTGATTTTAATTCTTTTGAGTTCAAAAAAATTAAAATGATCAATCTGAAGGTTTCTTTCAGAATTTAGACAAATGAAACAAATTTCCATTTCAAATATAAAAACAAATGGATATTTTGTCTGAAATAATGTTCAGCATTTTTTAAAATTTCATATAATAACATTAAACTGATCTTTAATTTAGATAGTTTAGTAAATTAGTTATGAAATATTAAGTAATTAAAAGAATTATTTAATAATAATTTGATCAATATCAGTGACAAATAAAGAATTTTTATATTACAAACGAATGCACATAATTCTAGTAAATACAGCTTAAAGATTATATAAATAAATTATTTAAGTATTGAAAACAAACTCACAAATAAAATTTCAGCAAACAAAATGTGTGAAACAGAGGATAATAAAAAAAATTAAATTTTTAATTTTCCCTAAAAAGTATTGGAAAATATATTTTTTAATTATAAAAATACATAACAATGATAGGTTATATTTTCATAGAAATTTCATTGTATGTATATATGGATAAAATATAGCCAAAGAAATTTTTATTAACAAACTGCAGAATATATTATATGTATAATAAAATAGTTAATTAATTATTAATTGCCCATTGTACATTCACAATATTAAAACATTGAATAAAGACATACAATTTTTAACCAAAAATTAATTATTTTTAAAACAATGCAATTGAATAATTATATTTTGCTAATTATTAACTACATTTATAACACATATGACAATTTTTAATATATAATACAATAAAAGTTTTAATAAATACAATTAATAAAAGTTTTGCTTTTTATGATACATAAATAAATTATTAAAATATGCTAATAACAAACAAACAAAAACACACACACGAGAGAGAGAGATTATATATATATATATATATATATATACATATATATATATATTATCCTACAATTTCATTATTGATATTGCAGACTTAAATAATAACAAAAATTAATTTTGTCTGTTAAAAATGGCTTAACAAATACTTCAATCAAAATTATTTTAATTTTATTTGGGGAAAATTTTTTTATTAAACTAAGCACTAATTTGTTTTTGATAACTTAGAATGTAAAATGAATTCTTATTTACACAAGAGAAACATAAAAATGTAAGTAATCTGATTAAATTTTTGAAGAATTATGAATTTTATTTATACTATAGATTTAGCTTTATTGTCTGATTGTGTTTGTGTGCTACATTGAAGTTTCTAAAGGTGGATGCCACAGTGCAATTAATTAAAATGCGAATTTTTCTAAAACAAATGTTTGTTATTTACATTAATGATTCAGATTAAATGCTGATTGTCTCGTGTTGTAAACTTTATGGTATTAGTCTATACTTATTTTTTTGTGAAGTTAATTTCTAGTCATTAGTATTTTAATACTTCTGTAAAGTAATTGTAATGAAATATTCAGAAGTTTGAAATAACACAAGATAGAACTGTTGAAAATTCAAGTTTGAGCACAGTCAGGATTTCGAAAATTTCATATTGAGCAAAGTCACATAATTTAGATTGTCGAAATAACCATGCAGTACTTGCAGGAAAATTAGAAATCATGTCAAATTTATGCAGGTTTTAAGAATTCTACAGATATTATAAAGTAATCAGCATTTTATATTTATAATTATACTTTCTTATTAGTAGAACAGTATCTACATCTATAAATTACTGCTTGTACAATTTTAATCTACAATTATGTACATAAAATATTTTGGGTTCACTATAGAATCGATTACCCCTTGATTAGGGAATAAATTTTAATTTAGGATAACCCTTTCTTTGTATAGCTTTTGAGTAGGTCCATCTTGTATCTTAGCATAAGAAAACCACCAAAGAACCAAAAGGTACCTAATTGTAAACTTTTACCAATATTTCTTTTCCTGTTAAACACAAGATAAACTAATTGCTAATAAGTTATGTTATTATCCAATATAAACATGACAATTCTTTAATTTGGAATAAGGATATGTAGTCTAAGACACTACAAAAGAAAGGTAAAATACAAAAAGAAACTACAAATAATTTAAAGTATGAAAATGGACTAAAATCATGGCTTTAAAAGATCTCTAGCTGTGCAATACAACACTGTCTTAGAGTCAACAGGCAATTATTACAACAGACTCGATTCATTTGTTCAATCATACAATAAAAAGGACAGTTTGGTTGGTCAAAAATCTTTAAGCAATGGAGATGCTCTCCCAGGCAGTTGTCACCTGTTAAAAGATAGGACTGTATGAAATCTTCAAAATGCAGACCATTGTCAACTTTCCACTGTTTTGACTGTAAATGTTTAAGTAACTGCATTATAAAGATTCTAGATATAATTTGTTTAGTATACACAGCTTAATGTAGTGATATGATATTATTGAATACCTTGATTGAAGCAATCTCAAGCTTCTTATAGCAAGGAAGTCAGCCTATTCATCCCTCAATGATCAGGAATACCACACATCTTCAAAACTAACTTTCGCAAATAGTCCTGACATTGATGGATTTCATCAGATAAAAGAGGATTAGCTGAGACCTGAATTACTATTTAGAGAGCAAAACTACTCTTGTGAATTTATCTTCAAGGATTAATAGCTGCTTTAACAGGAATTCTAATGGCCTTCACATCTCTGTTAAAAGCTGTTCTGCATTTCCCTGTAGATCCATAAAAGGAAAAAAAGTTCATTTTTCTTTAAAAAGAAAAATTTGACCCTGCAGTTATATAATCATTAAATAAGGCACCATGAGTATAGACATGCAGCCACTCAGAAACCTGATGAAACACCTCAGCAAAAAGTAAAATACTGTGAAAGCACATTTTATTTCCTCTTGGGCAGGAACCAGAACATAACTTGAGATTCACTGAAAAACAATCCTTTATACTAAACATCAATAGCTAGGAATATTTCTTTAACTATATACATTAAATTTTTTGAACAAAGTAAATAAGATAAAATATTTATACATTAATTATAAAGATTGAGACTTTCTAATGTGTTTCGTGATTTCAGTCTCATTGTGTTAATGATGCTTACATTTATCAATTATAACTTAAAACAATATTTTAAAGTTTTTGGCAGCTAATGATGAATGCCATTTTTGGATTATCAGCTGTATTTAGTATTTATATCCTTTACTTTAGTTTGAGTCTGAAGTATTTATATTTTTTTAGTATTTATATTTAGTATGATTAGAGGCTTTTGTTATGATTTTAGGGTAACACTTACAATTCTTGAAAAATATTTAGAGCAAGGCATACTTTTACAGAATTACATACATAAAATTGAAAACTTTTGACAACAAATTGTTTTTCATGGGGAATATATTACATGCAGGAAATGCATAAAACTTAACTTAATTGGAGTTTTGATTAAAACTTGAATTTAATTCATGTACCTTTTTCTTTTCTTCTCTATAAGCTTTTCTTCGTTCATATTCACTCATGGCTCTTTGGAAAAATGTCCTAAAATGAGTGTTTAAAAAATGAATAAGAATAAAAATGATCCCAAATAGATGAAATAAAAGAAATTATATAAAAGTTATTATTATTATTTTTTTTTACCCTTTTAAAGTTCTAAATTATCACAACAGATGCATTAAATATATATCAACAGATGTATTACATACACACACATATATATATTGCAAAAGTACATTCAGATTTTATGTTTAAAAAGTAAATTACTCTTATTTACTGTATTAAAAGTCTATCACTTTCAACCAGTAAAATTTGAATATCAGAATTAGAAGATCCTGCTTAACATTTTTTTCTTTTCATAATCGAAAGAAGGATAATAGTACACATCACTTTATAAGCTTTGATATGTGTGTACATCATGGATAACTCTATGTATTTTAATAAAAATATAAAAATAAATAAAAAAATTAAAATAAAGTTTTTCTAAAAAAATTAAATTGCTCTAAACTTCTATGTTTGCTTTATGGTATTTCTTCTGCATTTCAGAACACAAAAAGCATTCTTACAATTGTTTGATGTCATCATTAAAGATTAATATTTTGAAACTAAAGATTTATATAAGTAGTTATGACCTTTATTAATTCAGCAATTTCAAAATTAAGAAAAATATGTTTACAATTACTTCTTTATTGAAAATAGCAAAATTTGGATACATTATTTCTTAGATATTTTTAATGCAATTCATGGGAAAATGGTATACAAATGGAGAATATTTGTTATTTATTTGAAATTTTATTTCAAGTACCTTTAGTTTGTGTTCAAAAAAAATTTTTTTTAAAGTCATTTGTTTCAAAAACACTTTTTTCAATAGTCCAACTGAATTTCAAGATATGGCACACTCACAACTACAAAAGATTATTCTTTTTGTAATAATTTATTTTTATTCAATTTCCTTTATGCTTACCTTTTAAATTTAGAGAAAATTTACAATTGCTGAATAGCATTAACATAAAACAATTTCAAAAATAAAGAATAGTGAAAAAATAAATTAGAAAAATTTATATCTTTTTATGAAAGTGTTTTATAATTTGTTCAAGGGATTAATTAAACATCTACAACAATGGCTACTAAGATAGAGCATCCAGCAGACAAACTGGGCCAAATAGGGAAAATAAATAAAACTATATTAAATACCAAGTTATATAATTGATAATAAATCTCATTGATACAATATATCAGTGAATAAGAACTTATTTCAATTGAACTGAATTTTTCAGTTTTATTTATTGCATTTATTTACTTTTAAGATTTGTGTAACTGTTTCAGACTTTCTTTATGATATTGAAACTGTTAAATACGCTACCCTCTCAGACAATACTCACATATATATATGAAAAATAAAAAAATAAAAATACTTATTTATATATAAAAAAATAATAAATGAATTTTTCCAATATGTTATCTTGTTAAGAAATGTAATATTAATAATATATAAAAATTTGATTTTATATTTATTTTTTAATTTTTAGTAGCTATTTCTAATTTTAATTTATTTAAAAATGGAAATACGAAAACATATATATCATTCTATTTTTAAAGCTTGATTATGAATTACAATTTAACAAAATAATTTTTATCCAATAAAAAAATTATTTATGTAATAAAATTGCAATTTTTTTAAAAAAGAAGTAGAGCTATTATATAAAGACAGTAGAGAAGTACTTTTTCATAAGGAAATAAGTATTTCAAATATACATGAATATAACTTACTGTTTGTCTTCTGACTGATTTTCACTAGATCTTGTAGGCATTTTATTCTTTTGCATTTTTCTATATGATCGCATAATAGCATTTTTCTTTCGACCCCAAATTGCTACGCACATAAAAATTATATAGATTAAACATTACACTGAACAATGGAAATAGAAGGAAAAGTATTGGATCTTACTAATGCTTAGTTATGTTCAGAAATGTGTGTTTGTGTGTGTGTGTGTATATATATATATATATATATTTATATATAAAGTTTATCTATATAAGTATTAGATATACATATACTTGACAATACAAATGTAGCACAGAATGATACCTGCAAAACAGCAAATTTTGCACTTGCACACTTATAATCACTCAATGTAAGTTTTAAAACATTATTTTTCTGCATTAAAAAAAAAAAATAAATAAATAATAAAATAAAAAAAAGGAAGAGGAAAGATGTTTTTTTTTAAAGGAAAAAAGTGAAAATAATCAAATTTATTATCTGTCAATATCCATTATAGGTTCTTTTGCAAGTTAACAAAGAGAAAATTCCCAAATGAATTTTTAAAAATCTCAAAAACTAATATTTCTTATTTTTGAATTAAAGTCATTTCATCCCTTTTTTTTATACACAGTGTTAATAGGCATAAATAAATAGCTTTTTAAAATATATAAGCAATGAAGAGATAAGGCATCTGGCCAAATTATTTCAATCAACAAAATCAGTACAAATTTATAGAAAATAATCTTTATTTAGATATTTTTAAATATGAGTGATTGAAGTCTTAGCAAAATAAATTGCGTTGTTTCAAAGTTTTAAAAAACATTTATTGGTTTTAATTTATAAGAATTTCTGCAATTGTGATTTATGTTTATTGCTTGATTACGCTCACATTTTACTACTAGAGATTTTGAGGAATGAATTTCTTTGTCAATAGTCAGTTTTTGAGCATATTCGACAGTTTAAGACAATTTCAAACTAATAAAGAAATTCATTGAAAAGGTCAGACTCCTCCAACAAAATGTTAAACTGAAGGTCAAGCAGCAACCATTGAGCCACTAGCTCTACTTAACAAAATGGTATAAGCATATGCTAACACATACAAGGATTCCAAAAATTTTGGCTTCACATTGAAAATTTCAATCATTTGCATTCTATTTTTGAGATTTTCAGCAACCCTTCATTTCATGTAAATTTTTATTTTGGGAAACATTAAAATGGAATGTTTGTTTACCTAACAAATCATTTTATCTTTTCAGGCACACAATATAAAACAGAACATACTGTGCCAAACAAATAGTAAAAATCTATCAAATAAGAGACAAATACATATTATTTAGTAAAATAAATTATTATATATAAAAGAGAAAAGTTTCTAAAAAAATTCCCCTTTTTGCAATGTTTTTTAATCTATAAATATTTTTGTTCGCTTTCCTAATGCATTTTCTACTGCTTCAATTTCCATTGGAAAATGATAGAATTATTAATCGATAATTTTGTGTTGGTTATATACAATAAAAAATTTATTTTTCTTTAAATAAACATTTTTAGAACTTATATTTAACATTTTAAATTACACAGATTGTTTATATTTAGATAAGTTTTTATTATAATTGTTGGAAAAATATTCCACTGCCAATATTAATATGATGAAATCATTAGCAGTTATGACGTCATTACACTTAGACAAATAAGCACTAATGTTGCTCTTGTAAAAGAGCTTACTTCCAATTGAAAAAAATTAATAAAATTTGCAGAAATTAAAAAAACCTGATATAATGGTGGATTATATAAAAGGTTCAAAGTTTCAATTTGACCATTGAACAAATACATAAGATGTATTTCAAGTTAAACATTAAGTGAGAATTCCCATTTGGGAATTTAATCAAGTTACCTTAATAGCAATATACAAATATTTTTTATATCACTGAATAAAATTTTTGAAAGGTAAAGGTGTCAGAAACATGTATAAAATCAAAATAGCCTTAGGTATTCCATTATTTACTGCACTGGTTTAGATGAGTAATACAGAGGTCTAGGACTAATTTTTAAAAATAAAGGCTGCATTGACTGTTACTTACAATTTGAATTAGATAATGAATTATTACAATATTTATAGTTCAGATATGAATCAAACCAATGAACTGTTGAAATCAAGCCTAAAATTTTGGATATTCTGCTATTAACTGCATCTGTATTAAAAATTGATCTGGTATTAGTTTGTTATGTTCTTTTATTATTACTTTTTCTCCATAATGGCTAACTGGAACAGGATCCTTGGTTTAAATAATATTCTAAATCACAGAAAATGTTTATGTTTGAAGAGAAGTTCAAACTCACAAATTGTGAAATTGAAGATCAATCCCCATTGTGAACTACAAGCATTAATATTTTTCAATGTTAAAAATAGATATTACTGTAGTTAAAATAAAAATTTCTATAGTAATTAATAAGTAACTATTATGCAATATTAACATAAGGAAATATTAATATTTAAAAAGCAACATATTTTTACTACACAGTTAAATTTTTTACAAAACAGGTAGTTTTTTAAAGCAGTTTTTCCTTACAAAAAATAAAACAAATCTCACAAAATATATTAAATAATAATACACCTCACTAGATTTTTCTTTTTTTTAAAACTAAACAACTAATTTCAACTGAAAAGAAGTTTTGAAAATTATATTAAAATAAATTTTTGTGTAACATTTAATGCAAAAATATTAATAACATATTTAATAAAATCATTTTAGCTTAAATTTAATATATGATGATGTTGTATGAAATCTTTTTCCAATTTTCAATATTGAAATGACTCTTCAGATACATTATGCTGACATTTATATCTGAGACTGGAATCATTGCACAAGAAGAGAAATATTAAAAGTAATAATGTAATTATTTTAAAAGAAAATATTAAATACATACCCCAATAGGAGCAATAAGATATTAAGCTATAAAGAGCAAAAATTAATTTAAAAGCAGCACAAAATGTATATGCAGAAAGAAACTATATTTTAAATAAATGCATCAAATTATACTTAAGTTATTTGGTAGGGTAATTTGCACAATGCTCTACTTTTTACTTTTAAAAATTTGTTATTTTGATAACAGTAAGAAGTACTTATTAAGAGGAAATTGTAAAAATACTGTTACAACAAAACTCTTCTTCTTTCTTATCCCCTGATCTGAATCAGACCAGGTTCACATAACATCATTCGCCTTTAAAGAATCGAAAACAGCTCTAGGGCTGTTCTCAATTCTTTGAAGTTCAATTCTTGAAGTTTAAGTTTTGAAAAGCCAATGCAGTTCAGAAGGTGTTTGGGACTGGCTTCATTAGTGTTGCATGTAGTGCAGGTGGGAAAGACTTGTTTGCCCTGGGAGAACTTTAGAGTCTGAAGATGTGAGACTAAAGGCATCATGAACAGGAAAGGGGGACGACTTCTGATGGTAGTAGCTACCTTGAGCACCTAAAAAAGGCAGAAGTCCGACTTTGCTCGTTCATTTGTGTAACATTAGCTGGATAAAGTAGAATGGCCTTCACATCTTGGGTGGCCCTACCAGGAGTATACACTCCTGAAGTACTTCTCCCATTCCATCCAAGTCACCTCCTCACCACAGTGAGGATGTTAGACAGGACTTTGAGGGGGCTACAAAATGCATTACCCAAACCTTTCATTACACTTTAATATATTATAGATTAAAATCTATAATATATTAAAGTCACATTAATATTAATTTTGTCAATATAAATAAATTTTTCTTTTATTATAAAATTTTTATCAAAAAGAAATATAATCCTTCTTTTAGCAATTACGGAGAAAGGTAAGATGATTAATACCCAAGTATTACTAGTTAATTTAATCTAAAATTCTTCTTAATATTGTATTAATTATAATTATTTCCATATAGTAAATATAAAAATCCCAGCATAAGACTCTAATGCTTTGAATTTTTGCAGTAAAAATCTCCTTAATAATAAAAGTTAAGAGTATAACTTTACATTTAGTTTCCAATAAGAAATGAGAACTGCTTGACAAAAAATTTAAAAATATAGTTGAGGAATTATAAATGTAATTTAGCAATATTTTTCGCAATCAAATTTTAAAAAAAAATTATTATTTGTATGCAAAAACACAAAATGCTCCCCTACTCATAATATATATATATGACAGTAATGTGATTTAATTAGTAATAATGTTAAATTTTTTGTTATCATTTAACAACTTTGTCAAAAATGAAATGATTACATAATAAGAAGCACCAATTATAATTAATGTCTACAGATTAAAACAGATTCTAATATACTTGCTCACACATACTAAATATAATTAGCTATTATCTTCTTGCAATGTCATCAAAATTGCAAAGTAAATTATTTTAATTACCACAAAGCATTATAGACACAGAAATACAATATTTTCACTTAAAAGCTACAAGAGATCATCAGAAAAAATCATTTTTGTATTATAACATCACTTTCATTTGCATTTTGACATCTATATAAAATAATCAATAAAAATTTAAAAATTCGGATTCTCCAAAAAAAAAAAAAAAAACTATTTGCGCTATTAAATTTCCTAGCATACATTTTATCTATTAAAAATATATATATGAGGCTTCCTAAGCGTTTTATATTTACCTTGCTTAACATCTGATTTAGACATCTTATTGAAATAGAAAATTGTTTTTATAAAAACGATAAATTATTTACTTTAACAATATGAATATATATATTTATAAATGATGATCAACTACTCTAATCTTCAGTTACCATAAGTAATTTTTAACGATCTGTGGTAACTTTACAGTTTGCATCAACGACCAAGATACCAAGATATAAATATTGAGGTTAGGTTACGACAAAAACAGTTTTGGAGCAGGCTTATAGCTCGCATTGAGTAAGATTGAATTTTTATTTGAAACCTAAGCAAATATTGATGGATTGATGATTTTGGAAAAAAAAAAAAGACAATCAAAACAAAAAGTTAAGCACGGCGTTTGTTTGACGAATGAAAGGGAAAATAGGCAGCTTGGAAAATACAAAAACGAGAAAAAATTAAAATCTATTAATTTGTTTCAAAAAAGAAATAATTGCGTCAATTTTCTCTTTTGGATTCGTTGACAAATCTAAGATCCAAGAGAAAGAAAGAGCTCCGATACCAAGTTTTTCTCTTAAAGAATTTCTTGCTTGATCATAACGAGGACACGATAGCATTATGTGATCCATGGTTTCTCTTTCTCCACAAGAACATTTATCCGTTGAAGAAAGTCTGAATTTATGTAATTTAGCATTTGTCGGAAAAGATCTAGTTCTAACTCTAGCTAGCTACACTTCTTCAAGGCGAGAATTGGTATAATTGCGGTGAACTTTCTTGACAGAAGACATGTGCGAAAAGTTAGACGCGTATTTACTATTATTCCATTCGTTGTTATTATAATTGGTAAAAATGTTTCTTATATTATGGATAAGGTCTTCAGGTGAAATCGAGTGCAGAATATAACTTTTATTAATGGCCGATTTTGCAAGAGCATCTACTTTTTCGTTCCCAGAAATTCCAGAATGACCTGGAAACCAAACTAATTGAATAGATTCGCAAATCTCAGTTGCATTTCCTAAAGCTGATCCGATGTGTTGAATGATGGTTGGGGAAGAGGTTGAGAGAGTATTCAAACTACTTAGACAGGATAAGGAGTCTGATAATATGACATAGTTAGAGGGAGAAATACAGAATTTAGTCACCGCCAGATATAAAGCCAAAGCCTCTGCTGTAAAAATGGAATTAGAGTTATTGATTTGCCCGGAAACAAAGGAGTTATTTCTGCTGTCATAAACAGCGATTCCAAGTTTATTTTCTATTTTAGATGCATCAGTAAATAATAATATGTGATTGGACCATTCAGAAGTACTATGGAGTTCAAAGAGGTCATTGATAGTATTTGTAGGAAGATTTTTAGTCTGAAAAGTATATTTTCTAAGAACTATTTTTAAATTAATATTCACAGATGTAGATTTTGCAGGAACTCTTAAAATATGTGATTCTTGAATTCCATTTTCTTCAAGCCATTTTTTCACTCGCAAAGATAGAGGAAGAGCGCCAGAGATATGGCTGTAAGGCATTGATTCCCATAATTTAACACATGGAGATCTAGTAGAAAGTGCAAGGTTTCTAATGTACATCCTTGTAGAGAGAAAGTTTTATCTTACAGAAAGAGGTACGACCCCTGCTTCTTTCAGAAAAAGTGGAATAGGTGTCCAGCGAGGAAGACCTGTAGCAATTCTAAGAGCTGAGTGATATATTGGATACAAGATTTTTCGGTCTGATAAGCTCGCTGATGTAAATACATGACATCCATAATCGAGGCTACTTGTAATGAAGGATTGAACAATTTGAAGTAAATGATTAGTTTTTGCTCCCCATCTATTTCCTGAAATAGCTTTTAAAACATTAATTTTCTTCTGGATGGATTTTTTTTTCATTTGAAAGTTATACTTGAAAGTTAAATTATTAGTAAAATAGAGGCCCAGAACTTTTATGTGCTTAGACCAAGCGATAGGTAATTGGTTTATAGTTAGTACAAAATTTACAGGAGATTTTTTGGAAGAGAAATCAATGACTGAACATTTTGAGGAATCAATTTTTAGTTTCCATTCTTCACACCATTGTTCAAGTTTTATGATTGCAGTCTGCATTTTTTGCTGTAGTCTTTCTTGTGATGAATGAGCAGCCAAAAGGATTATGTCATCAGCATAAATAAAACCATTAATGTCGGGAGAGAGAACTTCGTAAATATCTGACATATAAATCATGAAAAGAAAGGGAGAAGGAACACTGCCTTGAGGGACACCTCTATTAGAGAAAGTGGGTTGAGAAAAAGTTCCACGCCATTTCACTTTATAACTTCTATCCGATAAAGAATCCAATATCCAATGAGCAGCATTTCCTCTGATATCAAATTGGAGGAGCTTATAAATAAGACCGTCTGGCCACACTGAATCGTAAGCTTGAGATATGTCTACAGTTGCGCATATGACATATTTTCTCTGTGAACGTAAAGCAATAATATGATGATGAAGCATAGAAAGAACACTGTCGCAACCTCTATAAGGCATAAATCCATGATGATTTGGATGAAAATATTTGGAAAGGGAAATATGATTTATTCGACGAGTTAAAATCATGCGTTCCATGACCTTACATAGAACACTTGTAAGAGAAATTGGGCGATAAAAATTTACTGAAGTAGTATCTTTCCCAGGTTTTATTATAGGAATTATGATGAATTTTTTCCAAGACGGGGGAACAATACCGCTTAACCAAGAGGTATTTATGAGTGACAAAAGGGATCGTAAAGCTATGTTTGATAGACCCTTCAAAATTTTAGCTGATATTAAATCAGGACCAGCTGAAGTATTTTTGCATTTAGAAATCGCCATTTGGAGCTCAGAAAGGGAGAATGCAGAATTATATTCTAAAGCAAAATTTGAACTTAAATCGAGAGGTAGTACTTCAGTTTCAGATTGACGAGAATAAAATTTGGCAAATAAGTTAGCCTGAACAACAGGATCCGAAATAATTGAAGTTTCGCAAGAAATTAATAGATGATGAGTTGGTGAGTCGGTAGATCTATTTTTTAGTCTTTTGAGAATAGAATAAATGTCTTTAGATATACCAGCGTTTGTTATAGTTTTATCCCAGAAATTTCTGGAAAGGGTTAGAAGAAGCTGATGAAGTTTTGCAGAAATTCGTTTGTACTGTATCCACAGAGTCTGATTAAAAGAACTTTTCGCTTTCCTCCAAAGTTTTCTTTTTTGACCCAAAAGATAACAACATTCCGATGTCCACCACGGAGGATATGATTTTGACGGAAAGATTTGCTTTTTCCTAAATTTATCAAGATAGTTTTTGCATAAAATTTGAAAATGATCTACAGAAACTAGTCCGTTATTAGCAATTTGGGTGTTCATTGAATTGAAGAAGCCAGTCCATAAAATTCTATTGCGGGAAATACCTATTGAATAATCGTTGTTGAAGATTTTGACACTTGTTTGAACAGGGACATGGTCACTACCATAACTATCTGAACTGACTGAGAAAGTACAAAAAGGAAAAATATCAGGAGATACAAAGTTATAATCGATAAGGGATGGTCTATGGTGGAGTCCGAAATGAGTAGGCTGAGAGGTATTTAAAAGACAAATGTTGCTATCCAGTATCCAGTCGAGGAATTCTGAAGATTCGGGAGAGTTTGAATAACTGCCAAGAGCCGAACTTCGTATATTAAAGTCTCCAATTATTATGAAAGGAGGAGGAATATTTGATAAGATGTTATGGAACAAAGAGCTTGAAAATTTACCGTGTGGGACATACACATTTATTAAAGTAAGAGATGATTTGGATATAGTAATTTTTATAGCTAATATTTCTGTATCGTTATCTTCTGAGCGGGATATATTTAAAACTTGCACAGGTAGAGATTTATCAACAGCAAATAGAAGTCCTCCACCACGGCCATCTTGCCTATCTAATCTAATTATTGTTTTATTATAAATTTGAAATAAGTCGGAATTTTTAAGAAACGTTTCTTGAATTGCTAGGACATCGGAAGATTGAAAGTATGGAAGTTTTACATACGGACGCTTAGATAGAACACTTCTTGCATTCCAAGAAATTAAATTGAACATAAAATAAAACGAAAAACCTGAACAGTCACTAAAAAACAAACAAAAAGGTGCGTTCTCTCGTAGTAAAAGAATATTATTAAAAAAAAAAATTATGAATGTTTTTTACGCCTTCTTCCTGGCTCAATTCTTTCATCAATGCTAAGTTCTGCATATTTAATATTTGGTTGAGGAGACTTCATAATAGGTTGCTCGGGAGATATTATTTGCTGATTCACTGAATTTTTTGGACTTATCTTTCTAGACTGGATAGATCTAGCACGACTCTTTCTTGGAGGAGATCTAGAAACTGATTTAGCTGGATTCGAACATGTTCTCATACATTCTTTCATGAATGAGAACATTTGTTGGACCATTTGATCTTGTCTAGCCTGTATCGCAAGTAATTTTGCTTGAAAAATAGAAGCCATCTCTGTCACTGCTTTTTTAACAATATCAGTTATTTCATTTTGGTTCGGCACGAAAGGAAGATGACTTCTGGTTACACTGGAGTAACTGGTTTTTAAAGATTTATTATAACGTCTTCTCGCCTCAATAAATGGAAGGTGATTCATGCTTTTAAAATGTAAGATTTTTTTTCTTCAAGCCTCGTAGGGCAGAAAATATCATTAGCTGCATGATTTCCCTGACAGTTTATACAATTAGGTGTTTCATTGCCACAGAGAGAGTCTTTATGGAATGTTCCACAGTTTTTACATAGGAAGACTTCTTGTTTACATTTTTTCGTAGGGTGAGTGTATTTATAGCATTTCCCGCATTGGCGAACGTTATCAATAAAAGGAGAAATTGGAATGATGGAATAGAATAAGTTAATAGTTTGAGGTAGATGATGACCAATGACGCTCACTAAAATATTTTCACTCAGTTCTTCTGAATTCTTTTTTGTAAATTTTTGTAAGCTTAATATCGTTAAGCCATTTTACGCAATTTCTTCAGCAACAAGGTTTAAAGGTAAATCTACATTTATTTCTTTTATAAGAAATCTTGAAGAAATGTATTCAGGTTGAAAACTGGAGTTAATAGGTACACCAAGAATATTGTTTATCTTGCTTATTTCTACAGCAGTATCTGCGCAATTAGTTTCGAATAGAAGCTTATCTTGACGGGTGTGCTGAATTTGTATTATTTTCTTGTGGTTCTTTACAAGTTGAATTATTTCTTGCTTTAAATTGTAAGGTTTCTTTGGAATAGATGCAGTACCATCAGTGGGAGACAGGAAAATGAAGAACTTAGTAATACCATTTTCCGCAGCTAACTGGATTAGTTGTGGAATAGAATCTTCGAAAGTCAATAATCTTGAAGTGTTTATTTTTGGAATGCGCAAATCGCAATCCGTGTAAATCATTTCAGTCTCTCTTTCAGTCATTTTAAATCCATAATAATGAGAAAGGAAGGAAAAAGAAAAAAAAATTATTAATAAAATTTAAATAGTAAAAATTAAAGAACAAAAATACTCAATCTTAGTCAATCAAATACTAAGCCAAAGTCAGACGATAATTTCAACACGAAAAAGGAGAAAAAATGTCAAAGAAAAACATTAAATAATGAATAAGTAATCAGAGTTCAAAATTTACGTATTTCGCAATTTAGAACAATCCGCCATTTTTTATAAATATTGATCTGTAGTCTTATAAATACTGGTCTGTGGTTTGCATCAATTAACTATCGTTGCGTTTTGAGTGTTTTCTTAGAATTGGCTTATGATTGAAAAGCCCTGCTGTAGTCAACCTGTACAGTTTTTGTCTTAATGTTTCAAGTATCCTAAAAGTTTATTAAGATTAACTTCTCACATTCTCAAAGCTATCACACACATATAAACACATTTCAAGCATTCTTTTAGTGTAAAAGCACATCAAAACATACTTGATAAAATTTACAACTTAAATTACAGTGAGAACATCTTGTACAGTTCATTAATAAAAGGTCATACCGCTTTAAAATCAGTATTTACTTCTGAGTTTCGTACAAAATCTTGGTGAAATCATAATATTTGGCAAATAAGATCATTAACTATATTCATAAAAGTATGAATAATAATTTTCTCTTCTTCTTTTTTTTATCAGGTAGCAAGAAAGTTTTGCTGCTGTGGGACATAAAATTTCCTGACATAGTATTAGTATGGAAAAACGGACTTTATTCATCAAATAAACCACCATACAACAACTTTCTCCAGCGTGATTCATGTTTGTGTATTCTGCTGCGATAAAATACCTAGTTTAAAAAAAAAAAAAAAAAAGAGCCACTTTGTTGTAGATTTGTATATAATCACAGAACCGTCTGATTTTCATATGATATTGTCCAGGGCCCGGAACAAATGATAATCAAATCAGGAAATATTTGAAGAATTATGGAAGAATTTAACATTTCAAGGCAAAGACAATTATAATATTCAGTACCCTCTCGAGTCCCCTAGTAGCAATTCGACACTGGGGTGGTGATTGGGTTAACGACATTAACAGATGGAAACTCAGCGGACCCTGTGCGGCAATAGTGCATGGAACTGTAGACTTTTTGTCACCTCGGCTGCGGTGTCCCCACCCGTTCAGTAGAAGTGCACGGGGTGATGAGTTTATGGCGTAAGGTCCGGTGTGTTTTTTAAGATTCGAGGAAAAGGGAGTGAGTATATCGATGATACTATGCCATTTAATTTTGTATTCTACTCGTGTACCTATGCTGTTTTCTGGCTTAAATATCAAAAATACATTATCGTTAAAAATAATTTAATGATAGTGTATTTTTGATAATAAACTAGACAATATTAAATAAAACTTATTTTAAATATTCATATATTTATAAGTGTTTAATTGATAAAAATACTTGTGTTGATGAATTTTTTTAATACTTATCAATAAATTCAAAATGTAATAAATAATTAATATAGTAAAATTATGTAAATGAAATTAATACGAAATGTATTTTACTCAATAACTAATATTTTTTCCCTATAAGACATTTCAGTATTTTCAAGTTTTCATTCAGGACACAAAATTAACATTTAATAATTTTAGTTTTATAGATTTGCTTTTATTTTTTCACTAATATGAAAAATCCAATAAATGACAATATTTATTACGATTTTTTAAAAAATAATTTACCAGTTTTAGAAAAATTAATTAGCAGGCTGTTAATTGTTATGATTTTTCTAATGTTTTCTTAACAAATTTTACACTAGAAATTTAATTGCAAAAATCTAAATTTTATTACTTTTATAAGAAATATATTTTAACGTGTGCATAGATTCAGTTTTAGAAATTAAAATCATACATAATTTAATTAGTTCCAATATATTTGTAACAATAGGTATAAATTATTATAGAATCTTTCTAAACTAGATACATTTGATAGATTTAAAATAAAACATTGGTTCTATTTTAATATAGAATACAGACAACTTTGATTCTATGGTCTTAGTTTAATTAATGTTTGATATTATTTATTTATTTATTTGATATTATCTATTAACAGCTTAAAAATTGACTTAAATATTCTAGCAAATTTTCACAAGCAATATTTGCAGAGCTAAAGGTGATAAAAGAAATGAGTGACAAATTTTTAATAACAAGTGTATTGAATACATTATTGTAATAAAGTTACAAATTCAGTTACATTTTCAGATCAAGTGTTCCTGTTTTACAGCATTTTCGATTTTAATATTTGTTCAACTATCCACTTCAATATTTATGAATTTATTCACAAAAATGAACTGTACTCAAAAGACTAATCTTTATTATTTTTATTACATATTATTAACATTAGACTGGGCTTTTCCCAAAGTTCGTTTTAAACGCCCCCATATCTATCAAGAGCACTCATCAACCATTTCTTTATGTACTGCTGTACATCCATATCTGTGATACGGCTGTCATGGTGGCGAGTAGAAGCTGCAAATAAGCAAATTTTGCTCATATAAATAATGTTAAATAAAGTAACATCAGAAACAAAGTAAGTTCAACATTTTTATAATTGATATTATTAACATTACACGGTAATGTCACAAAAATTAAATTTTAAGTTGTTAAAATATTAAGATTTAAATTTAGAGAAAAAATAAGTTTATTACATTTAATTCATTTACTATAATCAACATTTTGATCCAATGGTAAACTTAGTATTTAAAAAATACAGAAGTAATCCATAAAGGAAAAATAGAAAATAAAAATTTTTCCTATTTTTAAGTTACAAACATAATATAAATCGAAATTACATACATTACACATAGGATAATAAAAATATGCAATTAAAATTATGTCAGAAACATTAAATATTATGTTCTTATGATTTGTTACAGTGATTATGATTCAGAAATATTTTGATTAAATTCAATTCGTAAACTCTTACATTTAAATTCAATGTTTTCATATTGCACTATATTACTTTTTAAATTTTATTTATACAAGCAGTTAGCTCTAGAAAGTTTAAAAACAAAATGGTAGACTGTTATCAAATTTATAACATTCTGAAGGGTGAAAAAGGGATGCTTTACACCTCTACAACCCTTCCAGTTGTACTGTTTTGACAAATCATTTGTCATTAGTTCCATCTGAATTCTTCTGATAACATCACTGGAACTTGTGCCACATTTATTAGTCAAAATAGTCAGCTGAAAATAATAACAAAATATTAGAAATATAAAATTCAACTGAAACTTTAGTTCCCCAACCCTATTAACGATGTTAATGGTTATTTACATGTCAACTAAATATTTTTATATAGAAACTTAATGTTTTTAAACTTTTTTCGTTACTTAATTGGTTTAAGTTAATTTGAAATTTAAATTCATTAGGGAAAAATTCTAAAAGAGATTAAAACCAAATCAGGTTGCTTGAAGTATTTCTTTAGAAAACATATATTACAATAAAACTTTATTTTAAACATAGTTTTATCTGCAAAAAATAAATCAACACATACTTCTATAATATCTTCATATTTAACATCTATATACTCCGATTAACATTTTGGTTTAATGGCAAACTTCACATTTAATGAACATATAAATACATAAATGAAAAACTATCCATTAATTTTTCATAAGTTACAAACACTATATAGAAAGAAATCACATACATTAAACAAAGGATAATAGAAACATAAGAAATATTGTGTTCCTATGATTTTTTTACAATGGTTATGATTCTGAAATATTTAGAGTAAACTGAATTACTAAAAATAAATTTTCACATTTGAATTTAATAATGTTTTCGTATATCATTATATACCTTTTAAAATGTATTTCTACCATTTATTCTTTGTCAGGAGCATACATCAACCATTTCATTATATATTGCTGTACATCAATATCTGTGATACAGCTGTCATGGTGCCAAAGAGAAGCTACAAATAAATAGATTTTGCTCCTATAAATAATGTTAAATAAAATAACATCAGAAACAAAGTAAAATCAACATTACAAGCATTTTTATAATTCATACTATTTACATTAAATTGCTTCTGTTATAAAACAATTTTAAGCATTACATGGAAATGTCACAAAAACTATAGTTGTTAAAATAATTAATGTTTAAATTTAAAGAAAAAAAAGTTATAAATTTAATCCATATACTCTAATTAACAATCTGATCTAATGGTAAACTTGGTATAAAAAATACATAAACAAAGCATAAGTGAAAAATAGAAAATAACAATTTTTAATTTTAAATTACAGGAACAATATAAACTAAAATTACATATTTTAAACAAAGGAATTAAACTTAAATTTAACGAAAAAAATGTTATAAATTTAATCCATATACTCCAATCAGCATTTTGATCCAATGGTAAACTTTGTATTACACACACACACACACACACACACACATATATATAGGTATATATGTACATATGAACCCTAGTTAACTAGGGAAGATCAAACTCTCGTTATAAGAGAAGAAGGGGCTTATAAATTTTTCAGTAATATAATAAGAATCTCTTCTTTTCCTCTTTATATCTGCAAGCAAATGGCGGGTAGGAAAAGAACAGATAAAAGATCCTGCGGTTACAGCAGCAGTGGGTCCACATGCAATCTTGCACTGGCGATGATATCGATAAACTTATACCCAGGCAGTCATCATGTAAATTGATGTAATAAAAAATGTTCCTTTTGCTTATTAAGGTCGAGGTTGAACACAGTTTCCTTTTCTCCAGGAGCCGGAATTCCTTGTCCACCTGCCTACACGTACGCGCGCGCACGCACGCACACACACACACACACACACACACACACACACACACACACACACACACACACACACACACACACACACACACACACACACACACACACACACACACACACACACAGCATAAATATAAATAGAAAATAAAAATTTTTCTTAATTTTCAGTTACAGGAATAATAGAAACTAAAGTTACATACAGTAAACAAAGGATAATAAATCATGTAAATAAAAATTATAACAGAAACATATGAAACATTGTTTTCTTATGATTTGTTACAATAGTTATTATTCTGAAATATTTTGATTAAATTGAATTATTTAAACTTTTACACTTGAATTTAATGATGTTTTCATACTGCACTATGTATTACTTTTAAAAGTTATTTGTACAAGTAGTTCACCTTAGAAAGTTTAAAAATGAAATGCAAACCTGTAATCAAATTTATAACATTCTGAAGGGTGGAAACCAGACCAATTTTCTGGAATATATTATTCCTTTTAAAAATACATATTACAGTAAAAATTTACATTAAATATAATTTTTGCAGCAATATATAAATAAACACTTTAATATTTGCCAGTTTGAAATACAGTGTATCATTGCATATTGTATGCATTGGCACTAATGCATGGTTTAACTATTTTCCATGTAATAATGTTTGTAATATTATTTTGCTATTATGTTATACAATATATTGCTCTTTTTATATAAAAATTGTTGTTTATTATACAAAAATATGGTAAAATAAATAAATAAATAATTATTATTAAAAAATTGAACTATAAAAACAGATTTTACAAAAAAATGAATAAATAAAATAAAAAATAAAATTTAGTTATATATATATATATATATATATATATATATATATATATATATATATATATATATATATATATATATATATATATATATATATATATATATATATATATATATATATATATATATATATATATATATAAACAGTATTTTTCCTTTCTACCCCATCAATAGTACAATAATGGGGAAAAAATCATAAATTAGTCCTAAATATTCCATTTTCATCATGTATTTGTTTAAAAAAATTTACATTTTTAGAAAATACTAAGGTAATACAAACATTTCATTTATATTTTTTGCAGGTGAAACTAATTAGACCAGGACACACAATTTAAAGTGGATTCCAAACCACTATCCAAGCCCAAGCTGGGATTCAAACCCATTAACTGTTGAACCGAAGCTATTTCTCAAGGTTTATAAACATGGGTAAAATAGAAAAGCACCTTTTTTTACTTTCTTTTCAACAGAAGAATTTATTTGTAAATATAAACATATAATACGTACATTATTATGTATGTATTATAATATATTTAAATGAATAACCAAGAGTTTTAAAACGCTTGGTTATGCATTTAAATATAAAAACTAATATTAATATACAAACTGTACATTGACCTATCCTTAAAATTGACTTCAACAACATGGACTAATTTCAACAGTTCACTACAAATAAGCCGAAGATAAAATTAATTTTATTATGAAACCATGGAAATTATTGTATCAAAATTAATTATTATGAGAACATGATTAAATTTCAAATGTAAAAGTATAATTAAATTTTAAGTTTTATTAAAATTTAGAAACTACTTATAGACAGTTGTTGTTTACCAATTTATACTTACAATATAATAATATAATCAATCCTCTTATGTTTATCACTTTGATAGATTTCTTTATTAGATTAGATTTTAAGAAATTTCTTTTGGAATAAAGCTTTAGATCACTAAATTTATTTGAAAATACTAACCTATGGCCAAGTTTCACATATTAATGCTAATAGTAAAAAAGAAATCTAATTAAAAAATAGCATACATCAAAAATATACAAAAGAAATTATCAACATTGCTCTTTAGAGTGGCTACTGGTTTTTAATTATCATAATAATCGTAGATAATTAATATTATAGATTTAACATCACACACGAAAACAATGAAAAAATGAAGCTTAATATTAAAATTAATTCATATTATTTAAAATAGATTATTATTTGCAATGCTTATTTTGACTTAATTTTACGAACACAAAATAAAAATTAACTTCGTAAAAATAATGTAATAGAATTAAATAAAAAGACATCTTAAAGATATATACTTTATATTTATTCAAATGAATTGATAGTACTTACTAAATTATTCTGTGAAAAATAATGTTATTGTTCAAAATATTAAATAAACATTCAGAAAAGGCAAGTAATACTATGATTTTTAAATAGGGCCGCCACGCATGCGTAGACTTATTAATAAGTCCGCGCATGATTTTACTTTCTTTCAATCTAAATGGTAAATGCTGCAGCCGCCGTCCAGTGACCACTCTATCAGCGGCCGACGACAGTGTCGTTCAGAATATGCGGTAGGAAAAAGAGTGACCGTTTCATGTGTAAGTTACCGGTCACGGACCGGTCAAAAAATCCGGTGTAAAGTGAGTTACCAATGAAACCGGTAAATGGCCACTGTAATACCACTGAGCTTCTGCTACTAAGTTTGTCCAGCAAGAGCAGAACCATTCCCCCATTCATCAATCCTGACTCTGATACAAGAACTTTTGCACAAATGCCAATTATTGCATGTAGACAGAAGCCCCATGGAAGGAATTCAAGGTGAACAATGCCAGCTAATATTACAATACAAGCAGCAGTTGAAAATGGAATGAAGTGTTTGCTGTTCTGTTTATTGGATCTTTCCGTGACAACCAAAGATCTGAACTCTTGTAAAGAGTATTCCAGATCCATTTTTTTATCACTCGTCAACCTATAACCAAAAAATGATTCGTTTTTGTGGATGGTGGAAAAAATGGTGAACAGAAAAATACGATTTGAAGTTTATTGCATTCAGTTAGTTTAAGTCATTTGATTAGCTTCCACACTTTTCCCAGTTAATGAGTACCAAATGTTTCCTCAGATACGTAGAATTAATTTCAAGTTCCTGAGACGTTTAAGAAGTAATAGTTCAATTTCTGTACTTTTGTTACTTACTTAAATTAATGTTTAAAGTATATTATAAAATTTTTCATTAGAATAAAATTCCCAATTCTTCTTTAAAACAAGTGAACTATATATTTTTATCTATTTTTTTTTTTTCATTTTTGACAATAAAAGCATCTTTTTGCTTGTTTTATAATGCATTTTTAAATAATTAAAAAGAAAGTGAATATTTATTTGAAAGAGAATTAATAAAATTATTGTTTCAACATATTTAACAGCTTGTTTATTTTTTATATTTTAACTATCTGAAAGAATTAAGATAGTTAGCAAATTCATATAGAATTAATACTTTTTATTAAATATAAAGACTTTAAATGCAATTCTCAGCTCTTCATATTCATTTTTTTCATTGTACACAAATTTCGTTTCATCAGTAAAAATGGATTTTTTTTCATTTACATTCAAAGCTTCTTGTAAAATATAATTGTAGCTAATATAAATAAGTAAATAAATATAAAGATATCTGTTTATTCCAAGGTGCAGATAAGTATTGAAGGAAAATGATTTTAGACCAAAAATTTACAACAAAATTTATCAAATAATTTACAGACTTATAACTGCTAATAAATATTTTTATAAAAATATAAAAATATCTTCTAATAAATATTTTTGTATTGATTAATATGCAAGAGCAAAACAGGTGGAATAATTGTGATATATTTGCTGTAAAATAAACATGTTTACATAAAAAATTATTAAAAGATAGTTGTCTTATACATACAACTGTTGCAACTTTTGGAGCAATGAGTTACTTGTGATTGGCAATACAAGAAAGAAAAAATATAAAATTAATTTTCGGTTATAAATTTTGCCAAGATTTTAAATGTTTTTTAGTATTGTCGAAAATTAATAATAATTTAATTTAAGTATTTTTTTCACAATACCACTGAATTATTTAAATGATTCCTTAATTGTGAATCTCTCTCTCGTGGGTGGTTTAGATGGTGGTTTAGAAGGTGATTTAGAATGTCATAGAAAGCGGAGTGAGCTTCGCGCCGAATCAAATGTCACGACGCTTCATGTATTCTTCATATTTTTATAGAATTACCTCTTAGAGAAAAACATTAAAAAAAAAAATTGGATTTTATAAAACGAGTGAAATATAATGGGATACATCTATTAATTTTTATATTTTCAAAAAGGAAAAAATACTGTAGAAATAAATCCAAATGTTCCAATAACTTGCTTCAAGAGAATATTCTTGTACTGATTGAAACCAAAGTTGATCGCAAAAAAATCTATTTTAAGCACCTGTGATGTGCGCATAAAAGGCAATAATCTAGAGCTTTCTAGATTGGTCAAAGAGAAACTGAAACTGTGATGAAAATTATAGTATTATAAATTAGCAAATTAAAAACCTTTCAAGATTATTTCCTAAAGTTCTTATAATTTATATAAGGATGATTTTGTGTTTAAAATTAATCTTTTAATTTAAAATCTTGATGAACTCATCAAAATTCATAAATCATTATTGAATGTGGGAAAATACAGAATTTCATACATGATGGAATCGATTTAACCATAATGGTGTAATAATTTTATAATACTGATAGTATTCTTAAGATTAATTATCTGAAAAGATTAATATAAAAATTTATTACCTCATATTCATTAATTTTCATAATTAACAGTAACATTAAACTCCACTGATTGCTTCTTTTTGAAATCAAAAGAAAGTTTCACTTAAAACAAAGATAATCTATGAATAAATGTACTAGTAATAGAATAATGAATACCAAGCATGCTTAGGAACTAAACACTGAGCCTTGTTTATTCATACTAAACATAAATTGTTTAAAAGGGGCCTGGCCATAAGTCGTCATTATGGTTGCATTCTATTTACTCAGTCCTTTACTTAAGTCCTTACCAGCTCCATTGTGATTCCCTTATTTCCAAGCTCTGAGCAATTTCCAAAATGACTGTTGAATGTTCTTCAGATGGTCCTAAGATCTCCCTTTGGAGAAATCTGCAAGGCAACGTTTCCATGCCTTTAATGTTCTTCAGATGGTCCTAAGATCTCTCTTTTTAGAAACCTGCAAGGTAACGTTTCCGTGCCTTAAATGTTCTTCAGATGGTCCTAAGATCTCTCTTTGGAGAAACCTGCAAGGCAACGTTTCCGTGCCTTAAATGTTCTTCAGATGGTCCTAAGATCTCTCTTATATCTTATCTTTATCTTATTCTCTCTATCTGGAGAAACCTTCAAGGCAACGTTCGTGCCTAGCTCTCACTTACATCGCATCACAGACCTACTGTTGAACATTGAGAAGAACATACTAGCGTTGATGGAATTGAACTTTTATAAAAATATTTGTCATTTAATGCGAAGAAAGCAGTTGTCAATGCATCAGAAACTTGAAAATGTGCTTTTTTCATACTGTGAATCAGCCCTAAATACTTGTGGAATTCTTTTTTAAATATGATAAATAAGTCGTAGTTTCCTTCTGTTTGAATAAGTTTTTTTTTTATGTCACTCAACTTTTTGCAGAATTCATTCCATGCAGCTTATTAAAACTTTGAAGAAAAAATCAGTACTTCAGAATTTCTCTGTACAGTCAAATAGTCCTGAATAAATGAATATTTTAAGTGCTGATTTTTTAAAAATTTAATTATACAGTAATAAAAAATTAATTCCATACCTGAAAAAATGAATAAAGCATATATTTTAGTTTCTTAAACATTTATTTTCTCAGATATAGTGTAAATATGAAAAATATGTTCTTGTTTATATATTTCCTTACTAAAACTAGATACTTAACAGTAAACTCTTTGATAAAATTTTCCCTCAGAAGAGAGAAACGAACCATTGGTTTTATTTTTTTTTATATGAAACTTAATTGACTGAAATATGAATAGCCCAGGTAGATTACTTGGGAAATTTATGTTCAGTTTACTAGTTAACTCTAAATAAATTTTAGATTAGTTACAAATTTTAATCTGTATCATGTAAAATTTTCTAGAGTTAACTAGTAAATTCAACAGGTTATGTGCCCAAGCAGCTATTAAGCTGAAAACTAAACTAAATTTTGAGGCTATTAGGTTTCTGATTTTGCTTACTAAATTTGTCTAAATTTGTAACGCTATTTCGTTAAGTTATGTTGTGCGCTGGATAAGCCTAACTTGCTCAATTTTTATTGCTAAAAAAATTGAAAGGATGGAATTAGCAAAAGTTCAAATAAAGTCATTATCAGGCAAAAATGACTGGCTTATTAGTAAATTCAATACTTCAGAAACAAATTATTTAAAGCAAATATTGGTAAAGTGATTTATCAATTTGAGTCTTTAAATTTGCTTTTAACCATTTAAAATTGCTTCTGATTAACTAGAAACATTATGATAAATGTTTGAAACTATTTGTCTCAAAAGAGTCAATAGGGTCGAAGTAACCTATCAGTTTGATTTTTTGGTTTGTGAGACAAACATTAAAAATTGCTTCTGGTAAACTAGAAGCATCTATCATACTTGAAACTATTTGTCTCAAAAGAGTCAATAGGGTCGAAATAACCTATAAGTTTGATTTTTTGGTTTGTGAGACAAACATTAAAAATTGCTTCTGGTAAACTAGAAGCATCAATCAAACTTGAAACTATTTGTCTCAAAAGAGTCAATAGGGTCGAAGTAACCTATCAGTTTGATTTTTCGGTTTGTGAGACAAAAATTGCTTCTGGTAAACTAGAAGCATCTATCATACTTGAAACTATTTGTCTCAAAAGAGTCAATAGGGTCGAAGTAACCTTTCAGTTTGATTTTTCGATTTGTGAGACAAACATTAAAAATTGCTTCTGGTAAACCAGAAGCATCTATCATACTTGAAACTATTTGTCTCATAAAAGCAGATTTGAAACATTTTCATACTTATTACAGATTGATCAGTTGATAGTTTTTTTTTTAATTTATGCCTTCAATACTTTCCTCACTTTATGCCTTCAATTAATGTTCAACTAAAGACTCGGCAGTGACCCAATGAAAAATATATATGTCAGAGTATCTAAATAAGAAAATAAACTTTTCAGAAAAATTGATTTTGATTTAAACATAATTTGAGGAATTTATGAAATTTGATTATATTAGTAATAGTTAACCAAATGACGTAAATGAAATTTCCAAAGTTGCTTTAATAATACAAAGTAGCTGTAAATTCAGACCTTATCCGTATTCAATTAGTAATTTAATTTTTTCCACATTTTTAGAATTTTAAGGATATTTATTTACATTAAAGAGATGTTAAATTTAAAAATTAGTTGGTTGATCCATGATTTGGGAAAAAATTTACTTTAGGGTGCCCCTTGAAGAAAAGTGGTGAATTTTTTCACCAAGAGGGATTATGTGCTTATTTGGAAAAACAAGAAAGCACATTGCCAGAAATGAATAAACATCGTTATGGATATGACGACAATTGGAAAGAAGCTGAAGCCAACCGTTTATTTTTTTTCCCTCCATGAACAACATTTCCACTTTTATGACTTTGTACACAGTATTTTTTTGTTTCAGACTACAGGGATAGAGGAAAGATAATAGGTTAGTATGAGGAAGAGTGTAAGCTCTCGAATGAACAAAAACGTACGGCACAAAAATAACTTTTTAGTACAGAATTTGAAGTACGACAATATTTGAAGTATGACAGAAAATATTACAACATACGAAATAATTAAGAAAAATAATCTTAAGACAAAGAAAAATATTTTGAAAAAGATTTAAAGGTGTTAAGCACCTAAAAAATACTAATGAGTACAGTAAATTCTATAAAGTGATTAGATTTTATTGTTGAAACCTTAAGCATAGAATGGATTTGTTGAACTCAAAACTGGTGATATCCTTAATGTAAACTTTCCAATTTTGGAAAAAATGGATCGAAATTTCTGAATGCTTGATGAAGAGTAATGAATGTTTTTATTCTTTTGATATTACAGTGAAAGAAAGGATTATTGACTCAAGAGAATTGATGCCAGTAAATTCTCAAGAAAAATTTCTGCTGTTAAGGAGTACAAAGAGTTTGATCTCATACAGTCAGACATTGAAGAAAAAATTATGATTTTTCATGGTATTTAGAATGCTTTGATGACTGAAAGCATCGTCCCATAAGTATTTCAATTTAGATTTCTTACAACAAAGAGCGATTAATTTATGCAAACTAATCTGTATATTATGTAGATAATACCAATGGTGTGCCTATCAGTATTGATTTTGTGTAGGTAAATCCGTTATATGAATCTCATTTTTTCATTATGGAGAAATGCCATTTCATCGTCTTTAACAGCGATCAGTCAATTAATCATACATTATTTGAGTTGATTTACAAATAACAACCACAGAGAAACTAGGCCTCCGTAGATGGATGAGAGGTAAAGGCGAGCTTATATATAATACTACGATAATTCAGAAAACAATCAATTTAAAACTAATTTTTTTAATGTTATTATTACATTAGTGTGTTTCATGCAAATTAGTGTTATAATGTAAATAAAAAAAATATAAAATGCTATAAATATTTTCTTGAAATTATACACAAAAATAAACATAATAAACTCAAAAGTGCTTGTGAAGCTTTGTCTTTATAAGAACTATTAAATTTAACTTTAATGAATGAAATTAACAATATTTTAAATATGTAATGTGTTTTGATTAAAAATTTTAATGAGAATTTGTATACTCTTTGAAAATATAATGCAGAAGAAATATACAAAATAAAATAGCATTTTCACTTCCAGTTTTTCTGTTAAAGTGTTAAAGTAAAATACAAAAAAATGTCGACAAAAGTGAAAACACAAGATTAATAACAAAACGGCGCTAATGATGTTAAAACGATATTCTAAAACGACCTCAACATCATTTTCCATTATTAGATTCTCGTAAAACGATTAAATGCTAATTAAAGTGGACTACATTTTGGCAACAGCAATTAGTGTGCTCGTTGGCAACTTGAAATAATTGATCAATAAAGGCCTTGTGTGTGTGTGTGTGTGTGTGATGCACCTTCTTCTGGTAGACGTTAGATTGAAATCAGATAACGGACAGAACTTAAGTTATTTTTACGTTTCCTGCTATCTTAAAATACGGTTATTATTCTTTTGAAAAATGTGAAATTTTATAATTATGTCATATTGTGGTCTGCATACTTTTGTTTTTAAAATTGTCTTAATTATGCAAATAAGTTAATTAGTAATTTAAATTGCAGAAATTTCAAGATCAAGTATCAGTTTCTAAACTGGAAGTTGCCAAAAATAGCAACCTTTATTTTTTTTATGTATCTTATAGTTTTATAATTAGCTTTATTGTATACAGTGTTTTTTTTAAGAATGTTTCTAATAAGATTGCCTTTTATGATAAATACTTTTGCAAGGAATTGTCTGAAATGCGTTCTTTCTTTGAAGTTTTTATTTTACTTTACACACTCTTATGTATTCTTAAAGCAAAAGAATTAATTTCTGAATAATACACAAAAATTATTTTTTTGATATTTTATTACAATAAATTTACCTTCCAAAAGATTGGCTAGCTTTCAGATTTATAAGAACTAATTTGATTATTTTATATGTTCTCTTTTCATTAAATAAACATTTTGGGGTCATAAAAATTTATAATTTTTAAGTTAAATAAGTTATAAAATCTCCTTCGTAAGTGGAAGGCTCATAAACATTTATATATAAAAAAAGCTTTAATACTGATAACCAACATCCGCGATTAAGTTTTTACCACGGAATTTACAAAACTATTTCCCTCCAAAAACTGATAAATTAGAAAATGTTAAATGGATGCACTAAGAATTTAATAATGCTCTTTTGGTATTCTTGGCATATTCAAAAGTGAAATAATCTTAAGATCATCAAAAATATTTAGCACAGTTTTTTTTTATGGTGATAAATTTTATAACTGCATCCAAAATTTGAGTGCACGTTTTTGTCAAAGTTATAATAAAGCTAAAATTATACGAAAGGATTTGTGAAAACACGCCAGTAAGAGTGATAAGTTGAGCACAGGAATTGTTCGAAGAAGTTTTAGAACATCTGAAATTGTCTAGAAATTTTAAAAGAAACAATTTATAAACCTATGTTTGTTTTTTCAAAAAAGGAGAAATATAATAATGAATGATTGATCCTGTTATTGAATCTAAAGAAAAAGTTGAGCTCCAGAAGCAATTTCACTGCACAGGGACGGGTATTCAGAAGCAACAACAACATGTCAGCCATCTTCAGATGCTTCAAACAGAATTGCAGAAAACGCTCCTTTCTAAGAATCGACGCTCTTAAAATCAAAAATTTATCAAATGCAGAAAGAAATATTAAGTTTTGAAATTAATTTTAATAAATGCCAAAATCACAAGTTTTAGTATTTATTAAAATTAATTTCAAAATTTAATATTGGGGTCATAAAAGTTTTCTCTTATCAGTATTTGTTGCAAAATAAATTGATCAGGAGGGCAGTTAAACTGAAAGTGTACAAAACAATTATGGTAACATATGATTGCGAAATGTGGATTTTGACACAGAAAGACTTTTGAATGGAAAATACTTAGAGAAATTTTGGGTCCAGTACAGTTAAGTAATAATTATCGGAGAACTAATGATTAAAGAATAATAATAGCTTCTAATGATGAATTAGAAGCTATGATAATAGATTAACATTCGTCTAAAGATTTTAATAGTTCGGAGAGGTCACCCGAGTGGTCTTGCATTACAAGAAGGTCATGAGAAACAAGCAAAGGCCAAGGAAAATGCGGCTCCAACTGGAAAATGAAGGAAGGAATATTGTGCGGTAAACCGAGGGCCTGCTTTGAGCAGTAGTGCTAATGAAAAGGAAATTACTCTCTATTAATAAATAAAGCACTGCAGAAAAAACAAATTCAGCATGTTGCTTATAAGAATTATGGGTAAGAAAATTAAAAAGCTATCTTTCATTTTATTGATGAAAAATCAGAAAAAGTAATCATTAATTTTTCTTCTTAAAAACGAATGTACAGAGGCATCTTTTCTTTTGTTCTATTGTTCCTGGGATATGCTTTAAAACTGAAGTATGTTTTGAATTGGAAAACACACCATTTCTTTTACTTGTGTTTCGTCTAAAAATCATCCATAGAGTAAAAATTACGAACAGCTCAATCAGGAAAACTTGCCGCGAAAAATTATTACTCTTATTATTATTCTTTAACAACAGTATAATGGAAAAAAATGTAACAAATCCTTTACTTTAATCTTTTATTTAGAAGTTTGAAAAACCCACTTGTTCTCAGTTCTGTGCACTCTTAATCACAATGACGTCATTAATTTTCCGCCATAGCATTCATTTCAACGAAAGAAAAAAAAATTAATCTCTTTAAATCTTTCTTTTCTTAGCATTTGTATTTTTACAAGCACAGAAATTAACAGTTTTGTTTCGCATTCAAACTTTATTCGATGATGACTTCCATGTCACCAAAGAACATTAATTCCGAAAGAAAGTTATTTTTCTTTTTTTCTCTTTCTTACATTTGGATTTATCAAAGCGTAACTATTAGTTCAATGTTATTTTCGTTATGTTTATGAGGACATCGCATACAATTCCACTGCAAAGAATTTGATTCGGAAAGAGATATGATATTTTCTGAAGTCATTCTTTTATATCCTCTGTTTGTGGTCACAAATGGGGAAATTAGCAGTTGTATTGCACATTAAGGATTTCATTGGAGGATCAAATAGAAAAAGGGAACATTTTGTTAAATCTTCCTCCCTTCATTTTCAGATCAGTGGCACAAGTTAAGACTCTTATACATATTGATAAAGGGAATCCAGTTAATAAATGCCTATTAGAGTTATCATAAATTATTTGAAACGCATACGTGGTGCACAGTTTCAGAGGGAAAAAGTTTTCTATGAAGAATTAGGCAATGAACAGATACATCACTCAGAAATCAAGAAAATACATTTTCTAGGGAGAAATAGATTTTAATTGCATACATTATTTTTGTTCCAATTTTTAAGATTTTAAGAAATGTGACACATGTAAAATATGGTGATAACATGTTTTGCTTAATATACTGAAAATTATTTTGCCTTTGTATATTTGTTGTAAATTTCAATAAAAATACATTAAACAATGTTTAAGCGATTTTCTTGTTAAATTAGTTTTAAGTCATGTTGAATTTAATCCACTAAAATATTTCAAACATTCAGACAGAATGATAATTCAGGCGTATCCAGGAGTTAGTGCTCTCAATAATTCCCTGAATGATCTTTTTAACTATAAGTTATCTTTCACACTTGTCTAAAGGTGTTTAAAATTTGAAATTTTAATATTCATGAATCGTGTTTTATTAAAAATAGCCGCTCGGTGCTATCCTTAAAGTAAACCTATTCTGACGCATTGCACGGAAATGTGGATTCCAACGTACAAGAATTTACACAATATAAAAACTAATTTAGTTTATGAAAGTTCTTTTTTAAGAGTTTATAATGTTATTAGTAAATTTTTTGTTAAACAGTTGTATCATATTCGAATCTGAGTTGTTTCAAAATTATATTTCGTATTTTAATACAACTAAATTAATATAGAGTATGTGTTATATTTTTTTAAATAAGTATTGGCACATGAAAAAAATTCAATTCTTTCTTCCCTTTTATTTTTTAAGTAAAAGCTTAAGAATTCAATCCATGTGTCATCTTCATTTTCATAACAACAGTCGTACAATGGAGTTCTGGCCTTCACTCGCTAATCATCACAGAATGGCCCATTATTTGGACCATAAGAAACCGCTGACCATATGGCCCAAGTCTTTGCTTAACGCTACACTAGAGCTGTATGAGCGCTGAGTTATCGCCAACAGTATAAGATATTGCTTTCAAATGGACTAAAAATATCTTTTTGCAGAGGATGGCTCACTGTTTTTAAAACATTAGAATCCGTATCGCTTTTTGTTCAAAATTTTGAAAAATCTTACTGCTTATTTTCAGCATCCAAAAAAGAAAATAATTGCAAAATATTACATGCATGTCAGAAATCGCTATTATGCAGATGATGATGCCAAAATGAGAATGCGATAATGATTAAAAAGTTATGTGGCATATTTCCATGAGTTGATTACAAAAATTGATTCTTTTACCCAATATAAAGCTGGAATTTTTCTTGAAACGTAAATTAAGGGGCAAGATTTTTGAAGTCAAAGGCATGACACCTTGATTGTCACAGTGACTGAGACAAGTTATGATAAGAAAAAAGAAGGCAGCCAAAACTAAGGAGCAGCAGCCATACACATTTTAACTCCGCTAAATTGTATTATTTTCTTAAAATTTAAATACTGTAAAAAATTGTTGATAATTTTTAATTTACCGAAGAGTTAGGAAGATGCTGTTTCATTTTTCCAGTATAAATATGGACACGAAATGAAAGTAAATGTAAAGGAAAGTTTGTGGAAATGCAATATGAAAAGCTGTCAACAAAAAAACAGCCTTCCACCACACACTTGGTTTAATGATTCCAGACTACCATTCTTAACAGGACGCCTTTCATGTGCTGCTGGGTAGAAGATTTAACATTTGTCAAGTGGTGGGCTAAACAGCTAAACATTCGTAAAAAAATACTACGATTGATTGGAACAATTATGTGAGGGAGGTTTGTTCCCTAGTTTTGCTTCGAGAATTGTATGGATGATGACTTTGGAAAAATAATCGAAACTGACAAAAGTTTGTTCGTGTGCCAAAAAAAAAAAAAAAAAAAAAAAAAAACTGCCAGAGTATAATGAATATTCTAATGGGTATGTCGTGCAAGCGGTGAGTGTTTTCTTGTTCAAATTCCGAATCGAGAAGCAAGCACAACGATTGTAAATTGTGCAATGGAATTCATTTGGATTGTTGGCCAGCCCACAAACGGAATAGCTTGAAAAGGCTCATTACAGCCGTGAGACATAGTTTTAATTTTGTTGATCTAACAACGCTCACACTCGAAATGTGGTGCTTTCGTGAGTGATGAAACCAAAGGCAAAGACACACCACCATCTAGAGTCTTATCATGCAGAATTCATGTGAGAAAAAGAGAAACCTTTTGATTTCATTTTGAAAGCAATCGCTGAGAAATGGTAACACAAATTATGTGCGAGTAGCTTGGCGATAGCATCATTTTCATCCTGGTTGCCATGGAAATCAAAGTTTACCAAAACTCTAAAGAAACTGTTTTTCATTTTTTTAAATTAAATAATATATTATTTACGTAACTAAAAAGAAAAATATCAGTGACTTCATACTTAAGGAATCATTCTTTCATTTTTTAAGTTATTTTAAGAAAGAGAGAAGAATCGATAAATAAAAAATGGTTCTGTTCCATTTCATTGGTTAAATCTTGCAGAATCAACATTTTTGGCTGCAACACATGGAGTGCAGATAAGAAAACTTTTATATGCAACAAATTTTATGAGGAGGCATAAATTATGCTGTATCATATTCATAAAAACACTTATTAATAAAAGATTTAAGTTGGAGGTGGATGGAGCCATTTGCAGATACAAAATTAACAAAATCATAAATCTGTAAGAAAGCATCACCTGAAATAAACAGTTGGATTTAGCAGTGATATTTTTAAGTACATTTCGATACTTTGAATATTTTCCTTGCTGTAAAGGTGAATTGTAAAATCTTATTGGCTTTTTGCCAACTAGAGTTATATCAGGACGAAGAGTTCCGAGTGATTAATTTCACCGAAAACACAGAAAATGTCACGAAAAAATTGAAAACAAGAGCTTATCTCATTATTGGATTTCTCAATCACGATTATTAATAATAATTTTATTGAATGATGTTTCTTATTATTTCTGGTTAGTTAAGTAGTAAATAAATTGCCAGCATAAGCTTGCATAATGAACAACTCTTTTGAAAGGCTCTCCATGTAGCAAATTGGCAATCATCGCGTGGAAGCATCAAGGTCAGTCCAAGGGCTATTCAAGTGGACCAAAAATGGGAAGTCGCTCATTTTGTCGGAGGCCGAAATAATAATTAGAAACAACTACGGATCTGTCGATTAGCTTAATACTCATAAAGTTCTTTTCTTTCAGTTTTGTAGAAGTAAAGAAGCTGCTTTTTCTGCAATGATTTGCTCTCACGGCCATATTTATGTAATTAAAGAAATGCTTTTAGCCTAAATTAAAAAAATACAAGATGAAGTCTTGTGTTTTACAGATGTTTTTATACTGTATTTTGATTATCATGATGTTTTCTTTGTCAAAAGAAAGATTTTTTAAAAAAAAATCATTCGAAAATTTATTTTCGAAATTCCATGACTTGGAGTAAAATTTCAGAAGCTCTTTGCGCATCCATTGAAGAAAGATAGATTTTCAATTAAGTCGGTGTTCCAATCAGCCCTTAAAGATCATTAAGTTCTGGTATTATTTTGGCTACACATTTCATTTTATTCAACACTTCAAAAATTAAGAATTATTTGCTCTTTACTTTAATATTTTCATTTCAAATTGCTTTCGCGTTAATTTTTATATTTGTGATCAATTTAAATATGTTATACTGATTGCTTTATTTTATATTAAAGAAAAAAATTTGCGTAAAATATATGGAGGTAACTTAATTGCTAAGAGAGTAAATTATACATTTTAATTTCATACTTAATTTTGAAATTGGAAACTGAATTTCCCTTTTATTAAATTTATTAGTAGTAATAGTAGTGTGCTTATGAGAGAGGTGACGTTAAGACCATCCCCATAAAAATTGACCCCCACCTTTGAGAGAAGAAGGATATCCTTTACTCCCCATTTTTTCCACTCACTTTTAAAAAATAATAGTCACAAACCTCCATCAAAATCAGACCCAGAACAATGAACGCCATAATTTTTTCATTTCTTTTTAAAAACAATGACTTTTAAAACCCCCATTAATCCACCTCTAAAAAGTAATGTCTCTATTTCACCCATACCAATTTTATAAAACAATGGTTTAATACTCTACCTACTTTTAAAAAGTAAGGATTCTGTTTCATCTATAAAAATTTTATAAAATGGCGCTCTCTTAAATGTCGCTGAAACAGAAGGGTGATAACACTCTTCAGTGAGCAGATAGGAAGGTGCCGTCCCATTCAAAGACATTGGTTTCCAAAGAGGATCTGAATGTGTATATACTAGAGAGATATTTTAAAGACAACAAATATAGAAACAAAAACAAATGGAAATGAATAAAAAGACAACATCTTTGATTACGGTATGCACTCGCATCTCTTTAATTTATAGCTTTTGAGCAGAATTTCAGAAGATTAAATCAATGATAATTTCATCATCTGAAATGGACGTATAAATCGAATGCTTAGGAAGTTTAGAAAAAAAATTGAGAGTCTTGATGAGAGCTGAAAGAAACAACTGTTTCTTAAATACAAAATAGAAGAATTCCAAGTCTTCATTTTTAATAGTTCAAAAACTATTAAAAATTATTCGCTTTAGTCCTCCTTTGTTATTGTGTAGGGAGCTAAAGTAATACCATCTGGTAATATATGTCGCTTGTCATCTTCCCCGGATAGGGCAATCTTATTCACAAGTATGGAATGAATCTCATGTTTTGTGCTTCTGATGAGATTCATGGATCTGTATAATTTCTGTTGTGAGAGTAAACAACTTCAATAATCCTAGAAGGAGATCTTATTTTTAACTAACACACTTTTTCACATCTTTTGATTTCTTCACTAAACTTTCTACAGTTTTATAAGCATACATTTTGGTTCTTAGCCTCATTAATTCTTCTAAAATTTTCCCAGCGTTTTCATCTTTCATTTTCCCCAAAACCTTTTTATTTACTCGTGGCAGTTCATATATATTATTTTCCGGATAATCAGAGGTGTCAAAATAATTAATCATCTCTTTCATATCTTCATAAAAATCATCGGTCTTTATATCATAAATATAACTATCGGTATCCATATATAATAACTTAATATGTCTGCCATATTTAGGCTTCATCACATTATAGTGAATGCCATACATTAAATGCTTGGATAGATCTAAGATACTCATTCCAACATAGATGGGTTTATCAAAGATTACTTTGGTTTTATGCATTTGCATGGCGGCTAAGTTTTCTTCAAAAATGGTCCTTCCTTTAAAATTAGGTTAAGTAATAAGCTTTTCAACTTTTTCCGCATCACAACGCAGTTTGACATAAAGCCTATTTTTAATGTCCCCCATTGTTTTCTCAAACACCGAGTTATTCATCAGTTTATAAAAATATTTTTCACAGTCATTGGCTGCTTTGGTTCTCAGTTCAGTGTTTAATTCTATATATTTCTTCAGCCAAAGTACCTGTATAAATTGTAAAACTTTATGGACTTTATTCAGTTTAATTCCCATCTGTAAAAATTGTTTCAAAACCCTATAATGACCCACATAATACTCTTTACTATGTAGGGTTGTCAGTAAGTTTGATTGTTTTGAGCCATCAGGAACTTTGTTCTCAGCTCCTAATGGGAGGTCAGAATGGAGATCATGTAAATATGCTGCATATTCCAAGTCGCATTTTAGGATATAGCCGATACCTGAATCGTAGAGAACCGTGGTTACATCTACTTCAGCATACCCCCCCGTGAAGCCATCATATGGTAGAAATTGGCTCATTGTCCAGCCGTATAAATTATTTGCATCCAGGTATATTAAGTAATTAGATCTTTACTTTTGTCATAGTTTTTCATGTATTTATTATTGCCTTTCCCGTATCTATTGCAACACTGAGAGATCCCCTTCTGGTTCCTTTTTCTAGCTTAAGTATCATATCATAATCATTTAATAATTGTAATTTGATTCCAGTTGATTTTAACATAACATCATGGGATGCTATGCTAAAATCAACAGAAAGTACCATGCGGTGTTTATGAATCACAGTGAGAAATATCATGTAGGGATTAGTTTATAGCTATTCAAACAGACATCCTTAAAATTTTTCATGATGTCAGCTAAGATCAGTACATTGGTCTTCACATACAAATCAGAATACTCGCCTAAATTTTTAACGTTGAAACTTTTCTATACTGTTTTAACGTGATCATAGTCCTCAGGTGATATATCCGACTCAGTCATTTTATTGTAAAACTCACTTTTGTTGGGTAGGTGAGTTTCATCACATTCATCCCATGAGTCCATATAATCATACGGGTACACACTTTTTTGGTAACGAGGTCTAATTTATCCTTGGAGAAGTATTTGGCTGTTACTCTGAACTCTTTCACATTCTCGGCTAAACTATCGATGCTCCTAAGCAAGAACCGAAATGAATCAAGAAATCTCAATTTTATTCCTGGTAACTTGACCTTTTTCCCCTTACCTGCGTCCAATATTTTTGCCTCGACTTCTTTACTAAATGAGTTGTACTTCAGTGTTTGGAATGACATCGATCTGTTCATTATCACTCCCTAGTTATTTTATAAATAAATGAGAATCATAGCAGGACAGGTTATGAAAGAAAACTGGAATAAAGGATGGATTTTTGTACATTAATTAGTTTGACTCACAATTTGATGGACCGAGTAAATGGTCTTGATCTTTAACTTTTTCGTGGTCCTGATTTTCTCCGATTGAATGAGGTGAGGGCTTATCTTTAATGTTTAACTGGCAAATATGACATATATCAGTTCTTTGGAAATGCTCCTCATGTTCAGCAGTCATCTTGATTTGTTGTTTTTTTATCATAGATTTCCCTTATCGCTAATGCTTTTTTCTATCTTTAATGTATCATAAAAAACTTTAGTGGCATCAGATCCTCTATAAACGATGGGTGGTGTATATACGCAACTAAGATAACTGAATTTTTTGAAAAATTAGGAACTAACGATGAGTATAATCAAGGATTCAAAAAGAGATGTAAACTTACTCAAAGTATCAAATCTGTCACTATATGGGTACTATCAAAATACGTATTTGATTTCTTCAATGAATACAAAAAGGTCATCACAGGATTCCAAGTCAAGTTTGAGTTCCAGAGGAATCATAATTAGAATATGTTGTATACAGATGAGTAAAATAGGGATTACAAAGTTGTTGTGGAAGATTTATCACTTTGTGTGGCTTCTTTAAGTTAAATTTAAGAATTCATCAGAGCAGTAAAATTTAATGAATTAAGATTATCAGATAAGCCTGTGGAAATAAATTAGAACCAACACAGCATTTTAAAGTCTCGAATATTTTCTTAAAGAATTCAAGTGGGTCTTATTCCATAAATGCTATTCAGATGAAGTGTTGTTCTTGTACGTCATACACTGAAAGATATGAAAATGCAAAACAGAACAACATGTTGTTCGACAACTTAGATATCATGGAATGTTGGCTGATGGTTAGTAATGTAAGGGTTCCAACTGTTAGTTACATGATGGATTTTGAATAAGCTGATTACAATCGACTATACACAGCTCTTTTGGAATCTGGCCTCAACACTCTTACACCAGAAACAGGGTGCATGGTCAATTATTCCGGTTTCGGTAAATTATATCCAATCATTTGGTTTAACCTAGCTCACCATGAAAATTATACAGACACGAATAACCTGACTATAAAGTTCAACTGGAGATTGAGAAACAACACCACCAAGAATTATGTCTTCTATTTCATCTTACGAGAACGCAAGAAATGCTACTTAAACATAAAGAATCAAGGTATTACCATGATTAAAATATTAAAGCTATAAATGATACTGAATTTTAATATTCGGAAGACTATTGAAATTATTCATATTAAAATAAAGAAATGACAGCATATTATCCAATTTTTGAGGAAGAACTCAAAGAAGGTCCACCTGGTATTCCAGAAATAGGCTTTAAACTGACACATGACGGTAATTATGATATGGAAGAAAAGATATTAAGGAATGCTGGAGAACCTTTGGAAAATAATGACGTAACTACAAAATCTTACGTAGACAGATTCAGGAAGAATCTGAGGTCATCCATTCGAGATTTATCCAACAAAAGTTTAGTTCTTTCAGAAAATGATTAACAATATGATGCAAAAGGAAAAAAGAATTAGCAATCTTTTAATTCCGGTTGAGCAGTCCGATTCTGTAACTAAGAATTATGTAGATATAGTAGTTGACCAGTTGCGAAACATAAGTTTACTCCACTCACCTCAAGGGAATTTTGATGCGAACAGTAAAACAATATATAATGTGAAGGATCCGTAATCTGAGAAAAATGTTGTAAATAGACGATATTTTGAAAATAATGCCTTGATGCTCCATGGAGATGCTTATAACACTAAAAATAGATCAATCGCACATCTTGCGAATTTGCGCTAATCACGATGGTGTCAATAAACAATATTTTGAAAATAATGCTTTGATTTTAAAAGATGATTCTTATGATGCTAACAATAAAGTAGTATCAAATGTGAAAGAGCCTGTAAAGGTAAATTATGTAGTTACTAAAAATATCTTGATTATTACTGTATTCTATGGAATAAAATTAATAAAAATTATTATGTTCACAATTAAGAATTTCAAGTTGAAAAGTACTCAATATGACACAGATTGTGCTAATAAATATTATGCTGGTACTACGACATTCTCTGCCTCTACAGATCGAGGAGTACATTTACGGGTAATGGTTTCAAGACACTTTCCCATTCAATAGATTTAGTCCAAAACTCTTAGATTCAAACTTAAAATTACCACACGATATGTATATGAAAGTAAGGATTTTCTTAGCATGTGATAACATGAATGAGAAACCAAAGATACGGTTAGAAAAAGGTAAAGAGGTCCTTTTCGATAAAGAAATACATGTTAATGAAAAATCAATAATTTTATTTGTGTATGGGACACAGAATGATGTTTTAACACTGTCAGTATTGACAGGAGGACAATGTAAATTAAAACCCTATTTTCACATCCAAAAGTTAGAATTTTTTTAGCTCCATAAATAAATGGAGAAACTCAATTCTTTACGCATTAGAACCTATAAGGAATTGGACCAGGCATATCTGATTTCTCGTATCGTAGTCCATATTGATAAAATTTTAATTCACTTGGAGAATGGTTCTCTTATTCACATATCTCTGGGCATATTAAATATGGAAGAGCTAGAATCATTAAAAGAGAAACAAATAAAAGTTATAAGTTTGGATAAGTACATAATTTTTCACATTTAAAGAAAGAATTTTTTTTTCTCATACAATAAACACAAAATGGAATTGTAAAATTAAAAGCACTCAGTTCATTAGAAGATGGAGCAAAGACTTTCAAGAAAATGAGGGAACTCAACATCCATGAAAAATATCCTGTCACTGAAATTAAACAGATAACCACAAGATGTGGAAATAGAATAACTGTAGAATTACCTGATTGTCTTGTATCACTACTACAAAAAGTGATAAAATGGCGTCAAATTATTTGAAAATGATTTGAAACCTCTTTTCTTTGTGTATTTGGGGAGTAAGGATGTCAAGAAGTCTCAACCAGCGCAAATGTTTCAATTCGAACAGTAATATTAGATTTTAATGGTTTTAAAAATAATTTTTTAATGATTTTTAAAACCATTAAAATCAAATCGATTTAAAGAACTTTGTTCAGTTTAGATAAAATATCACACCCCATTTTCCGGATATTTTTGTTTTTCTCTTCGTGCAATATTTGATGCTTTTGAATAACATATTTTAAAATTAAGGAATAAATTTCTTGATATTTATCAGTTTCTTCTTCTGTACATAAGAATAACTTTTGACACACTCTTGTCAGACTAGTCATTCTACAGTTCATACTCCCGTAGGGTGCTATCATGTCACCGAATACGTCGTAAATATTTTCGATTTTTGTTTATCATTATTCATGTTTTAAATGAATAAAATGAGGAAGCGTTTCGACCTTGAGTCAAAACACTCGTGAGAGAATTCGGTTCTTCTTTTTCCTATCTGGTACATGGACTCTGAATGACGAAAGAGATTTTTATTCTAACGATCACTGGAACGAACTGGACTGGGAATCTGGTTTAGAAAATTTTTCGCCTCTTTTCGTTTTAATTTCTGAAGAGTTTTTGACGATAATTTTCAATCATATCAATTGCAGTCTTAGATATTTTAAAGATTTTTCACACTCTGAAACAGAAACGACTTATTTAAAGATATATTTTAACCTCTTTTTGTCTTTGGTGACATATTAATTATACATTCTCTATTTGTCGGGTACCCAGTAGCTCCGTGGCAAGCTTAGACTTAATCTTAACAACCGTAAGATCACAGTATCGATCCCCAGCCTTGACTTGGTAGCAGCTATGGTGAATAGTGTAATGCTCTTTGCCTTAAGCTCACTTATGGATCAACCACGGAGCGAAACATCAGTGGTGACATGTGTATGTCCATTTAGAAGTTGTTTCTGTTGTCCTTAATACAGGAACTCCGGTTCTAGAATTAAGAAACAGCTGTTGGAAGTGGACTTCTGGTACCACTGACCTGGCGAGCAAAGAGGGTGCGTTCTCACCGAAAAAGGGGGTGCTTACCGAAAGGGGTACTCAGTTACTTTTCACTTCTAAGAGGGCGCCATTTTATAAAATTTTTATGGATGAAACAGAGTTATTACTTTTTAAGTCTTAACGGTGTGTTGAAACCATTGTTTTAAAAAATTGGTTTGGCTGAAATAAAGCCATTACTTTTAAGAAGTGGGTACAATTTTAATGGGGGGGGGGGTAAGAGCCATTGTTTTTAAAAGGGGTGGAAAAATTATTTTTTTTATACCATTATTGTTCTGGGTCTGATTTTTATGGAGGTTTGTGACTATTATATATTTTTTAATAGTGGGTGGAAAAAAATTATGGGTAAATGATATCATTCTTTTCTAAAGGCGGCGGTCACTTTTTATGGGGATGGCTTATTGTCTAGACGTCACTATGCCAGCTCTCTCAAAAGCACACTACAAGTAATAATGTTATTACATAAATATTTTTGTGAGACATTGTTTTTTAAGTTTTTTACTAGGAAAGGGTAATTAAAATAAAGAGTAACTGCAGTATATTGAAAGTTGATCATATTAAGCATATTTGTAATTAAATTTCATTGAAGATACAACATGTTCTAAAGAATTTATTGCCTATATGCATAAAGAATAAGGAAACAATTTCCTTTATACATTTATTTTGTGTTGTTGTATAAAGTATGTGCATTTATTGTAATCAACCAACAAATATTAATATAAATCAGTTGAAAATTATGGAATTTTTTTTAATTTCATAAGTAAAATTATAAATAAAACATTTTTAAGTTTTAAAGATTGCAGTTATTGTAAAGGAATGTCCAGTAGACATGTGCAGCTTCTTGAAAATGAACCAGAATAATATAAAAATTTGTTAAAATATATGCTATAGAATAATGATAAAATATGAATAATGATGCTATAAACATTTGTTAGGGTCCTTATTCTTCTTTATTTTATGTATAATATTTATAAACTTTTTGACATACGTCAAGTAATAAATCATAGTCATCATGCAATACAATGTTGAGATTAATGTTTCTCAAAAGGTTTTTCTACAAACTAAAAATGTTTGATTTAAAAAATTTATTTACAGTAATAATTACGTAACATTTTATAGTAATCATTGAATTCAGTGTTCATTGATATGGAGTTTAACAGCGAAAAATATTTACATTGTTTTATTGAATTAAAGTAACAGTGAATTTGCTTAGAAGAAATGGATAAATAATTGATTTTTTTAGAAAACATTTTTCAACTTTAAATGTAAGAAATATTATATAGTAACTTTTTCAGTATTCAAGAGATGGCGCCACTAAATAAATATTTTCTCCAGTGTTTCTGATCAGATTTTTGTGTATTAGGTATCCCTTCCTTATTATTTTATGCAGCATTTAAGAAAACATGAAATTAAGAATAAAATTTTTTCTGTATGTTTAATAATGATAATAGGGTGATTTGAAAGTGATTTCGATTTACTTAAACCAATTTCAAGACTGAAATTATTTTCTTAGCAACATTTCTGAAAAGACACTATTGAGATTTATAAAAAATTGTATTTTAATTTTATTTCATACTAAACAATATTGGAAATTAAAAACTTTTGAATAGGAACTGTATTTCTATTACTTATAGAAAGTGTATGCAAACAATCAAGCTTTTAAAAGAACTTAACTTTGTGTGTGAAATAAATGTATTGTGTGTGAAATAAATGCAGGCAAACAAAGTTTGAAAAGGAACTGTAGCTTTATTATTTTGATCGCGGTATCTACAATTCAATATAAAGGATCTATGTATAATAAGTCGTGCAAGAAAAGGGAGAACATTAATTTTCATCATCATTTTTTCTCATCACATAATTTCATGCACAAAAAAGACAAACACAAGATATTGCACCATACGGATAATCTAAAAAAAAAAAAAAAAAAAAAAAAAAAAAGGGAGAGAGAAACAAGACAGAAATGTGTAAGAGGAAAATGAGAATATTTCGAGAGTATCACATGCTCACAAGATAAATGAAATTTCGGTGGATAAAAAGAAGAACCCTTTGCTTATCTCTATTTTTTCAAACAAAGGTTTGTATTCGTATTTTGGACGGTTATTTGTAATAAAACCAGTCAAAGGCCAGGCAGTCAGAGCCGTAGCAGCTTCTTTCGCCTTTATACTGAAGGACATATGCATCATACAAAGCAACAAATTAAACAAGTAGTGGCTCATCAAAGTAGCATTGCGCCGGACACTATCGAGTTGGACGACAGACAGAGAATGGGGTCCGATAATCACCAAAATAATCATTTCAACATAGTTATAAGAATTATTCCTTTAATAACAGTTAAGTTACAGGGATTGGATGGAGAAGATATTTTTTTTTATCAAAACCAAATACTCATGTTTTTATATATAATAAATACACTTATTCATTAAATCGAATTATATAAGCCATAAGTTATCGCCGCCGGATATCCTGTTAACATTTTTTATAATACAGCAAAATTAAATCAAAAATAAAATTTTGAGTTCAATGTTACTCTATCTTTTATTATTTTTCCATTTAATACTGGCCTTTTATTAATGTGAAAACTTAAAAAATAAAGAAACTGATAAAATAAAGAAACGTCATTTTAAATTTCAGACTGAATAATTCATTTAATATAAAGAAAGTAGAGAAAAATATAAATGAAAAATGTAGTTAATAAATCTAACGAATGGAGATTACAACTGGAAAATTGTATAATTAATTATTCCTTATTTAAATGAAGAAAAATTATAGTTAGAAATTTAAACACACTTGAATATTTATTTTGGTATTGATATTTGATCTGAAACTTTAAAAGTAACATAATACTAATCTGAATTGGATGTATTTTATGAAAATGTATTAATAAACTCGAAAATAGTATAACTTGATTCATAACATTAGATAATTAATAAAATTTATGACGATGTATAATTATGTAAAAAAAATTAATGTTGTATTTTTATTGATGATTATTTAGCAAACAATTAATTGTATAAATTAAAATTTTAATACGATCTCCAAAATTTTAAATATGACATTAACCAATTTTTAAAAATGACATTAAATTTAGTTTTAAAAATGATGTCAAATATTTTGTGAATTTATAATGTTAAGTTGAATTTATCATTTTTAAGGGAACGTATGTCTACTGTCGAACTCGATGATTACATAACCGGACACAATGGATTTGCTTGAATCACCTAATATATTTTGCTTACATTTGCACGGGCTACGTTTTTAGCTTAGTATTTTCTTTGATGAAGTAGGAGGGAAGAGGTGGTTGCAGCTTTGTCGGCATCGGACCAACTATGCACAAGTACAGCTTTGTTACAAGCTACTAGAAATGGAAGCACCATTCAGATTCATATTACAAAACGCTACACAGCAAATATGATCACAGTAACTGATTAAAATGAATAGCAACTGCGGAAATACCGTGAAAAGAAATATCATAAATTTATCTAATTTAGGTCAGTTTGGGATATATATGCATTATGCATATATCTATATTGTATATGATACATATATATCCCAAACCGGGATATATATGCATTATATACAGTGCATAAAAGTTGTTTAACTCATTGAAAGTATTAGAATGAATTATATTGAACAGATGTTGAGTTGCGTAGCCTTTCAAGTTAACCAATCCTGAACATATTGCTTGAATTATTCACAAACAGTTGACCACGAATAAATGATTTAGTAAATAATTTTATAACTAATTCCTTAGTTATAAATTTAACTAAAATTGTATTATATTTTAATTGATACGTAAATAGCTTTTGTAGTATTTTCTTTTATCAGAACTTAAAGGCATTTTATTTTAAACTAGATTTTTTAGAAACGCGATTGCATTAGCATTATTTTTTAAATATTAAAGGATCATAATGTTAAATTAAAGAAAGATAATAAAAGAAATTAAAAAGTTAGCAAAATGTTCATAAATTGAATTTTGAAACTTTTATTATGTAACACACCAAATTATATTAATTTTCTATCAAATAATAGCTAAAAAATGGCACAGTTTTTTAAATTAATTTAAAACGAATGGTTTTTTGTACACCCAATGAGATGAAGCACCATCAGATGCTAGGAAATACCTTTTTAAAGTATTTTACTGTTGCAAAATACGAAAAACCAATTTAACGTTTTATTTTGATCTCAGTAGCAATATACAATATAATAATAAATTTTAATAAAAACATAGTTGTTAAAATTTGTATGAAACCATATTTCAGTGATTATTTTAGTTAATTTATTTTATTTAACTTCAGATAAAAAATTCATTTCAAGCTAAATAAGAGACAGAAAAGAACAATATTTGAAATTTGTTTTCAATAAATTCAAAACAAAGCGTAAAAATGCATTTGATAATCTATTCATGAATTACAAATTTTGAAAACAATATTTCCATAAAAATAACGCTTTGTTTAAACGTTTCTGTAAATTAAAATTTTATTTTCTGTGTGAATCCCTTAAGGAATTTTCATTGCCATTTTTAAGAGAAAAAGGTTTAAGAAAATTAAAGAACGTTCTGAATTCATTAAGAATCCGTTTAGAAAATTAATCCAAAATTAATACTGAAAAAGTTCTTGCATTAAAACATGTTTGAAATTTAATAAAAATCCTTTATGAAATTTCTTCCAAAAAAATATACTAAAATTAATAATAAAAATTCTAAGCATAATAAATGCTCGGAATTAATTAAAAATCATTTTTGCGAATTGTGTGTGTTTCAAGGAAAATAATAAAGTTAATCACAAAATCCCCAATATTATCTAAATTTGATATGAAAGGTGAAATATAGCCGTGAGCAATTTATAATATTTTATAAAGGCACAATTAGGTTCAAATTGAGTATCATTTAACAGATTTTTCATCTGTGTTTCGGTTCTATCTTTAAATTTCTCATACATTCATTTGTTTCAATATATATTTTGTATTGCTATGTAACTTTGCAAGCATTTTATGAAAAATAAAATAATTCTACCAAATAAATCATTTTTTATTTTTATATCATAACATATTACAGATGTCATAGCAACCAAATCTATATACTGCTTACAGTTATCTAAATTAAAATTTATATACTTTTGTCTTGCATGTGTATAAAATGTGCTGATAATGTACATTATTTAACTCCTAAAGCATAACTCTGCTTTAAAATAAATCGATCTTATAACTCAACTAAAAAATAATCATTTATGTGTAAAAAATTTGATTATTATAAAATACAAAAGTAATTTTCATGTTTAAATGAATCTAAGAAACTATTCAAATTTTGGAACCGTTAATGAATGAAAATTTACAGTAACATATGTGATGTTAAATACATTTTAGACAAATATTTCTTCGAGCAATTATTTTCATATGTGGAATTTTAAACATTTATTACAAATTAAATATTTTTCATCAATTAATTTAAGTATTAAATTTTCATAAGAACACTTTAAAGGAATTAAATGGAGGGCTTAATGTGTGAAGAAAATTTCAACCAGTTTAAAAATTCTCTAAAGCAATAATGTCGCTATATTTGTAAGATAACCATATAAACTTAAAACAATAGTTAGAGAACTTGCTCTTATAAATACAGTTCACATGTCACTTCAAAAATGTCATATTATTAATGATATCATTAATACAGACATTTTTTCACATAGAATCTGACGGAAAAAACTATGTGGTCACCATCAACTCACAATCGCTAATTTGTCATTGTTCCCATGTAATACTGGACTTGTGCATTGTTGGTTCAGTGGCCGCTGCATTAGGTATGGGCACGTTTGTCACTTTTTTTTAAAATTTAAATCTTATAACTAGTATTTAAATAAATATATTTATCTGATGGTAGCTGTTATTTAGCTAGGTTTAGAAGAAAAAAGAAGTTGGAAATATTTAAATCCAGCTCGGTGACATAAGCCGAGCTACTCTCTAAATTCTAGATGTTAAATTTATCCTACAACTAACGAGGTTTAATATTGGTTTGAATTGAGCTACCTTGAAAGGATATCTTCCTGCCTTCGAGTTCTGACGTAGAAAAAAAGGGCTTTTTTAAGGTACAAGAAATGAAGCCTCGTAAAAAAGAATCTCATGCCTTGCTCTCGTTGTGATCGAAACACGATTAGCTGTCACCAAGATCCTTAAGAAGAGCACCATTAGAACTACTTAATTTTCAGTTGGAGTGAAAGTCAAGTACGTGTGTGGTATGCAGTCACTGAACTCCATCAGTAAAGTTAAGTTCGAACAATGTAACAGTCTAAAATCGAAACTCAATGTGGGTAAACAATCCTTCTTCCACAACTGAAGGTAGGTTTTTTTATCATCGAAGACAAGATCTAAACATCCACTTAAACTGATGCAGTTAGTATTTGTCCTCGATGATAAAAGATTTTTCTTTTTATCACAGACATGAAATCAATACTCCAAAGATCAAATCATTTTCCCTTTCGAAATCTATTTGACACTCATCTGATTCTAAAAGTTAAATAGTTATGGGCTTTGCTTAGGAATATTGAACTCCTTCACGAACATTCTTCCCAACCAAATTTACAAGCAAAATCTTTTAGTGAAATTTTCTCCTGCTCTATAGGCAATAATAATGTAATATTTACCGAATGAGCCAAAATCTTTCTCAAGCCAAGATCTAATCCCAAACCTATGACTAACAATCCTAATTCTTACTAGTAACCAATATCTTTTACAACTAAGTTTACAAATAAATCCATTCAATAAAATTTTTTCTCGTTAAAAATATTTTTTACAAAAGCTAACTATTATTCTCTTTTAGTCAAATGAGGATTAATGTTTTTCAAGCTAAGATTTAATCCTAAACTTAACTGACAATTCTAAACCTGACTAATTTCAAATATCCTTCTCAACCAAGTTTGCAAACAAAACCATTTATTGTAATTTTTTTCCCGTTGAATAACTACTTTATGTAATATTCGCCAAAAATAAACGTAACTATTATTTTCCTTTAGTCAAATGAGGAAAACTTTTTCAAGAGAATATCCCAACAGAAATTTTCAGTTTTGGTCAACATATGGTTTAATTCTCATGCGTTCATATGAGGAATATTTGCAATAAACAACACAGCGCTTTCATAAGCAAACAATATCAAAAATAAAATAGTGCGAATACCTTTTAACACTTTAAAATCGTGTAAAAGCTTTTCAGTAAGGAAAAACAAATTTTGAACATCTATAAAATTTCTTTCACAACTAAATCTGTATGGAATTATTGATAGCAATTTTTGAAGTTGAATGTGTATATTTTTGTTTTTAAATCTTTCCAAATCCTTTTTTAGGAACTCAGTACACATATCTTACACTGTTGTTCAGCATACACCGTTTGACACAGGATAAATATCTTGCTCCCATTTTTAGTCTGTATCTATAAAGTCTATATTTCAAATCTAAACACACCAATATCCAATTTCCCCTTTTGAATTTCATGTTTCTATCGACAATTTTCTCAAAAGATGCAAAAAATCAATAATTTCTATAAATTTTTAATATATGTACACAAAACTCAAGTTACTTTTCAGACTGCATACCACTACACAAGGGATTGAAATAATAAGTGAACAATTTTTTAGAAAACAACAGAAAAAGTGAGTTTAAAAAAATCGTATTTTAAAAAAAATAATGAATAAATACTTATTTCAGATATTTCAATTTACAAATTGATTATTTATGGCAGTCAGAAGAATAGAAAATGAATGCATAAAGTATTTGCGAGTGTAAAATATTGAACTCTTTTATAATAACGTTGCTTTTAAATGCTTCAAAAGAAAGTTAACATTTTTTCATTCTCATGAGATGTTTACGTATAAATGAATTAAATGACTCAGCTTAATTTGGAAATATTATTTCATACAAGTTAATTTATATAGTTGTCATTTCATACAAGTTAGTTTATTATTTCATACAAGTTTACTTTAAATGCTTTTAGAATGGAACTTGGAATGTCAGTAAATTAGTTGAACTTTACATTTCTTAAATATTTAACTATTTTCATTTTAAATGAAATTTTTTCATCTTACAATATAAAATATCATAATACACGATGACAACAAGGGCAATGAATTGATCTTTTACATTTTTCTTTCACTTGCAACACACAGCTTGGGTTCCGTAACAGCTAAAAGTAAAGAATAAAACAATGTACGAATACTGATAAGTGAATAAGTTAAATAATTGATTGATGCGTTTAACGCAGTTTTGAGGCAGATCAATTGATCTACATAATGTGCGTTCCACTTGAGGCCCCAGGAGATGCATTCAAGACGTAATTTGCCATTTTTACGTAATGATCAGAGGACACATAAATATTTGGTAGAGAATTAAAAAAAAATTATTGTGGTTGACAACAAATGAAGAATCATCACCATTCATCAACAGGCATTTCCAGAACAATATAAAATTCATTCCACTGTAATAACATTAACTAGAATACAGAGCATTTCAATGTTAACAACTTTGCAGTCTCTTAATAGGACATTTTATTCAACAACTTCGAAGAGCACAGTGGCTTCAACATTCTGATTCACAGCAGTCGGCAACGGTACCAGAACAACATCCAAGGTCAGCCAAGCACTCTCACTGTTGCCACCTTTTTTTGGGAAAAAGGCTTTTTTAGAATAAATTTTTACAACATCGTATGGAACAATGAGTTCGAAAGGCAAATTTCTACAAGGCTTAGTATAACCATTTTTTTTATACCGCACTGGTGAAATGCTTAAGAAGGACAAGAGAGATAACTGCTCTCATTTTTGGAGATGCAATGATTTAAGTGTTAATCATAGAGTCATAAAAAGGATAAGGTTATATCTATATTTACATTACAATAAAGAAAAATATCTTAGTTATTTCAAACACAATAAGAGTTTGGCATGTCAAAGTAATAATTACATTATAAGGAATGTAAGTCAAGTCATCAAAGTTTTTGATTAGTTAAATAAATGATTATTAGAAGATAATAAATTTCAATGATAATTTCCATAATTTCTAAAGCTATATTTTAAATAACCCTGAAAGTATTTGCAAAAATTTTGAATATAATTTTTTAACAATATAAATTCATCCGTGATTACCGAGGAATCTTATTTACAGTATTCTTTACGATTCAACAACATTCTAATTATGGCTATTGGCTTGAACTCCGTAGCATATTTGGTAGAAAATCTGAAATCTATATTCAGCAACTTCTCTTTTCATGAAATGTAACAAGCGAGCTACGTCACGATAACCAGCAAATAACTTTTCTTTCTACATTCTCATAGTTAAATTTATCTACAATAAATGGCAACAGTTTCAATTCTAATATCTAAATGTTAACGGATTCTTTATAAAATATTTTTCTAGTCTGATTCCAGAATATTTATTGTTCACAGAGGGCAATTAATAATGTTTATATCTATATTGAAATAATTAAAACTAGTTACTGAAAATTTGAATTAACGTATATATTTTGCTTTCATATTTATTATACAATGTTTAAAAAATATATGTTAAAAAAATGTACAAATACTCGCACATATTTTTCAATAAATTTCACTGAAAATTTAAAGATTGCATCAGCAAATGATATAGGAAAAAAAAATTTTGAGACATATTTTTTTCCTATCAAATTAATTAATAAAAAAAGTTATTTTAAAAATTTGTCAATTTATAAATTTGATAACAAAAATAAAATAATTTATTACTGTTAGCCTAAAATGTAATTTAGTTTCATTATACCAACTTTAGATGGTATTTCGTAAAAAAAAAAAAAAAAAAAATTGTTTTAGTTTAACACATGATTTATGATTTGCCCTTCTGCAGCAAGGAACAATATTCTTCTATGGTTGCCACAAAGGTGACTATCTTGGTGATTATTTTACTATTTTATGAAACAGAATTTTTAAAAAAATTTTAATTTTCAAAGATTAAGATATAATTAATGTAAAATTTTTTTCTACAATATTACGGCATTTATGGTTAATATTTAAAGATTTAAATAGATTTTCACAGTTTTTTTTTCCTTTTTTGGAGTAAAGACTTTTTATTACGAAAGCTAACTTCTTACTGTATGTGTTGAATACATTTATGTAGGTAATTGGAGGATGTAGTATAATGTATGCACATTTAATCTCTTACATCTTTGTAAAAAGATAATTATCATGAATGAGTGTTACAATTTTTAAGCGTTTTTTTAAACATGAAATAATTTTAAATTATCTCCAGGAATAATAATTATTTTTCTGCCATGCTCAATGCAGAATGATAGGAGAAATTTTATCACTGTAGATCAATTAACTTTGCTTCAAATGTTTTCTACTGATGAGGATTTATTCTACAGAAACACCGGTATCAATTACTAGAGTTAAGTAAAATGGAAGGCATATGATATTCTGCATATACTTGGTTTTTGGGGAAGGCAACCACTGGTTTCTTTTTTTTTTAAACATCAGCAGTCAGCGCCATCTGTGAGTGGCTAGCGGCGCCTTTATAGGCTCTTTTTTGGCGATGAAACCAATATATATAAAGATATACACAAGCAAATAAATTAACATATAAATCACTTGAAGTCTTTTTTCTTTTGGTAAGTTTCCTTTAGTTTTGGCTTTCGTTGAAGAAACAAAACAAAAAGAAATTGATCTATTTTTCTACATGGAAACGCCTTAATTGACGTCATTGAAAGAAAATTATTAGAAAAACAAACAAATGATTAAAAATAATGCCTTACTGTATAACACACCATCACAGTTTATGAATATAAAGAAAAATAGAATCAATTCCATTGTTGGATACTAATCGAACAATTTTTTTTTAAACTTTTTGATTAGTAGAAAGGAAAAATACTGTAGCTTTGAAGAGTGACACCTGTACTCGGTGCCGACTTCCAAATGAACTTCTGTGTTCCTCAGTCGTTGGCTCCTTCAAATGGTGGATGAATTGGGCGAGAAACTTGGCTCCTTGCTAGGCGAGGGTCAGCTCCAATGTCTTTATAATTAATAGAATTATTTATTAAACTTGAAAGACCTTTGGTACACATCTTCTCATGTATCCAGCCAGGAAACCAATATGGTTTTATGAAACTGGAAGCTAAATGGAGGGTTAAGTTTTCAAACAGATAATTATTTAGAACAAATAATAAATAATTATTAACATGATCATCCAAACCAGTTAAAAAGTCAAAAGATCTTATGAAAAGAATAATATGACTGTTTGCATATAGAACCCATTGGCTATATTTTTACTATTTCCATATAAATTAAGGCGTTAGAGACCTTTTACATACAATTGTTCATAAATAGGTGTGGTTGTTTTTTATTTAAATAATAATTCCTGTGATTTATTAGAATCGAGATCTTTAAATACGGATATAATAAGAAAGAAAGAAAATTATAGAATTGCTAAGATCATAATAAGTAAAAGTTCAATTATCCGAATTGGTACAGGACACTATTCGGATATAAAAGGACTATAAAAATTCTGTTCATTTAATTTTTTTGAAAAAAGGTTCCATTTTAATTAGTTATTGCGTGTTGGAAATAAGAGAAAAGAACTATAGATTATTATTATTTTTTTTTAAAAAGTGTTTAATGAAAGGTAACCCATATTAAGATATTTACAAATGCTGTACATTAATACAGTATGCATGTATAGTACTGTAAAAGAGAGCTTGTTGAATAAATACAGTATGCATGTATAGTACTGTAAAAGAGAGCTTGTTGAATAAATACAGTATGCATGTATAGTACTGTAAAAGAGAGCTTGTTGAATAAATACAGTATGCATGTATAGTACTGTAAAAGAGAGCTTGTTGAATAAATACAGTATGCATGTATAGTACTGTAAAAGAGAGCTTGTTGAATAAATACAGTATGCATGTATAGTACTGTAAAAGAGAGCTTGTTGAATAAATACAGTATACATGTATAGTACTGTAAAAGAGAGCTTGTTGAACATCTCGGTTTCATGAATTCATTTTCGGAAATCTTCTCTATTAAAAAGATGGAATTAACCGCAATATGAAGATATCCGCCTTACCACTCTTGGTATTTTGGAAAAAAAACTTCATTGGTGCTCCTTAGGATACAGCAGACTGCTCTTTCACGTTTTTTGAGTGGTCACATGAGGTACCTTTCTTTGCAACAAAACCAGAAAGTCTTTGTGGAGTGTCACTGGTGCAAGGCCTGCCCGAGGAATAGTCTTGAAAGTCTGAATTTTACTGTAAGCGAGGTTTTGGAGAATCCTACTTTTTAATGATATTTGGCTTTATGGAGATTGTTCAGCTTAGCTACCCCATCTGGGATATGAAACAACATCCTGGTCAGAATAAGCTATTTTACGGCCTCCATCTTTTTTAGGGCAGCAAGTGGCGCATCGGCTCGACAGTGAGGGTTCGCATGTGATCACACTTGAGCTGACGCTTCGTCTACCTTCAAGGCAGTTTCAAATCCTCCAAATGCTCTACTAGCCGATGGTCCCATGTATATTTCAACTTGGACATTAAAGATCATCTTCGACACTTTTAATAAGCTGACCAGCACTCGCTGTTTGAAATCCAGCGCCTGCTTTAAAATCCACTCTCATATATTCAGGATTAATTTCTGAATATCTAGGAATTTTCAAAAAAAAAAAAAAATTCTGAATATCTCCCGTCATTCTAATCTTACCTTTCCTTACCTAGAGCCTTTTGTTTTTTCTTCTTACCCATCTCTTCTTCAGTTTAAGTTATTTTTCTGAAATTCTGAAACCGATTCGGATAATTAACAATTCAAATTAAAGGATAATTGGATTTCTGCTGTAATACAATTTCGGAGTAGAAAATATCGCCAATGAGTTTTATACACAAAATATACTTACAGGTTATTTTAATAAATGTAATCTTTGTTTAAAAGTAAATAAGAGAATTTAATGAAACCCTAATGAAAAAGATAAAGTAAAAATTTATTGAAAATAAAATTGCAGCGTGTAATAATTTTAATTTCAAGCAATTAAACTAATATTAAAATCTCTAGCACCAAATGCGCGATGTTTTTATTAATTTAGATACTAACAATTAAAGACATTATTGAAAATTCAGACTAGTTAATAATACTTTTAGTTTGAATCAACTTGTATTTTTTATCATTTACAATTTTTATATGAAAAACATGCTTAGTACATATTTGCAGGGTGATGGTAAAAATGGACTTAAATCGTTTTAATGTTATACAGAACCACATGAAATGCATTCAAAATTAGACTAACAGAATTAGATTAATTTAATGCAATAGTGAAAAAAATTGAAGTCAAGTACCAATTTCGTTTTTTGAGACATAAATCAAAAAAATACCGAAAATGAGCCAAATGAAGGATAACAAACTCCAAACAAGATTAGGTTATCTAAAATGTTAATCAATCATATGTTAGTATTTTATCGAGTATTTGAATAATAATAACTATTTTTTCAAAGATTTTTCTAACTCCATTTTATTATTCTATTCACTTTACTTCAAAGGCAATGAATACAGAGATGTTGCTACTAAGTTAAAATGTGTTTTCATCAGAGAAAAAAATTAGGATCAATTTTTAAAAATTTATAGAAACAGATAAATATTTTTGAGTACATAATTTTCAAAATTAGTTCATAGATTTTAATTAAAATTTCCACTGTAATCTTGCCTCTTGAAATAAATATGTATCTCATGAATGAGTCGGGTGAATACAGGGTAAGAAAGTAAATGTAATTTTTATCTATAATAAGTTGGTGTTTCTAAATCACAAGAATGCAAGTATAATCTATTGTTTACATTCTATCGATATTCTTTAACAATGTAATTACATTTTGAACATTTTTGATAGTATTTTTAATTTCTACTGTTGTTTCTCATCCCTTGAACAGCAGAGTTAGATCAGATCCCATTCACCAAGTTGCTGGGGCTGATTCCTCAAGGTGTTGCTGCGAGTCCAGAGAACCGCGAATCCTCAAAAAGTCATAAGCAATAAGAGGTGAAGTTATAAGATCCTCCTGCAAAAGAGTCACACAGTGGAAGTCGGTGCAGAAATCCACTCAAGATAGGATTTCTGTCCATCAGCATAAGTGAGGCTCCCTGAATGTCCCCTCATGAGCCAGTGGATGGTCAGACAGCTCCCTCCCTCCCTCCCTTCCAATTTTGAGAGCATTGCCAGGAGTTTCATCAGAATACCAAATGTGGGACAGAGGAGTCCTTCCTATTTTCTGATTAGAGCTTATTTCGAAGAGGATCACTTCTTCACCAGTAGTTGATAAGAAAGAAATCCTTCTTTTGCAGGAACATCTCATTGCCCTGGAGGGCCACTGGAAATAAATCTTGTGAAAGCACTTTGAGGATCATGTCAGATGTTCTGTCGCCCACACTCTAATCCAGTTGTTCAGATGCAGAAGGGCACTATGTCTGTCAAGATCCAAATATTCGTAGAGGGGGTTCCTGATGTCAAAGCCACAAGTGTGTATGCCATTCATCCCGAAGAAACGCATTACCAATAGTGTATCTTGAACCTGATTTTGCCTAGAGAGCCCCAGACAAGATAAAATATGGCCAGGGAAGGCCTGTGCAGATTTTGAGGTGTTTGTTATGAAGCAATTTCTACCTAGCAAATAAGAGGCTGCGGCTGATTGGTTAGTTAGGCTGTTCGTTCTCATTATCGAAAGGCAGTGAGTTCGAATACCGGCCCAACTGTAGATCCGTCGTGTTCACTAATGGCTGATGGAGCACATTTAATGGGTCGTGGTCACAATTTCCTCCATAAAAAATGATACATCTGGGGGTGGTGCATCAAATCTGGATGTTTTCTGCTCGATTCCTGCTTCTAAATTACGAAGAGCCATCCATTTTCTGGTAACGAGAGCACACCCACTACATATGATTCTCACCCCTAGTAGTATTGAAAACGGAAATCCTTTTGTAGCAGGGCATTAAAAAATAGCACTAATACTTATGGAAATGAAAAATTAACAATCATAAATATGTCCATGAATATTAAAGTGCTTAATAAGAAAATTTAAATGATTTAAGTACGTTAAAGAGACAAAAGACGTATAAATCTTCTAATTGCCCTAGACAAAGTTACGACTTTTTTTTTTTTTTTTTTAATCGTTTTCAGAAAAACCATTTAAAGAAATAACTAAATTGTGTCCTTTGTAAATTGGTGTAGAAATAACTTAATGTCTGAATGTTTTGAGATTCGATCTAGTCAAAACTTGTTATATAAATACAATAAATAGTCCAACATTAATGTTTTTATTCATATCTGAGTTTGTATGGAAACTGAAAAACGATCTCGTCATTTGATCATAGTTCGCAATTACGGAAATGTTGACCGTATTTCTAAATCTCTGAACTAAGTCCGGAGAGAGTGTTTCTAATGTAACTCATGAAATAAAATTATGATTTAAGCCTAACGCGCATTCAATATCAATTAGTTTCAATGGTTTGAATATAATAGTTTAAAAAAACTTTTAATAGCTTGAAGTTTTTATAGTTCAAGTTATAAAAGTTGTATAACCACCTTTTTTACTTTTAATAGTTTATCATGAAAATAAATAGGAAGATAAATTTCCGTGTTCTTCAGTGAATATTTTAATAAAAGTAACACTAAATTAATTAATCATACTCAATTGTATACTAACATTTGGATTTAAAGTATCTGTAAAGTATGCGAAATTGTAATATATATATATATATATATATATATATATATATATATATATATATATATATATATATTTTTTTTTTTTTCCTCATTTTTTCTACTGTCAGTAAGCGAAAGTAATTTGAAGGAAACACACATATTGTGCAATATCTTTCACTTTTCCACTTAAATTCATTTTACTTTATAATTGAAATTAACTATTTTTAATTGCTCTATTTTAAGCTTCTTTTATTACTTTTTATCAGTTTGAAATAGTACTTATAATTAATACAAATACATACCATATCACTAATTGTAAATTTTAAATTTTTATTAAAATTAAGAATTGAGTAGCGAACCTATTATCTTCCTTTAATTATGTAAGAACATTGGAAAAACAAAATATAGACTAATGTATGTATTATATTTCCTTTCTATCTTTTTTTAAAAATTATATTTTTTTACGATAGGTTAATTTTTTAAACTTAAGTTTGTAATGAAAATGAAATATTTCATTTTTTATTAACTTAAATAAAGTATTAAGTAAAATAATATAAATAATGACGCACAGTGGTTGAATTTTCGTTGCAGTATTTTTAATAATTTAATGTACTTCATTTAAAGACATATATTTTATTTACTTTATTCAATTTTAAAATTTTGTTTCAGTAAATAATTTTATAACTAAGAAATGTTGTATTACCGTATTATCTTTTATTATTCTTTCATTAAAATTAAGAATAGAAAATGCGAGAAGAAATTGTTTTTGTATTCATTTCTAAGCAAACGCTCTTGTTTTCAAACTTTACTTAAAAATTAAAATCTTTTAAGTCGAAAACATGTTACCTTTGTGTCTCTTATAAAATAAAATAATTTTTGAGTTCTTTTCATTTGTCTTAAACCTTATATGCTTTTGGTACTCACGCATTATTTCGGTGGCCATATCTGCGAAAAAATTTCTATCGTTTATTGATTCGATTATGCACCATATAAATTACAAATAAAGTTTTTCTCAATTTGTTAAATTGAAGATTAAATTAACATTAAATTATTAAAAGTAAATTATTCTGCTTTTTTGAAAAATAATTAAAATCCAAAGACATACTTTTATGCCAAAAAAGGTGGACAGGATAATTCGCTAAGTACTCTTTTATATAGAACACATTTTTATATTTATTTAAAAATTTACAAAGTTGTTAAATTTCTGTTAAAGTAAAAATATTTAAAAATTAAAAGTTATTTATGTAGTTCAAAAGAACCTCAAAATTTAAAAATCTTTTAGAATAAATGTTTGGATTCCATACAGTGTTTGTATTCTAGAAGTTCGTTAGATGGCTGTTAATAAATTTTTCAATTTCTCTTAATAAAAATGCTATTATAAAATTTATTTATATTTTTAAGCGAATTTATTTGAATATAAAAATTATTTAGATTATTAAATTTAAGTAATTATTAAAATTACATTATTATTTAAATTATTATCATAAATTATCCAAAGCTTCGTTATGCATTTTCTTACAATTTAAAAAATAATGAATTAAATGATACATTTAGCAATATAAATTCTTTAGTATATATTATACAAAAATTGGAAACCACGATTCAAAACTTCGTTTACGTTGAATATAGAAATAGTTATAAATTTGGTGATACAAGTTCTTTAATCTATAATTCATCAAAAACTATCACCAAAAGCTATTCACGGATTCATGAAACACTAGGATAGAGAAAAAAATGTAATACGAATCAACCTATTTAATCTAGATTATTATACGAATATCACAAAGAATAATCTGCAGCTTTGATAAAGAAATTATTTGAAGTTTAAAAATATTAATAAATTTGGTGACAAAATTTTTTAAAATTTATATAATTTTTTTAATAGTTTTAAAAAGTAAAATTGACAGGCTTATGTAATTATTTTAAGAATAAGGGGGTTGTGTGTGTATGGAGCAAGAATATGGACTAAAAAAACATTTTTCAATTTTAATATTTAAAAAATATAAACATTTTTGGTTTTAATGGTATTAAAATTTTCATTCTAGCCTCATAGAAGTATTTTATTTATATTTTTAAAATATGTAAGCAAATGCTTTCGCTCAGTGCAACGCTCACTGAAACCAAAACTAATCGCTACGCTTGTTGCTTTTAATTTAAGCAATTTGAAGAAGTTAGAATAGTTTGAAATTTCTTTTATATATTTTTTAACATGGCAACAACTCTAAAATAGGATTTGAATCAATTGAATTTAATCAATTAATCGATTGTTTCTAAATTTGCGCTCTGTTTGTTCTTAAAAACGCGTTATCTTTTATGAAGCAAATTTCGCTAGAGATTGTGCATTTTTTTTTTTGAATTTATTCAGTACTTGACAATTTATTATAAAAATATATATTTCAGTAACAACATGCCTCGATTTAATAATCGTACCTTTAAAAAAAAAAAAAAAAAAGGAAGCTTTTTGAGAGACACGCTGTTTAGAAATGTGAGACCGAAATAGCAACCGATAATGTTGATGAGGAAATCATTTTGGATTCTAAAGCTAAACTAGATTCTTCCAAATTAAAAAAGGAAGACTTTTTGAATGGAGTCTATAAATGAAATAACTTTTTCTATGAATGAAACAATTGTCCTTTCAATACTTTGTGAAACTTTGTAACAATCAGTAAAAATTGTAAAAATGCTACCATCTCATTCAACTTTTCAAAACATGTGCAAGGTCTGGCAACAAAAATTTCCACTTTATGCAAAAGCTGTTATTTTTCTACATCTTTTTTAAATACAAAATGCATCACCAAAACTTGCAGTGGCAAGGATATTCATGTGTTTGATGTAAACATAATACTAACTTATGCATTAAGATCCATTGGTAAAGGAAAGTCTGCAGCAAAAATATTTGTGGTGTCATGAACTTGCCTCCTCCATCATATAAGTTCAATGAAGAGTGTACTGGATGAAATTCAGCGATTAGAAAAAATGTTGCAGAAGGAAGTATGAAAGCTGCTGAAACTATAGAAGCAAATCATATGTCATGTGACATTCCAGTAGGTGTTGATAGAACATGGCAAAAACGTGGACACACCTCCCTATATGAATGGTGTTGTTATCACCACAAGTGTTGTGCGATACGGGTCTTGGACGCAGAAGATTTTGTAAGTGCAAAGATAAAAAGAGCCATGAAAGAAATTGCCAAGCGAATGCCTATGGTTTAATGGAAGTTTCTGGAGCCCTGTCGCTCAGAGTCACACCATGGAGGCAAAGATTTTAGGCAATTCTGGAGCATATGTTAAAGAAGACAGTCCATATGTTGTTATTGAAAAATCAGAATGTCAAGTTAAGAAAAGGGCGACTACGAGCTTTGAAGCAAAATATGAAAGTTAGCTGACAACAAAGCATTAGATGGACATGGCAGAACTCTGAAACTGATCGACTGAAATTGTATTATGGATCAGCAATTCGAAAAAGTGTCATTAACCTTTCTGCTATGAAGCAAGCTGTTTTTCCACAAAGCCTCAACTGCTGAAAATCCCCAACACGGCCCTAATGATGAAGATAATTGGTGTGGCTATAACAAAACTGTGCTAAGTGCCGCAACATCAAAACCATTTACCACAAGAGGTGTTGAAGAGCATAAAAAACTTATACAGACCCAGAATTGCTTGTAAGGTGCCTTAACGCAAAACAGTAATGAAAGTTTCATTAGTCCCTTGTGGTCGAGGATTCCTAAAAATGTTTTTGTGCAGCTAGAAACTTTAAAAATTAGTGTGAAGCTATTGCTTCATTTAACTATGGAATAGATCAAAATGTAAAGTTTTATCAGTATTAGTAATCCAGTCAGATTTATACACTTGCAGAGCAATGATGATAGCAGATCGTATGCAAAAGAGAAACTATGACATAAAACAGAAATCTCTACAAGCTAGAATAAAAAGAAGACACGAAGATTCTCTAGTAGATAATCCCAGTTATGGAGTTAGAATGTATTAATTATACACAATTTTCATGTTAAACATTGTTTTTCTCAAAATGAAGTTTTTTACTTAATAAGGAAATTTTTCTAAAAAAATACTTAATTAAATATGTTAAAACTTAGTATACTTAACAAATATGTTATTTTACATATTTTAACAAAGGTTTTTTTCCCCTATTATATTGTTTTGAAATTTTATGATTTAAAATGTTTGAAAATTTTACAGCTGTAAGTGAAAAACATGTGTTAGTACAGTTATTTAATTCTTAAAAAAGAAATAAACAGTAAAATATAAAATGCTCTGTTTAAAGTATGTAAAAATGTGCACTAAATCAGGAAAAAAATTTCAAACAATTTGGCTTAGTAGTTATTTTTTTAAATGTTCTCTAAACAAAGGAAGTTTTAACATGTATCAGTATAGGAATTTTTCTGCGAAAACCTCTACACTTTTAAAATAAATTATTTAGAATTAAAAATTATTTAGGTAAAAGGATGTAAAATGTTCTTCTTTGTCTCATAACGCGGAAACTTTTATTCATGACTCAGATAATTTGGATGAATGATCCGACGTTTAGTTGATAGAAAATTTTTTTTATCTAACAGAAATTTTTTTTTATCTTTTTTTAATCTTTGGATTGATATTTTGGTTGATTAACTGCAATAACAAATCTGAGCTATTTATTAATAAGATAAAAAAAAAAAAGACTAATCAGTCTAGAGAAAGATTTATTCTCTAGACTGATCTCTTTAAAACTGTGTTTCTCAACTTCATAATTTTTTTAAACTGAAGTATAATAATTAATTGTTTAAAGCAATCGAGATTCTAATGCTTGATCAATTTTTTGAATTCATCTCGATCCTTTGAATGAGCAGTCTTTTCAATGGGTGAGAAAGGACTATTTGTTAATGAAAGGTAAAACATAAAATTATGAAATTTTGTTTTAGTGAATCAAAATAGTATATGATAATATATAAATGAATTTAAATGGAACGGGAAACGTAAATCCATTTTAAAATGTGATTAAAATAAATATCAGCACAGCTATTCTATTCGTGAATATGAACAAATACTCACTTTCGAATATGTATATGTAAATCTTGGTTAAAATTTAAAGAGATACTTTGCCAACTTCAAGCGCAAAGGGTGTGTGTATAATAAGATGCAACACGAAGAACAATAAAACAGTTAAGACACAATTTGACAAAATCACTTGCAAGAATAAAACAAAACTGCATGTTACAAAGAGTCGGAGGGAAACATAGAGACCCCGTCAGGAGAGAGATGGTCAGCTATGCAAGTGAAACACACTTCAATGACTGACATGCACGAAGGAAAGAAGTCTGAAGGTCTTCGAGCCATTCCCCCGAAGAGTGCTTACATTAAAGAAAAGAAGCATAACATAGCAAAAATGAAAGAAAGTTCTCCATGTAGCGTCTTATTTTATTTAGTATGGCAAATCTCTCTTTAGCTGCTTTCGAGCTGGTTAGATGGCCGACATTAGGTACTTCCTTTTTTGATTTCATATATATTTCTTGAAACATTCCTGGAAATAGAATTCCATTTACTTATCTGTTTATATATATATATGTATCACGGAAATAATTCAGCGTTAAGAAAAATGAAAGTCAATTGGTTAGTGTTTCCCTCCTCAACTGAGATATGGCTCCTGGAATCCCTTCCAGGCTCTGAAAGAAATGCAGCATTATTTATTGAGAGAGAGATGCGAATGTTTTTGAAAAGAATCACTATGAAAAATCCCGGAAGAGTGCATTCCGGTGAAATCGATGCGATGGTAAGGATTCTGACCCCCCCCCTCCGGCAGCAGAGCAGGAAGGCCTCGATTGTCAACGGGGGTGGTGAACTGCGCAAACTATTTTCTTGCCAAAGGAATCCATAATTTCGATTCGTATTTTCTCCGAGCAGTCTCGGATTTTAATTAATAAGTTCGCTACTTTGCTTTCACGAAAATTCATGCACGCAAGTCTATAATAAAAAAAACAAGGTATTTGCATTGGTTTTCTAAGACATTGTATAATTAAATATGTGATTGTTAAAACTTGATATAGTTTTTACGATGTGATGAATTTCTTCTTTATAAGTTACATAAATTTCTTGTTTCATAAATATCAAAACACTTTTGTATATGTCTGTGTTTATAATTGAAACATATAAATATTTCAGAAGTAAAAAAACATACATTAAAAGCAAATTACAGAATTATTAGGAGCAGTGCTGAAATCTGATATCTTTCGTTCATTGTGTGCTTGCCATACTACGACAGTAAAAAAAAAAAAAAAAAAAAAAAAAAAAAATTCATGTAATCCAAAATTAAAAAATCGTCTTCTTAAATAACTGGAAATATTTGTTACGAATTTCCAAATTAATAAGCTAAATTCTGTTATATTTTTTGCAATGTGCATTCCTATCTGGTTAATTCTATCAAATTAATTCCTTAAGCGTCAACAACCTCTCGGCGACTTTGAAAGAGGATCGTGTAATGCAGTCCTTCCTGCCCCCGAACGATCATCCATATGACGCTACACCAATGGAGAGATCCAGAGCAACGCCAACATTCCCTTCAAGTAGGGTAGGCAACAGAACTCGAGAACGGAGCTTTTCCTCGCGAATAACGCAGGCTACCATAACGTTTTACTCAAATATCGCCACTGACAAATTAACCCTACATCCTTATTAAAATAATTATTTTTTAAAATTTAAGCTAAGATTTTATCACTGTTATTCCGTGATTTTCCCCACAATATTTATGACGCATGCAGGGATAACGACCTTAGTGTAAAATTTAATGCAAAAATGCACTTATACTTAAAACTAAAAGCTTGCAATATTTCTAACAAATTATTAAAGTACCCAGAGACCTGCATTGATTAATTATTGCATCCGGACCATTGAGGAACTTGTCTGCAAGTAAGTTCAGCGGTAAGCTTGCGAAGTTTCCACACAAAGAAAAAAAATCTTTTCCAGATCGATTTTTGAACCGCAGAGAAAATTCGATATATTGGCTTCAAGAAACTGTTTTCTTGCAAGAAACTTGAGAAAGGAGGCAATTTTGATTTTCTTAATGAAATATAAGTTTCCTTGAGTTGTTGCAGAAGAATTATTTTGTTTTCGAATAGAAAATTTGGCGCATTTTTGAAATTCTCTTTGTTACAAGGTAGTATAGCGCCAAATTAAGATTAGGTTCAAAAACAAAAAATTCTATACACATTTACGAAAGTTGATATCAGCTATATTCTTTTTTGGCAATGAGCTAATTATTAGTTTGATTATAAATGCTATTTTTGTATATTATTATATGAAGATTTAATTGTAATTTGTTTCAGGATATATATATATATATATATATATATATATATATATATATATATATATATATATATATATATATATATTGAGAATATTACATGATAATGTTTTAATTTTTCCAACCTATAAATCACAGTATGTTTGAGCTGTTTTAGACATAAAACAAAGAAAAAAATTATATACATAATGCATAGTTTATTTCACACTATTTGAAAGTAAGTAAATGTACATTTTCTATAAATTGACATAATTTATAACATCAATATAGTTTGTAAATTATATATGTGTTTTAATTAAATAAATGTTACAAATTGCAAAATAGATATATAACCTATTATTAATGTGCTGTACCTCTAATGAGTTTTCACTTCTGCATAATGGAACTTGCAGAAATGGAAGTTATAAATGGAATGAATTTTGTAAAACATAGTTGAAAATTATGTAGTTAAATTTTTAGTGCGAATATTTTACTTTTTAAACGAACTCCAACGACACTTAATTTTTAATTAAATAAATATGAAATAGCGTATTTATATCTAACTGATTTATACATTAAAAATTAAAAAATCACAAAGATTCATCGTTGGGTTTACATGAATTAAGAAAACTGAATTCAATATATAACAGTGCGGCTATTTTATCTATTAGACATTTACCGGAATTATAAAATTATTCTAATTAGTAAATTTTTGGTAGGAGCAAAACTATTTATTTTGTAATTCAAATTTTAGCAAAACATCTGTATAAATAACATATTTGTATATATTAGCAAAACATCTGTGTATAAATAACACATCTGTATAAATAACAGATTTATGCCCTGAAAATGCAAAATTTCGTGAAGGCACCTTCTCGGAATTTTAGCTGTTTTATTTATCGAAAATTGCAATCAGTGCAACGCATTTACAAGAACTTTAAAATACTTTTATTGTGGTTAACGCGTAATTGGTAGGAACGAAACTTTAATTTTTAATCCGAGTTTTGTTGGAGATTATAAATAGTACGGAAAAATTAATATTTCGTTTGGAAAACTGAATCCAGTAATGCAGAATGAATCCATAGGCAGCGCCTCTTCCAACAACTTCACTGTGCTGAAGATAGGAATTCGTTAAAAAATTTGAAAGCATTTACAATACAAGGAATCAGAGATGATGTAAAGAGAGAGAGAGAGAGAATGTATATTAATCTGCAGGATTTTGAAATTTTTACTTAATTTAGGATTTTCTACATCTTTTTTCGAAGAGTGAAAAAGTATATTTTAATAACTTAACATTATATACAGTTTGCTATATATCATGAAAAAAGTTTTTTTTAGCGGTTTAACACTGTTTTTGGTAGAAAAAGTAAATATTTTCTGTTTTCTTTCAGTTTAACATCAGGCGGTTGTAGTATTTGTCAAAGTACATTATGTCACAAATATTTGTTAAAATATTATATGACATCAGCCTTCAAAAGTAAATATAAGCACATGAAGGAAGGTGCATATCGCATAGCTAATTTTTTCTGAATTATACTTTCACATTATGAGTTTTTCTTAGATGAATACAACATAAATTAATATTTGTTCAAACTAAAATTGTTGATTAGCAAAGATTCTTGGAATTCATTTTAATGCTCCATTTATGGAAATGTGGGGTTTTTCATGCCCTCACTTATGTGGGGCCCTTTTTTTATAGATATTATTCATATCATCGAATATTTTTAACTTTAACTGATGTACTTATTTCATTTAAATTAGGAATTCATGTGTTAATTTGATTTCACACCAGAAATGTATCGCATCATGTTTTTTATACAAATCTAACAATTATATTAATAATTTTATTTTTTACAATTTCTTGACTTTCTGATGTTTAAAAATGACTGAAAATTCAGCTATTATAATCATACGTCTATTAATTTTATTTGATATTGAGATCAAGGAAAAATAATTACGCCATTCAAAATTTATATTGTGGCTAAAATTATTATGTTTATACAATGCAAAAACTATTGTGTAGCTAGGTTCTAGCTTAATTTTCATTTTCAATATTTCGAATAAATTTTTGTTAAGAATCAAGCATTTCAAGCTCAAGTAGTATGTAAATTTTAATTATTTTATAAATTTTAAGTTATAATGAATACTATATTTTTTACATGTATAAATATCGAATGAGAAGTATATTGTGTCAATATTAAGGAAATATCTTAACATTAAAAAGCTTTTGTTGGGTGTTGTAGCATACTGTCCTTATGGACGGCCTTTCATAAATAATGGACCCTATTTTCCAGCGATTTATTATGTAGCGAGGGTGAGTATCCAGAAACCTCTTCGATAAATGGGCACGCAGAAAACACTTTTTCTTACTGCACGAAAGAGACTAAGAGTGAACTTAATAAGAGATTAGGAATTAAGATTCCACTTTTTGAAGAGCGTGTTCCAATTGTTGAATTTACATTAAACACATTCTAATAGAACGTTAGAAGAGAGATATATTACATTTTTGTTACCGATTAATATTAGCTAATTTATTAGAGTTTGTGGCAAAGTTATCATGTTTTTAAAATACTAAGCAGATTTGTATGCATTCAAAATTCTGAATCATTTAAATGAAATATTGTTGTCTGATAGCAAAACTTGGGCAAAATATCTTACCAGGCGCAATATTAACAATGATGCCAATAGCTGCAAAATTCTGGGGTTCATAACAAATTCGACACATATTAAGTACGAAATATATCAATATATATGTAATTATAATGTGACAAAATAAATACTTTTACAAAATTTATCTCTGTTAAGATTAAAGCGTTAGTTCTGAGATTGAAAATAATGATATCAGTAAGTTAAATTACAGCTATTGTTTTCCTTGCAAAGCTTATTTGGGATAAAATATCAGATGAACTGTTTATAGATGCTCATCGATTATTTACCTGTTATGAAACATTTAATACATAAAATGATTTTGTATTATTTTCCTTGCCAAGTTTATTTGGGATAAAATATCGGATGAATTGTTTATAGGTACTTACCCATTATTTACCTGTTATGAAACATTTAATACATAAAATGATTACAGCTATTATTTTCCTTGCAAAGCTTATTTGGGATAAAATATCAGATGAATTGTTTATAGATACTCATCCATTATTTACCTGTTATGAAACATATAATACATAAAATGATTTTGCATTATTTTCCTTGCCAAGTTTATTTGGGATAAAATATCGGATGAATTGTTTATAGATACTCATCCATTATTTACCTGTTAAGAAACATTTAATACATAAAATGATTTTGTATAATTTTCCTTGCCAAGCTTATTTGGGATAAAATATCGGATAAATTGTTTATAGATACTCATCCATTATTTACCTGTTATGAAACATTTAATTCATAAAATGATTTTGTGTGAGGCTTACGGATGCGCAATCAAATATTGGACATTTTTGCACCATACAATATTTAAAACTAAAAGTTTTGTAAAAGACTAGTCAAATATATAGGATGGAATGTATTGAAAGTTCAAGAAAAGTTTACGTAAAAGATTAAGATGAATAAAAATCTTAAATATAACTCAAGAAACCAAATGCACTTAAAAGTGCAAACAAATTTCCATGTGGTTTAAACCCAATCAATTTTGATAAAATTAAATTTGTGGTATTAAAAAGCACTATGCGCGTAAATCATTGAAATTAGGACCAACAGTTAAAATGTTATGTACAGTATATAGTGCATTACACATGTCACAAATCGGAACACTCCGAGAAAAGAATAAGTGCTTGGATGTAAATCTAGTATTACGATGGCATTTGAGTTTTACATCAACTCTTCGCATGAGAGCAACTTGGAATGGAAGAATATTTGAGGATATACTGTAAAATTTATTGTTCGTCTGCAAATCCAAAGTTTTTTGCCAATGAGAATAAATTTAGTTCTTGACAATTTATTTAATTTAAAAAAAGTGTTAATGCTTTATGTAAATTGTCAGAGGAACTTTTAGCAGCATTATCTGCAAGTTCATTCCCAGCAATGCCAACATGACTTGGAACAACAAAACAAAATGTCAAATCCTTTATTTTTCAATATATTTAAAATATCCAATATTTCTACAATAATTGGATGACATTTATCATTAAAATGGTCTAATTGCATGATTACACCCATGCAATCTGTATAGATTCAGTATTTTCGATAAGAGCTGATTGCATTATTTCTGGAGCACATTTAATAGCAACAGCTTCAGCTGTATGCACAGAATAAGATGCATGCAGTTTATAGCTGTAAACTGTATTTCCAACAACAATACCACAACCAACATGACCACTTGATTTTGAGCCATTTGTATACAGGAGGAATAATGAGAATGAATGTGTGAAAAAAAACTGTTGTAAAATAAGGGGAGATGTACCTGATTTACCTTATCCAGAAAAGAGTTTGATTATAATGACAATGGGGACATTCCAAGGAGAAAATTTTAGAATATGTAAATCGTAATTTGAATATGTAAATCGAGAAATTCAGATGAAGACAGGAGTGAATTCGAACGCTCATTAAATGGTAGTATGTTATGTGGCCGTGCATTATGTAAACTTTTTAGAGAAGAACAAACAATTCTAGATCTCAGAAGGTGCTGTGGTGCTCATACCATTTTAAAATAATTATATAGAGACAATTGGTTACGTTTCAGATCAAGAGGTAACAGGTTACAAATCACACTGAACAGGAGAAGTCCGGAATGCTCCAGAACAGATTCGTCAAGCTGAGTGATGTACAGGGTCTAATTTGACTGGTGATCTGACTTTGCTGATGATCTGACTGGTCCATAAATTACGCTACCATAGTCACTTTGAGACAAAATAACTGACTGATACATTCGGACTAATGATTTATGATCTGCACCCCAAGTAGTATTAGAAAGCACTTTCAAAATATTAGTGATCTTTCGCACTTTTTGTGCAGATCTAAGGTATGTGGTAGGGAAAGTTATTTTTTTATCAAATATAAGTCCAAGAAATGATATTTGATTAACTACAGGAATAGGTGCCTAATATCAAAATTTCTCAATCAGGATTAGGCATAGTTTTTCTGCAAAAACAGATACAATTACTTTTAGAAGGGTACAAAGTATGGCCATTTCATTACACAAAGCAACAAGATTATTGACAGCAGTTTGTAATTTCCGTGAAATCAGTCATCTATTGAAACCTTGGCAACAAATCTGGAGATCATCAACATATAATGTTCCATCTGATGATTGAAATTAATGAAGAATGTTGCTGATGCAAATATTAAAATTAGTAACACTTAAGACACTTCACTGAAGAGAACTCTGAGATTTTATATATGGATTAGATAAAACAGATCCTATATGGACATTAAAAATGCGAGAACGTAAACAATTCTGAATAAAAATGGGTAAATTTCCTCTGATATTGAAATACGAAAAATTCCATAACGTGTTGTCGTATCATAGGCCTTTTCTATATCAAAAAATACAGACATCAAATGTTGTCTCTGTACAAAGGCATTCCTAATTTGTATTTCTAGATCTGCAATTCTGTCAAGAGTCAAGAGCTTTCCGGAATCCACTTTGATAAAGTGATATGCACTGATTGTCTTTAAGTACATAAACAAGACGGGCGTTGGCATACGCTCCAAAGTTTTAGCAAGGCAACTTGTGAGAGCAGCTGGACGATAATCTTGAGGATTAGTTGGATCTTTCCCAGGTTTCAGTATTGGAATAACAATTACTTTGCTCCAGAGACTGGGGTAGAAATGTTCATTCCATATTCTATTGAATAGAACAAGAATGTTATTAAAGATTCATGATAAAGATAGCAAAGCATCTTATATGAGATACCATCTGGTCCCGGACTAGTATTTTTAGCTTGGGACAGTGCTCTCTGCGGTTCTAGCAAAGAGAAATTGCAGTTATATGGATGCATGGCTTTATTATGAAACTTTATAGGTTTCTTTTCAGCTTGCTCTTTGGTCCTGAGAAATTTAGGATCATAAGAAGTTGGACTAGATACAAAAGATTTAGCTATTGCAAAAGATTGGCAATATATTGAGAAGAAACTGTATCAACTCCAGTGTGTAGTATTAGGATAAAGAATTCCTGATACAACCACTGCCTTCTTTAACTTTCTTCCACAACTCTTTGCTGAAAGTTGATGATGTGATAGAGGAGATATATCTTACCCAAGATTCTTTTTGACTATTTCACTGTACTCGAAGAGTAAAAACTTTAGTTTTTTAAAGCTATAGGGGTTTTTATGATAGGACACCTGCGAAAAACAGCCCATAACTTTTTTGTTTCTTGAATGACACTTGACATTCATGGTTACACCAGGGCTTATGATATTTGCGTGTAATTGGGGAGTGCTTAAGAATAATTTGTTTGGCATCAACTAGAAGTGTATCAATTACTTTTTGTGCAGGATCATTAATATTCTCACTTATAACCATGCTGTCAGAAATCACAGCTAATTGAATGTAGTATTGAAGTCAGTCTCCACGATGATAATGATGAATAAGAGGAGTAGAAGACTTGTGGTAAGCTTATATCAGTTTGGTTTATAATTATGGGAGAATAATCACTGTTACATAAATCCTTATAAACGTTAAAATTTAATGAAGGTAGAATTGATGGAGAGCAAATAACTAAATCTAATGGATGAAAAGTTCTTGATAATTGATGGAAATAGGTTATTTCCGTGGAATTTAAAATGCAGATATTGTTATTAGTAATAAACGGTTCAATTATATAACCACGTGAGGATTCCTGTTATCACTACCCCATAAGGTCACAGTTAAAGTCACCAAGCGAAATAAAGTTGATTCAAAAATTGTTTAAATCGCTTTCATGGATGACAGCATGGGGAGGTAAGTAAACGAACGCAATAAATAGTAATGAGAGATGCTGAGTGTATGCGTACTGCAAGAGCCTGTAATGGTGTGTTAAGGGATTATACAAAGCTAGGAAAGTTACAAGACACAAGAATGCATAACTCCAGAACAAGACTCCAGAAACCGAGTCATGATTAACATCGTTCTTTACACAATTATAACCACGCAATTTTAAACAGTACTGAGGTTTTAAGAATGTGTTTCTTGGATGGCAAAAGAAATTGTATTATGCAGGTTAATAATTGTTTTTATATCTTCTATATGAGTGCGAAAACCTCGCATATTCCAAGAAACGAAGGTTCCCATTAAGCTAAGCTGAAAGCTCCGGCACTGGAGCAAGCCATCTGGGATTCAGATGAATCTTCCCTTAGGAGTGTTTCATCATCTGATGGATTTATGTTCTTTATACGTGTCTTAGAGCCAGTTAAGTTTCTTTTACTCTTTAAGCATGATTTATGGAGCCCTTCTCTTGTATCCTTTAATTTTAGGGATCTTTGAAACTTAGATTTTGTGAATGACTGGGGAGAAATTACTTTCGGAATAGGTGAAACATTTATATTAGAAATATTTGAGAGAGAGAGAGAGAGAGAGAGAATAAGTTTGGAACATTTAAGAAATCTGTTAGGGTACTACAAGATTTCATGACTTTTTTATTGCTTGTAAATAGCTAATACCTTGTTGAGGGGTACGGGATGACACTATACGCTTGGTTTCAGGGTAAGACAAGTTTTGTTTTATTTTCACAGTAATAATTTCTTTTTCGAATATTCACGTTGGGCATGACCGGGAGTACGAAGGATGTTCATCACTGCAGTTGACGCATTTTTCTTGTAATTGACACTGACTACTGTCATATCCAACAGATGCACTTCGAGCACAAGTCAAATGTCCCCTACAAGTAGTTTTGCATGCCCGAATTGTTGACATTTAAAGCAACGTAAAGGATTTGGAATGTAGGATCGGACACTACAATATAGATAGCCCGCTTTAATAGATTGCGGTAGTCTAAAAGTTGCAAATGTGAGAATGCGGTGCTTAGTTTTTATAATTTTATCCTCCCTCCTGATTGTAATGCGCTGCACATGTACTTTTTGGTCAACAAGATTATCCAAAATTTCCTCCACTGCAACATTAAATAGATCATCTGCTGAAATTATTCTCCGAGTAGAACCTACCATGAGGAGATACTATAACATCAATATTACCGAGAGAGAATTTAGTTTTAGGATGGCTTTGGCCTGTTGAATTGATAAAACTTCAACCAAGAGATCGCCAGATTTCATCTAGAGAATATTTTTGACATTTCCAACTGTACCAATGAGACACTTATTAATTAAGAAAAAGAAACATTATCAAAATTGCTCTCAGTTCTTTTCATAACAAAATATATCTGATCATGTATCATTTGTTGCTCCATAAAGAGTAAAGAGTTAGAAGAAAACTCCATAAAAACAGGTTGATTACTTCAAGGCCTGACCTCACCACAAACCGCCAAGCCCAACAAGGGAATTCTGGGTAACTGTATCAGTGCTAGCCAGACCTTATACGCTTTCAATGTATCACTGAAGTGGCCTCCACACTTATCAGGTTACACAGCAGATATATGATCACTTGATCCATTGCGTTGAGGACCTCCCGTTTATTTGAAGCAGAGGCCAAAGTAATGTGTTGGTTATTTTTCCAGGGATATGGATGATTTAGTTCCCAAGAGAAGATAATAGCAACAGGGTGGCAGTAGATACTCAAGGGGAACCCTCAATCTCTTGCACAATGAGGGAGAAGAGGAAGAAAAAGTGGATAGGAGAGAAGAAAAGAAAGAAGAGGACTGTTCACTAGGGTACCTTGGGATTATGACACACGTGTTTACCTAAAGAAGGTAAAGGACCTAAAGGGTTAACATATAAAGATAATTCTTATCAATTATTAAATATCAATTTTATTCACGATTAAACTAATTATTATTGTTGTTATTATAATATTTTATTTAGAACAATTTTTTTTTTCATAAGAATTTTAAGTACATGATTCTTCAATAAATAACTACTTTTCTATTGAAGGACAAGATGTTTTTTTTAAATGACATCAATTATTTAAGTTTAATGATATCATCGAGTAATTTAAATCGCATAGATAAAAAACTTTTGTTTTATTTAATATATATTTTATTTTATGCACAATATAAAAAATTTTTCTGCATACTTAAAGTATGCATTATAATTGTTATTAAATGCATTTCGAAATACAAATTGTTTTGAAAAATTATTACAAGTATTGTTCTTTAATAAATAATAATATTGTATATAATTTTACCGAGACTACTGCATGTTAAACGATGCATTTAGATTTTCAAATTATAAAATTTTACAGATTTTAATGTCAAATGGTAACGCTTTTGCAGAATGAAATTAATGCAGCTCAATAAAAGCTACTCTATCTGCAGAATGCAGCGTTACTCTATTTTGCTCCATTATACAACAGTCAGAAAACTAATTTCGAATGACGTCATGACGTCAGCTGGCTCATTGATCATGACGTTGTTGGTCTACGTCACGGTATCACGCACATGCTCCGCGCCTTCAGCTGAAGCTTAAGAGCGCGGGAACCTATTAATAGGGCTGGATCTTCTTTAGGGAAACAATGAAAAAAAGGATGAAGAGAATGAGCTAAGACTTCATTCAGGATTCAGGAAAAGGAGGGAGCCAGGTAATTTTCCGCAAAGTGTTAAGAAGAAGATCGCAATAACTTGATTTTCATGGGTTGTTCGTGTTATTTATTTGAATCTGTACCGCCTTTAATAAACACCTTCCATAAAATTGCCACATGCAGTTCACTACTTGATCGGACTTCCATTTCCTAAATACTCGCAAATGTCAAGAAGCGCACGGTTAAGGCTTGAAAATGTAATTTTATTATAATTAAAATGCTTTATAATACCCCAAAAATTCTAGTACTAGTGATATCGATGAAATTTGCAAATTACATATTGGTTTGTACTTTTCTGATATTTACATAAAAATTCCAATCAAGGGCTTTTGCCTATTGAAACTTTCATGGCTTGCGGGACACCTTTTCACGTCTAGCAAAGGAGAAGATCAAGAAGCACGCATTCAGACAGACAGCGCAACCTACATACAGATAGAGGATGTTTACCAGTGGCCAGAAACTACAATCATAGGTTTCCAACATTAGGCCATACTGAATCCTCAGTGATGAGACTTAACGCCATATAAATTCACAATTCACTTGGAAGATTATATGAGTTTATTGCGTTACTTTCTAGGAGAACTTTTAATAGATAATGGATATATTTACATGTGGCAAAGGAAGAAACCCAGAAAACCCTTAAGAAAACACCTCGGCAAGAGCGCATGCAGAAAGCAAAAATGCAGCCTTTATCTTTTCATTCCTCAAAAGAGGTGGGATCGATTTTAAGATCATTTATAATGGACGGCTGCGGTGGCCTGATTGGTTAGAGCGCCGTTCTCAGAATGGAATGGTAAAGATTTCGAATACCGCCTTAACTGAAGATCAGGTGAAATGATACCTTTCCATTATTGGGGTTGAATTCGCCAAGTGGTCATTTTTTTTTTTTTTTTTTTACTAGAGCAATGCGCGTTTTGCAAAGTCAATTTCATTGTAATTTTAAACATAGAGAAGAAGAAAATTTGAGATTTTCAAAAGCTTTGCAAAATAAATACCAAACGAAGGGAAAAAAAGAAATAGGTCAAATGAAAAATTGTCTTAGATTCTCATTTAATTATGTGGCGTCATGTTTCCTTACTGATTGTTCCTTTAATCATGTGGCTCTACTACGTAAATTTTTTTGGATATTATAAATGTTATTCTCAATTTAACACTCGCTTAAACATTAGTTTAATGATCAATTCGCAGCTTTTAATTGTTTAATTTTTATTCAAAATTTTGAATATTCGCTATTTTTATTGGATTTTTAAACACATTAACTATGTTGTAAATATTGAGAGTACAGTTAATTTAAAACTTTTCTCTAAATATTGAGTATTTGAATCTGTTCCCAATGATAGGGAAGTACCGAAAAATTTTTAACTTTCACAAATAACATTAAAGTACATATTACGGATATTTTCAAATAAATCCTAGTAAATTAAAATATCTCATAATTCAAAAAAAAATAATAATAATAACAATTCTTTTTATCCCCAATATATCAAACTTTATTACTGGACAAATAATTTCATTTCTGTTAAGGGAGATATTTTACTTTGGATTGAAGCTAACTAAAATTTGAAAGAATCTTTAACTACTGAAGTCCTGAGAATTAATGCAAATATCAAACAAAAAATGAATCATTGAAAGTGAAACTTTTATATTTCAATGCAAGCTAATAATGAATATTTATTAGCCAATTAGGATACAGTGAATTAAATCACTTATTAAATAGCAACTGAATTGTTATTTATTTATAAAAGTATATTATTTTTCAACTCACACATACAGAACGCCTGAAAAGGTATTCTTTTTCTGTTCAATTCTTATAACAATTAATTATATAAACACAAATAGTGTTTATGATGAAAGGAAATTAAATTTCCTGACAGATTGTTACTTTAAAAATTTCTCGAGCAGTTAATGTTTAGATATGTATGAATTGTTTTTAAATTATTTTTAGTCACATAAATTGGCACAAAATGTTTCAATGGATTTCAAGATTTTAATTGCATAATCAAACTAAATCTATACTGAATAATTCGCTTCAAAATAATATTCTTATTTACTGCATATCTGTTTGAGAGTAAATGGGGAATATGACGATGTAAAATTTGCGCAATTTTTTTATCACTCAAAACAATAAAATTAACTTTATTACAAAAACATTAATTTAATTTTAGAATGAATTTAAAATTTGTTATAAAATATAGGTAATAAAATAAATTAAGCTTAAACGAATTAAACTTTCGATAAAGAATTTTTAAGTTATTAAAAGACACTATTAAACTACTAAAAGTAATGCATATTCCATTGATAATAATGAAGAGTTGCATATCATTTACCAGAGAGTGAATCAAATTATTTTTACTGAGTAACAAATTATTAAGATTGCTATGAAAATATAATTTTAAATTAATTTGCTTCTTATATTATTGACAAAGGAAAATATTAATTCTCTCTTAGGTTTGTTAATCACCTTTTCCCATCTCCTCTTAAAAGATATAAAAGTTAAAAAATTTAAAAAAATTCTAGTTACATTTCATTTTACTACATATTTTTTTGCAAAATATTAATACACAAAATCGTCTCTTAAAAATATTAATATAATATGTTTCTAATGAAATATGTCTAATATAATATTATTAATGAAGTATTAATGAAATATATTAATGAAATATATCTAATATAATATTAATGTTTCTAATGAAATATAAAATCAGTTAAAAAATGTATTGTTTGGAAGGTAACTTTACTTTCTGATGCACGATTACTAATATGAAATATTGTTCATTTTACTGATCATTAGCAAGTTACTGTTATTCTTTCAAAGACATGTGAGTACACAACAAAGGACAAGTTCTTGTCATTTTCGTAGTTTGAAGGAAGTATGCAAATTAGTGTTTGACGCTGTTCATTCAGTCGAGTGTGAGAATATCGGTCGTTATAAAAGCAGTCTACCGCACACATTCTTCAATTGTAACTCGTATAGTAGAGAAGAAAAATGGGGTTGTGGAAGGAGCTCGTTTGTTTTACGACTTCAAAGAGGGCTGCATGAATCTGTCAAACGTTTGGGGACAGTACTGTGCATGAACGTACGGCAAGAAATTGAGGTCGGGAGATTTGTCCTTCTGTGATGAAGCCGGTGTCCGAGGACCAAGTCGTCAAGTGGTTCCCTATGAGCAACGGTCACTGCGGGCCTGCGCACCCGAGAGAGGATTAATCGGAAGGGTGTATAGTTCTTGCCTGATAACGCGAGGTCGGGAGGATGGCCACACAGCAACTTTGTGTTGCCCTTCTTACTCATCTGACTTTGAACCATCAGATCCTTACATCCATTGGACAGTCATCTTTCTTGGAAAATTGAAGTAATTGCGCCAAGCATTCACGAAACCTTTGCGCCAGGGGATGACTGCATAACTGGCAGAGGTAGAAGGAGTTGGACGCAGACTACTTGGAGGACTTACAATAGGCTGCACTTTCTCTAGGCCACCTTATTTTAGGTATTTAAAAACGGAAAGAGCTTTCGCGTTTACCTTGTATTTGAATAAATTTTCAATTTTCGAAATAAACAATATGCGTACAATACAATAACATCGGTATTAAGATAATAATATATTGAATACAATTTTTGTTTGCAAAGAATTATGCTTTGCTTAGCAAAAGCACATAAAATTCATCAATAAAAATGTATGAACCAGGAATGCATAATTTCTTACACATTATTCATACCTAAAATATGTTACCATTCAAATTTATGAATAATTTTTCCATTTACTTTGAAAATGAATTTATCAAAATTTTTATTGTAATTTAAAACAGTTATATGTCAAATAGTTATCTTTTTTTTATAAAGTTAAGAGCAAAACTATACAAATAAAAACATTAGCTCAAATTAACAAAAAATCTACAATTCCCAAATTTTATTTAAAATTGCTTTCAAATAAACTTTACAATGTAAAAATTTCCATTTGAATGCACATATCTTCGACTAACCATTACTTATACATAGAATGTTTTTGCAATGCCCTAAAAAATTTACAGTCTTTTTTTCTAAATTAATTAAAAATGTAAATTTTTTAGACTATTAAAGCAAATTTAAATTTTTAAATTTATTTAGGTAATTTTATATAAAACAGCCTTAAATTATTAAGTTAATTACGCACAATAAAGTTATTGCCATTTCATTTTTTCACATTCACAAGTTTCATAGCACATTGAATTAATAAATTAATTTATATTCATGATTAAATAACTTTTAAGATACAAAAAAAATTGATTAAGATATTTAAAAGTGTAGAATAATTTCGCACGTGAATATATACATTTTTTGAACAAGTATATTTTGATTGTATCTAGCCGGAAATGCTTTTCAATTAAGTGAATATTTAAAATAGATTGTAAATTTTTTTTTATATAAATATGGAATTTCAACAGTAGAACTTAATGTAAATTTGAAACATAAATTAATAATTTTTCATTTTAGGAGTAACTGTTTTAAATATGAGACATTAATATACTCCACTGAAAAATAAAAGATTCAGAGTATATAGTAAGCTACTAACTTCAGTTAAAATATTTTGTGAAACATTTTGAATGTAAATTTTTCATATTAAATTTCTCATACCGAAAGATTTCCTTTCTAAAAATATGTACACAAGAATCCGTGTTGTTCTATATCTTTCAGTATTTCTTAAATTGTTTTGCAGAAATATTAAAATGAATGCATCTCTCCCTTGATAATTTGTTTCTGAAAAGGAGAATAAAAGCAAAAATATAAAAACAAGGCAATCTTAATGCTATTGTTTACAATAGTATCCTAAATAATTCAATATTTAGTGTATAAGATGTCAATATCGCTTTTTTTCACATATTCAATCGCTATTATATATCGCTTTTTTTTTACATATATACGTACATAAATATTCCTTTAACCAAGATAGGGTGTGTTTAATTCTAAGATATTATGTTAAACATATTCGATTTTTTTCGTTTTTCATTCAAAATATTTAAGATTATTTTATAATCCAATTGAAGTATTAAACGTAATTAATTCATAATTAGAACCAAAATATAAATTAAATTGTAACGATATTTTCTTTTGCTGCAAAATGTTTTTTACATTATTGATAATTGTTGAGTTACATTTATGTTTCTCAGTAATTTAAATTCATGTCTTATTTACCATGAAGTCCAAAAAAATGTCTTCTTAAAATTTTTGTAAATTTATATCAGCTATATACATAAATGATAGAAGCATATTTTTGCATATAATATCACACACAAAACTATTAATAGTATCTTCGTCAAAGAATTTCATTTATGATGTTTGTATTCCACTACACACAATATTTTCAGGCTTATAAATGCAATTCAGTTTAATAATATAAATTACTCTCTAAGATGAGACTGTAGTGATCATTCATTATCGCAGCGCTACCTATATGAAAGTGATCATTTGTGTAAATAAAAAACTACTGCAACTTTCACTGTAACTTATACTAAAAAAAAGGGGGAGTTACCACTTCTGTTTTGTAGCTTTCGCTTCTCTTTATATAATTCATGGAAATGTATGCATGTTATATTTTTATCATTAAAGTTTTTCGTTACAAAATAGATTTAACTCATTCGTCTGCACCTTGACACATTTTATTGGTGATATATGGACTAGAATTATTCAACCTTCTGAACTTTCGTGATAGAATTTCAGTTTTCGTGATAAATTTTTGATTTCGATTTCAAAACGGATGGAGCTATCTCTGCCGTAAAAATTCCTTTACTTTATCGACTCGGATCCTCAAATATGGTTTACAACGGTGGTATCCACATTTGAACTAGCATCGCCAAAACCGATAACGGCAAAAAAAAAAGCCAAATATAACTATTGTGTTGCTAATTTACCACCCGATACGGTGATGCTGGTACGTGATGTGATTTTAAATCCGGACAAAACAGATCCATACAAGAATCTTAAAGAATCATTGATTTCTCGTTGTGGTGAATCAAACACTTAAGAAATTAGACGACTGCTTGCTGGTGAATAATTAGGAGATGGGAAACCATCGGAACTCTTGAGAGCGTGCGATGCTCTCTGTGCGATGCAATGGCGTGCAGAATCGCACAATGTAAGAGAAAATCTACTAGAACTATTCTTGCAACAACTACCTAACAACATTCAATTAATATTAGCATCTATTCAAATTCTAACTCCGCATAAGGCTGCTGAAGTTGCAGATAGAATTTTAGAAATTACGCCTGTTCAAGTCAGTAGCACATCGATTTCTTCAGATTCCGCAGAACCATCCTCTAATTCTACCTTGTTGGCTGAGCTCAAGAGCCTCCGTAGAGAAATCGCACCTCTTCGAAAGTCACGAAGTATCTCTAGCAACAGATACAATCCACGGAAAATCCAGTCCTAGTGCATCGTGTTTACTACTTATTGGTCTCACCGTAAATGCAAGGAGAAAGCCAATAAATGCCAGAGACCATGTTCTTTCCCGGGAAACAGGCTTGCTTAGAGGCGACATATGCCAAGCCTTCTTACTCTCGTCGCCTGTTTGTCCGCGATAAAAGAACTAATATTCTGTTCTTAGTTGACACGGGCAGCGATTGTTCCATGCTCCCAGCTACCAAAATGAACGTAACGTGAAACCTGTGCAAACTTTTAATGCTGACAATGATACTCCAATACAAGTTTATGGTCAAAAACTCATGTCTGTGGATTTGGGTCTTAGAAACAGGTTTGTTTTTCCATTTTTTTTATATGTAATACATCTCAAGCAATATTAGGTGCTGATTTTTTGCATCATTTTAATTTAAACCTGATTTAAGAAGTGGTAAATTGTTTTATATATGTACTAAGTTAAATTCTCATGGTATTGTGAATGGTACTAATATATTTTCTGTTAAAACTATCAATATTGCAAATGATTGATAAAATTTTAAGTAATTTTTCTAATATTTGTAAACCCCCTTGTTCAGACCAAACTGTAAAGCACAATGTTGTTCACCATATAGAAACTGTAGGTCCATCTGTTTTTGCTAAACCTTGTCGGTTAGCTCCGGACCATCTCAAAATTGCCAAAATGGAATTTTAACAAATGCTGGACTTAGACCATATGCGCCCATCAACTAGCAATTATGCTTCTCCTTTGCACATGGTTCCTTTAAATAAAATGTTTGGTGATTATAGAGCCCTTAATGCTCACTCTAAAAAGGACAAGTATCCAATTCCTAGAATTTTAGAGTTTACTAGTGAACTTCTTAGAATCAAAATATTCTCTCCTATTGACTTAGTTAAAGCATTCCATTAAATTCCGATTTCTCCTGAGGATGTTCATAAAACTGTCATTTGTACACCTTTCGGACTCTTCGAGAACACTCGGATGCAGTTTGGCTTGTGCAATGCATCCAGCACATTTCAAAGGTTTATTGATGAAGTTATCCGAGGATTAAATGGTGTTTATGCCTTCATTGATGACATTTTAGTTGCTTCTAGAAACAAAGAAGAGCATTTGGAACATCTTCATGCTCTGTTCACTAGGTTAAATCATTATGGACTAATCATAAAATTTTCAAAGTGTATATATGGAGTTCCTACCTTAGAGTTCTTGGGATTTAAAATTTCCGAAGAAGGTTTATATCCAATTCCTGATCGAGTCAGTGCTATACAAAAATTCCCAAAGCCTGATACTCTTACTAAACTTCGTAGATTTTTGAAATGGAGCAGATTTCTGTAAGGGAAGACTAATCTAGATCTAGAGCTTAAGCTTAGACAGGAACCGCATATATACAAATAAGATCGCAATTTACTAATCTATTGGAAACATCTTTACTCTCAAAGGAACTCCAAAGTATATTTCAACTCACCAGATTCTAGAAAGACTAAACTTAGTTCAATTAAACAAATGAAGCCCAGACTTCATATTTATCCTCAAAGAAAGAATATAAATATGAACTAATGTTTACTTTTGGTTAAATATATTAGGTTGTCAAGAATTAAATGGAGCAAAAAATGCACATCATTGAATTCGATTCTTTTTAATAAAAAAACCTTATTTTTAATCAAACTATGCATTCTTTCTTTTTTTTTTTTTAAATCAAAGTCTGTATGTGCTTCTCGTGTGAAAGACGCACAGTTTGAAAAACTGTGCCACTGTCTTTATGTACAGGTGATTAAGTGTGACCATGGAAATCAGCGGAATTCAGTGTTGATGAAGTATGAGTCACAGCGGAGCACATCATGGTAGCAAATATCGAGAGTGTGGTTGGCATTCAAGTGGTCATGAGAGTGACTGTAGCCCACTGATTTCATTAGTTTTGCATTTTAGAGGTAACTCCCCTGCTGCAGAAGCCACAGGAGTCGATGAACCCTTGAAACGCCATTTTGACCGCCTGCGCTTAGTTAAATTTTTTTCCCAGAGAAAAAGTTGTTTAAATTTTGCCTCCCCCCCTGACCTGTCATTTCTTTCGAGTACGGCCAACTTTTGCCCCGGTGCGGCATGTGGTCGAGCGTTGTCGTGCAGGAGAATTGGAGTCATCCGATTAACTAACTTTTGCGGTCTAATCGCAAGATTTCTTATCATTTCATCCAGTTGATAACAGTAGACAATCCTGTGATCGATTGGCCAGGTTCCATAAAGCTATGATGGATGACACCTGAGCCAGACTACCAAACAATGATCGATCACGTGGTTCATCTGACAGGTCGGAATCTTTCGAACGCAATTTCTTAAGCCAACGGGCTACAGTTGCGTACACAGCCACTTGTGTGATCCCGTGGTCGACAGCTTACCGTGTTGTGGCTAAACTGAAACTCGTACTTCATGAATTCCTATGGTCTCACTTAATCACCTGTACACACAAAAAACAGTTGTATATTTTTAAAGCGGAATTATGTGTTAAAAAGAGGAAAATATTTTCTGCTAAAAACAAATTATTCTGAAATACGGCGTCTAAATGAGATTACGTGCAATATGACCATTTCATACTTGACAACCTAATATACTCTGCACAGCACAATATTTCAACATATCTCTGAATCTGTTGAGGGATCTGCATCGGCAATTTAAGATTCTTGGCCAGAAATTTAAGTTTCCAAGGTAGTCTTAAGTGGATGCTTTCATTTAAAACACGAAGACTTGCACTTTCCCAATAAGACTAAGAAGCTTATAGTATATTTTAGATCTATGACATGAAAATAATAAAATTATTGATAACTCATTTTTTTATCTATAGTATTTAATCTTTAAGTTAGGAAGAAACCCGTAGGGCATACAGAGAGTTGAAAGAGCCGTAATTGGTTTCTCAGAGGAATAATTTGTCTGAACCACAAAAACTGCTGTAATGATTCCTAGGATTAAAAGTATACACATATTTATCCAAGAATTCATGCATAAACACTGCATGAAGAATGCAGACTTGCTGCGATAGGAAAACATAAACAAATATGTATCACACATAAATAAGAATTTTTATTTTCTGCTATACTGTTGCTTGTGACTGTAACTTGTGATCCATAACAATCCTTATTTTAAATATTTAAAATAATTTATCCTCAAATTATGAAAACATTTCATAATCTTATGACAGCAACACAATTTCTATAACTATAATTCATATATATTTTTCATACTTTATCTCTTTATCAAGATTTATCGCATGTAAGAAAAAATTCAAATCTTTCTCTTATCGAGATCAGATACATTGTCGTATGTCGTGCTTAAATCGTCAAGAAAGTAAAGAAGTTGCTAATTTTTTTTTTAGAGAGTCAAGTTTTGCGAAACTATTTTTACTGGAATTTTTACGAAGGTTGTAAAATTCGTAAATATTTTTGGACATAATTTTTTGAAGCCTTAAATTTTCCGCCATATGTTTGAATTTTTTTCGATATTTATCTCTTCCTAATAACAAAAAATAAAATTTACTACGAAAAAGTTTTCTCTATATAATTAAAATCTATGCCCGTAATAGAGATAATGTAATACTTTAAAATATAATTTTGAAAAGTGTTTTTTACGATATTATGAATATCACTTATAACTGTATCATTAATGGAAAATGTGGCGATAAAAGTCCACATGTTACCTGTTATCGCTAAATGTTTGAATGCTAACTATTTATTTTGAATAGTATACAAAACTACATTATAAATAGTAATGTTATAAGCAAAAATAATTATAATCGAGTTTACTGTAGAATATTCATTAGTTTAATTCAATAGAAATCTTTCAAAAAACTTAAACTGATTGATAACGTAATAAAATTGCAGTAGAATATTATAATATTTGATAAAAAGTATAAAAATTAACTCTGTAAGGAATTTTCTTTAATTATTAAAGTTGCATTAATTTTTTCTAACAACGTTAGATGAGAAAATTTTAATGAAAAAAAAAAAATTGAATTTAGTGTAGCTTACGTGATTATAGTATTTATTAATTAAACCAATAACAGAAGATTTTTATGGAAACTCTTTTTGATATTTGTTTAATAAATAACGAATTAATAATTTTCTTTAATAAAATCTCATGTAAACTCAAAATCAAATGACGCACACATTTTTTTTTATATCTATTACAAAGAAAGTATTTATTTTGATGATTGTCATTGCAGTATAAATTCCTATCGTTAGAATGCGGCAAAGTAGAAGCCATATTCCTAAAATTTCTTATCTTTTATTTTTAAAAGCAAATATAGTTCTACGATTAATCCAGATTAATTTAAATTTCGAATTCATCGGATTAATCCAAATTTAGAATAATAATAATTTACAAAGTCAAGTTATGTTAAGCAGAAGTCGAGTTATGCAGAGAAATGAAACCTGCGCACATTTTAGTAGTTTACATTATAAATATACTAAACATAAAAATGATTATATCACAACATTTAGGAAATTTCCTAAAGTTCATTGATTATAGAAACAAATAACCACAATATTTCTTGTCTGTTGATTAATCGAATACTTAATGGTGAAAGACGTGCTATTAAAATAAATATAAAATTTGCTTTGTTTGAAAGAAACAAAATGAACCCAGTGTTCAGTTCGAAAGCGAAACTACCCCTTTTACTTCAACATTAATAAAAGAAAATATTTTCTTTTTAAAAGTTGAACAAAGCTAAAAAAATAAGAACTACTAGAAACACCTCAAGTTTTACATTGGTCTGGTTGGTGGATAGAACAGCTTCTCAAGTTTATCGCTCTTGGTGGTGCGATGGGTCCAAAGGAAATCCAACTAAAAAACTTAATTTAAAAATGATTATTTCATAGAATTCAAAGAAATTTCTTGAAACTTATTTATCTAACACCAGTTAAATTATGGAATCAATATTTCATTCAATAATTTTTATTTAGGTTTCTATTTGATTCAATATTATTAGCCATAAAGTGGTTCCTTTCATTCCAGTTGTGATTATGGCTACATCACTTTATTACAATTCTCATTGGTTTGAAATATCCATGACGTCAGATAACATTTCAACTACGTCACATAGTATTGAGACGGTGTGGTGAATCCGACTTGTTGCATATACTGTCTGCCTTCAAATCACATTCTTCGAGTGGTAGCAAACAAGGCGAAGTTCACCATCGAATATCTAAGAATATTGTTGAAATTCATTTTGTTAATAGAACGATTTCTTATGTAATAACAAAATCCTGGTTTGAGAAGTTGTTTTCCATTCCACGTTGACAATAAAACAGAAGAAACAGCAAAATAAAAAAAAATAAATAAAATAAATATAAAACATCCATTTTAAGGTTAGTTTAAATCAGCAAGAACGATTTAAATTCTTGAAAACTTCATCAATTTATTGAATTCTAAATAAATAATTGCAATATTAATCACTTTTAAATCTTAAGAATGTCTTGCTTACGACAACATTAATTTTTTTCTTCATTTTCCTTTGTAATCTTAAATTATATTTATTCGTAGGGTATTTTTCAATTTATTATAATTATAATAAAAATAATATTTTGAGTTTAATTGTGTGTATGACCTAAATACCATTGAAGCCATCAAAAATATACAAATATAACGTATTGGTTTATTTATTAAATAAAAGAAAATTAAAACAATTTGCGAAACGTTTAAAAATGCTTTTTAAAAAAGCAATTTTTTGCAACTGGTTTAAAAGATTAAACACAATTTATACATTACATGATAAATTAATTATGCATTGTTGTTTAGGTTAATTTTTCTTTTGAAGATTCTTCTTGAAACAGACGCTATTAAAATATAGGATACCAATTTTGAATACTTGAATATTTCTTGATTTTAGTATTACGATGTAAGATTTATAAGAATTTAATCTTCATTATTTTGGATAATTGAATTTACGGAATTATAGTCGAAAAATAGTTCTATTTAATTAGTTTTTATACTAATCCTTTTTATCCACCAATTCATGTAAAAGTAGCCAAACAAAATGCAATTATAAGCATTTTTGGCTATTATAAGCTGAATTTGGCGAAACACGAGATCTTGTAATTTCACATGGTTCATCAAATCTTAGTTATACCATGTGATATTGCAATAAGGTTTTTTATGCATATAAAGTTTTTCACTTTACAAGGTGAAAATTTTAATAATATTTTTTAATTAAATAATAAAAAACTGACATTTTTTATTTACTGAGGAGTGAGAAAAATATCGTTTTACTTAAGAGAAAAAAATTATTACAGTGCAATCGAATATGCTTAAATGGGCTTGAGAGAAAACTATATGTAAGCAAAAGTGTATGAAAATGCATAGAAAGTTATAAAAGAAAATAAAAGTATTCGAGGAAAAAATCCTTACCATACAGAGTCATATTTTGCGGAATTCATGCAAAGAAAATCATATGGAAAAGTAAACTCACTTCCAAAAGTTAAGCACAGAGAGAAAAATGCTAATTTCCGGAAGCCAATCAGAATTGAAGAGGATGCAAATGGTTGCAGAGGTAAATGGAAATATTCAAATATGTTATTTAACAGCCAATCGAGCTTTCATGTCAAGAAATATGCAAAAAGGGCATTCTTATAAGATACAGGCTTTATGAAGGGTTACAGAAGTTGATTGTAAGTGCTGATAGAAGGTGTTTAAAACTTTCGTACAATTTATTTCCAAGACATGCGTGTTTCTATGACTTCCAGAAGACTATTGGAAAATTCTGAGTGAGCGCTGGAATGCTGTGAGGCGCATTAAAGCAGGGCAGTCGATCTCAGATGCTGCTCCTTTCTTTGGCGTTCATCATTCTGTAATTTCGCGTTTTTGAAAACAATTCTAAACCATACAGATAGTTGTCCAAAGGCCTGTAGCCGATCACCCCAGAGTTACAAACCCCGCAAAAGATTGATATATTGCGATTTTAGCCAAGCAGAATCGCAGAGCGACTTCTACACGTATGACATATATAGTTACAGCGTCCATTGTTAAGGTGATATCTGCAGCTAATGTACGCCGAAGATTACATATGAGTGGACTGTGCGCCCGGGTGCCTAGAGTGTGTTTGTCTATCCGTCCAATCAAGAGGGGCACGATTAAAGTGGGGCCGGGAACATGTCAATCGGACTGTGTCTGACTGGGAAAATGTCATGTTTGATGAGTCAAGATTTTCTCTAGAACCAGATGACAAGCGTATAAGGAAGGATATGACGTGAGCAAAAAACATGCAATCAGCTGCCAAAACATCATACATTCCGAGGCGGAAGCATTATGGTGTGGGCAGGGATTTCATAAGGATACCGCAACGATACTTTAAACGGGGTTCTATGACGGCTGTCCGGTTTCGAGAGGAAGTCCTAGAACCCATCGTGAGAATGTACGCACGTCCCCATAGAGCTGAAATCGTCGATGACTACCTGGAGAGAGAAGGGATTGCGCGTATGGCGTGGCCAGCATATTCGACCGACTTTAATCTCATTGGAAATTCTTAGGATGCTGCGGTGGTTGACCACCTAATTGAAAGCATGGTCAAAAATGTAAACTTTGCATACAGATGGGGGGGGGGTTCACATACCCTGTTAATGTCCTTTCTTTTCATTTTAGGCTGTTTATTTTTACTTTATAAATAATTCTGTTTAAATATCCAGTATGTCATTATTTGAAAACTTACAAAAATTTTATATTGTTTTCCTTTCTGTATATAATTATTGATTTTATATTATGCATAAATATATATGCTACTTTCTTGCCGAATTTTGTCAATCAAAGCAGTATTTGTTGATTTTTTTGCATTTTACATCTTTGTGCTTAACTTTTGGAAGTGAGTGTATCTTTTTGAAGGTATATCAATTATCTTGGAAATTTGAAAGCCAAAAATGATATGCAAGTGATTTTAGTCTTGGCGATAATCTTGGCATCATTTTGATTATAAGTGAGCTGAAAAGATCAACAAGTATTAATTGCACTTGGCCTGTTGCATTAAATTTAACAATGACTTACAATACTCATTTGATGATATGACTTTCAATATTAGGATTATGTGTACTAACTCTGTCAGACAGATTTACTGCAGTAAGTTTCTTTTAATATTGTGCTTCAAAATGAGGCATTTGCAGTTTTCATAGTAACAATTAATACATTACTAAAATGTTTAACTAATGATAATGAATATATAAAGATGAGTAAATATTAACGAGTACAAAGTAAGGAAACTTCATCATGTTTTATTTTTAGTATAAATCAATAATAAGTTTTAATGTCTACGGTTACAGAAGTTAAACTTGTTTACCCAGGCAAGGAAGTGTAAAAAAATTAGAAACATTTAAATCGTCCATGTCCATTTAAACTAACCATAAATTAGATGTTTTGTTTCACCTTTTTCATTTTTCTTTGTTCTATTGTCAACGTATTAACGGCTTAAATCGCTGAAAAACGGCTTTTCAAACCGATGATTTAGTTTTTTTTTTAAAGAAAAGAAATCGTTTTATGAAGAAAATGAACTTGACAACATTTTAATTTTATTCCAACGAATTGAAGCCATAGTCTTTACTCGATGTGGTAGAGTCGTGTTCAAATCAGTTCGACCGTCGTAAAAGGCATTTGGCTCAAAGCGATTCACAACGAATTTTGGAATCATGGTTTTGGAAACTGGCAACAATCAATGTTTTCTGCTCAAAATATTCATCAAATGAAAAAGAGAAGCTTTTAAAGGATTTCAAGAGAACGTGAAATGACACAAGAGAGGAGCGGAGAAGCAAGTCAAAGAAACTGGAGTCAGTCAAAAACACAAATTAGAAAAGATAACATTTTCTGGAAATTTTGGAAGCAATATAGCTAAAGATTTGAAAATTAATTATTTACATAAAGACAGATATAATTTTCATGATTTTTAAAATTTTACAAATGGGGAAAAAATATTAAAAATACTTATCGTTAAAAATCATGAATGGATTTTTTTCTCATCGACGTCGGCACTCAGGTATTCACTGGTGAATTTCGTCTGGTTTGCTACCACTTGAAGAATGTGATTTTATCAAATTCATCGCTAAACTGAATTTACGATGCGGTCTCAATACGCGATGTCGTAATTATGTGTGACATAGACGAAACATTATTTGATTTCATAGATATTTAAATCAATAAGAATTGTAATAAAGTGATTTAGCCATGATCCCAATTGGATTGACAGAAACAACCCATTCATGGTTAAAAAAAAAGCCCTCAACTAAATTCATTTTTAAACAATTTTATGCTTTTTAAAATACCATCAAGATTCAAATTAGTATTCATTGAAATTTTTAAAACATAGTTATTGGTAAAAAAAAATGTTTGAATGAAATAAATTCCTATTGAATGAGATTAAATTAATTAGGAGTTATTAAGATTTTTAACTGTTTTTCTTTTTTAGGTATTTTCCCATTTTAATTTTGAGAGAAAAAATGTTACTGAAGAAATCTTGCTGTTTGTACAAAAGGAACTATTTTATTTCATTTCATGAAATATAAGAGAAATTGGGATTTTTATAAAAAAAAAACCAATGAACTTTGAGTCTTTTCATATCGAAACAGAATAACCGAGATGGCGATTAATTTAATGAAAGTTGTTCTTTTGATGCAAATTATTTTCTAATTTAAAATAGAATAGTGAGTAAATAAGTTTTCATACAGAAATAAGTTAATAAATTGAAAAATACAATTTTTTATTTGCATTAAACTACGAAAAATAATTAAAAGTAATTAATTTTACATTTTATTGTCTTCCAACTTAAAATTTCTTACATAATTTCTTTATATAATGTTATAGTTTTATGTAAATAATTCGAATTATTTTTTTCATTTGGGTTCATATTTTAACATTATATTTAAAACTTGATTGCTAACACCTAAATTATTTATTGCGACAGATCTTTTAACTGCTTTATATAACTTTTCTTTAATAAGGTAACTTTTCATAAGCTTGTAAAAACAAATAATTTATATTTTACAGATTTTCAGGATTAATCTGTGAGAAGATATTGTAAGACGATTTTATAAATGTATTCAAATTCTATCTGTATATATTGCAAAAGCTATGAAGAATGCTTCCATAGAATTCAAATTTACACACATCCTATATTTAAATAATCATTAAAAATAAAACATTTGTTAATTACTCGAGCTTAAATGGTGTGAATAAATGATTATCTGAAAAAAAAATTCTGTTGAATTAAAATCTTTGTTTAAGTTAACTAATAATTAATTTATTTCTAAAGAATTCCTAAACTTTGAAATGAATAGTCTTTGATGATGAAAGAAAGTGCATAATAAAATGATGAAAGCAATAAAAATCTAATAATTTATCAAAATTAGTTATACAAAAGCTTTCACTAGATGGAACTTTAATATGAATACAATTATATGTAGCTGACATATACGAATTCAGAGCGAGGAAAAATAATAATGAATTAAATGACAAAACATACGACTATCACGAAATAATAAATATTCATTACTTTTAAATATTAATTACATTAATTTCAATTTGATTAAATTAGCAATTTTCTGTAATATTCAAGCATCCTTATGCAACTATAATGATATCCTCAATGGCGATAAGTAGCAATAAAAATTTTCTGTAATGAAATATGTATAATACTTTATCAAAGTAAATAGTTTTAAAGCATATGGTTTAATATAATTATTTTAAAGAAAAAATGAAAGTACTAAGAAGGGGGGGGGAGGGGGGCTACTTTTTTTTTTTTTTTTTTTTTTTTGAAGTGAATTGACATTAAAAATAAGAGCAGGAAACAAGGTGGACTACTAATTACAATATGACAAATTTAAGAAGATCAAAACTTCCTTCCTCTCGTTTAAAGAACAGTTTATTTGAAATTCAGTCTCAAATAATAAAAATGTCAGCAACGCCCTAAACTGTGATATTTTTAAACCATAACTCCAATATTTTCGCACTTTCGGAAGCGGACAGCCACGTTAGACTTAAGTACATCATTTAGAAAGACAACGCGGAACACCTGCTAGCTGCACGCACTTCCATTACACATCAACAAGGTTGCCAGAGATAAGATTTTTCTTTTTTCTTCGTTCTATTATGTGACTAAAATAATTTCAGATCATAAGTTTAATCTGTGTTTAAGCGAATGAAGGCGTTTAAGCTCATTTTAGCAATAGAAAGGAACTGAGAAATGAATAATCGCTAGCATATTAATGGAGTGTGTTTTCCTCAGGAATTACTTTTAAGAAAAACTCTTTTTATTTATATTGCGTAGCTTTAAATGCAAATTGTGGTAATTTAGAATTTTCCAATGAATAACTGTCTAGTTCTTTAAATATTTCATTTCTTAATTCATTTGGGAATTTTAGTTTGTTGAAGTAACAAATTAACAAAACTAAATTAATCAATAATTTTTCCCATGACAAAATAGCAATAAGTTATCATTTTTATAACAGAATTAATAAAACATATTTTTGAACAAAGTGAAATTGAAATGTTAATTTAGTAAAGAAACTTATACCGACCATAAGTAAGTCGAGTTATCAGAATATATGGAATAAAATGAATAAAGTATAAAGTACTGTTTTATTGTTAAAAATGTCTGATTTTATGTGATTTTACAACACAAATAGATATTTATATTTTTGAGTGCAAAAGATTACGAAATGTTTTTTCATTAAGATTTATCTCATTATCATAAATATGGGAAAATCATAGTGGTTATTATATGTGAATTATTATAAACAAATAGTAATAAAACCTGATAATTAAACTACAATTAAGTTAAAACTCACACACACATACACTGTCTATGAATAAGTATTGAGACACTTATGCAAATGAGGATATCAGCGGTCCTGAGGTACGTCACTGCCTCCGCCGTGCATTAAACAGCATTGGCTGCATTAGTCGCATGCAAGATGCCGCGCAGTTCTCATTTCGAGAAATCGCATGTTACCCATCTTTAAGGGAGCGATCTGAAGTGCCCCAAATCGACAGTGGCCTATGGGATTGTTTCAATGTGCCTCGAGTCGGTATACCAACAAAACTGGGAGATAGAGTGCTGTCCAGAGAAATTCGCACCCAACCGATGGCCGCGAGGAGTTTCAACAGGCATCCGGGAGTATTGTTTCAATGAATACCATCCGTAACGAAGCACATCTTCTTGGTTTTCATGGGCGTGCTGCTGCCCATAAGCCTTTGACAATTAAAACACATCAAAATTGAATCGTAGATCAATGGAAACGGGTCCTTTGTAGAGACGAATCAAGGTTCACCCTTTACCATTCGGATGGTAGTCTGGGTCTGGCGTCTGCCTGGAAAACGTCTGCTGCCAGAATGCATTGTGCCGACAGTCAAGTTCGGCGGAGGTGGAATTATTGTCTGGGGGGAGGGGGGTTTCCTTGTACAGATTGGGAGACTTGGTCCCAATTCATGGTAAGCTCCATGTCGATGCCTACTGCCCCATTTTGGACGACAACGTGCTTCCTACGTTTTAGCAGTTTTACGGATTGGGCCTCTGTTACTTTTAGGATGACAGTGCCAGTTGTCATGTTTTGAGGTTAACCAAGACTTGGTATGGTGCCAATGGAGTTCATCGAATGGACTGGCCTGTCCAGAGGCCAGACCTGAACCCTATCCAGAACGTCTGGGACAAGTTGGATCGCCGAATTAAGGGATCGCTACCCGTCTAAAATTGGTGAAGAAACTTGTATGTCTACTCCAAGAAGAGTGGAAGACCATACCACTAGCTGTAATACAAAGAATTGTGGCAAATATGCCCCGGGAGGGTTTATTCTGTAATTACCTTTCGTGGAGGCTCTACCAATTGATTTTGAATAAAGTTAGTTTTTCTTTTCTATCACAAGTGTCTAAATACTTATTGGTGGACAGTGTATACATATATATATATATATATATATATATATATATATATATATATATATATATATATATAAATGTCAATTGAAATTACTTATTCAAATGTATATAAGAATATAATTTAAAGTATGTAAAATTATCTACTAATGAGAAATTCTAAATTCTTTCTTTCAAATTTTCGTTGAAATGTGACTTCTACTGGAATCAGTGAGCGTGAATTTCCATCTAAGATATTCAAGTAATGATTTAAAATTTGAAATACCTTATTACACAAAACAATATAATTCAACTTATCTATCACCAATTTTTTAGTATAATCAATTTAATGAAATCAATAAATAAAAATAATACAAAAGCAATTCAATCTAATCGATGTTGAATAGGGTATGTAAACGAAATCAATAATTTTTTGCTTTACTTTCTAAGGTAATTGTATCTTCTTAAATAGCTTTATCAATAACAATATGTTTAAATTTAATACATTTTTGCATCACAGTATCCAAAATTAAAGTGTTCAGTAAATTCTCTCCTTTTCTTAAACTTCTAATTTAAAATGAAGCTTTTCTTAATTTTTCAATTATCTGCCAAAAGATTTCTGAATTCAAAATGAATTTTCAAACTGTTAACTTTAAATCTTTTGACTCTTTAACAGAATAGCATCAAAAAGGTATAATAATAGTATAATTGCTCAAAAAGTTAATTTTGAAAACAATTAAAATATAACAATATCATTAGGCAAATTGCAGTTTTATACGTCTATATGTTATTCAAAAATCGAAAATCATCTCAAAGTTTTCAGAGATGGCTTAAGAAAATTTCACAAAAGTTGATTTTATTTTGACTGATTTGTAAAGGAACTCAATAACTCTACATAAGTATTTTATTTTACAGTTATAAGGGCTTAAGTTAAATAAGTACTTAAATTTAATTTGCCTTAAAAAGTAAATTTATTTGAGGAAATAGGGAAAAGCAGTTTAGCGTGTTATTACTTTGAAATATTTCTAAATAAAAATACGTGATTGAATTATGTATCAATAATTTTTCCCAAACCTAAAGAGAGAAAAGACTGTTAAAGGAGATGGAGGGACGTATAAACAGAGGATGATTGTTGTAACGAAGTCTGTGGCTTGGGAGTGGAATGGAAAGCATTGCAACTCTTGCTGGAAGCAAATACAAGAGTCGAATTTCTGCAACAGCCTGTAAAGACGCATTTACTGCAGGAAGTCATGTTATTGAAAACGAAATGCCACCCTGTAACGATGAGGTATGGCCGTTAGATTCTGAGAAATGTGGGATTAGTGAAGCTATCGTAATAATGCTATAGCTATAAAATGCTTAAAAATAATCCGACGTGGAGTTGCATTTCCTCGTTTAATGCAGTAACTGTAATAAGACACTGTAACAATGCAAAACAGGGAAAATTAAATTAGTTAATAAATTACAAGATTCTTATTAAATTACAAACTACCCGAATACAAAAATAACATTTTAAATGATATTACAAAATAACCAAGAACGCTTTCTGTTTAATAAAACACACACAAAAGGTGTATTAATAATTTAATATGATTCCCTTGCATCAATAGAAAGTGTTAATTTTTATCACTGAAAACTTTATTTATTTAAAATGCAAATACTTTAAAATATTGCTATATATTATAAAGATATATTAGAAAGATAAATATTTGATTAATAATTGATTCAATTTTTTTTTGTGTATTTTTGTTTCTTACTAAAATTGATTGCAAATATTTCTCTTTTGGTCGCTCTAAATGCTATATATATATACGTATTACTAGTTTTTCTCACACAATTACATTGATAGTTTTTTTTGTTATGATATATGTTGGTATTCTGCTAAATATAAATAGAATAATGTAATTATATAGTGTTAAAATAGTATGCTTCTTCTCAGTTTTGAAAGTTGAAATTTAGAAATGTCTTGAAAGTATTCATATTCACGAATTGAGTAGAAAGCAAAATTTAATAAATATTAAGATTATGTAAAACAAAAGAAAAAAACAAAGTGTGTGAGAATTTCATTAAAAAGAAAAGAAATGAATTAGTACAAGACGAATCTAATGGACAAATTAATAAGCATAAATTTCATCGCATAACTTGATTGCTCGATTCCCTGTAAAATAGTTGTTTTCTACCGTGATCAAAATACAAAGATCATCACAAAAACCGAATTATTAATAATAAAGTATTTATTATGAATCTCTTTTAATGAATATGTAATCACTAAGAAGGGAAGTTTGTTTGCCGTGATTCAACATTCTAGTTTTAACTCCTCACTAGTCAATTAAAAGTATTCATTCTGATGTGAAATTGCAAAGATTGAATTTTAAGTGAAAAATCTTTAAATAAATAATAACAAATTGATTTGTTTCAGATCACCGTGAAGCAATTCAGTTTCACTTTTTTAAACTCAATTCATTACTAAAAAAAGTAAACACTATAAAGACTGATAGTATTAAAAATGAATATTTTTGTGAAAATTGTTAAAAATATAATTTTTACTTAATAATGAGACGTGAAATAAACTGATGTCCATCGTCTTCTTTATAATAATTGAAATGATATTAAGATATACAAGTGCTTGTATTGATTTATCATGCATAGATATTTATAAAAATCATGATAAGGACTTGATCGAAGGAGTATTCGAAACCTGATGATTCAGGCTCATCATAATGCCTCCTTAATGTGGTATTCAAGAAGTCAACTTTAGGAGAAGAATTAATCAAATGAACATGTCTTAATTTAATTATCCAAAGTGAAGAAAACAATTGTCCCCAAATGAGCCCTTTTTGCAACACATTTGGTGTCGTTAAGGAGCAGTTTACACGTGCTGCAACACGATTGCAGGCAAATACACAATTAAGCAAGTAAGAACCACAAAAGAGAGCTCCGAGGGTCGGACATCACTCATTGTGGCGAGCAGTTGAAACGCAGCTCTTCGAGTGCAGCTGACAGGCAAATTTGAAAAGACGTAACTGTGTCCTAAGTGTTTCTTCCGAAAAAAATTACTGAGTACATAATAACAAATAATTCAACCTAGGTAAACGGAAAAAGAACTCAGAAAAATATAAGCGAGGACAAAAAGAGGTATAAATTGATTTACTCTTCCGACTGTGCAGTGAGATCGTTTGCAACAAAAGAAAAAGTTAGTTTTTGAAGTGAACTGAAGCAAATTAACCTTTTTTCCCGGATATAGCCTTGGACAGAATAGGCTGAAATGTTGCCAGTTATCAAAATGTTGAAAACATAGTTTTCCTCCCCAAGGCATGCTCTCTTGTCCAAGTGGGAGAATGATGGCGAGAATCTGTGGATTCGCTCGCGTCTTGCTCGGACCGTTCGTTCATTCAAGAAATTCAACTGATTATTTTCTTTCAGAGAAGGGAAATATTTTCTTTTTCCGAATCTTTTTTTTTATTTTCTGGATTCATTTGGGGAAAAAACCCATTAACCTGTTTTTAAATAGGATTGTCAACTATACAGTTGTAGTCATGCATTTTAGAATATGTTGGTTGAAATGATTTTTATTCCTTCTTAAAATTTTTACTGCATGAAAATGAGTGATTTTTCAAATAACATTTATGTTGCACTTGATAAAAAGAAAGAGACGATACTCGTTATAATTGGAAACAATCTAGTGACGTAGTTTTAAATAGGATATTGTCATCGAGCTTAAGTGTAACAACGCATTTTAAAACATTTTGTGAGGAATAAATTTTATTCTAATTTGTAATCTTTTTCACGAAAATGCTAAACTTTTCGAATGAAATTTACAATGCAGAGGATAGGAGGAAAATAGAAATAATTACTGTTATAAATCCATTTATTATATATACATTTTTTTAAATAAAAATCTCTAATATTTCTTTGATATGTGCTGCTGTGTGTTAAGGCGTCATTATCGGAAGGCAGAAAGTTTGAATCCTGACGTTTATATTGTTTGTTTAATTGACGTGTTTATGAAAAGCGACTGCTCGTATGCTTGCTCCCTGTTTCTTAATTCCCCCCCCCCCAATTCTTCTTTTATTGAAATGGTAGAATCTTGAAGTGTGTTGTGCCAACAACGACTTACAAGTAGCACTGCCAATTCACAAAGTTTGGACGACATACGTTTTAGAATATCAGGCTCAAAATTACTTTCAGTAGATTTGAAGGAAATGTTTATTGAATTTATTCATTTTAATGATATATAATTAAACAAATAATGGCTAATTGAAATAATACTATACGTAGAAACTTATTAAGTTGTTCTGATTTTTTAAAACTTGAATTATTATTTTAATATCCTTTCATTTTTTATTGAGCTTTCCGTAACCAGTCTAAGCAAATGTATGGCACTTTATATCTAAATTATATTTATTTTAATGCTAATTTTTCTTACAAAATAACTTCTATACTTGGAATGGAAGATAATTTGCTAAACCTTCAATTAAATTCTTTTAAGAATTTTAAAGTTTTGGAAAATTTATGTTCCTTAAAATGTATTTATTGTGGAACGCGTACAGAAAGTTATTTTCAGAAATGTGTGAATAGTAATTTGATTATATATGAGAAATAAGAGATATAACTTGAAACTTTTCTTACTTGTATATAAAAAAGCGGTTTTATTTAAAACAACCATTTTACAATTACTGTTTCATTTTTAGTTTATTTGGAGTAGTTAGAGCGTAGAAATCTGTGTATATCTATTTTACACAGCTTCACGAAATTGTTGTTAGGATGTGAAAAAAAAAATCCATCATTCAATATCATTTCAGGATTTTTTGCATGCATGTCGGAATAAACACACGTGTATATTTCAATATATACATAAAAACGAAAATACACATATGCGCACGTATATGCATACTTCATATATGCTTATGAGTGCATCCATTCCAGAATATTGAAAGATTAAAATGTGTGCTAATTCATAAGAAAATTTAGTTATATACGAACGGATAAGTTATTTATCTTTAGATATGCTTCAGATCATTTTATATGAATTAATTATTTGTAATAATAATGTAAATAGATATCGAAAGTGAAAATAAAAATAATAAAATACTTTATTTTCTGTAAAAACTTTACAAAAAAAAGCTATCATTTATTCTGCGTAAAAACTACTGAGTTTTTCGCAAATAACACGCTTTTCCAGAATGAAGAGATGATTTTCCAAGTTTAAGAAAAAATGCAGGTGTTGAATTTACTTTCTTTAGAAGTGAAACGGGCAGAGGACTGCTGTATAAATAAATGAATTGAATTTATATGAAGAAGAGCAGTAAATTGGAGCATTTGAGGTATCAAAATTTTATTGCTCTATGAAAAATTCATTAAAAATATTATTTTTTAGGATCACATTCGAGTTTATTTTGTAATTTTTATGCGAACATCTACTGGAAACTGGACATCTGTCCTTACATTGACTAATAATAGTAAAACTAAGATTACTTTTAAAATAAGAAAGAAAAACAAATGACTGTTTTTAAACAATAATTTAAATCTAGTAATAAGAAATACAGTGTCGAAAATATTATACTATTTTAGAGCAATTAGAATTGGAAAATTTCGTAGAACTGTAGTAAAAATGTATACGCAATTCCAAAAGCTACAAAATTATAGAGTTAAAATGTGTTTAAATGTGTTTTATGCTTAAGTCAAAAACAAGTTTCATTTTAATGTTAAAAAATGATTTTATTTTTATGTTAAAATTTTTAAGTTAAAAGTGAGTCTATATATATATAATTAAATTGTCCTTTTGCTGATTAGCTGTGTCTGTTAGGATTTTATTTTACTCCTTGCATGCTGCTGTAGGGCTAGTCCTGCATTCTGGGTTGTGCGGACATGTTCGCTAGATTTTCAACCCAACATGTAGTACTATATCCTGGTGATACCCCTAAGGTAAGTGCCGAGGCTGGCTTTTGCCAGAGCCGGTAACTGCTTTCCCTTGTTTGGCTCTGTGATGGGCGGGGGCCCACTGGGATGAACATTTCTCTTTTCATGGGTCCAAAAAATTCTGGCCACGGCGAGGACCTTAACTTGTCACAAATTGATAATAAGTTTGACAGACTTGGAAATTGTTACCCAAAATTCACATTAATACAGAACAACGAGGATATGCTTAAGCAAATGTCACCTTTCAAAATTCTCAAACATATTAAGGCAGTTGCAGGAGAACCTAGTAATGTAAAAAAGCTAAGATCAGGAGCTTTACTAATCGAGAGTTCATCTGCTCTACAATCAAAGTCTCTTTTATCTTTAAAAGTTTTTGGAGAAATTCCAATCATAGCCTCAAGTCATAAATCACTCAATCAATGCCGTGGTGTAATTTCAGAGATAGACCTTTTATCAGTATCTGAAACTGAGATCCTGGATGAATTAAAAGACCAAAAAGTCTGCAATGTCCGTCGAATCATCATCCATCGAGGTGAAGAAATTTTCCTCATAAAAAATTTGATACTAACTTTTGACTGTCCCAATCTTCCCAAATCAATAAAAGCAGGTTACCTGAACTGTCCTGTATGACCATATATCCCAAACCCCATACGATGCTTTAATTGTAACAGATTTGGACAATCTAAAATGTTTTGCAGATCAAAAGCTACATGTACTCGATGCTTAAGTCTGGAACACAAGGAATCTGACTGTAAATCTAATCCATTTTGTATAAACGGTAAAGAAAACCATAGTGCATCTTCTAAGACCTGCTCACACTGGCAACACGAAAAAGAAGTTCAGCGGATTAAAACGACGCAAAAGATCTCATATCAAGAAGCTAAAAAACAACTGCAAAATACAGCAATTAATTTCAAGAAACCATATGCCCATGTACTGAAAAAAACAGTATCAACTGCTGTACAAACAGACACTTCATCAATTATCTTTTTTAAACATGAAACACAAAGCAAACCTATTACAGAGAAGTCCATATTTATAAAGCCACAAAAAACGAGTGACTCTGATAACAGAAAAAAGCTTAAGATTAAAGGTCAATCAAATGTAACTGCTTTCAAAACCAGCCTTCCTACAGACAGCCATAGCGATATGGATACTGATATTGATAACTTTGAGTTGATTACGAAGAACAGATCACGTCACCGTAAAAAGAACCCTTCATAATGGTGGTTCTTATATCTTGGAATTGCCATGGACTCCGCACGCATACATCTGATATTAAAGACATAATAAATAAATACTCTCCTGCTTGTCTAACACTCCAAGAAACCAACTTGAAATCTCATAGTACTTGGAAAATAAAAGGTTACACGCCTTATCGAATGGACATACCTGATGATTCTATATCAGGTGGGGTGTGCATTCTTGCTTCGAATAACAACCCCCACACAATATTCCCATTACGTACTTCGCTGCAAGCTGTGGCAGTTGAGATACATTAATTTTGGAATCACTGTCTGTAACATTTACCTACTACCACGTAATGTCATTTCCCAAAGCAACTTAAATAAACTATTGCAACAACTTCCCGTTCCTTATGTATTAATAGGTGATTTTAATGGACATAGTGCTCTATGGGGAAGTACTAATACAAATTCTCGATTACGACAGATCGAGAAACTGATAAGTGATCACTGCCTCTGTCTGCTAAATAACGATGAAAAAACTCACTTTCATGCTCCTACGAAAACATTTCATTCCATAGATTTGGCTATTTGCTCTCCTATTTTATTTCCTCATCTGGACCTGACCACTGAGAATGATTTGTATAACAGTGACCATTTTCCTGTAATCCTTACTTTTGCTGATCCACCTTCTAATGGCTTACAGCTTGCCACCTTTAAGTATCATAAGGCAGACTGGCATTCTTTTGCAGAACTGGCAATTATTACAGAAGAAATGATTACAAACACTGATATAAATGATGCTGTTATTAAAGCCACAAATACTATTATGAAAGCTGCTGAAATATCCATTCCAAAATATTCCTCTCATCCTCGAAAGTTGAGGAAACTCTGGTGGAATGAAACCTGTACAAAAGCCTACCGTGAACAAAAAAAGTTTTGGAACATTTTTCGAAGATATCCTACTACCAATAATCTAATTATCTTTAAGAAAGCAAAGGCTGTAGCCCGCAAGATTCGTCGTCAAAGTCAAAGGGACTCTTGGATGCGATACACATCAAATATTACATCTAGCACTCCTAGCAAACTTGTTTGGATAAAAGTGAAAGCAGCTAATTGCTTGTACCAAGAATTCTCTTTCCCGATATTGAATACTAACACTGCTTTTTATTCTTCTCCCGAAGAAGTAGTTAATAAAACTGGCTAAACATTCTCTGGTGTGTCCAAATCTGACTCTTACACACCTTTTTTCCAAGAGTATAAGAGTCGTACTGAGCAGATCAGCATAAATTTTAATAATTCTGAACAGTTGCCCTACAACTACGAATTTCACATGTATGAGCTACAAAAGGCTCTATCCAAGACCCATAATAGCTGCCCAGGTCCAGATGGAATTACTTATCAAATGCTCCGCCATCTAACCCCAGTCTTTGTTAACAATATCCTGTTCCTCTTCAATAGAATCTGGCAGAAAAATATTTTTCCTTCTATGTGGCAAGAAGCAATAGTTATCCCCATCCTAAAACCAGGAAAAGATCCTAAAGACCCTTTAAGTTATCGTCCTATAGCCTTAACTAGCTGCTTTTGTAAAACAATGGAACGCATGGTAAATAACCATCTTGTTTTTTATTTAGAAAACAATAGGTGTATAACTCAGCAGCAAAGTGGTTTCCGTCAGGGTAGATCTAGGTTAGACAATATTATTAATTTGGAAAATGACGTTAGAACCGCTTTCGTTCGTAGGAAACATCTTGTATCAATATTCTTAGATATTGAGAAGATCTACGATAGAACCTGGCGCTATGGAATTATTCAGACCTTACATAGCTTTAATCTCCGTGGTAACCTACCACTTTTTATTCAAAACTTCTAACAAAAAAGAAGTTTTAAAGTGCGCATTGGGTCTGTTTTATCTAGATCATTTGTTCAAACTGAGGGCGTTCCTCAGGATAGTGTACTTAGTTTAACATTATTTATTGTTTATATTTCCAAGATTTTATTTGTATCACTTTATTGTATTAAAAGTACACTTTACGTGGATGACTTGCAGATTTCCTGTCAAGATTCAGATATACATTCAATTGAACGACAGCTACAGATGGCTATAAATCAAATTACTGACTGGTGTGACAAAAATGGCTATACCATTTCACCAAGTAAGAGCAGATGCATCCATTTTTGTATGAAATGTGGCCTTCACCCTGATCCTAATATCCAATTTCAGGAGGTATACATTCCTGTTGTTAAAGAGTTACGATACCTTGGGGTAATTTTTGATAACAGACTTATCTTCTTGCCTCATATATTACATTTGCGCAAGAAGTGCGAAAGATCTCTTAACATACTAAAAGTTCTTTCCAATACTTCTTGGGGTGCAGATCGAACCTCATTGTGCAGAATATACCAGTCTGTGTTATATTATCCCGTATCGATTATGGGAGTGTGGCTTATGGCTCAGCTTCAAAGTCTGCCCTAGAATGGTTAGACCCGATTCATCACGCTGCACTTCGTATCTGTAGTGGAGCGTTTCGCACCTCACCTGTCGACAGTCTCTATGTTAACTGCAACATACCAACTTCGATGCATCAAGCTTTCCCTTAATTATTATTGCAAGAGTTTTTCTACTCTAAACCATCCACTAAGGTCTGCTAGAGTTGACTCTACGTTAAAGAGACTTTTTAAACATCGCCCTTCTTGCACTCCTCCCTTTTATGCTAGGATTCAACCTCTTATAGAGGAAGCTGATCTTTTAACTCCAGTTGAGATTGCTGACTACAATAGTATTCCCCCATGGGCTTTTCCACAAATACTCTGTTTAAGCAACTTTGCTCTGTTTAACAAAGAACATACTAATCCCATAATTTTTAAACAAATTTATGCTATTCATCGGAATTAATTTCAGGATTACTTCCCAATCTTTACTGGTGGATCAAAAACAGAAAGACAGGTCGGCTGTGGCATAGTTTATGGCACTGATATCTATAGTTATTGTCTTCCGTCAATCTGTTCTATTTATACTGCTGAAATTGTTGCCATATTGAAAGCTCTTAACATAATCAAGTGCTCTCGCAACCGCAAATTCTGCATTTATACAGACGGTATGAGCATTATGAAACAGCTCAAATTTCCTCAACACTTTCATCCCCTGATTTATAAAATCTTAGCTTTGTTAAATGAAATGTCTCATAATGGTTTCGAAATATTGTTTTGCTGGATACCTAGTCATGTCGGTATTACTGGCAATGAATTAGCAGACTTAGCTGCTAAAGAAGGTAAAGACCCTTTAAGACCAAGCAATCCCTTACGCTGATATCAAGCATTCAATCTTTGTATATACGCATTCTATTTGGCAGAATTCATGGAATACGCAAGTAACAAACACACTTTTCTGTGTTAAACCTCTCATTCGGAACTGGAGTAATATCTCATACAAACGTGCTGACGTTATTTTATCCAGACTTCGAATCGGTGATACTCGTTTGACACATAGTTATATTTTATTTAAGGAACCTGCACCTCTATGTTCGAGCTGCAATATAGTTTTAACTGTATATCATATCTTAATTGAATTTTAACCATCTTCGTCTTACGTTTTTCCACAACACTGTCTTTAATTTATTGGACTTGATTGGGGAAATACCTCATTCAAATCTCTTTGCTTTCTTAAGGACTATAAAAATTTTGCACTGCTTATAACGCTTTATCTTTACTCCAAATTAAATTTTGAACAAGATTCAAATTTACAATTTTTTACTGCAAGAAACTTGTTTCGCCAATTTTATAATGGATATTTTATTCTGATTTGATAGAATTTTAAACTTTCGTTCGGCGCAGTATGTCCTTTTTGGATTTTGCGCCAGAAAAAAGACCATCACTTACTCACTCTCATTAAGTAAAGTTATTGGTATAATGTTACAAAAAATATTTCCGAAAACAATGGTAATAATAATTAAAAATTTCTTTTGTTAGGAATTCTCAGGAAAATGTCGTACTGAGAATAAACTGTAAGAAATTAATAAAACATACAAATATAGGAATGTTATATAGTTGAAATAACTTATGAAAATTTATGTGTTCTACTCATTTTACATAAAATTTTACAGAACAAAATTTTTCTAATTTATTTCCTTAAAACTTGGTATAATTTATTTTTTAATATCTATTAGGCAATATTTTACGAAGTAAAATATGGAAAATTATGGCTACTGCATAGAAAAAGAATTCAACATCCTTATATATATATATATAGCTAATATTATAGTATAGAAAATAGTTCTAGATATAGACAATATTCTATAACTAAAAATGCTATTTCTTTTATTATAAAGTGTGCAGCATGAATTATTTTATAATATAAACAAATATTCGATTTTAAAGTGAATTTTGAAAGCATAGACGCATGTTTGTATTCTGAAACCATAAAGAATACAGATAATATGTTGAAATGTTTATAAGCAAAATTACTATATAAATTTTCAGGTAATGTGAATAACTAATAATCTGCATTTTTTTCGTTCATTTCCTTTTATTATCATAAGTGTGCTGCTATTTTGTGGGACTATAAATTGAGTTTAAAACAATATTATGAAAATTTTATGAGTTTCATGCCTGATTGGCTATCTAAACAAAACGAGAGATAGAAGCTTCCACTTAAGATCAGCAAAGTAAAGCACCACTTGTCGAGGACAGTGATTAGGAGGATGACCATATCACCACTCATTGGCTTGCTGGAACTACGCGGGTTGGGGACGTGTCCATGTTCATTTATATATTTGTGTGCGGTGAGGAGGGTACCTACTCAGGTGTGCCCCACTTGAGCTTGGTTTAAAATTACGTAATTATGGGCAAGTATTCCAAACTCTTTGAAATTAGCGGTTAAAATGTATAATCCGTTATCATATCTGGGGCTCACTATATCCTCGGATATAGTACTAGTATAGTACTTGCACCGCTCGGATATAGCGGTGCAAGTGAGCCCCGGATATATGGGTCTATATCCGGGGCTCACTTGCATCGCTATATATGTACCAGCACCATTCTGATTACTTAATCAACTCTATTTATACCAATATACTCGCTACATTTTCTCAAAAAGGCTTACATAGCTACTTAAACTTCATGTCGCTTCCCGTTAAGATCGTACCTTGCGGTGGACTGTGATTAGGCGGGTGACTATGTGCTCCCCCTCACTTTATTACTGGAGCTGTGTGGGTGGGCGGCGACATGTCCACGTGCATAGTCTTTCGGCTGATGTCCTCGTCACCTTTCCAAATGACGAGAGGTGAGTACTTCAACATAAAATACAGGGGGCTTACTTGCATCACTACGCATTCAAACATAGCTGAAACGTTATCTACAAAAATATTGTCCTGAAGTAAAAAACTTATTTTGAAATTGTTTACTGATATTTTTAATAATAACTGATAATAGTTTACTGACACGTGTCCAAATAAGCTAATCAACGTAGTGGTTTTTAATATGCACTTGGTTTTGAAGGTTTTTATCAAATAAACTATTCACACAAACGGTGATAAAAAAGTACATTTTCAGAATCGAATTTCATCTAAAACAACTGTAATTATATATTCTTATTTTAGCATTACACAACATTCTATAAAAAAGTAATCTGTTGTGCTTGTAAAAGTAATAGTAATTTTCGGTTGACAACATTCAGATTTCCTGAAATGCTCAATTATTGGCATAAAAATAATCACTAAAATATTTTAATTGATAAAATGTTTTTATCAAAATGAATTTTTCAGAGCATTTCCTTGTTAAATAATAATAACAACGTAGTAAGATCCTAATGGAAACTTTCGTAAAACATTTGGTGATAAATCTGTTTCCAGTATCTGAAAAACGATGAAATAAGGACAACACTTTAATAGTTTGGATGCAGTTCTTAAACTGCGCAAACATATGCAGAAATTTCTGAAAAATGTTTCCAAATATCGTGTATTTACAACTTTTAAGGGTTTCGCATCCGGAACTTTTAAAATTAAATTGTGATAAAATTTGAGCTTATACAGTCTCATTGAATGTAATCAATGGATTGAATATTTTCAGAAATAACGGATTTCTTATGTGGATAATATAGATCCTGAAGGTGTCGTCATCTAGTTTAAGTCATTTTAAGAACTAGATTTTTTTTTTGTTCTGTTTGACTATCTAGCATTTTGATGAGATATATTTGATGCCACAAAGTTTAATTTAATCTTATCTGGAAATTTATTGAAGAATTTTAAACTACCAATCTATAGATCATAGCATGGAAATATTATGCGAAGTAATTACAACTGCACAATACCATCCAATATAGAACCTAGAAGGATTTTCTAAAGTGGAGACGCTCTGAAAAGTAAGCATTTTCGTTCTATCGCAGAAATTCCCAAAGAGGAGATCTCTTAAAGAGGGAACTGGAGAATCAATGAATATTTTGGCGAATTACCAACTAATTAGTAAATGACCAGCCAACAACTCATTTAAAAAGGCGGGCCTCATCTGGCTCAATCGATGAGCTCTACAGTTGATTAAAGGTTTTGGAGACTGTTAATTACGTCTTTTGCCTGCAATCGCCTTTGGCCGTAAAAACGTCGACGTTAGAAAGGTGTGGCTCATTTGCATTCTTGTATTGTGTGCATGCGAAATCGAAGGATATCTAAATCTTTTAATGGATCTGGGAAATATTATATAGACAGGGTAATAATTCGTATCTTAAATTCTTATTCTGAAGTTAAAATGAACTCGAAGAAGAATCATTATTTATGCACCGCCAAGTTGAGGAAAGCACAATGTAGTGATGTCTTTGACAACAAAATCCTTTATAAAAAGTAATAATGCCCTCATTTATTTACCACTCTACAAAATAAACTAGTATATTGTACTGCATTTCACTCATGCTATTTTCAATGCTCAGAGAAGTTTTGAATTATTGAGAAACTTTGAGATTTCTCAATAATTTTTTCTGCTAAGATTCAACAGAAAGTAACCTGGATGTTGGGTTAAAAATTACAAATCAATTTTCTGTTCTAAAGATCACTGCACTGGGGGAAATCTGTCATTTCTTAATGTATTCAGTGCATTTTTGAGAATTTTTTGACATATTTAGAGTTGCTCGATCTCATTTGATGTTTAAGTTAAAAATATTGTAATGTTTCTATAATTTTTTATTAATCATAGAAAATTTTAGAAAAAGGATGTTATTTATATATGGTTAAAGAATTACACAATGCAGTAGCCTTAAAAATGCATGCCGCATTTTAGATTGCTCAATAAACGAAGTAACATTCTATGTTGGTATGTAAAATTCGAATCTGATGCTGAGAATATCACAAATGAAGACTGGGGCCGGTTGGAGACAACAAAGAACAGCTAGTGATAGTTTAAACCCCTGTAATATTGTAAGAGACCACACAAAAGAACTAAGCGTAGCTCGTACAGTCATTTTCCTTTACCTGAAAATGATTGGCAGAGTTAAAAAACGGGATACAGATGTTTTCCGTATTATATTCCTCCTCATTAAGCACAACAAGGGGTGGCACCTTATATACTTTAGGACATCCCGTGGATGTGCCACGAGAGCGGGTGGGAGATCAGCAGAAGACTTGACCTATACTTCCAAATGTATCACTTAACAGGGAGGAGATAGCGACATATTTAACGTGCCCCGGCTGCCATTAGCAAACACAATGGGTCGGGAACACTACCTTGACAGAGTGAGAACCCCCACGGCCACATTAAAATGATGCTGAACACACTAAAACCAAATTTGGAAAAGAAAGACAATTCAGAGAGATAAGTGTTGCTAATAACTACCGCTCTTAAGACACTAAAATATTTTTCTTTCATTCAAGTAAATGGAGCTCACAGCCCATGTAACAATTTATTGGCAAATTTAATGGTTGAAAGGCATTTCATATTTTAAATCTAAATCACTCACTGGAAAGGTATATAATAAAGAGCAAATATTGTATGAAAAAATTATTTCGATTTTAAGAATGAAATATTCTGCTTCACTGAAAATTTTTCTTCAGATTCCTTTTAAATTTATAGTTCTCTTCTATTTTATTGTTCAATTACTTTGTTTTCACTGTGTTGCCATTTACAAAATCATTCCCAGCTTAACTAGAATTTTCTTCAAATACATATATAAATATGTATATATTCATAGATAAAAATACAAAAATCTACGTTTATAGAATAGAATATATTCTTTCAGAATGAAAATAGCGGTATTTTATTACACTTTAAATATTCCTTTAAAATTTGTCACACATGAAAAAATTTCCTGAAAATCGTTTCAATTGAAATTTGTGTGCTATTAAACAATGGCGTTATTATTCGCGACGAGGTTCCTTTTATGATTTCGATATAAATCACAGGAAAAACCTACAAATAGAACTGTACTTGGTTTTCAGCCAAGCTAAAATCTTCCAGATTAAAAACCAAATGACAGGTATTGTGTTGATGTAATTATTTTGACGTACCATTTTTCTTCAATCCAGTACGCTGATGGATGACATTTTTAAAATATTTGCACTAAAGCATCTGAATGAGTTCATTTGGCGTAAGCTTTTGGCTCCATTCCAGGGGACCGTGAATTCGATGTTTTTATGGCAACCCTTGTTTACTGCAATGTCCCGTCGTGTTGAACGGAAGAGGAGATAACGGATTTTCTGGAGAGTTTACAAGAAGAGAGCGCCAAAGGTTAAAATAGTTGAAATATCGTGGAATCAGGGAATGAGAAAAAATTGCAGTCTTTAGGGTGCAATTAATTCCTATAATGCAACAGTTTGTTTTCATTAGGTAAATATCAAAATAGCGCTCTATTTCATCGCCAACTTTGCTTTTCGAAATCAAAAATTTTTCCATTTATATTTATCTTAAGTTAATTATTGCTGTAAATATAAAATAGTTTTTGATGTTTATAAATACTACAGAACTACCAGAGTTTTAATCTAACTTCTCAGGTATTTACACAATATTATAAACCATTTAATTTGATATTTTAACTGTGTAAAACTCGTAGGTTTTATATTAAAGTGCATATATGTAATATATATATATATATATATATATATATATATATATATATTGTATAGCAAATAAATATGCATTAACATTAAATATTATTTTATATTAACTACCAATACTTGAATGAATATTTGAAATATAACAAAGCTTCAATCGGCAGGAATATTCAACATTCAAACCTGTCTTATATCTTAATTTCTTGAAACAGCTTAATCTAAAAATTATTTTAAATATAGTATTAATGAAATAATTTTAAATAATATTTTTTCAAATAAAATTAAAATTTTTCTTTAAAAATACTACATATAATTTGTAGTTTAATTAATCTTAATACACAAATATTACCAATAACTTTACCATTTTACAAATAAGGATTTTGATGAAGCTATATATAATGACGTGAGAACAAATATTTTCACTTATATATATATATATATATATATAATATATATATATATAAAATAACCGGTACTTCTTTATTTCTAGGAATGTACCTATTATTTTAAGTGAACATATCTGTACTGTATTTTTATTTATTATTGCATCGTATTTTAAAATTTATTGTATACACATTCCCATAAAAAGCTCACAATAGTAAATATTTTGTTCACTTTTTCTGTTAACATAATCTTGGTTGGATCCTGGTAAATGAATTATCTTAGATCCTATTAGAAAATCTCTAACCAGAAGGCCAATAGTTTATGTAATATAAGTTACAATACTGCATTTTATTAAAAAAGGGTACTTGTGAATTTTACTAATTGTTTCACATGATTCGAATTGAACAATTCTTAAATAAAAATCAACACTGATGATCAAAAATGTCTTATTACAGCAAAAATATGTTACGCCGCCTACTAAGGGGTGTCAAAGCAGAAGCAATCAGATGCCATTTTACAACAATGAGATGATTATTTATGTAGGCGATTTCGTTAAATACAAAAGTTTTTTTAAAAGAAATATTGAAAATGAAACATAGAATATTATCAAAATGAGTGTTTTTTATTAATTTGAAGACACCAATTTCTGAATAAGATAAAAATACCACAATATATTTTCAACGTGAATCGAATTTTAAATAAAATTAATTCGATTTCCTATGTATTAAAAAGTATATTAATAAATAACAAAAATAATAACACAATGTTTCTGATAATCTTTATAAAGTTAAAAAAATTGAAGAAAAGATTAATCCAAAACTTAATAATGTAGTATCTAAAACCAAATTTCATTAAATGAAAATCCATTTTGTAAACCATGGGGTAAGTAATTCTTAATTTCGTAGCGATTTTCATAAACGCCATTTGAAAGAAAAAATTCTTTAAATAAATTTCATGGATAAAAAAAGCTTCACTGTCCTTAAATGTCATTCATTTTCCCAAATACAACTACAAATGAAATATTACTTGTGTTTAGACAGTGTTACACGTGAAATATAAATACTCACGTGGTCCAAATACAACTACAAATGAAATATTACTTGTGTTTAGACAGTGTTACACGTGAAATATAAATACTCACGTGGTCCAAATACAACTACAAATGAAATATTACTTGTGTTTAGACAGTGTTACACGTGAAATATAAATACTCACGTGGTCCAAATACAACTACAAATGAAATATTACTTGTGTTTAGACAGTGTTACACGTGAAATATAAATACTCACGTGGTCCTCTCATAACTCACTTGTTCACGTGAGCTGTTACGCGGAGCTTGTCAAGAACATCAAACTGTATGGCATGATTCTCCCAACAAATAGCATTGGGTCGAACGACACGCCAACGAGCAGCCATCTTGTCCAGTGCCTTCATTTTGAGCAGGGCGCTCTCTGTTTTTGAACTATTGTAAAATATTATGAAAACACCAAACAATCAATGATGGTTTGGTTCTGAGAATGATCGTTTGGTTCTGAGAGTATTTGCTGCGCACAGATCCTCTCAGAAATGAGATCTCATTGAATCTCGAAGAATTCGAGAGCGACTGAATTCACTGCCGGCGACTTGAGGAAAGATTCAAGGGAAAAGTTCACAGGATAGGCAACTGACTTTAGTGTCTTGATAACAGCGTTCATTTAAAGGAAAGGATTCAACTCTCAAAAAGTACAATTTTAATTTATTAATTGTAGGGAGTATTACCGATTCCTTCATTGGAATAATTCAAAATAAAATTTTGCCTGATATATTATTAATTTTTTTCGTATGAAGAACTTGGATCGCAAACGTATTTTCAAATCTAATTTAAAAATATCGGGTTTTTAAATGAAATAAATATTGCAAAACAATACAAACAAACGCTGTTTAATATAGAAGATGAGAACAAATGGACATGAAGTGACAAAGGAATAAAGTTTTTCGTACTCCTATCGATTTTTGAGACACCTGTTGTTTATTTTTACTTCATTACCGACATTCCTATATTTTTACTATTTAAGTAGGTGCATATAGTCAATTTTTTTTCAAAAATCTTCTAAATCCAGTAAACTATTTCTTCAGTATAAAATAACTTTTTGCTAATAATATATCAAGTATACTAATAGTTATTAAAAAGCCTATTAAACATATTTAAATTAGCGATATTAAAGTATTATTACAGGGTGTAATAAATCGTATTAATAAATATTTTTAAAAAAAACACGTTATTGAAATATTTTTACCCAGAATCGTAAGTTATTTCAATATGTTTTATACTTAAATATTTAATTTGTTTTATTTATATGTTGCAAATCTTGGGTTCTGTCCGTTCGCCAGGTATTTTGCATCATTTACACCTTTTACTTTTCAAACCTGACTGATCCGTGAAGCTTTATGAATCGTTTTCTCTCTCAATTATATTTTAAATCTAAAGGGGTTCAATCTCTTAGCTGCGTTTTATTTATTGCTTCATTTCAGCAAACATAACAACAATATTCACGTAATATTTAAATTATTAAATTTTTATGCAATTAATACAATGTATTAAAAATAGTCGTCATTGAAAAAAATAGAATTATTTTTCGGTATAAAAAAATTATGATAAATGTAGTCGTTGTAAAATCATAAAATTTCAGGTTTCAGTTTATGTTTATATCTACTTATATATATATATATATAAATATATATATAATATATATATATATATATATACACAATATTCTACTTATCTCTCAATCACACACTCAACCTATCTGTCAAGGTCATTAACTTCAGTAAAGTGTAGCTTTTCAGATTCATGTTTTAATTATAAGCAAACATTGAATAGTGTTTTTAATGAGCGCTGTAAAATACTTTATGTAAGTTTCTCATTTCCAACTATTTTTTTTCTTTGCGTCAATATTAACATAATATATGGAAAACATGTCTTTCTAAATTTAGCTTTGTCTTATGTCGTTTATAGGGTTGTATATTTTTTTTTATCGATTTGGTTACATTTATTTCATGTTGTTTAGTTACTAAGAACTCGTATCAGTTTATGCATCTTTAGTTATGTTTAGTTTAGTTTTATCGGATTATTTCAAAAGTATTATAGAGACTTTCTTTCCTCTTCCCCCCTCATTTCCCGTCAGATGAAAAACAGAGAAATTTAACTTTTTGTTGAGCATTTTTATTTCCCTTCCATTTATTTGCTTATTGGTTGTGGTAATTAACGTTTGTTTTTCCATAAATGAGATAATTTTTACTGTTATTTTGTTGCTTTTCAAAATTTACCTTCTGTGTTATTTATTAAAAATATTAACATTGCCACAACAAGTAAATGAAATTTAAAAATATTTACTACATGTTTAAATTAACTAAATATTCCTTAATTAACTTAATTGTAATGCACACATTTTGTATCTCTTTACTTGAAAAATATTCAAAAATCTTTAGAATTACATATAAAAAACTTAGAATGTGTAGCCAATGAAAAATACGCGTGATGATGTATTCTAATAATAACTACGGTATTATTATTAGAGTCGATAACCAATATACATCACACAGCTAAATTTGTTTCTCGTTTCTAACCAGAAATATATCACTATTTTTTCACTGTTTCATTTAATTATTGTGTGCCGTTTCGCTACTTTTAAAATCATACTGAATGCATTGAAAACAACGTTATCAGCTAAAATATTTAACTTTTGCATCGGCAGTTTTTTTTATGACTACACTTGGAAAAATGTTTATGGTATCACGAAAAAACCAAATAGCAAAATGAAAATGTGAAAAAATATTTTAATTTAGAAAAATGGCATTACAATTATTGTTAAAAAAATTAAGTTAAATTTTGTAGTTTGCATATCAAAATACCATAGTCAGATTCATTTAATAAGAGAACAGTGCCAAAAATCCCTATTTCAAAATGTAAAAACCTAATTTTTTTTAAAATTTCACAAATCTATTGGCGAAACTTTAAGGATAATTTAAATATTATATAGATGCACACACACACATCTTCGTAGAGAAAATAAAATTAGTGGTACACAACTACTTTAAATGTAAAAGAGAAATCTTTAAGGATGAAGGCATGACTTCCTCATACTTCAAAGAATGGAATAAAAATGGATAAATTCATTTTTTTCTTAAAAGCTGATGAACATATAACAGTTGAGTACTTTCAGATTACGATGGTGATAGCAAAGAAAACTGTGTCCTAAAAGTGGGGCAGAGATCTAACCAGATACAACCATATCTAACCAGGACAGAGATGAGCAACTTTCAAATTATTTGCAAGCAAAAAAGAAATGGACTAATGTCTAATAGATGAATAATAGCAGAGCAACTGTCTTGGTGCAAACATAGATAGTCGTGGATTAATTTTAATTAAATGCATGTGAAAAATTAGTTATTGATTTGGATCGAGAAAATTCTCAAAACAAAAAAAACTGCTTTTTTTGACTACTCATAATCGGTTACGATAAAGAAATAAAAGAGATGGAAAGTGCTGTTCTGTATCATAGCAGACAGTAAATTGGAAAAAACACGGATTCTGAAATCAAAGAATAAAGAGAAACATTCAATATGAATTTATTCATAAAATATCAGTTCTGTTTCTCGATTCAGAAACAGATGAGTTAAGAAGGAGCTCTTTCATTAAGCAGAGTATCTTGTTGATGATTTTTCTCTTTATTTCAGTTCTTAATTCATCGTAGTTAAAATCTGGTCTTTTGTTTAACAATTCATGCGTTTTATCCTCCCCTCAGGCATAGATATTTGCATTGATTGGTTCCCGGTCTAATCACTCTTGTATGCACATCTTAACCGTTGAGCGACAGCTTCTAGATAAACCCAACTTGTCATAAACAGACCTTTTCCCTTTTGCAACGCCCAAGATTTGTATAAAATGATAAAAATTTGTACATATCTCGGATATTAAATCAACTATGTATCATGGATGATTAGTTCTTTTGACTATAAATATCTCTTCAATCACTGGAAAATGGTATTGAAGTTCCTAGTGATTACTTGGAAGGAAATAAATTTGTTTTGAAAAAATAAACCATTCCATATCTATACATTCTAATTATCTAATTGTATATTTTATTGTTAGTAAAAATATCCAATTATGCGAGAAAATATATGTATGGGAATGAATAATACACTACTGGCCATTAAAATTGTTACACCAAGAAGGCGACATGCTACAGACGTGAAATTTATACGAAAGGAAGAAGATGCTGTGATATGCAAATGATTAGCTTTTCAGCGCATTCTGACAAAGCAGACGCCAGTAGCGACATCTGCATTGTGTTTAAATGAGGAAATTGTTCAGCCGGTTCCTCATACACAAATTGCATTTGAGCGTTGTTGCCTGGTGAAAAGTTGTTGTGATGCCTCGTGTAAGAAGGAGAAACCAGCAAGTTTTTGACTTTGATAAAGGTCGAACTGTAGCTAACGGAATTGCGGTTTATCTTATCGCAGTATTGCTGCTCGCGTCGGTCGAGATCCAACGACTGTTAGCAGAATATGGAATCGATGGGTTCAGGACGGTAATACGGAAGGCCATGCGGGATCTCAACGGCCACCTATCACTAGCAGCCGAGAAGACAGGCATATTATTCGCATGGCCGTAATGGATCGCGCAACCACGTCACGAGCCGTGAGTTAAGAAACGGGATCTTTTGGAAGACAACAAGTGTCTGCACGAACAGTTCGACGATGTTTGAAGCATAATGGACTCTCAGCTCGGAGACCATGGCTGCGGCTCCCCTTGACGCTGCGTCATAGACAAGAGCGCCTTCAGTGGTGTGATCAACGACAAACCTGGGCGCATGAATGGCGAGACGTCATCTTTTCACATAAATCCAGGTTCTGTGTACAGCATCATGATGGTCGCATTCGTGTTTGGCAGCAGCGTGCATTCCTCATCGTCATACTGGCCCATCACCTGGCGTGATGGTATGGGGTGCCATTGGATACACGTCTCGGTCTCCTCTTGTTCGCATTGACGGTGCTTTGAACAGTGCACGTCCCCTCAGGGGTTTACCTTCTTTAGGTAAGTATGGGTGTCGCTATCCTAAGGTACCTCCTGTCCTCTACTTTTCTTTCTTTCTTTTCCTATTCTTTGTCGTCGTCGAGATCAAGACTTCTTGCTTTTCAATGGGTTTTACGTTCATTTTTCCCCTTTGGTCTTCCACCCCATATGTTGGCCGTGTATGGCGTCCCGTAAGAGGGAAACTGGTGTCGTGAGGTCCCTTAGTGTTCCCTTTGGCCCAGGCTTCTCTGTAGACGGGTGGCTGGAGTGAGCCCGCTCTCAGCCAATCGGTTGGTGCTATGTTAGGATTTTATTTCACTCTTTGCATGGTGCTGTAGGGCTGGTCCTGCATTCTGGGTTGTTCGGACATGTTCGCTAGATCCTCAACCCAACATGTAGTACTATATCATAGTGATACCCCTAAGGTAAGTGCCGAGGCTAGCTTTTGCCAGAGCCAGTAACTGCCTTCCCTTGTTGGGCTCTGTAATGGGCGGGGCCCACTGGGATGAACATTTCTCTTTTCATGGGTCCAAAAAATTCTGGCCACGGCGAGGACCTTAACTCGTCACAAATTGATAATAAGTTTGACAGACTTGGAAATTGTTACCCAAAATTCACATTAATACAGAACAACGAGGATATGCTTAAGCAAATGTCACCTTTCAAAATTCTCAAACATATTAAGGCAGTTGCAGGAGAACCTAGTAATGTAAAAAAGCTAAGATCAGGAGCTTTACTAATCGAGAGTTCATCTGCTCTACAATCAAAGTCTCTTTTATCTTTAAAAGTTTTTGGAGAAATTCCAATCATAGCCTCAAGTCATAAATCACTCAATCAATGCCGTGGTGTAATTTCAGAGATAGACCTTTTATCAGTATCTGAAACTGAGATCCTGGATGAATTAAAAGACCAAAAAGTCTGCAATGTCCGTCGAATCATCATCCATCGAGGTGAAGAAATTTTCCCCATAAAAAATTTGATACTAACTTTTGACTGTCCCAATCTTCCCAAATCAATAAAAACAGGTTACCTGAACTGTCCTGTATGACCATATATCCCAAACCCCATACGATGCTTTAATTGTAACAGATTTGGACAATCTAAAATGTTTTGCAGATCAAAAGCTACATGTACTCGATGCTCAAGTCTGGAACACAAGGAATCTGACTGTAAATCTAATCCATTTTGTATAAACGGTAAAGAAAACCATAGCGCATCTTCTAAGACCTGCTCACACTGGCAACACGAAAAAGAAGTTCAGCGGATTAAAACGACGCAAAAGATCTCATATCAAGAAGCTAAAAAACAACTGCAAAATACAGCAATTAATTTCAAGAAACCATATGCCCATGTACTGAAAAAAACAGTATCAACTGCTGTACAAACAGACACTTCATCAATTATCTTTTTTAAACATGAAACACAAAGCAAACCTATTACAGAGAAGTCCATATTTATAAAGCCACAAAAAACGAGTGACTCTGATAACAGAAAAAAGCTTAAGATTAAAGGTCAATCAAATGTAACTGCTTTCAAAACCAGCCTTCCTACAGACAGCCATAGCGATATGAATACTGATATTGATAACTTTGAGTTGATTACGAAGAACAGATCACGTCACCGTAAAAAGAACCCTTCATAATGGTGGTTCTTATATCTTGGAATTGCCATGGACTCCGCACGCATACATCTGATATTAAAGACATAATAAATAAATACTCTCCTGCTTGTCTAACACTCCAAGAAACCAACTTGAAATCTCATAGTACTTGGAAAATAAAAGGTTACACGCCTTATCGAATGGACATACCTGATGATTCTATATCAGGTGGGGTGTGCATTCTTGCTTCGAATAACAACCCCCACACAATATTCCCATTACGTACTTCGCTGCAAGCTGTGGCAGTTGAGATACATTAATTTTGGAATCACTGTCTGTAACATTTACCTACTACCACGTAATGTCATTTCCCAAAGCAACTTAAATAAACTATTGCAACAACTTCCCGTTCCTTATGTATTAATAGGTGATTTTAATGGACATAGTGCTCTATGGGGAAGTACTAATACAAATTCTCGATTACGACAGATCGAGAAACTGATAAGTGATCACTGCCTCTGTCTGCTAAATAACGATGAAAAAACTCACTTTCATGCTCCTACGAAAACATTTCATTCCATAGATTTGGCTATTTGCTCTCCTATTTTATTTCCTCATCTGGACCTGACCACTGAGAATGATTTGTATAACAGTGACCATTTTCCTGTAATCCTTACTTTTGCTGATCCACCTTCTAATGGCTTACAGCTTGCCACCTTTAAGTATCATAAGGCAGACTGGCATTCTTTTGCAGAACTGGCAATTATTACAGAAGAAATGATTACAAACACTGATATAAATGATGCTGTTATTAAAGCCACAAATACTATTATGAAAGCTGCTGAAATATCCATTCCAAAATATTCCTCTCATCCTCGAAAGTTGAGGAAACTCTGGTGGAATGAAACCTGTACAAAAGCCTACCGTGAACAAAAAAAGTTTTGGAACATTTTTCGAAGATATCCTACTACCAATAATCTAATTATCTTTAAGAAAGCAAAGGCTGTAGCCCGCAAGATTCGTCGTCAAAGTCAAAGGGACTCTTGGATGCGATACACATCAAATATTACATCTAGCACTCCTAGCAAACTTGTTTGGATAAAAGTGAAAGCAGCTAATTGCTTGTACCAAGAATTCTCTTTCCCGATATTGAATACTAACACTGCTTTTTATTCTTCTCCCGAAGAAGTAGTTAATAAAACTGGCTAAACATTCTCTGGTGTGTCCAAATCTGACTCTTACACACCTTTTTTCCAAGAGTATAAGAGTCGTACTGAGCAGATCAGCATAAATTTTAATAATTCTGAACAGTTGCCCTACAACTACGAATTTCACATGTATGAGCTACAAAAGGCTCTATCCAAGACCCATAATAGCTGCCCAGGTCCAGATGGAATTACTTATCAAATGCTCCGCCATCTAACCCCAGTCTTTGTTAACAATATCCTGTTCCTCTTCAATAGAATCTGGCAGGAAAATATTTTTCCTTCTATGTGGCAAGAAGCAATAGTTATCCCCATCCTAAAACCAGGAAAAGATCCTAAAGACCCTTTAAGTTATCGTCCTATAGCCTTAACTAGCTGCTTTTGTAAAACAATGGAACGCATGGTAAATAACCATCTTGTTTTTTATTTAGAAAACAATAGGTGTATAACTCAGCAGCAAAGTGGTTTCCGTCAGGGTAGATCTAGGTTAGACAATATTATTAATTTGGAAAATGACGTTAGAACCGCTTTCGTTCGTAGGAAACATCTTGTATCAATATTCTTAGATATTGAGAAGGTCTACGATAGAACCTGGCGCTATGGAATTATTCAGACCTTACATAGCTTTAATCTCCGTGGTAACCTACCACTTTTTATTCAAAACTTCTAACAAAAAAGAAGTTTTAAAGTGCGCATTGGGTCTGTTTTATCTAGATCATTTGTTCAAACTGAGGGCGTTCCTCAGGATAGTGTACTTAGTTTAACATTATTTATTGTTTATATTTCCAAGATTTTATTTGTATCACCTTATTGTATTAAAAGTACACTTTACGTGGATGACTTGCAGATTTCCTGTCAAGATTCAGATATACATTCAATTGAACGACAGCTACAGATGGCTATAAATCAAATTACTGACTGGTGTGACAAAAATGGCTATACCATTTCACCAAGTAAGAGCAGATGCATCCATTTTTGTATGAAACGTGGCCTTCACCCTGATCCTAATATCCAATTTCAGGAGGTATACATTCCTGTTGTTAAAGAGTTACGATACCTTGGGGTAATTTTTGATAACAGACTTATCTTCTTGCCTCATATATTACATTTGCGCAAGAAGTGCGAAAGATCTCTTAACATACTAAAAGTTCTTTCCAATACTTCTTGGGGTGCAGATCGAACCTCATTGTGCAGAATATACCAGTCTGTGTTATATTATCCCGTATCGATTATGGGAGTGTGGCTTATGGCTCAGCTTCAAAGTCTACCCTAGAATGGTTAGACCCGATTCATCACGCTGCACTTCGTATCTGTAGTGGAGCGTTTCGCACCTCACCTGTCGACAGTCTCTATGTTAACTGCAACATACCAACTTCGATGCATCAAGCTTTCCCTTAATTATTATTGCAAGAGTTTTTCTACTCTAAACCATCCACTAAGGTCTGCTAGAGTTGACTCTACGTTAAAGAGACTTTTTAAACATCGCCCTTCTTGCACTCCTCCCTTTTATGCTAGGATTCAACCTCTTATAGAGGAAGCTGATCTTTTAACTCCAGTTGAGATTGCTGACTACAATAGTATTCCCCCATGGGCTTTTCCACAAATACTCTGTTTAAGCAACTTTGCTCTGTTTAACAAAGAACATACTAATCCCATAATTTTCAAACAAATTTATGCTATTCATCGGAATCAATTTCAGGATTACTTCCCAATCTTTACTGATGGATCAAAAACAGAAAGACAGGTCGGCTGTGGCATAGTTTATGGCACTGATATCTATAGTTATTGTCTTCCGTCAATCTGTTCTATTTATACTGCTGAAATTGTTGCCATTTTGAAAGCTCTTAACATAATCAAGTGCTCTCGCAACCGCAAATTCTGCATTTATACAGACGGTATGAGCATTATGAAACAGCTCAAATTTCCTCAACACTTTCATCCCCTGATTTATAAAATCTTAGCTTTGTTAAATGAAATGTCTCATAATGGTTTCGAAATATTGTTTTGCTGGATACCTAGTCATGTCGGTATTACTGGCAATGAATTAGCAGACTTAGCTGCTAAAGAAGGTAAAGACCCTTTAAGACCAAGCAATCCCTTACGCTGATATCAAGCATTCAATCTTTGTATATACGCATTCTATTTGGCAGAATTCATGGAATACGCAAGTAACAAACACACTTTTCTGTGTTAAACCTCTCATTCGGAACTGGAGTAATATCTCATACAAACGTGCTGACGTTATTTTATCCAGACTTCGAATCGGTGATACTCGTTTGACACATAGTTATATTTTATTTAAGGAACCTGCACCTCTATGTTCGAGCTGCAATATAGTTTTAACTGTATATCATATCTTAATTGAATTTTAACCATCTTCGTCTTACGTTTTTCCACAACACTGTCTTTAATTTATTGGACTTGATTGGGGAAATACCTCATTCAAATCTCTTTGCTTTCTTAAGGACTATAAAAATTTTGCACTGCTTATAACGCTTTATCTTTACTCCAAATTAAATTTTAAGTAAGATTCAAATTTACAATTTTTTACTGCATTCTGAAATTTGTTTTGCCAATTTTATAATGGATATTTTATTCTGATTTGATAGAATTTTAAACTTGCGTTCGGCGCAGTATGTCCGTTTTGGATTTTGCGCCAGAAAAAAGACAATCACTCACTCACTCACTGAACAGTGCACGTTACTTTTCTGGTGTGTTACGACGCGTGGCTCTATCCTTTATTCGAGCTCTGCGAAACCCTATGTTTCAGCAGGATAATTCCTGACCGCATGTTTCCGGTATTGTACGGACCTTCCTTGATACGGAGCATGTTCTGCTGTTGGCCTGGCCAACACGTTCTCCAGATCTTTCACCAACAGAAAACGTCTGGTCAATCGTTGCCGAGCGCCTGGCTCATCACCAAACGCCAGTCACTACGGTTGATGAACTGTGGCATCGTGTTGAAGCTGCATGGGAATCTGTACCTCTACATGCAATCCAATCTCTGTTTGACTCAATGCCCAGGCGTATAACTGCTGTTATTACTGCCAGAGGTGGTTGTTCTGGGTACTGATTTCTCAGGATCTATCCAGCCAAATTTTTTGAAAATGTAATCACTTGTTATTTCTAGTATAATATATTTGTCAAATAAATATCATTTTGTTATCTGCATTTCTTCCTGGAGTAGCTATTTTAATGGCCAGTAATGTATTTGTTGAGCTCTTGGTAATTGGATAAGCCACTCAGTATGTTATAATATATACAGTATCAAATAAAACTTTCAATAAAACCAAAAACACGCAGCAAAATCAACAAATATAAAATTTCTCTCATTTCAACGTTTTTACAAATATAAATTAAGATGACAATTCATTATAAATTGCAGAAATTTTCATCTTAACTGCATTCAAATATACTTGTAAGTATGATTCTAAACTTCGACATTATACGCGTTTTATATTTTAAATTATCCTCATAGGGTAACTGTCATTAATCATTTTTATTTCAAAATTTGTTTCTCATAATTTATTTAATGTCAGAAGGTCTTGGATTATGCTTCCGATTTTTCCTATTTCTGCTGATTGACTGCGCGAACGTAGTCTTTCCTCTCATAAGTTTGATTTATAGTCAAATTACTCAGAAGACATCTGAGCTATTATATTTCCTCCATATTTTACCCTACCAAAGAACTGGAAATTTTACTTTTCGTGCTCAGTACTTCAGCCTGACTGGGAGAGGTAGCGAACATTCTAAATTTTGAAGTAGCATCAACGCAATTCCCCAACGCAATACACGCATATATAGCGGTGCAGGCGAGCCCCGGACTGCACCTTAAGATGGACAGATTTGGAATACTCGTCCATCACCCAGTGCCTCGTCATTTTGAACCACGGTTAGGTAACGAGGTCCCACCTGAGCTGCACCCTCCACTCAACGCCAGCAGAATGACTGGACACGTTGCCAGTCCATGGAGCTCCAGTAAGGCAGTGAAAGGGAGTAGGGCGTGGTCCCTCTGCACGCGGCAAACGATGCTTCACTTTGCTGACCACTGGAGAGCTCTCCCCATCGCATCCTTCTGAACAAGCACCATCTCAATCATTCATTTAATGCTCTGAGGGAACTAAATATCCTCCGTTTTCGATCTTGAGTCACGGTCAAATGACTATATCTAAAACTAATTTGGTAACATATCCTCAACAATTTTTAGATTTAGGATATGTTAAGCAACATGATAAGAAATATGGCCACTCTCTTAGATATCGGTTTATGATTCTATCATTTTAGCAAAATCTTTCAACATATATAAATAAAGCAATAACTATTGTGTTGACTCAATATTGCCTAGTTGAATTGGAGTGGCGAGTGATGCCTTTTGGAGACAGAAAATATTAACTCAAATGATAACCTCGCCGAGTGATTGCTTTGCTTATCAAAATATACTTTTGGAAGCCACCAATGAACAGCGTGAGATAGACGCTTCTTCTGCATGTCTGTCGCAGTGAGTGCCCATGAGTTTTCTTGATTTCCTGCTTTTACGATGACACTCTACAACAAGTGCTGTCGAGCGGCATCTCGTGCGATATCTCGCAATACCTTTAGGCACCATCTGTCGATTCTGAGGTGTCTTAGTAATCCAGCCTACTGTAATTGATCATCACATCTTTAATATAACGTAATTCCACGTAAGCAAAAAGTAACAAGAAATCCTAAAAAAAAAAAAAAAAAAAAAAACTTTTAAAAGAGTCGTAATTTAAATTGTGAATCGATCTCCTTATGTGTCAGGAGTTACATGCTTGCTCCACTTAATTCATCAGTCAGGCAACCAATCAAGTGGCTCCACCTTTCTGACTACTGTGTAGCCTCGTTGGTAGCACGCAAAGGGGTCGATCTTGGGCGAATTTCATTACCATATAAGAATTGCCTGAATAACAGAAGAAAACGTTGCTCTTCATTTCTGCTTCTAGTTTATTGCTGATTAAGGGGGGATTCGAAATTTTTTATTTCTTCGAAAATAATTCCTTAATGAAACGCACCGAACCGCCGACCACTGCAACTAATTAAGTACTAATTGATTCTTGATTGTCCATTCAACCATGCCATCGTTTCGTGTTGTCATAGGATTTTTCTCTTCAGTAAAAATTAAAAATTTTTCCACATAATCATCAAAAACATCAGGTGCATAAAAATCCTGTTTGCTTCCAATCTATTTAGATAGCACAATGGTATTTTTTTCAATGATTTTTCTTTGTAAAATGTATTTGTCATTTACATAAAGTTTTTATACTGTGCACTATATCAAATAATAAATTATTAACAAATATAAAATTCTATATCGAATACATAACAAACGAAGAACTCTATTTTTATTATCTACCATTTATAAGCAAATATTTTTCAATGTTTTGCCTATAAATGGTAGATAATCCAATACTTAATAATTTAATTTTATATTCTTGATACTTTACTTCAAAATTTACATTAAAGGAAATTTTTAACTATAATTTAATGAGCCGATACATTTTAGGAATAAGTTTTACATTTTTAAGTGCAACGAACTTTCTTATTAAATTTATTCATTGTTTCAGAGTTATATTTGATATGTCATAAACATAAGCAAAGAATAGATCAAGTGAAAATTAGATTTGATTTGAATATTAAACTTGTAATTGTATACAGTAATCAATCTGTAATTTGAATATTTTCGTTTAAAAAATGCAAATGCAGTAATTCTATAGTTACTTATTAAAGCAGTCTTTAATTGAAAAAAAGATTTATATTCGTATTTAATTAATTTCAAAAGCATTTCTTTCCAGTATATGGTCTTTTCGGATTGCATTTAGAACCCCTTACTTTGATGGCGATAGGATTTAATTTATCTTAGTTCAACTATATATATAGCTGCCATTTTGTTAACAAAAAATCAAACAGCACCCGATGGTAAATTTTTGCCTTATGCGAATTAAAATCTTATTGTTTTTCAGTAAAACTGAGAAAATCTGTGACCCAGTTACCGCCTATGAGGGGTTGGTTTGGTTTGCTTGTCACTCAACGGTCATTTTTTGCACACAAGGGCTAATTAGATCGGGACCTACGGTTTAAAGTGGATTCCGAACCACTACAAACAACCATGCCCAAGGGTGGATTCGAACCCACGAACTGTTAAACCGAAGGCAAGAGCGCTAACCATTCGGCTGCCAGCTCGGCCCGCCTATGAGGGGAAAAAACGTTTTAAGGAAATCCACTTTCGTATTGCAATTCGAAATATAGACGCACAGTTCGCACCGAGAGATCAGATCCCTTTTCCTCATACTGAAGTCCATGAACGTTAAAAATTCTTAGAATATGTTATTGGCATAAAATACACTACTGGCCATTAAAATTGCTACACCAAGAAGGCGACATGCTACAGGCGTGAAATTTATACGAAAGGAAGAAGGTGATTAGCTTTTCAGCGCATTCAGACAAAGCAGACGCCAGTAGCGACATCTACATTGTGTTTAAATGAGGAAATTGTTCAGCCGGTTCCTCATACACAAATTGCATTTGAGCGTTGTTGCCTGGTGAAAAGTTGTTGTGATGCCTCGTGTAAGAAGGAAAAACCAGCAAGTTTTTGACTTTGATAAAGGTCGAACTGTAGCGTACCGGGATTGCGGTTTATCTTAATGCAGTATTGCTGCTCGCGTCGGTCGAGATCCAATGACTGTAAGCAGAATATGGAATCGATGAGTTCAGGACGGTAATACGGAACGCCATGCGGGATCTCAACGGCCACCTATCACTAGCAGCCGAGAAGACAGGCATATTATTCGCATGGCCGTAATGGATCGTGCAACCACGTCACGAGCCGTGAGTCAAGAAATGGGGTCTTTTGGAAGACAACAAGTGTCTGCACGAACAGTTCGACGACGTTTGCAGCAGCATGGACTCTTAGCTCGGAGACCCTGGCTGCGGCTTCATTTGACGCTGCGTCATAGACAAGAGCGCCTTCACTGGTGTGATCAACGACAAACCTGGGCACATGAATGGCGAGACGTCATCTTTTTAGATGAATTCAGGTTCTGTGTACAGCACATGATGGTCGCATCCGTGTTTGGCGGCAGCGTGCATTCGTCATCGTCACACTGGCCCATCACCTGGCGTGATGGTATGGAGTGCCATTGGATACACGTCTCGGTCTCCTCTTGTTCGCAATGACGGTGCTTTGAAGAGTGAACGTTATGTTTCTGGTGTGTTACGACCCGTGGCTCTAAACTTTATCCGAGCCCTGCGAAACCCTACGTTTCAACAGGATAATGCCCGACCGCATGTTTCCGGTATTGTACGGACCTTCTTTGATACGGAGCATGTTCGGCTGTTGGCCTGGCCAGCACGTTCTCCAGATCTTTCACCAACAGAAAACGTCTGGTCAATGGTTGCCGAGCGACTGGCTCGTCACCAAACGCCAGTCACTACGGTTGATGAACTGTGGCATCGTGTTGAAGCTGCATGGGCATCTGTACCTGTACATGCAATCCAATCTCTGTTTGACTCAATGCCCAGGCGTATAACTGCTGTTATTACTGCCAGAGGTGGTTGTTCTGGGTACTGATTTCTCAGGATCTATCCAGCCAAATTTTTTGAAAATCTAATCACTTGTTATTTCGAGTATAATATATTTGTCCAATAAATATCATTTTGTTATTTGCATTTCTTCCTGGTGAAGCAATTTTAATGGCCAGTAGTGTATTTAAACGTGAGTATTTACTGTACAATGTGTGACTAGGAATTTAACATTAAAAAACGTGAATTAATTCCACTTAAACCGTTAATGTATTAGACTCATTGGTTCATTATGTGGAAAGTTTTAGTGTCATATGAATGTAATTAAATGAATTTAAATCTTAAAATAAAATATTTCTGTGAATGCAAGAAATTCTATTCGCCACAATACTATCGTCACTTTTATCAATCAAGATATGCATCGAGAGCTTCTGCTGAGGACTCGAAAAAGAGGAAAGTCCTCTTGTTTTGGATTTTTTGTTTGTTCACGATCTCATGGTCTATTGGCTAACCAGATAGTATAAGAAGCAACGATACTTATTTCTATTACTTTATTCTTCGGAATGAAGCTATTTCTGGCAAATAGAAGCAAAAAAATTTTTTGCTTCAGAATTAGCAAAAAAATTAAACAGATGAACAGTGACCCAGCTCTTAAAACATTAATATCACCGCAACAGAATGTTATTTGTGGTTGCAAATTTTAGATGCACATCACTCATGTCCTGACTGAGTTTGGCTAAAGCTGTGTTGAGCTCGATGCCCATTATATTTGAAAATGAAGATTATTAACTGAATTCTGTATTCTAGTGACTGAAATTCATGTTTATTAAATTGATCGCTAAGAAGTTAATCTTCTCTTCTTCAGTTCAATTGCTTACGGGTTTGAGTCTCACCAGGCATTATTCTTTGTTATTGTTGATTTAGAATTAGCCTTTTGTGAAAAAAGAAATTGGGTGTAAAGCGACAAACAAGTTCTTACGCAGTTGTTCAACTGTCAACATAATAATGCCAGTGTTTATAATCACTGCTGTCCATGCTGACTTCTGAAAAACTAAAATCAGTGTCTCCGCTTGTGAAAGTGTATGCGTTATTTCCAGTAGATAATTCTTTGATATAAACGAAACTTATGGTTATCCTTATAACCTAGATATTCAAAAAGAAATAGATTGACTGAATCAGAAAAACTCTTATGATTTTTACATCAAGTTCAATTTCTGTTAGAAATGTTATTTAAACAACATCATCGAATGTCAAAAGCAAATGATAGTTTGACTATTATGCATTTTTGTAAGCATTGATGTACACCCTACAATCTTCCTTTCAAATATTCATTTATAAATACATTCGTGTCCATAAATTAAGGATAATGCATATTCAGGCAAAAAAAGAGACAAGCAAAACAAACGTGACTCATTTGTAAAGTCTATATATTAAACAAAGAGCAAAAAAGGTGATATATATTTGACATCATTAATAAAAATTGCGATTTTTACTCCCTGGAGCAAATTTTAAAAAAGAACCTATTTATGGAAACCAATATAACATGGTTGATATGATGGTTAATATATAGTATGCCCACCCCCAGACAATGCAATACAGGCCGTACTACGCCTAGGCATGCTGAGTATCAAACTATCGATCTGATCTTGGGTAATATTACATTACTCATCATGCAATGCTCTCCGTAGTTCCGGTAGACATGTGGGAGAGGATTGATGGGCTGCAATTCGTCGGCCAAGTAGGTTCCATACCTGCTCTATTAGATTGAGGTCCGGTGAGTATGCTGGCCATTTCATACGGGTGGTATTCTCCAATTGAAGGTATCCGTCTACAATGTTTGCTCTGTGAAGACGGGCGTTGTCATCCATAAAAAGAAATTTTGCTCCCATGACGCCTCGAAACAAACGTACTTGTTCCAGTTCAATTGCTTACGGGTTTAATTCTTACCCGGCATTATTGTTTGATATTGTTGATTTAGAATTAGTTTGTTATTGTTGGATTAGATTTAGAATTTGATACTCAGTATGCCCAGAATGACATCCCGATAGATGTGGCCTGTCAAGGTTCCATTCTGAACATACATGTTATTTCTAAAACCCAGAATAATCCTCCCGAAACGAGCAATCCTGCACCACCGTAACGGTGTCGTTCAGTGGTGTTCTGTTGGTGGTTGCGGGTACTTTGTCCTCTCCATATGAAAGTCTGTCGAGAATCAGATTGAAAGCTAAACCTGAACTCGTCGGAAAACATCACAAAGACTACTGTTGCGGTGTCCACAATGTATTCTATCTACTTCAGGCTAACCGCAGGTGGCGGTGAGTTGCAATAAGTGGAACACATCTGACAGGCCTATGAGCATATAGACCAATGTGCCCTAAGCGTCTGTACACGGTTTTCTTTGAAACTGTCGTACCAGTAGCTGAAGAGAGCTAATGAGACAGGTCTGATGCTATGCTCCGTCTGTTTCTTTTGGCAGTAACTGCCAAATACCAGTCCTCATTCGATGTTGTAACTCAGGGCCGACTCGTGCTGTAACGTCTACTTACATTGCCGTCATCTTGGAATCGTTGCCAAAGACTGGATATAACACTCTGGCCGATTCCAAGTTCCTTGGATACATCCAGCTGGGTACGTCCACATTCCAGACTGCTGATAAATTTTACGCGTAAAACATCACCCAAATGCTTCCTTTGTGCCATAACTATGCGGTTATTGCACTAAAAGGCTTTTAAAACGCTTGTGAACAATCTTACATCTTTGCAACCATTCCTTATATACCCTAATCTTACACTCTCGTCATTGTGACGTAGTATTCCTGAAATTCTGAATTATCTTTAATTTATCGACATGAGTGTACTTATCCGTTATTTTTTGCCTCGAAATTAAACTCTCAGCTACTATGATGATAATATTTTCATCTAATTTGGCGAATTGGCTATCATACTTAATTTTATGAAAATATTCACTATGCACAAGGCAACCAGTTGTGTGCGTCCTTCATCGAACAATAGAGATGAACCTTAGCACGTTATCATGGGCAGAGAACACGGTTCTTGGATGAGACAGCGATGGGATTCTGTATATTTTACAGACGAGTCCCGCTGGAGAGCGATTCAGCACGTCTAGAGGGACCAAAAGACCCTTCCATCCAACACTGTGGAAAGAATTACCACAGAGATCTTATTCGATGGTACAGCATGTGTTACCGGCGGAAACAGTGACTGGTGTGAGATATCGTCACGAGATCCTTGATACCTATGTCCATCCATTTGCAAATGGCAATAATTTCATGCTGATGGGCTACGACCTCATCAAACTGTAGTTTTTCAAGTATATTCGAGGGTCGTGAATTTAAGCGAATGATAGATCTCCAAATTTGAATTCCATAGAGCACCCGTGGGTTTATCTTGGTAGACAAGTAGTTGCTTTAAATCCTGCTCCAAGTTCTGTAGCAGAGCTGGAAAACAGCTTTCGCTTCTCATTTTGGTAACCGACAGCTTATTTACAACATGGAAAGCGGATGCTACCAATGCATTTAAGTTAGGAGTCTCTTATTTAATCTCTTTTTTTGTTATGTTTCTATAACATTTTACTAGATAAAATTGTGATTACTTTTTTCCCAAGAAATGTAATTTTTCAGGAGGATGGCTTCTTTTGTTTGTAAATCATTCATGCGTTTAAGTAAATGTCTAATTTTGTAGTTAATAAATGCCTGTTTTATACGCATGTCATCCGTATTTGGTGTTTCTACACACATTCATTTGAAAATTAGGTTCAGAAAACTGGTCGTGCCTCACTTTTTTTTAAGCCAGTATATTTAAGAACACTAATAGATATTCACTACAGGAAAATACTTAAGTTGCTTGAATATTAATATGTCTAATTTTAAATTTAGAAAAGGCATTATCATCTTTGCCACAAAAGCAAATTTTTTTTATTTATCTGAGACTAATTGTAATTAAGAAAATGTACTACCTGCGAAAATTATAATTTATTGCAACACATTTATTTCGAAACTTATTTTAAATAAAAATTGCATTAGAAATACAAAAATGAATTTATCTTTAAATTTTTATCTGAAAGTAATTTAAATACAAAAAATATCTATATGATAATAGTTAAATATCTATATGAGACTTATTTTTAATTTTCTTCAAAAATGAAAAATCTGATCAATGCAATTATTTTTCTGAATTCGCAATTCACCCAAGTGACAGATATAAAAAATATAAGAAATTAAACTGTGTTCTTAAGTGTTAGCATATATATATATATATATATATCTGTATATATATATATATATATATATATATATATATATATATATATATATATATAATATTTTTCACCCTGAAATGAAAGGATAAAAATAATAATTTTAAAGCAGCATTCTCTAATAAAGTAGATATCTTATTTCTTCATTAAATCATGAAGATATTAACATCACTCTTGAAAATAAAAAATGGGGAGTCCTCTCATTCAATCAATCCTTTCTTTACCACAGTTTCTTTTTAATACCCTTTAATGGCCACTAATGCCCGGGCATGAGAAAATCCTTTGAAGAGACACATTATTTTAACCCCTATTCACGTTGCTTTAAAAAAAAAAAAAAAAAAAAAAAAAAAAAAACCTTGTCCCTATTTTTGACAATTTCCTGAACAAACCACATCTAAAAATGATCTGCAGCTTTTTTTTTTAAATCTAGCAGACCCAGTTTGGTGAGAAATTTATAGTTTCTTGTGCCCATCCATTAACATGCGCTAATTTATTTCAAAGGTTGCACGCTATTTCTCAATCAACATCGATTCACAAACTTTATAAGAATGAATTCTTCGAGATATTTTGGAGTGAATTGTGGACTCCTCTATGCTGGTTAAAATGTAATTACTTGGTATTAAAAATATGAATGAATACACTGCACTTAAAATTTTATTTTGAGTGTTTTTACCGTCTCTAGGAGTATTGATACATCGTTCTTATGATTAGGTATATTTACATATAAGGAGTAAATAAATTAAATAACATTTCTCGAATAAATGTAAAGTGTAGAAAAGACAATATTTTTTTTTTTGGATTATCACCAAGTAAGACATAGCGAGGAAAAAAATGTATTTTTTCCATGCGTAAATATACTGCTTTAAATTTTATTTTTAGCATTGTTACGATTTTAAGATAATTGGTACATGATTGCTATGGTTACATATACTTAAATATAAATAGAAGAAAAAATAGTTTCTAGTGACAAATATTAAAAGGGGAAATGTGTTGAAAATATTAAGAAATCAATGTACCAGATTCACCCATAAGGGAGAAAAAATACCTCTTTTCTTCTTACCTTTACAAAATACGTAATTTTGAAGTGTAATAAAATTTGAGCATATCTTGTGATATGTTACTACTAGGATAATTGATTTCTGCATATTTGTATAGTTTCAAACGAATATGGTATCCAAAAAAAATTCATCTTTGAAATTTATTTTGTTTTATGTTAATTGTTTATTTTTATTAAATTAAATCTGTATCCCTGCTTTATTCCTTAGTGCAAGGTTGGGGCTCTGAATAAAATTTTAGTCTACTAATATGTCAATAAAGTGAATGTATATTTAAGATTGTATAGTGATTGTATATTACATTGATGCATCGTCCAATAAGTTTGGTAGTCATATAAATGGATCGGATATTGCATTTAAATATAAACGCACCAATCCAATAAAAAATCCGTATGCAGCCAATATTTGAGGATTCTGCATTAATATGAAAATGCGTATTAAAATACGAGGACCTGATGGCAAGAAAATGAGGTTGAATGAAGCTAAAGAGATCGAAGAAGGGCTTCTTGACCACTTTTGATCATGATGGAATACGATTTTCGCTCAGAGATGAAAGGCAACTATTGAGTTCATCACAAAGGATACAATTAATGTTCTTCACGATAAGTGTATAAACTTTTTAAAATCTGTCGATATAGGAGTTTTTTTTCTCTTCAAAATTTAAATATAATTTTTTTGAAAATTTTCTATTAAAAAGTAAGAGATAATGATTGTTTAAAAAATCATGCCGCAAATTAAAATTATCCACTTTGGTGAAAAAGTTTTCGTATCGCTCACAAGTATTAATTAGAAATCCCAAACTTCACAGTTTAAACTGGATTTAGAACCGCAATAAATCGTCAGAATCGAACCCATAAACTATTGATCCAAAGGCCAGAGCGCTCATCTTTTAGCTACCAACTCAGCCAACGAGAAGTGTAAGAGACTGTAATTGGTATATATATATATATATATATATATATATATATATATATATATATATATATATATATATATATATATATATATATATATATATATATATATATATATATTAGGTCTCATTCGTATATATATATATATATATTTCAATTGTTCACAGTTGCAGGCAGAGAAAGATTAGTAACGGAATTTTACGTAATTGACATAGCAAATATTTCTTTTGGTGGATTGATTAGATGTGACAGAAGGCAATCTTTAAATTATCAAAATGTTTTGAAAGTAAAACTATAAAGCATGTTGTCGTGGACTTGAACACATGAGAATATGATTTGACACTGGTAACTCAAAAATTGAAAACTGTTTTTCATTGACGCTGAGCCTAATTTACGTGTTTAAAAACATAAAGCTTGGTAGATTTTTTTAACCATGGAAGATGATTGCATAAAAAGCAGAAATGTAGCTTTAGTTTTCCTTTGTTTAGCAATAACTAAGACGAATTTGGGATCCTTCATTCAGAAAAATACGATCCTATCAAATCAATGTAAAATTATCCTTGAAATGCATCTATAATTAAATACATTTTTATCGATATCTGTCTATCATTTATCTATCAAATCTATAATTATTTAAAAAATTTTAATCAATCTTTTTTCAATCACTTTGAGTAGGATGAAATTCCCTGGACTTATCACTGAGGACTCATTAAGGGAACCAACAGTTTCTGGAATTTGACCTATACATTGGTCTATTTTCAATTCTTAACTATTTATATTAATACTTTTAAGATCAAGATATACTAAAAATTATCATTTAATATCTTAATAAACAATTAAAATATTGCATAGTATGAATTAGGGGAGTTCTCGACAGAGAAAAATTTGGTGTTTGAAATTAACATATTTTAGTTTAAAACCATTATTTATTAAACAATGGCATTCTAAAGAATTCTATCCTTATCATCATAATAAATATCGGCCCAGTATCAAATGAAGGGTTAATGTCACAATCAGAAACTTTTCTTCAATCTTTTCTGCCATTAATAGAAACTCCAGCTTTTTAATGTTACTTTCCAACGATAAAGTCTAGCGACGCTCTTAAAGCCAAATTATATGGGAATGTCTTAAAATCGAATACATATCATAATTAAGTATCTAACATATAAAACAATGATTGAAAAAGCAGTTTTACCTTAAAAATAGTAAAAATAATATGTTAATAAAATATATTTTGTTTTTAATCTTTAAATTAATTTTTTCTAAATATTAAGTAATTTAAATTTACCAGTATGATCTTTTAATTGCTATGCAAAGCATAATGTATCAATATATGTAGTATATCCGCGTTAGTATGTAATGTATCGTGTACATGCTTGATCATGTATCAGCATTTTCTGTTCGTTGTTGACGATAATTGTAAAAATCAAAATATGTAGAATGATTCAGTTTTGAGGAAGTGTTGACACAGAACAAAATCCGTCTCAAATCGTAGTCTTCAAGTAAAAACATTGGTTATTATTTTTGTTTTTACAAAAAATTAATTGCTCATACAAGTTTCTCCTCATAAAGCAATTTTTCATAAGAAATTTATGTAAAAAATTTAGATTTGTTAATACCAAAAATCAGCTTTTTGTTCCCCTCAAAAAGTATTATTAGTATAGATGCAATGAACCAACATCATATAATCAACCTTATCATTTCCATTGTAGATGAAATATGCATTGTATCGATTTAATCACATACGGTAAATGTATTCTTATCTCCAAATTGTAGTTTGTTTTCTCAATCATGATATAGTATGTAGCCTGTTATAAACTTTTACTTTTTTAATCTCTTTCTAGCATTTATAAATTTAAAAAAATGTAATTATAGCATCGAAATTTAAGTTTGATATTTTTTATAGTAAATTTGCTGAAAATTTGAGCTATGCCTTCTGATCATTAGAGTATAAATCATATCTTTCAAGTTTTATTTTTTAATGATAATTTTTTTCTGAATTATAGTTTCCTTATTTAAAATTTATCAGAATATATGTCATTACTAAATAATATACCATAGTGGTCACTATTGGTATATTAGTTAGTAATCACGTTATCAAACATTTTACATTTCTTTGTCATAAAAAATATTGTGACAGAAATTATGCTTTAAATATTTTCAACTATTACTTTTAAGTGCATAAGAATGAACTCCCTATCACATAAAAAAAAGTCATCAAAAGATTAATCACAAAAATATATCTAAACAATGTTTTCTTTATTTAAGGGGTGAGAAATCAGTATTGCAAAAATATGAGAATGATTGGTTAACTTGGAAGCATAAAAGACAAACACATTGGAGTATTAAGTGTGAAAAGCAATGGATTTAAATTCGTTGCTAAAATGATTACAAGAAACTATATGATAGACATAATTTACTTTTGTATTTTGTTATAAAATAACAATATACAAACCTGTTATAAACAGGTCTGTATTATAAGCAGGTAACAGGTTTTATAACAAATACCTCTTATATAAAAATAAAAAAAAATAAAATAAATAAAAAACAATTTTGATCTGAAATCTAATTTGTTGGCCATTTCTCTCATAATGTGAAATATATGTATTGTCACGCTCGTTTCCAATCGCTTTTATACTCGAATGAAAAACATTCTCAATACGAAAACATTTAGGATCGACTCTAATTCATCTCAATATCTAACCAATGACCATTACAATTAAATACAAAACACAGACTCCTTACAAGCCTACACATTGGAAAGTGCTCGAAGGATTCTAAATTTGAAATAAGCAAATTTTGAACGAAGAAAGATGGAAACAGCATTTTTATTGTCTGCTTTCAAATGCGTCGTGATTATTTGTTAAATGATTATAAAGGTTGACCTCCCTGCGACAAGGAAATACTCCTACTTTTATGAAAAATTTTGTTAAAGGCAAATAAACAATGAATTTCCGAAATAACTGTCGCCGTTGTTGCATGTTCGCTTTGTCCAATAGCGCTAGACTAGGTCCATAACCTTAAACGCCCCCAAAATATCTAGCGCCATCAAAGGATCATCGTATAGCTCCTGCTTGGATAGTCCCAAGAACGCAAAGATGTGTTTTGGCGTAGCATGTTCCGCGAATCCGTTGGAACAGGTATCAAAAGTTTTGGAGCTCTCAGAAAATTTTAAAGATGACTACTTCGGAAGCGGGCGAGAGCAGTTTGTTCGTGTCTTTTAATGCAGTGAGCTTCCCGGGCAAAAACACTGATGACGTTGGTGCTTAGGAGGGAGAATCCATGTGCTGCTTTTTACTCTTGAAAAGAGTATAAACAGCTGCTTTCAGCAGATAGATTATCCACTACAAATTTTTGTAACATAGTTATAACTAACATTAAATGAAGATTAAATTTAAAATATCATGTTTTAAGAAAAACTTTATTGGCCTTATTAGAAAAGCTACTATTCTCATGATTCTAAGGCAACTTGTACAATGACCAATCCAAAAATATTTCATGCTCAATTAAAGCTATCTAGGCACATAAGCTAATTCGTGGCCACGATGACTTCTAAGTATAATTAATAGTATCTAAACTATTCTTCTTTAACCTATAATATTAGGCCACAACAGTATACCTTCAACATAGGATGCTTTAGACACATTTTTAGCAGCAATGCTCGTATACACAATAACCCTAACGCAATTATAAAAAATGATCCTATAGTAACAGTCATGAAATTTTAAAGAAATTACAGATTACACAGAGCACTACGTAATTCTATAAGTGAAGAATTTATTTTCTACATTTTATTATACAACTTAAATTTTAATTAAAATAACAATGTATGTCAAAATTCTACTTGAATTTCAAAATCTTTCACATAAAGATTTTTAAAAATTTATTAGTTTAAAAATCAGATTTTATTTTATAAAGTTTTCCGGAAAGAAGATTACAATTCTCTCATAATAAATGTTCTCGGGTCTTATTCAAAATAAGACGCGGAAGTAAGCTATTGTTAATTCTTTTAAATAATACAAAGTCAGAGCAAGCTTGTTTACGAGTGCCAGAAATTTATTTTTTAAAACAAGAACAATTTGATTTTTATTCTTTCTGACGCTTTTAAGTAGTGTAACAATTTTTGGCTTCGAAATCAATAGCCCTTATCGAATGTCACCAGATTTGGCTCCGGAAAGCTCTTCCTATTCCCAAAGGTGAAATTTGCGTTGGGAACTGATCACTACGCTGACATTGAAGGTATGCAACACGGTGTCACTAAGATGAAAGAAAGTTTTGGTTCAGAAATTCTGACTCGTCATTTTGTCAGTTTAAATCATTGTTGAAAGTTGGCAGGTTATTTTTGTAACTGTCTATATTTCAAAGTAACAAATATAACTTTTCATATTGCAAAAGTTCATTATTTCGTGAATTAAAGCGAGCAACGTTTGTATAAGCCCAAAAAATTTTAACTTCTAAATCTCAATAGGAGCAAAAGTTTCTATAGATTTTACGGACTTCAAATATTCTTACATATTGACACACACATATATTATAAATCTTAATGTTATGAGATTATTTTCTCAATTCTTGTATGGTTTATTTTCATGGACTTGATTTCTAAAGTGTAACTGCGTAAGAATTCATTGTAATTGCAACATAGGTTTCGATAAATTGAAATAAATATTTTATATTTTATTTAAAAAAATACACGTCAATTATTAGAGATTATCTATCATGAAACGTCTCAAATGATAATTTGATTTTTTAGTCTAAAAGAACCCACAAAACCTTTTTAAAATCTCTTTTATAAAAATAATTTTGTTGCTATGCAGTTTTGCGACCTTGCATTTCAGATAATTTAACTGTTGAAAGCTGTTGTGGAAATGTTTTAACATTTACTATGATTTACTTTCAGGAACTTATATTTTAACTTAGATGAAGGATCATATTCACATGTTTCCAAGAAGAAAATTTAGGGAAGTTCTATGCAGATGCTTGTAGTAAATAGAAATGTCAAATCCCTTGGTTAATTTTTAGAACCGAATCATCGTAGACATTCAAGGCGTTTGAGAGCAGATTCCAATTCATGAGAATGAGCTAATCCCAAAGTCAGCCTAGTATTATCCTAGTTATTATTAATCTAGAAGTTAATGATAACTAGAATAATATTCCGATCCTTGACATTCAAGGAGAGAGTATTCCAGTCCATGAGAGTGAGCTTATCACGAAGCCACTCTATTATCAACTTCAATGGTACAGTTCACATTTCAATATAGGATCCACAAAACACTCATCCCACTTTTTCACTTATAATAAAGAGCCTCATTATATTGACATTTTTTTAATAGTGTATATTTAATTTTGTAATTTATAACATCTTGCTCATCGCTTATTAACAGCGTGACTTTCTCTTGAAAATAGAAGAGCACAAGTTCATACCTGAATGGTAAAGGATGCGAGTGTTTTGATTTTTTGGGAATAAGTGCTCTAAGCTTTTCAAGATGTCCTTTGTGACTCGTGAATGTGTAGTCTAATATCTATAGAAATTAACCCAGATCGTTACATCTAAAAAAGACGTATACCTGTTTAAGTATACCCAAAGTATCTTATAACTTATCTAAGTTATTATGTTATCCATTAAAAAGCACCAAAGTATGCACATCAATTTTTAATGGCATGATCAGTCAGAATTTTCAAGTGCTGTGCAAAACATACATATTATGAAAGTGTGACAATAAAATGGTACTCAGTCAATACTGCAAACTTAAGTGTGGCCGTGATGGCCTGGTTAGTTAGATCATCCTTCTTATTATTGGATGATAGTGAATTCGAATCTCAACTGAACCAAAGATCCTACGTTTTTACTAAAAACGGTTCCAGCCCCCTTTAGCACAGGTCGTTGTGGCAATGCCCTTCTATTGAAATGAGTAAACATTTAAGGATGGCAAGCCAAACATTGCTGGCTGCGTTACATAAACTGTGAACGAAAATCAAAAATCGGTGATGCTGCTATTTAGGTTAATGATACTCATCTTTATGTGACTATTGAATATGACAAGGTTATTTCGCAAACGATACTCTGGAATAGGGTTCCAACGTGTGGTATGCCGACCCCTTAGGAGTCCTCCGATTTTTCTAGTGGGTCCGTGACTACCTTTGAACATTGACTACAGTTTCCATTATATTGATCCTCAGGTAGTTTAATGCAGGTGGATGTGGCCTCCCTGCTCGACTTTCTGTAAACTCCGGGGGTCGCATGCGCGCTGGCTTACGACGCTCGATGCGTAGAAATCTTTAGATGCGTAGAATACTTCACTGCAAGGGAAAACTGTAACAATAGTCACTGCAAACGATAAGGTTCAAGCATTCAAGAGGAAAATCAATTTTTGGACAAAGAGTGTGGAGGAGGGGGAGTGGAATGTTTCCCTCTTCTCAATGATTTTTTGAAAGACAACACATAGCAGCTTAGGAACAATTTGTTTCATAAAATCCTCGAATACCTCCAAAGCTTAACATCATCGTTGGAACATTATTTCCCAACAGCTCAAGATAAAACCCTACAGCAATACGAATGGTTGGACAACCTATTCGCTGTATCCACAAAGCGTAATATTCTATCATCGAATGAATGATTTGTTGATAGAAATTTCCACTGACTCACAACCTTGCATTCTACTTTCGTTAGTGATGGCAGCTCACACTTTTGGATATGTTTGGTGTAAGAAAATTTTTTACCCCCTTGTTAGAAAAGCAAACATACAAATGCGAATCCGGATTCTCAAACTATGCCGGCACCAAAACTAAGTACTAACGCTGTCTAGATGCTGAACCTGACATCCATCTCCAATTGTCAAGTATTGAGCCAGACTTTTCAAAATTGTGTCATCAGAAGCAACCTCAACCTTCATAGTAAGATTCATTTATTATTTATACAAACTCATCTCTAGTTAAGAAGAATGCAAAAAAAAAAAAAAATCTCCCAATAAAATTCCGTAATTAGACTTATTTTACAAAATATAATCTTGTTGTTGCAAAATTTTAGGTTTCCAATGGGCAGAATATTCATGGAAAAGCCCAAGTGACACAAGTGTGTATGACAAGCAGTGTGTTGTGTTTCTTTGACAAGAAGTGAATGTTCCCGGACTATAACTATTGTAGTCATTTGTTCGTTTTTTCTATAAATTAATAATTAATTGAATTCTGTTTATATATTGATATTTTTCTTGTGAAAATTAAAATGTTATCCAACTAATGTTTCTTTTCTTTTGCAATATATTCCCCTCCACTCGATTAGGAATATGGCCTGCCTAGTGTATTGAACGATGCGAGCAATTACATAAATATATAGTGTGGGAATTCAGTCTAATGGAAACGTAGTTACTTTAAAGCTGTTTTCGTTCACCATTAAAAATCATAGACTCTCGATTCGTCATCTGGTTATTGAAAAAAATGTCACATGCATTATGAAGTTTTCACTTCGGATGGTCTTCGAGCTGAATTTTACTTGTTACTATGCGCTTGAGTGACAATGGTTCGCGTGGATTTTTGCCCGAAAAAGGGGTGCGCCAGCTAAAACAGTTGGGAAGCCCTGCTCTAGGACATCCATCGACAGACCTAACCTCACATCGGGACTACTACAGCTGCAATAATATATATATATATACACACTACTGGCCATTAAAATTGCAACACAAGGAAGAAATGCAGATAACAAAATGATATTTATTGGACAAACATATTATACAAGTGATTACATTTTCAAAAAATTTGGCTGGATAGATCCTGAGAAATCAGTACCCAGAACAACCACCTCTGGCAGTAATAACAGCATTTATAGGCCTGGGCATTGAGTCAAACAAAGATTGGATTGCATGTATAGGTACAGATGCCCATGCAGCTTCAACACGATGCCACAGTTCATCAACCATAGTGACTGGCGTTTGGTGAGGAGCCAGTCGCTCGGGAACCATTGACTAGACGATTTCTGTTGGTAAAAGATCTGGTGAACTTGCTGGCCAGGGCAACAGCCGAACATGTTCCGTATCAAGGAAGGTCCGTACAATACCGGTAACATGCGGTCGGATATTATCCTGCTGAAACATAGGGTTTCGCAGGGCTCGAATAAAGGATAGAGCCACGGGTCGTAACACACCAGAAATGTAACGTTCACTCTTCAAAGCACCGTCATTGCGAACAAGAGGAGACCGAGACGTGTATCCAATGGCACTCCATACTATCACGCAAGGTGATGGGTCAGTATGACGATGACGATTGCACGCTGCCTGTGTGCGTTCACAACGATGCCGCCAAACACGGATGTGACCATCATGATGCTGTACACAGAACGTGGATTCATCTGAAAAGATGACGTCTCACCATTCGTGCGCCCAGGTTCATCGTTTATCACACCATTGAAGGCGCTCTTGTCTATGAGGCAGCGTCAAGGGAAGCCGCAGCCATGGTCTCCGAGCTGAGAGTCCATGCTGCTGCAAACGTCGTCGAACTGTTCGTGCAGACACTTGTTGTCTTCCAAACGACCCCGTTTCTTGACTCACGGCTCATGACGTAGTTTCACGATCAATTATGGCCGTGCGGATAATATGCCTGTCTTCTCGGCTGCTAGTGATAAGTGGCAGTTGAGATCCCGCATGGCGTTCCGTATTACCGTCCTGAACCCATCGATTCCATATTCTGCTTACAGTCATTGGATCTCGACCGACGCGAGCAGCAATACTGCGAAACGATAAACCGCAATCCCAGTACGCTAAATTCGACCTTTATCAAAGTCAGAAACGTGCTGGTATGCATTTCTCCTTCTTACACGAGGCATCACAAAAACTTTTCACCAGGCAACAACGTTCAAATGCAATTTGTGTATGAGGAACCGGCTGAATAATTTCCTCATTTAAACACAATGTAGGTGTCGCTACTGGCGCCTGCTTTGTCTGAATGCGCTGAAAAGCTAATCTTTTGCATATCACAGCGCCTTCTTCCTTTCATATAAATTTCACGTCTGTAGTATGTCGCCTTCTTTGTGTAACGATTTTAATGGCCAGTAGTGTATATGTCTTCGCCAAATATTTCTGAAATTATTCGGTAAAAGTTTATACTCGGGTACTCCTTGATTCCTTAGCGATTTTTTGGAAGCCAGGATGGGTGCCAACATGCAATTACAAAATGGCCTGAACACAAAAGTTTTACAAAGATAGGGTTATCCAGGATAGTACAAAACGAATTTTATAGCCAAAATGTTTCGCCAGACTAAGGGGTATCCTATTCTACACTGAACCCAATTATTCATATAAATTTAAATATTATTCTCGGACATGATAAGTTTACCATATTTTGTGGACAAAATCTGTTTAAATGTTATGCGTAATATTTTAATTATTTTTTAAATTTTTTAGATTTTCTCAATTAATTTCAAGAATTAGTGCTTAAAAATGAAAAAAACATGTTATATAAGATTCGTTTAATAAATTTTCATAACTGTAAAAATTTTATTTTTTTTCATAAAATGTTATATCATAGCTTAAATCTAAAGATAGAAAAGGAAAATGTAAGCTTATTTTACTCTGAACTTGTCTTAAAGATTTTATTCAAGATGGCATAGTTAGACAAATTTTTTCTTAAATGTTAATATATGATGAAAACTAACATTTCTTCTTACACGCATATTACATTAATTTTAGCAAATTAAAATATTTTTTTAATAACTAGGCATTTAAATTTAAAAAATGTAAACATTTAAATAATTAGAATTAAATATTTGAATCTTAACTTAATTACTGAAAAATAAATTGTATAAAAAAACAGTTTTTACGAAAATTACTTCTATTATCGAGAAATTCTTAATTATTTTTAAGTGCATTTAATTGAATAGTTGTTCTGATATTAGTAAAAATTAAAGAGTAATTATTCCGATAAGTATTTGCATAGGTTGTGACTCTCTCTTATGTGCTCTGAGCAGACAACATGATGCTCTTCATCTTGACTCGTGCTCGCAACTTTGGGCTTTTAAACTCTCAGAAATGTTGGGAGGAGAGAGAAGCAATGGCATCGTAGAGATGTCTGGATATTTGTAATAAAATAAATAAGTAAGTTAGTCAGATAAGTAACCCACTAATAAATATAGTAAATAAAAATACGTATATGATAAAATATTTTTGTCATTATTTTAAAAAATTATAGCTTTTACTCAACATTTTAAGATTTTTTTGTAACATTGAAACATTTGAAGAGCTCTTTTTTGAGATTTTAAAATAACTTAGGTAATAACTTCAATTTCAAAAAAAATATATAGATATATACATATGTATATATATAATTTTGAAGAAAACATTGATAGATGCTTGAAATTGTCATTTAAACCATTATATAAAATAATCATTACATTTTTCAATGAATTTAAGACTTGTTTGCATTTTATGAAAGAAACACTGGTTTAGGTATGTTCATATTTACATAAAAAATTGTATACTTTTTAGTATATCGAGATTTTTTCTGTGTACCATTGAAGCAAAATAACTGTTCTTTTAAATAATATTATGATTGAATTCTATTTAGTTTCAATATTTATTTCAATTAATAATTTTCAAAATTCTAATCTTTTATGCAAGTTATTAAACAAAATGCAAAATCATGCAAAAAAAATGAAGCAGAAAATTAAATCATTTTTGCAAAATAGTTGCTATATATGTTACACTACCATCCTATTCCTTGTCTTATGAAAGCAAAGTTTTTTCTAATTTAATTGAAGCAAACTTCATGAGAGATAAAATTGTTATCAAGATGTTTGATATAAGGATGATTAAAATAAGAAAAGATGAAGGTTTGATAAAATATGGTTTTGTAATTTAATTATTGCCAAGATTCTTTATTTATCATTATAACAATAAGAAGAGCCTAAAATTTAAATCTTCCAAAACCACTTTTTTCCCCAAAATTTTATAAATCAAAATTTTTAATAAATTCTATTAAAATTAAATTTTTTGATTTTAGATTTACAAATATTAGTTAATTTGTTACTGGTGATAAAATTTTTTATAAAAGTTTATTAAATGAAACGAGAGAAAATATTTGTTTCAAAGATTAGAAACTTGAATTAAAAATAAATTTACCGTTACACAAAAATTATTTTTCCTCATTCTAATTTAATTTACATATCTCATAATTATAATGTTATTGAATATATGTTCATAATTGAACAGCCAAAGTGATTATCTCATAAAATTAATATGATTAACTTAAGCTATTGTATATTTTTCCCATTACGATCTGTTTCAGAATTCTACACTAATGTACATTTATAAGTTTTTTTTTAAATTAAAAAGCACGTAATTGCAATATTATAAGTTTCTCATCAGCAAATACGTTTCTCTAAATGATTTTGATTAATGTTGTGATTTATTTTTATGTTTCTGAATACAAAATTTTATGCCTTATAAATAGGCAAAGACATGAAATAGGTTTGAAAAGAAATTTCAAACATATTTAATGTTTTTTTGACACAGTTTTTGAATACTTTTTATTTTTGATATTTTATATATCATTGAAAAAAACGAATAAAACTTAATAGATAGATTCTTAAATTTTTGAAGTAACAAATTTATCAGAAATACTTTTATAGATTTTTGCAAGAAATACACTTAAGTTTTAAAGCTATATGATTTTTTTACAATCCTTATAAATAATTTTATCAAAAAATTTGAGCATTTTTATCAAAAAAGATGGGATTTATAAAAATGCTCAAATATTTATAAATCCCATCCTTTTTGTTAAAAATGTGCTACATTGGCGAAACTTTGGAGTAATTTGACAGCTGGTATTGGATAACTCCAGGTTTCTTAGAATAGTTGTTTAATTGATTTCTTTATAAACATTTGTAAATTTCATTGCAAATATATTTAGAGTTGCTTAAAAACGAACATCAAATTTATTAAAATAGCTATAAATGAACAATTTTACTCTAAAACTTCTGTCACAATATATGAATGTAATTTAAATTATTTCTAAGTATTAGAAAAATGAGGAATTCTGTTTTCTACACCTGCAAACAAATTTAAAATAAATGAAAAATATTATTAATATTTTTTTTCATTAGTTTTGTATAAAACAACGAAGAAATTTTAAACATTTGCATCTAAAGTTGCATATTTCATATGCGTAAAAATTTATACATTTTTTAAGGTAATAAATAATAACTACTTTAGTTGAAACTTGAGTATTTAATTTTTATGTAATTAAATCAATATATCTTCAGTTTTAATTGTACATTTTATTCTAAATTGAATAAAAGTTTCTGATTTTGAATCGATTGTGAAGTGCTTCCGTTACATTAAAAAAATAAATAATGGACCATAAAAAGGAGTTCTTCATTTTTTTTATATTCAATGGGGTCGGAAAATATCCTCATTTCATTTTTATTAGATATGAGATGGCGATGAATTTTTTTTTACCTCGCTAAATGTGTTTATCGCACATCGTATGTACCTGTTTGCTCAAATAAAAATTTATACCCGAAATCTGTTTGATGAAAAAAATGAAGTGAAATTTATTCCTACCAGGTTTCCATATTTGGCAACACTATCGCCCTTCGAAACGATCGTTTCGTCGATAACAATGTGAAATTTGGCACATGCGCAGTCGCCACGGAATGATCCACCTCTGGACTTCCGGGGGGAGTATTTCGAAAGCTCGAGGATGGGAAGAGAAGAACAGACCCGCACCGTGATCGATGCTGTTTTAATGGAGAAAGTGAATGTGTGACATCGTCAAGTTTGTTAAGATGCCAGAGTGTGTGTTGTTTCGTTTCCACTCATTTTCAACTTTTTCTTCATTTTTCTTTTCGCTTAGAGGGAAAAGTACCTGAGATGAGGAAGAAGTTTGGGAGGGTGACATTTCGTAGGACACTTTTGTAAGCCCTAGAGTGATCTTTCGCTTCGGGGAAGAAGTTCTGCGTTTTACGATGCACATTCAACAGGGCCTAGGTGATTCAAACAATAATTTCGGGCTTCCTGGAAACCTTCAGCTAGACTAAAAATTTGTCTTACTATTTAGGATAAGATTTATAATTCATAACTTGTGTGAAAAATTCCTAATTTCGAAAATTTTATGAAAGATTTTTGAAAAAATCTTATTTTACAATTATAATTTAATATACCGATATTATTTTAAAAAAAAAAAAAAAAAAAAAAAAAAAAGTGAAATTTTTATTTTTATCATTTGTGTGAAATAGGAAATTCGATACTATTATCATAAAAGGTGTTTTATTTATGTTTTTATAGTGGAAAGCCTTAATCTTAATTTATTTTTATAATTTTATTAAGGCGTAATTTTTATAAAAAAATATACTTTTAATTTGAAGCATGATTTTAATATACTTTTATATTATGAATAATAAATTAAGCTTAGGTTAAATAATTATATAAGCCCTGGAATTGTTTTAGTTAAGCTCTCTGAAATCTTGGAACTAAACTGAAATTATTTTGAGAAATAAACATATTAACTATTATCAATGCCCCTTATTCCAACTTTCTAACAATAGTTCCTAGTTTTCAAAAGTTTTAAAGAAGACACTATTTTTTCAAAATGGAAATTTTAATTTAAAATATGAGCTTGCCATAAGTTTGCGACGAATAATAAATTTACTGTCAATTCGCGCGCGATAGTTTAAAATGCAGAATGGCTCCTTTCACATGCAGTAGTCACTTCACAAGCCATCGGAGCTTTTGTTTATTAGAGTCGTTGATACCATTATCAGGTTTTCTAATTCATAATTTTGTAATCTAAAATTTCATTTTAGCAGTCTATATTAGACATTTTTAAAATTAGAACATATTTTCCAAAAAATTATAATTTTAATTTGAAATATAACTTTAATGTAATTTTACGATATATATTGATCAGGGTTTTAGATTAATAAGATATTAAAATAATTATTTTAAATGTGGAATTATTATTGATTATTTTATAAAATTTCCTAAAAAAATTTAACATCTTTTACCTTTTTTGATGAAATAGAATCTCTGGATTTCTATTATCAGGTTTCTAAATTCATTATTTTATGATTAAATGCACAAATTTATACAAATTTAAATAGAGCTTGATTTGTTTTCTGAAAAAGTCTTAGGATTAGAATTAATTTTAGGATTAGTAATTCAAGCAATAATTTAAGGAGTGGTATTGGTGATGACTATTTAATTTCAAAAATATTTAAACTACACTGAGCATTATATTTTTTGAGAACACAGTTATATATTTTACACTTTAGAAAAGAATCATTTTAAAAGAAAAATATAGATTTCAAGATCATGTTTAATATTTAATTTTTGAAATTTTGCAATAAAAATGAATTGCATTACAAACATTTTATATGAATATATTTTGATAATCATTGGAACTCTATATTCTCCGAAATAAAATTATTAATGTACTTACAATCGTAAGTGACAAAACTTTATTACCCCTCGACTACCCACTTGAATTAACTTCATGCTGCAGTTAATCATGAATTGTTGAATTATATGCTCAAGTAAATAGAAATTTCAGTTCACTAATATGCTTAATCATACTTCTCATTTAAATATAAACAACATTTGTTAAAATTTAACTTTAATTCTGACTTATTACATTATTTGCAAATATTTTTAAATTTGTTAATTTTAAAATGAATTTCAATAAGATTTTATTAAATATTGAATTATACTTTCCTAAGCAGATAAATAATTTCATCGCCGATTAATACAATTATTACGATTAATGCGATTAATATAATTAAGATACAATTATTTATGAGAAGAAGGTAAAGATCAGAGTATTATTCTTAAATATTTTATTTTATTTACATTTTAACATTATATTTTATTTACATTTTTACATTTATACAGACAAATAAAATGTGTTTTTTATTATACTGTTAAAAATTATAATATTTAATTTTTATAGTAGTATGATAAAAAACACATTATATTTGTCTCTTTAAAAAATACAATAGCTTTACAAAAGGAATTATTTCAAAAGATAAAAATAAATATTCTCAATGTAATTTTTAATTTTGAAAGTATAATTAATAGCATTTTAAATGTAAAAAAAAAAATGCTGGAAAAATGTTATTTAAAATGTATTCATTTATTTAATTGAGTCCTTTTTAAATGTTTAATCTTTTATTTAAATCCATTGCATGAAATCTACTTCAAATGTTACAGTTAAATGTTGACAGTTTTAGAGTGAAATTTCATTACATCATTGGATAGTATAATAACATCACTGAAAACAAAGTCTCAAATTAACAATTTAGAAAAAAGCTTTTTGTAAAATTACAGTAAATGAAACAAAATTACTGAAAAATCTCAAAATCTAAAGGTCAATTCAACGTTGTATAATATCCCATTTAATTTTTTTGTATTAGATATTTAATTTTTACGTAATATATATAAAAAAAATTATCTCAAAATCAGCTGGTGTTCGCTTAATAAAATATCTATTCTTTAGATGTAATGGAGAGGAACTAGAAAAAGCACTTCTTTATTGAAGATAGATTCTTCATTTTTAAATTTTCATTTATTTTAAAAATTACTTATTTTTTCGGTGCTTTTCAATTATACCCTGCTTTTGACAATCGCCTGTAATGGGAAAGAAAAAAATCGTAAATTATTGTCACAAATTTTCCATTTGTATCATGTATTGTTTATAAATGTTTAAGTTTTCAAAAACTTACTAAAACATTTTCTAAACTCAACAATTATCAGCTACTGAAAAACTTATTTAAACGCGATGGCGGCAGCAATGTGTGATCGGTGGTCGATGGCGCTATATTTTCAATGAGACTCTTGCATTGAGTTGTTTTTGCTGCTCTGAACCGACACAAGGATCACCGAGCAATGATTTAGCTTTGTTAAGCATTGAGCTTGTTAATCACTTATTGGTCACTTTTTGTACGAAAAATTCCATTTAGTACATATTAAATAAGTTTTTGAGCCAGTGAAGTCCTAGTATCTGCATAATATTTTTTCTGCTTTTCGGTAAAAAGAAAACACGCTATTTCTTTAGGATCAAAAGTGGGGGTATTCTGGAAAAATATTATTTATTACACATTTTAAAATATATTTAAAATTATTCCTGTAAAATAGATATGCATATTTGTCTACAAATAAAATTTTTGATATATTTGAATTCCTTGTTGTAGTAAATTATGATTTGAAAACTAAGATAAGTATTTAACTTAGAGTTATATATATGATAAAACTTATTACTTTTAAATAATGATTTATTTTTTATCTAAATGATCGAATTATCTCTTTTCCTAGAGTCCAAAAATATTAGAGAAAAAGTTTTATAAAATATACGAATATTTTAAAAAAGTGGAAGTGCATTTTTTTATAAAATATATATATATATAATATAATATATATATATATACAGTTAATTCAAAATTAGAAAATTAGCCATCACCAAAATTTTATCTTTATTAAGTATTTATTTTTATCATTTTCGTAACACTTCTTTCTCTCAGTTCATTTTTATATTACAAAGGTTAACATGAAAAATATTTCCTAATGTATAAAAAATAAAAATGAGAGTATTATATCTAAGTTATCATATTTCAAATTATGGAACTATTTCCAAAAATTAGGATATATTTTAAAATTCTCAACTTTAAAGCAAATAGTTAATAAATCATAATTAATAATAATCAGTTTAAAAATAGCACTATATTCATATAAACTACAATGCAATTTATCTTAAATTTTACAAGAGAAATTTTAAAATATTTAAAAAATGTCGATATATTGTAATTGCATTCATAAATTAATAAGCACACAATATTAAACAAACGTTTTTGCATTGATCATTAAAATGAGATTTCTTTCTACAAAATTGTTTTAGAAATAAATTTTATAATATATGTTTGAATGCTCTCATGTGCAGATAAATATTTCAGAAGAATTTTAATTATGTGTTCATGAAATATAGAACATTAAAGGTCCACGTTGCAAATAGAATTTTTTTCCACTGGAGATTTTACAAGTTTACAGAAGATAGGTTACAAATTCTTCGTTTTTGAAATATTTTCGAGGTTCTCATTGTTTTAAATTTCCTTAATAAAAGGAGAAATGGAAGTTTTAAAGAAGATCTTCAATGAGAGAGATTGTTTATTCGCGAAACAATTTCGAAGAGATCTCTTTCTTCAAAATTAAATTATTATTTGAAAATATTCTTTATGCTGATGGTACAGCACAAGCATATGATTGAGGTGTTTTCTTTCTTTCTTTCTATTATCCGGTTGCCTTTTAGAATGCAATCAGATTCACAACCACAAAGGGAGAAGCCTTTTTTTTTATTTATTTTTTTTTTATTTTTTATTTTTTTTACAGTGGGACACTTATTGGGAACGTTATCTTTGCGAAAGAACACACACAAACACAAAATCTGGACCTATTGCTTTGAAATGAGAGACTCTAACCACTCCACCACACTTCGGCTACTATTAATATTTTAGAAATGATATAAAAATAAATCACTTTCAAATCAATCATTTCCATAAAATGAATTTAGTTCTAGATGCAAAATTATTTTCCTGCTTTTTACTATGAACGAAATTGATTTTTTTTACCATTAACAAAAATGGCAAGAAAAGATTGAAAAATGACAAATTTTGTAAAATTCTGTTTCACAATTTTGCAATCTATGTAAAATGACTTTAATGTAAATCACCTACCAAAACCATTTGATTTTGTTTTTTGACAATCAAAAATAGACCAAAATTATTTCCCGAGTCCTTTTAAAACAGACCTTTCTGGAGCAACTAATTCGCTTATCGTATTTATCTATAGAAAATGCGCAATTATAAAGGCATTACGAATGTTAAAACTCTATACTGCACTTCTCGTAAAAGTTGTAGAGGAGCAACTTAATCAGTACAACTATTAAATGTTGTGTTTTTATCTAATTATATAAGAATAATTAGGGTTTCTAACAAATTCCAAGAGAAAGTGTAAAACATTGGGTTGCTAAATTTGTAATTTTCTAAAAATGAAATTAGTATTAAAGTTAGAGCTGGGCTAAAGTAATTGATAAGTTCAATTTTTAGTTAAAAGTATAAAAGTAACAGTGTAATACATCATTTACTTATCTTCAACGAGCTATCAAGAAAACTGAATATTGATCTTCATTAAATAGTTCATGAGTACGATTTCCTCCTTGAGTGATAAACCACGAGTCCTATCTGAATCAGTTCTCTTTTGAGACTATAGAATGAGAAATCGCGTTTTTTCAGTGAAACCATTGGAATCAACCGAATGAAATTTCTGCATTAAGCTTCTTAATTTTAGCAAGGCAATCTAAAATATTTTTGTTTTAAAAATATTTCCGATTTATAAGTTTTTTAGCAAATATTATAATTCATTTATTGCCTTCATTATATTAATAGTGTGGTTAGAGTCAGCAGTTGCAGACAATTAACATTAAAAAATCGAAAACTGAAGGCATAATTGAAATTCATAGCATCAAATTTTTTCAACAACATCACATATCCTCTGGTACTCAGCTGGAAATCACCTCTAGAAAATCTCTTTACCCAATCGATACTTAAGCGAAGGAAAAAAAAATGGCCACAGGAGTGAAAATCTCATAAATCCGAAGACAGAGACTACCAAGGGTCAAGAACACGATAGGTAGCACTATCTTCAACCCTTTAACCGTGACCATTAGCAAAGAAAGGGATCTGGCAACAGGAAAGAGAAGAAAAGGGAAAAAAAGTACGGCAAAGTCTTCATCAGAATGGTTCGGTCATCGAACAAAGCTTTCGAAAAGCAATCTCAAAGTAGAGGGCGTGATCGTTAATCATCTCGAACGTGGACAGGCGTAGTTCTCAAGCAATTCTTTTGCAGCTACCCCTTTTTTTTTGTCCAGAAAAAGGTAATCTCCCCGAAGAGACTCTTGCGTTTCTTACTTGGCGATGTTATCAAAATCAAGCCACAAAATGTACTGCACTTGGCGGTGGTTTTTCTTCCTTTCTGAGGCACCGAAATAAAACACAAGAATCATGAATTTTTCATGTTGGTTTGAATCGCATCGAAATGAAATTTTTAATGGAACTGATATATAATTCTTCATTTTGATAGAAAGACTTCATCAGATCTGGAATTTATCTTTCATATACTATTCAGAAGAATTAATTGAGAGGAACTGTTAAATATATTTTGATGCGAAATAATATAAGATAGTCTTTCCCATATTTTTTCTCTCATGTTCAAATACTTCATTTCATGCAATCTGTTAATTCTAAGTTTTGCCGATCAATACACTTCAAGCAATCATTAAATAAAAATTGAAAGTTACATTATTTTTTAATAATCAAATCTATATCCAAACAATTTCAATATAAGTAAATTTTAATCTATGAAATATAGAATGTGGTAACTAACCAAGTATGATTTCAGATCTTTAATTGTAAATGTGAATATAATTCACTTGGCAAAATATACATCATAGTAATCTACACAGGTTTGTGCCCCTTAAATTTGAAAAATACCTGCACTTTTATTCCAATTTTAATTGGAAACTCATCAAATACAGCATCAATTGACTGCAAATAAATATCAATGCAATGCAATTGGAAAAATTTGCATCTACACATTATGTATGCCATGCAGTTTAGAAAAAAAAATCTGTTCTCTGTCCCAATTTAAATTGTATATACCAGGGATGGCCAAACTTTTGGGATCCGTGGTCTACTCTACATTTAAAAAATCAAAGTCCGTCTACCAATGGCAGAATTAAATTAACGTAACGTACATGTTTATATATTTATTTTAGGTAATAAGAAAAAATTATAAATTACTCAATTTTTGTAAAAAAAACTTAATATTTAGAGAATAAAAATTTACTGACGAAAATAATCAAAGTATTCGTATATCAAAAATTGACCATCCTCTTTACTTCGTTTAGTTGAAATTAGGCGCTATAAATCAGCGACAAGTTAATCATATTGTGGTTGGTATGAGCCTATTGCAATGCGTAAACACGAAATTAAATGTTCATCTGTTAATGCGACCGATTTTTGGTTTTTATGGTGTTCATGATTGAAAAAGCAGATTTGCAAAGATACGTCGATCCAAAGTATGATTTCAAATACAAAATCAATTTGGAAACGCTTCTTCAGAAATTAATTTCCAAAAGACAGTATCGCGCTACAAGCTCTGGATTTAAGAAATATATCGCATCTTAATTTAATAATTTCTTTCTCGACCGTGACTGATGTGGTATCTATTAAATGTCCTATTTTTTTTCAGATACTCCATAAATGCTGACATTTTCAACAAATGAAAGTATCATAAAATTGAGTATTTCTTTCTACCTAATTTAAATCAGCGAATCTTCTTTCAAAATTTTGAAGCAAAACATCTAAGTGTTCGGCGAAATTTTCGAATTCTTGGCTTGGAATATGGATGTACTTTTCCTCCATGTTTTTGAAGTTTCTCAATTCATGTTGTCTGATTGAGACGCAAGTCTTTTTATTGTTTCTTTGAAAGTTTTAATCTCGCTCATCATGTCTGTTAAACATTTATACGTTCCTTGTAGATTTAGGTTTAAGTCATTGCGTTTTGCAGCGATATCGCAGAGAAAAGCTAGTTTCATGAGCTATTTCTCATCTTCCGTCTCCTTTCATTTGAAAAAATGTTTTTATTTCTGGTAACAGAATACGAAATCCTTTTAAAAGCACCACGGCTCAGCCACTTTACGTCTGTGTGCAATAAGAGATCTCCGCACAACTCTGATTCAGTTTCTTCCAAAAGCTCCCGAAATTGTCGTCTCTGAAGACTTCTTGAACGGATTGAATTGACGATTTTAAAAGCAGTTTCCTAAGACTTTAGTATTTTTGAGGATAATTCCTGTTAATGGATTATACAATGATAGCTGGCAAAACTGGGTATGTCCTCATCATTATTACACAAGGCAATAAAACCAGTTCAATTCCCTACCATTGCTGGGGCTCCATCTGTAGTAATAGAGACCAATTTATATATTGGAAATCCTGTCCTATCAATAATGTTTTAAGTGAATTGTAGATACCTTGGTCTCTCGTTTATTCTTTCAACGGAATTATAGTTAATAACTCTTCTTTTTTAAAGTCCTATCTTCGAAAACCATTCTCACAAAAAGGCATAACTGTGCAGTGTCACTAATATTCCTCAAATCGAAGTGATAGGAAATCGTCATTTAATAAATCCTTCAAATTATTATTCCTAGCAGCAGTCCGGTGCATCACAGTGCTACGCGACCAAGAAATATTATTTATTGACGAGATATTATTTCAGATTTGTTTATAAAATCGTGGAAAAGCACTTCGCCCGGTTTACAGAAAGCTTCTTTTATTAATTCGCCATCTTCGAATAGTTGTTTTTTTCCGCTTTATCAAAACTTCTGTCATTTTAAACGACGCCAATGCGGCTGCTTTAGCTTTGGTGCCTGGTCTCGTAAACAACGATTGCTTTAAATGCAAAGTCGACTTTAATTTATGCACTTTAAAATTTCGAAGTTCACTGCCGATGGGAAAGTCTATAGCGTATTTTAAATGCATAGTTTTAAAATGTCTTTCGACGTTTGCTTTTTTTGGTAGTGCCACACTTTAGTTTCATATGAGACAAACACATTTCTCCTTCACCATAATAGAAAAAAAATCATCTTCCCACTCATTGTGATGATGGTATGCTTTACTTATCTTAGCACTGGTACCTGGCTGAATGATTTTGGAAGGGTTGTTGAAACAACAAATTATCATATCAGTGCGGTAGAAAGTGAGCGACCTGCAACTCAAGACGATTAACTGAGAAGTGAAACTAAACGGGCGGGTGTGACGGGTAGAGTAGTCGACTTACCGCGTCGCTATATCTACTGAATATAATCTAAGCACCCCACTTCGCCAAGTTGTTTCCATTTAATACTCCGCTGTAAAACGACAAATTCATTCTATTACTTTGCACAGTTTGTTTTAGGTTTTAAAGCGAAAACTGCAGTAAATTTTTATTTTAACTCATTCATTAATTCACGAGTCATAAATTGTTAATATTCGAGGTCATCGGGATGGTCGCGCGGATTACCTAAAATGTCTTCGCGGTCGACGTCTTGGCCACCACTGGTATATACGTATATGTTGTTGTTGAAAAAGTCTATCAGTAATATACTCATATTAAAATACATAATGATGCCGTATGATTAGAAAAATATCAACATTGTGTTCCAATTTATATTATAAATGGGTTTACATTATTGTGGAAAAAATCTGCGTGTTCTGTACAGTAATTTTTACACTGTCTATACAGGGCACCTGCACTTCACACATTTAAAGTATACACAGATACACAATTCAGGGTATAAAAATATAAATAAGCCACAGTTACTTTATACGATTATAAAATATATTACACAACAGAAATCTTTTAAGATATTATAAAGAGAAAAATTACTAAAACAATTTTTCTGTGACTACTTTGCACTAGAAGTTAATTTTAATAATATTTGTATATTTTATGTTAACTATTAAATTTTTTTATTGTATTTTAAATTATTTGGAAGGAAAACAAGTATGAAAAAATACAAAATATAAATATTTTGCCGTATGAATTATTTTTAGATTTCCCTAAATATATTTGAGGTTTGAGAAATATAAATTTACTTTATAATTTAAAAAAACACGAAGAAATTATAGAAAATACATAAAATTTAGATTTAGAACACAAATATCAGTTATTCTTAGAGAGGGAAAGATAGAATGGAATTTATATTTGGAATTTAAATTTTAGAAATAAGAAAATGGTGACGTATGAAATGATTGTAAATAAAATGTGCTTTTAAATTGTATCTTATCATATGATGGAGTCGATATTTTTAATCTCTTGCAATAATTCTAAATAGAGGCAAACTTAATTAATCGCACAATTATAATTGATTTATTTCCTCAATATATATTTTATTCAAATCAGCGTTATAAATTTGGTAAAATAGAAAATTAACAGCCTTTTACATATCTTATTAAAATTTTATTTGTTTTTATTTTTAAACACTGTTTTAGAAGCGTTATATTTATCTACAAAAAACTGTTATTTATAATTAAAATTTCATAACTATATTATATTTAAAATGATTTTTTGCATATATTTGAAAATGTCAGTAAATACTGTAGTATTTATATAGATCGTAAATTTTTCATAAAAACTTTGGAACACTTTTTTATACTTGCTTTTTTGGAACACTTTTTTGAGAACACTTTTTTATATTTGCTTCATGGCGCAAAACAGTTGCATACATAGATAAATCCATAACACACACACACATACTATATATATATTTATATAAATTATTGAATAGGATGAGTTTTAATGAATCTAAATATGACTCAAGACTACATACTTAATAAATAAAGAAAATTAATTGAAAGTTATGGAAAATATACTATATATATATCTATTTTAAACAACGTCTTCATATAAAAAAGTGAAATATAAATAAAGCAAATTAAGCTTATATTTATTAGTAACTCTCATCTTTTTCCTGTTTTATTTTTGTTGAATAAAATGAAAATTTGTTAATATTCATTAGTAAATATTATGGAAAAGAAAAAAGTGGTTTTAGCATAAACAACATACAATAAAAAAAGGAAAGAATTATATTTTTTGTGTAAATATAATACTTCCAAATGATACCCAAGATATGATTTTCTTACGCAAGGAGTACTCTCCACAAATAATGTGCCGTTGCAAATACAACATTTTTGCTACCCGGCCGAAAGTTACCGCCTTTCTCTTCAGTTTCTCGATTTTATCTCCATTCGGATCGCAACATAGTTTCGGGACGGCATTGCGAGTTACGACGAAATCGGAAATATTTACTGCTATTACAATACAAAATATCGAAAATTTAAGTGGTTTGCAAGAGAATCCCCCCTGTAAATGTTCTCCAAAAAGATTTTTCATGTTGCTTTGCAAAATAGGTCATTTCAAAGGAAGAATTGAAGGAAAGAAAAAATGTGAATGACATGTAAAGCAAAATAAAAAGTTTGCTTCACTGAGAAGTTGCTTTTAAGGAACTTTTTGTCATCACGGGAAGTGGGTGCTAATCAGGGTTTCAAAGGTTTAGAATGCTTTTTTCAAGCAAAAAAAAAGAAAAAAAAAAGCAATTCCCTTCCAGTTACTAGCAAATTGTATAAATATCTCAGAAAAATAATTTTTCATTTTAGCAATGCTGATATTTATCACACTATATAAGTAACTATATCATTTAGCTTCGTAAAAAAAGTTTCATTGCGTATTTACATGAATATTTTTATTAGGTATAAATGAGGCGAACCCAAATAATAAATATATCATTGAAATTATTTAGCATAAAACAATAAAATAAATGAAAATAATTTAAACATACGTGTATGGAAAATGCAAGCAATTAAGTTCAATAGGAACGAGTTTTATTTGTTGAAAACAAGTCGATTTTATATTTATATTTGGGAATAATTTCAGCATTAAAATCATTATTTGAAATTAAAATTAATTAATTCAATATAAACGATAAAAACTCAAACTTATATCTATAAGGCATGTGTAAAAAATGAAAAGCGCATAATATATTATTTGTTGGCGATTTTATTCCTGTTTTTCGATTATTACCATATAATAGAAATACAATTAAAAATTTTACAACGGTTTTCTTGATTTTGTTTTTAGAAATTTTATTAGCAATACGTTTTTAATATTAATTCCATATATATCTTCACCTCGGAAGCAACAGGAGGGGTTAACATGAAGAATTTATGAAATTTGAGAAATTCCATTTTCTAAAAGCTGATTTTAAACCAAGTACTTTATTCCTCAAAAGCTAACTCGTACATGAGAGTTGATCATGAAGGCTAAAAAGCTAACTAATATTCATAATTAAACGATGCTGATCTATTTGTTCTCAGTCTGTAGAAAGAAAAGTGTTCAAATTTTAGTAACCTTACTTAGTTTTCAAGTATTTTGCATTTAATTAAATTTTTAGTATTAGTTGTAGGTGAGCTTTAATAAATTTGCACTAAAACATACTTTTCTGTAATAAAAGAAAAATAATATTATGGAAAGTTTTTTCATTAAACTTTAAATGCGACTTTTTATATTTTATTACATTAAAGTATTAATGATTAAATTGTTTGCATAATTTGACAAACCTATATACGAGTATATAAATAAATACCTTAAAAATCAAAAGTTGCTTAGGAAACGAAATACCGCTAAAACTTATTTAGTGTTTTTCTGAAAAGTATAATAATTTTCTTTCAAACTCTCGAAACAGTTACACATATAAATTTATTGTAAATACCATAATGTAGTTCACTAAATTAAAATATTTTTAGAACTTGGATTTTGAAAGATTATTTTTGTACTGTGACTCAGAATTTTTTTATTTATTTATTATAAATGCCGGGAAAATTGGCTAGGTGGCGAATTTTCGGGGGCATTCTGGCCTTCCCTCTCTGAGCGCAAGCGCAGGACACGAGTCAAGATGTTTAGTGTAAAAAATCGGTCTTGTTTAATCAAGAAACACAAGGAAGAATGCTTCGCCCCTCAGCTCAGGTATGGGCTCTGTAGGCCTTAGCCCATTCAGGCCGTTCTAGTAACAGGTGTTTTATTTTTCTATGTATGTATATTATGCCCCCGTATTGAAGTACGAATATAAGTTGTAGAACAGGACACCTGAATCTTAAGATCGAGCTAGCGTTATCAATAAGTATATACTTAAGCCATTTACATACTATTATGCCAAAGTATGTATGTATTATTATTATAAGCTGAAGAAGGAAATATCTCTGTTTTAGGTTTTCTAATGATGACTGATATCGCGATAGATCACTCTATACCATTATGCCTTCGTATTTAAATAGAAGATGAAGAACGGGATATCTTCCTAAGATTTTAATTAAAAAACTGGTTGTTAAGGTATAAACCTAGTGAATAATAATTATATTCTCAGAAATTGTTCATGTATTGATAGGATTAATGCATTAAATTGAAATATTTTGCATTGGAAACACATTCAAAATCTAAATTAAATGGCAACATGAATCTCCATTAAGAAGAGGAAATTTTACTGCCAAGAAACGCAAAATGCGGGGATAAATTTCTTCTTCAGGCTCTTTTGTGAATGTAATCAGAAATTATTTTGGTGACGGAACACCAATTGAACATCAGCCCATTTCTCAGAATGCAGTATACATCACATTCTTACATCATGATAATATGAAGAAATGAATATTCAATTTCTGCTTTGTGGCTTATGAAGTAAATAAATATGGTGGAAAATCAAAAGTTATCAAACTGATGTCAGTGTAGGGAAAAATCACATTTTAAGAAAAGTTATGACCTTTTGATTTGTATACATGCAAACAACATCTTATTTGCTTAAAAAGCAGGCTTTCGTAAGAAATATATTCATGATTTATTTCAATCATAAATAATTTGTTTTTTAAATTAATGTTTAAATCTAGAGCTAAAATATGTAGTTTTCCCACTGATAAATATTGTAAATATTTATTTACAAAATGTAAATCCTTATTCTCAAGAGATTTAGATTGAATTTAAAAATAAATACTTACAGAAGTTATTCATATAAAACTTTATTTTCAAGATTTACATGAACAATTCTTGTAAAACCATATTTTTAACTTTTAATTCAAGTAAACCTTTATATTTTTAAGTGTGAATGAATAGCTTGCCAAAATTCTTCCATATCATGCTTCAACTCTGAGATTTAATCAAACTAAACTTTTTTATATGAATTTCCTTCAAAATGTGATTCGTAATTGCACGGGAGCCCTGCCCTTGACCTAGAAACCACGTGGGTTTCTTCACCCCTGAAGTGACGTCCCCTCATTCAGTCGGTACCAGAGATATGGCGGCATCCGATAGAGTCGTTTCAAATGGAATCCCAGATAAAAACTTGAATTTAAAAACAAACTATCAAATCTTTCTTGGCGCAGGAACTGGAAAATGCGGCACTCAGAGGGAGGAGGAAAAATGAAACGGAAAATTCCCTTCAAACTGATAAAAAATCCCTGCTATCTGGGTCTTGCGATCTCTACTCGCGCAGCAAATCGACTGAAGGGCAGATGTAGAAAAATTGAACACATAACGCTAAAAGTTCGCGAAAACGCTGTCCATAGGTGGGAACTAAGGGGAAAAAATGCATCAAGAAAATCGTTGGGGAATGATGTGGGAACCGCATCTCCATCGCTTTCTGCAAGGTCACACTTACACCCACCTCCTCCTTCCGCTAGTGGGTGGATCGATTCCATCTTGCTTCCCATTTCTTAACTTTTTTTTTTTTTTTTATATCCGCGGGAACGACAGTTTTCAGTCCTTGCGCTCAAGAAAGTGATTGGTTTCGACCATTCTTAGCCTCACAAGTCCCAGAGTCAGATGGCGAGAATTATCAGAAGGAAGAAATGCAAATCTCTCTCTCTCTCTTTCTATTTATAACAATTTGATCACGTGACATTTTTGGACCTATACAGAAATTCCAACCAATAATATACATGGAATTATTTATATTTTAATCATTTTAAAGGAAAATTTCGTGGCTCATTCAAAGATTCAGTTTCTTTGAAAAAGCTTTTAATGAATAGCACGTAAGAAGAGCAAAATTATTTCTCAACATAAATAAAGTATTTTTCAAATTTTGTTAAAATATTTAACTCTTTTAAATGGTAAAAGAAAAGCTTAACAAGTATTTATAAAAATCTTTATTTTCGAAATAAGTCTGATTTATTGAAATTCAGTTAAAGTTTGCAGAAATTGCTAATGAATTAAATATTTACAGGAAAAATGTTCCGGCACCGCCCATTTTGTATTATTGATACGTTGGAAATATTCGGAGTTATCACGTGTTCTGTATGTCCAAAGCATGATTAACAACAAAACAAAGAGTGTGACATTATCTAATATCTACTGTACTTTAACGTTATTGTAAAAGCATAACATTTTTGGCAATCATTCTTAATTGTTTCTTGTTTAGTTTCCTGTAGATAGCTTTGTTATTGCAGAAAAAAGTTTTGAATTGCATGTCATTTTTTGTATCAGTTTTATTTGAAATGATAAAATTGAATAATAGGTGCAATTTGTAAGCAAAAACTCAGTATTCTCAATAACATACGAAACTAAAAGATTCAAAATCCTATTTCACTTCAAAATGAAATTCACTCAAAACTTTTATTTTAAATTCAATATGCAGAGAAAGCTTACAGGAAATGATTAATGTGTCATCTTTATGATTAATATCTTTAATAAAAGATGAAATAAATCCTTGAAAAGAGAGTGGTAAGTCACTTTTCTTTATTTTGAAAAAATCTACGAATGCATAACACTAAGATAAAACTTATTTAAATATTTTTAAATGATTATTTGTTATAAAGTACATTTATTATTAAATTCGCAAAAATACTTTATACATAAAAATATATTCCTTATTATTTGATGTTTACAATTGGAAACATGAAAATGTATGAAAATTAGACTTAAAAATTCCTAAAATAATTTCTTAAATTTATTTAGTTTTAAATTCATAGGTATTCATTCATTTATATATATATATACATTGTATTTCAAGTATAATTATATATTTAAATTATAAGCTTATTCCAGCAAGAATTATTTTAAATATGTATCTAAAATATCCTTTAAGTTTGTGTATTTATTTTTCCACCAGTTAATTTTGTCGTGGGATCTGGTGAAATAGATTGTCATTTTCAGGTGACGGAAATTTAATTTAGATTGTTAAAATTTACAAGATTAAATGAAATAAAATTGTTTACTAACGTTTCATAAGTAATTGAAACATTTCAGAAAAATAATCGGAAATCAGCCTTTGAAAACAAAATTAAAGTAAAACAAATCCACAACTATTATCGTTTAAAAAATATAATATGCAAAGTAGGAATTTTTGTTGATTAATACAATAGACTACATTTTGGGTAATATCAGATTAGATGCAATGTTTTAGTTCTAAAATTTTACTGACTCCAAAAAATGGATTTAGCTTCAGAAAAGAAAAACAATTATGTAGAAGTGATTTTTTAAATTGTTAGAAGTTATAATTATTTTGTGTTTAAGAAATGTTTTCAGAAAATCCTCATAATTTATTAAGTTCGCGTAACCATTATTTTCCTTTTAAAGTAATTTTAGCAAAAAATTAATAACACACCTTACTAAAGTTTGGTAATTAAATAATCGGAAAAGTATTTTTAATTTATAATTAAATACCTGTTGCAAGTTGCGTGCGTTATTATATTTATCAGGTCCAATTCTTAATTTCTTGAGAGAATGCAACGAATTCTAACCAATCTCCTTTCAAAAAATAAATGATAAAATATAATAAAGAATGAATGAAGATAAAATTTATTTAATATTAATTTTTTAATTAAAATATGTAATATAAATATGCATCACAAGCAAATAAATATGCAATTATTGGTTACCTTTTTGAATAATAAAAGTTTTTTTCACTTATATTAATTATTTTATATATTTTATTCAGTTATTTATAATTTATTATAAAAAGAATATAATTTTATTAAAAAACGATAAAAAATAAAATTTGAAATTTCACCAACTAAAGTGTATTAATGAATTTATTCATGCGTTTAGATTTTTACGTCTAACTTGGACAGAATTAAGTGAAACAGCAACTACAGAAATGTGCTACATTTAATTTCTTATTATAATTTCGTATAAGATTTGAATACATCTACACTGCTGAAAAGCTTTTACTAAATAAAATCCTTATTTAAAATAGAAGTGTTTTGCTTCATGGCTGTCACAAAAATAAACTAAACTCAATAATTTATTTCTCTAAAATATACGATAACTGTCCTATTTTATCACGCTATCAATTATAACTTGTTTTCATTCCTTTTATACTAATTTATTGTCTTTTTGTTACTTTTCCATTAAGAAATTAATAAAAGCACTCAGAATATATGAAAAGTATTAAAATATTTATCTTACATTCTCTTCAGTTCATCCTTTTTGAATCATTATACAAATAATTCATTTAGCAAGTTCGTAACCGTAAAATCTCCAATAATTAATATTAATAATTGAAACTCACAACCATATGCGCGAAAGAAAGCCTTGACATTAAAGTCAGAAAGTTTATAATAAAAGTTCACAATCCCTGAAGAAAATTTCAATTCATGATATCTTTAGTTCATAGGGAAAAGGGTCCTTAGAGCAAATCTTAATTTGCAATTCGGTGGTTAGCAGTGAAAGTTGTTCTGAACCTTTCAAGCAAGTTTTACTCATTAAATGAATGATATGGCCAATAGTAATGGTGATTATTATAAATGTTTGAATAATTAAAGATGAATTTGATTTAATATAAATTTATGAACAAAGAAAAGGGAAAAATCATCCAATCAAATCTCGATCTATAATTCCAATAGTCAATGATTGGAAAAGTTTTTATCAATAAAGCAATATTTTAATGAAGATTTATTTTACAAATAGTAAGGACTGAAAAATAATCATGAATGCAAGTTTTGGTTTTCAGCTGTTATTGTCTCAAGTAGAAAGTAGTCATTTTGGAAGTCATCAAAATAAGATTTGCTTTATAACACAATTTTATCAACATTTTGTGCACAACATATTTTGAAATTTCGCAAACATAAAAAACTTTGACTTATAGTCGATGGCAGAAATTATAGCCATTAGAATAAGCTTAATATAATGAATTAACAGTCAACAATGAAAATATAATTGTTATTGTAATCTTTAGTTTCTTTAGTTTGTAACTATTATAACTGTACGTAAAGAAAAAATTACCAAAAAAAAATTATAAACCTATAAATTATACAAAAGAAGTACATATATAAAGGCACAAAAAATGTAACAAAATATCAAATATACTTTGGTTATTTGTAAATATTTGATAATTGAAATTCAAAGCTGAATTTGAAAACTTCTCTACCAAAATTCCCTTTTTTTATATTGATTGGTTTATTTAAATAAATATAAGGTAAGACTGAAAGGAGATCACAGCAAAGTAGTGAACAACAGTTTTTTATGAAAGAAAAGAAACGTTTCTAGATTTACTGAATTCAAAAGAAACTTTTAATAAAATGAAGCGACAAAATCTGTCAATCTGTGAAAGAGGAAACTAAGTATTTTGTTTTAAGCTGAATTTTAATTTTGGAAATGCATTGGCAAAATGTGGAAGGGGAAACACACACAAGAATGCTAGGAAACAACAATTGATATTTGAACGTTTTAGCCTTGTATTTTAGTGTATACAATAATATTAAGCTTGGGAAATAATTTACAAGTCACCATCTTTAATAAATAAAATGTAAATAATAAAATCAAGCAAATTTACATATACACAATTAATGCACAATAGGATATAGTTTGATATTTATATTAATGACTTGGAACAATTTGACAAAAGGAGGAAGAATTAAAATACAACAGAACAGAAATTTTAGTATTTCCCACATTTGCTTTTGATGTGAGATGGTTTTTGAATATATCCAGGATCAGTTCTTTATTGATTGAATACTTAAATTGAGTGTATTCGGATAGCTGAGAATTTCCTCTAAATTATATATTTTGTTATTTGTGAATAAAGAGGTAAATAGTACACGATAGATCTTTATTAACATAAGAAAAAACTGCGTTTTGTGATTTACTAAGCTGAAATATACCATTCATGAGTTAAAAGAGACCATTAAGCAAGCCGGTTGAAAGTAATCCAATTCCTTCTGATTCTCCTGAAAGGGACCCTTCCACAATTGAAGTAAAATATCCGAACTGGACATGAACATTAAATACGCCATCAAAGAAAAATCGCTGTTGCTTCAGTTATCCTCATTGGAATGCGAGAAAGAAGCTTGGTGGGTTTTTGCCCAAATCACCTGCTATTAATAGCGCCAAGTAGAAAAATTTTAACTGTGTTCTTTATCCCCCCTTTTAAAAATGTTTCCAAGCACAAAGAAGGCCCCAGTCAAGATGTAACCTACGTGAAGACCGATTTGTTTTGTGTTTAAGAGGAGGACTGATTCTTAGGTGTCAACAAAGTGATTGTTCATTGTACTTTTTTACAAATTAAAAGACAATTATGCTAATGTTTTCACTGATACATTTATAAAACTTTATTGCTTAACATAATAAATTTAATTTATAACTATTGGTCATTGCATTTCTTGCGAACATATTATAACTTTAAAAGAAATTTATGTTTTTGATATAATTAATGAAATGCAATTGCAGAAATATTTTAAGTTAAAACCACAAATAAAGGTACATAGATTAATCAGTTTATAATTGAAATAATATTTATACATTGCAGTACCTATCTAAATATTGATTAAAAAAATAAGGAAGAAAGCAAAGATATAGGAATTGGCTGTTACATAGGAATAAAATTTAAAGAATATGAATGGTAACAATTGCAAAAGGGTGCCAATCTGTTCGGGGACACGATAAAAAGAATATGCCTTAAGCCAATCACAAAAGCGACCCAAAAAGTATTTCTTGGAAACGATGCAAGAAATCTATTAGATCACGTAATTTCTTGGACTGCTTCACATTTGAAGATCATTCAATTTTCTGAATCCACGATTGTAAACGAGGTGTTTTTCTCACAGCAACAAGTGTCCATGAGTATCAGAAATAATCGGTTGAGTTTGGAGGCCATTCTCAATAAAAAAATAAATATTATTTGTATTGATTAAGATTATATTTATAAATATAATATTTGTGCATAATTTATTTCATTACAATTTATATAGACATTATGGTATAAATTTTATGTATAATATAAAAATACAAAATTTGAAATATAATTTCAAAAACACTAACCAAAACATTTTGGAATTAAAATGGAGATAACTTCAGAGTGAGCTAATTTATTAAAAAAAATTTTTTTTTGTAATTTGTTTTCTAAATAAAACTATTTTAAATATTATTTAGTTTTTAAGTAAGAAAAATTAAACATATAAATAAATATTTAATAAACCACGATAAGAATTTTCAAATAATTTTAAGTTATTGTAAGCTTTTAAAGCAACAACACATATACAATTTTTGCAAATTTTAAAAATGATTTATTTATCTGATTAATCCATAATAAATCTATATTTTAGCATACATTTAACATTATTCTAATACAATTTTCTCAATTACGTTAAGTTTTTATTTTTTAAGATGCTTTATCATGCAGTGAAATAATTAATAAACCTATAATGTGATACTTAAAATCTGAGATGGTAACAATTAAATACTAAACACAATTTTTTTGCATTAGAATATTTAGAAAAATACACATAAATAAATAATTTAATGAATAAAACATATGATCTTATATTTCTATGTAAGAATGTATGTTTAATTTCAAAAAGTGTCTTAGAGTAAATATATCTTTCTATTTAACAAAATGCAAAATTAGGACTCAACTTTAAGAAATTTTAATTCAAAAGTTAATATTTTTAAATGAAATCTAAATTAAGAAAAACGATATAAAATGAAAAATTTAGAGAAAGTTGAAATATTCTTTATTAATTACTTCTCAATAGTGTCTTTTGAATATTTCACAACAGTTTTCCTTTAGTTTACAAATCCTACTTAAGTGTTAATTCATTGTAACTTTCATTTATAAAAATGGGTTATTAGATAAATCTGTCTTTAAATACTTATTTTAACTTTGAATAACACAACACAGTCATTGTTGGATTTGATATGAATTAATGAACCGTATATAAAAATGAATAAAGTATTTACGTTACATCTTAAGCTTAGAATTAAGTTTCACTCCTAGTTTACTTGTAAACATGAATGACGATCTTTCCATTTCACTGTAAATATTTCAAAATGTACAGAAATAGCGTTAAGGCTTTTTCCAACTTATTTAGGAATTATAGACGAATCAGCATTTTTAAAAAGTAAGAATTGTAATTTAAATTTCAGTTAAAAACTGGAAAATCCAACATTTGCAGACATATGTAACATTTGAAACTCTTTCAATATTTTCTGAATAATTTATTAAATGTAAAAATAAAATGCTTCGAAATGTTTATAAAATCTTATTTTGTAAAATATTTTTCTTGATTTTGAAATAAGTTAAAAAACATAAGTGAATTAAGACTGCTTCAGGTTGCAAAGAGAAATAAAAAAATTTCAATTTATTTTTAAATATGAATTTTGAAATAGAAACATATTTAAATGTATTTTTAGTGAATTTAACACGACCTCAACAAATCTTAGTTTTTAATACTATTTTGAAGCATACAATTAAGAGAAGCAAATAAAATTTGAACGAAATGAGTATTTTTAAGATCTTTTTATGAAAAATCTTGCTAAAACTAAATGCAACATTTTCTACTCTAGAGAAAATATAAAAGAATTTTTTAAATTTCTTTACATATAAAAGAATTTAAGAATGATATTTAATTGTTTATAAAATAATATCTTAAAAGGTACAAACATTTTTAAGCAAAATGAAATATTCAAATTAAGAAATTTCTGAGAAAAAATAATTTTTTATCTATAAATGTAAGTATGATATACCTATTAATTTCGAAAAATTTTCTTATATATATTTTGACTTTTTCAAATGAGTCTAAAATATTTAAATAATTAAAAGGAAGCGATATATAAAAAAATATTTTATTAATAATTCTCACCAAAAATTCTAAAATTTTCATCAAGTACAGTTTTTATCTGTTACAAAATTCTTAAAGGAAATAAAATACTAGAGTTAACATTTTTTTCCAAATTACAAAAAATGAAACGCTTTAAAAGCAAATGGAAATTTAATTTTATTATAAAATTCTAATATATACTAAAAGTTGTAGAAGTTTTCTATGAATTTAGAATATTTAAATAAAAATTATGTACGCTCGCGCGATTAGAAAGTTTTCAAATGGAATATAACATTTTCGTGAATTTAAACGTACAATTTTATAAAATAGAGTCGCATCTTAGTTTGAGACAGAATGATTAAGGAGAAGTTTTGTTATATTTATTTTCATTGCACGGTTGAGAACTTTACATATAAGTATGTTATTTAAAAAGTATATAAAATAAAAGTGTATTGTTAAAAACATTTTGTGAAAGATTACAGGAAAAAAACATTTCTTAATTGATTTCCAATCGATTCTTCTTGAATGCGATTTGAATTTTGGACTTAGAGTTTTTATTAAACTACTTTTATAAAATGATAATTTAATGAAAATAATTAAAATATTAAGTCAAGGGAGTTTCTTCACTTAACTTCATAATCTTAAAGTATATATTTACGAATTTTAAAATTATTAATTTTTTGTTAATTTTTAACGAATTTATAGATTTAGAAAAATGATTTCATTACACGTTTTGATGTATGAAATGGGCCTGTTTTGCATATGAAAAGTTTTATAATTGGGGGAGAAAATGTGAGAATTTCTATCATATTTTAACATATTGCTCAAATGAAGAAAGTAATATCTTGGAAATAAATTAAGCAACTGTGAGATTATAAATGAGCTTGCTTATTAGGCTTAGGGATTTAGCACAAAAAAAAGTTTCAAAGATAACAAAATTTATGTATTATGGTTTTCTATATATATTTTGTATTCTATGGCATTTAATTTTTTTAAGGAGAATTAGTTTCTATTCATTAATTAGTATGCAGTAATTCTCTCTTGTACATTAAACGAACTATGCAAATTATTGAAAGCTATAATTAAAAATAAATTCCTTTTTGAAACATAAAGTGAAGTTTTAACATAGAACTAATAAATTATAAGAATTTAATTATAAAATATAATTCTCAGATAGATTTTCCTCTAATATGAGTTTAGAACGATCATAAAAATTAACTGGAGGTATAGTATATGGGCTTAAAAGCTGTTGTATAAAAATTATATAAAGATTTATACCAAAAGGAATGTCAAAAAGTTTAAAAATGATGTCTTAATGTCTTTTTATTTCAAAGAACATTTAATCTGTAAAAAGAATTATCACTTTGAATTTCAAAAGATTATTATTAAGATTATGGTTAATTTTTCAAATAATTTACAATTATTTTAAGAAAGAATGGTAATTAATTCGTACTAAACACCTGAAGAAAATACACTGATTTCAATTTGAAATTCCTTTTGTCATTTTTATTAATTTTGCAAAATAATACAATAAATGCGTTTAGATATTGTATTGAACATTGCATGTTACAAAAAGTAGGTCATTTGACGAAAATTTATAACTCTAAAGCTAGAAAATTGATTCTCTCGATAATATTTCTTCACTCTGATTTATTTGGAATAAAAGAGTTCAAACTTGTATTTTTAAAATAAAAGCATATTTAAAAAATTTTGAGCATCATATTAGTAAAAATATTTTGAACACCTGCATGATGCGGAATTAATAAATTTAATTTTTACTGATTTTAAGTGTAACCCTTCTTTCTCTCTGTTTATGTGAAAGATCATCCCTTCCCAAGAAATGAAATAATAAGATGCTTAGAATTTCCTTTCCTTGCCCTCGTTATTGCCTATAAATGGAAATTTGCAGACTTCTAATATCTATATACATAAGAAGATGAAATAATGACATAAATGAGAGGCAGTGGAGCACATGAATAAAGGCAGTGCTCCACTAACTCACAAGGAGCTTACCTTGCGCTGCGGGCGAGAGAGACAAAAGGATACGTGTATATAAAGGCTGCTCTGCAGGAGGACATTTGCGCAGCTGCCAACCAAGCACTACTTCAAACGTCGGTTTCAATGGAGACGGCATTGACATTGTTGTTGTGCAGGGGATTGCAGTTGGGCTTCTTCTGCTGGTGGTGGAAATTGCCGAGCATCTGCTGGTGGTTCTCGACGCTCAACAGCATGCCTTCCTCCAGTTCCATGATGTCTGAGGCAGACTCGCTGACAGATTCGCGCTTGAGCTTGGCGCCCACCGTACCAGGCAGGTACGGGCAGCTGGTGACGTGATTAAAGTTCTGCGACTGCATCTCCTCCTGGTCCGTCTCACGGTGATAGAAGTAGTTGAAGTTGGAGACTATGACGGGCACTGGTAGGGCGATGGTGAGCACGCCGGCGATGGCGCACAGCGAGCCCACCAGCTTGCCCCAGACCCCGACGGGTCGCATGTCCCCGTATCCGACAGTCGTCATGGTGACTACGGCCCACCAGAACGCGTCGGGGATGCTCTTGAAGAAAGAGCGCTCAGAGTCCGCCTCCGCGTAGTAGACGGCGCTCGAGAAGAGAATGACGCCGATGAAGAGGAAGAATATGAGCAGGCCTAGTTCGCGCATGCTGGCCTTTAGAGTCCGGCCCAATATCTGCAGGCCTTTGGAGTGCCGGGACAGCTTGAAGATCCGGAACACCCGCACTAGACGGATAACCCTGAGTATGGCCAGCGACATGGCCTGGTTGTTGCCCCTCTCGTTGATGGGCCGTTCCTGGGGCCGCTGGCCCGACACCACTGTGGCCAAGGTGATGAAATAGGGGATGATGGCCATCAAATCGATGCTGTTCATGGCGTCCTTGCAGAACGACACTTTGGAGGGACATGCGAGGAACCTGACCAGCAGTTCGAAGGTGAACCAGATGATGCAGCACGTCTCAATGATGAAAAAAGGGTCCGTGGTGCGGGGCACCTCATCCTCGATCACTCGCGTCATATTGTTTGTGGTGTTGAAGAGACGGTAATGCTTGAACTCGGGCAGCGTCTCCAGGCAGAAGATGAAAATCGATAGCAGGATCACGACCACGGACACGATGGCGATCACACGAGCTCCCTGTGAGCTCTCGGGGTACTCGAATAGAAGCCAGAGCTTGCGCTTCAACTCGTGCTTTGGCAAGGGTCTCTCCTCCTCTTTGATGAACCCCTCGTCTTCGCGGAACTTGTTGAAAGCCATCTCTCCGAGTTCGTAGAACTTTATCTCCTCGGCGAAGACGTCCAGTGGGACGTTGACGGGCCTCCGGAGGCGACCGCCGCTCTGGTAGTAGTAGAGGATGGCGTCGAAGGAGGGGCGATTCCGGTCGAAGAAATACTCATTCCTGAGCGGGTCGAAGTACCGGATACGCCGAGCCGGGTCCCCCAACAGGGTATCTGGGAACTGGTTCAGCGTCCGGAGCTGTGTCTCGAACCGGAGCCCACTTACGTTGATCACGACACGTTCGCAGTAGTCGTGGTCGTGCGGTATGGGCTCGAAGTTGCAGAGGGGTGGCATGGACAGCAGCTGGGCGCCGCCCACTCCACCGCCTTCGCTGAAGCCTCCTCCACCACCTCCATCTTCGCCGTGCAGCTTCGGCAGGGACCTGGAGAAAGGAAGAGCAAGAGAAGTTGAGGATGCAGTTTGTTTAACCACCAGCTCATCGCGGCTTCCGAACCACCGCTCGTTTTTACCCCCATCTCCTCCCCCACTGCTCGCTCTCCTTAGGTGAGCAACGATGGGTGGCGGCGGTGCCAAGAAAGGGGCCCGCCGGGGCCGAAGGACGGGGGTGACCCCCCACTTCTCGACCAGGTGGAGTTTCGAAATGGTGGCGGGTCCTTATCACCACTTGGAAGAACTCCCGTTCAAACTCCCGCTTTTCCTTGTATTTAATTTTATATTGGTAAAATACCTAAGATCCCGGACTGAAATGTCCGGCCCATGATAGTGCCGGATATCCGGGGTATACTGTAACCATCCTGCTGCCGCAGCAGGGGCCTTTTCCATCGACTCCTACAACGGCGCATCCCTCACGGAACGGGATCTGTAGCACGCACTGATGAGGATTCAGTCGACGATTTTACCCCCAGAGCCAGGGTTGCCGGATCACTGGAGGAGCGCGCCAACTTTGCTAGATTTTCGCGCGAATTGTTTCTCATTGCTTTAAGGGCGGGCATTTTTTCGCTTAATCAGGTAATTGAGATCTTTACGAGCATTTAAGTCCTTGCATTTTCTTACGATAATTTATTTCTTTATGGGGAAGACAAATTGTATTTTAATGAAATAATCTGCATTTGAAGAATAATATTTATCGCGACAAAAAGCCTTTATATTTTGTAGCAGATTTAACAATTAGAAATTTAGAATTAACAATCTGGAAAGAGTAAGTTCAAAGCTGTATTAGAAATATAAAAATATTTGCTTGAAAACAACTTATTTTAAATTTTGCACTAAAACTTTTATTTTCAAATGCAACGAATGATTGAAACGAATTTTCCCAAAAGTTTAATCCATAATTAGGCAAAGCGAATCATTTAACATTATTTCATATTATAAAATTGATTCTCGATGCTGACGATGCTTACCCCCGAGCGGTGGTTCTGTGACAAGCCGGTTAAACTATACAAACAATAATCCATATATACACAATAAAGAATACATTTGAAAAGTCAAGGAAACAAGCCAATAGATACAAAATTGTAAAGATAATAAAAGTAGGAGTCGCTGATACAAAAAACAGTTACAAATTACTTTAAGATAAATTGACAAAGAAGTTTTTCAATCAAATGATGTACATTTGTGACATAAGATGCACAAGAAAATAGTGCAGTAATCACACATAGAAATTGCTATTAATAGAAAATAACAAGTATATAATAATAATAATAAGTAGTAATGGAAATACATGTTGTAAACATTAAATTTTTCATATGAAATTACATAAAGGATGTGAATAATAGAAATCTTTTGAAGAAAACTATTCTAAAATTCATTTCACTGTTTCAGTCGACACGACAAAAATTGCACTGCTTCGAAACTGTGTGCGCACTTAAAGAAACGTTTACATACTCATGATATAGAAATAATTTATCATAACAAATATGTTTTTTCTTAAATTTTTTAGTTAAAATTTTAAACTAATAAGTGAGGGGTACTTCTCTTTTTTTAATTTCAAAGTACAGCTATCTTCAATTAATGTTTAGAGAATAATCTTTATCTCGTTCGACTATTGTTAGATTGGATAATGACATTTTAAAGGCTATTTAATACCTATAAAAGTATTTGAATTAATGAAAAATTAAACTTTTTAATATATATATATATATATCACTTGCAATATTTGAAGTAAAATACACTTGTTTTTACACATCCCCTAAAGTCTGAGAGGCAATACCTAATCTCTTTTGTTTATTAAATGACATTCTCTTATTAATTATTTTATTATTTTTTATAAAATAATTAAAAATCGGAACAACTTAATGACTTACTTTTTTTTTTAAGAAATGAAGTGTCTTTGGCATTTACAAATTTGATACATTAAATGATTTCTGTGTAAATTTGAAATATGTAACAGAGTAACAACTATCCATTTTCACTTTTCTAACTATTTTGAAATTTCGTAATTAGTTCCCTCCTTAATAGCTTTAACTTATGTTCTTTCTAAAGTAAAAATGTTATTTTGTACTTTCTTCAGCAATTTAGTTGTGACCAAGAAAATTCTGTACATGACAGGTGCAAGGTAGATAAATATTTTGAAGAATAAGACTTAATGAGAAGTGAACGAAATGCTGTTATTTTCTTTACGTGAAAAATAATTTTCAATGATAAAGAATTTATCCCAGTTAAGAGAAAAAAAAAACATTTGATACATAGGTTTAAGCTTTTTACAGGCTTTAGGTTTTTATTATAATTTAGTTATTATTTTTATACATAGATTAAAATATAAAAATTAATAGTAGATAGTTTAAAAATTATGTATAATTAAAAGCTTAATAGTAAAGGAATTTAAAAGTTATTGAAATGAAATTAAAACTCGATATTTTTTAATCAAATATTCGAGGAATATTTCCCTAAAATGTGGATTTATTCTTTTAAAGTGATTACGTTTTATACGCTTATCTATTCAAATATTAAACATTTTAAATAAAAGATCAAACTACGAATTGAAATCAATTTAATGAAAATGAAAGTCAATTAATTGAATGAAAAGGAGCTCTTTGAGGAAATTTATTTCTTCTTAAATACATAAACTGAATATAATTAATCGAAGCATAATGAAAACACATTTCCATAGAGAAATACACATTTTTATTACTTTATAAATAAATAAATAAATAAAAAAACAAAGTCACAAGACTACGTATACTACAACAAATAAATATAAACATTATTAAAAGTTAGAATTTTTTTCAGGGCTAATCAATTATTAATCAACTATAAATTTAATCTTAATGATGGATTTTTAATACCTACAATATCTATGAAATAAAAACACTGTATTTTCTCCCATTTAAGAATTCTCCCAATATTAAATGTATCGACAATTTCGCCAATAGCAGTGCAAAGCAGCCAATAAGTGGCAACCTGACCACCGACAGAATTCGGGAGAGAATACAGCGGTATAGCTCATCGGTATGAGAGGAGCAAGAGCGGAGAAAATGAATTTACAGGGAAGAGAACCAGTTCTGAAAGGAGAGGGTTTTTATGTGACTAAAGAGAACTAAGTTGCCTTTCCCCCCTCAGAATGACAATTAAAAGCTGTAAGAACATCGATTGAGGCAGGCGCCTTTCTTCTATTTCTCCCTTCTTTGCTCCAATCCAGCTTCTCTTTTTAATCCCTTTTTTCTAGAAAAATATTAATCGATTTTTAATCGAAATCAAGATTTTCGAAATGGTTACGTGGCTTTGTGAAAGATATGAGAGCCTTAATGCGACACTAATCGCACTCATCTTCTATTGTGGGAATGAAAGGAGCAAGCCACCTAAAAGTATAAAGGGAGACTTCAGAATTTGTTGAAAGGAATTCATGATACGAAAAATTCGTAAAATAATCAGAAAACTTGGAAATCTCTGGATTTTATTATTTTGTTGGAATATCCTGAAATGCAAATCTATTGCCATCTTAAATACAAATATGTCAAACTAAATTAAGTAAAAGTTTTTATTTTATAATTGTCATAGTTTTTTGAATGCGATAATTTCAATTATAACTAGTATTTTCAAAAGGAATTAATCTTCTCAAAATCACAAAAAATCAACAATTTTAAAATGAAATGGTTTTAATTTTATAAATCATCGGAAAATTATATCATTTTTTTCCGACATTTATTATTTTATTAAATGTGCGACTCGTGTGCAGTCGGAGGAAAATGTTTTGAGCAGTTTTTAGAATTTCGAATAAATTTGGGAGCAAAAACTTAAAATAATCTTAATTTTAGTAAAAACTCTATTAATTATTTATAAACTTTGATTTGTTAATTTTTAGTTGCTCAAATTCGCTTCCATAGAAAGAATCGGAAGACTTGAAGTTTTCAAATAATATGAGTCAAGCGTTCCAATTCTCTACACAAAAGCAACAAGAAAAGGGAAGTAATTACTTATTTAGAAAGAAGAGTATAAAATTAAGAAGTAATGGTACATTCTTTGAAATTCCAAAGATATCAATTAAAATTCCAGTAAGAATAAAATTCCATAATGAATAACCCAAGTTTTCAATAAGAATGATAAGTAATGTCCACTTGTTGAAAGCAAGGTTGAATTCTCTGAGTTTTTAATAATTTAAATTAAAAATCGACATCTTATTTAATGATTTGTTGAAATTCATTCGTAAGAACAGTGAGAAAAGAATGCTGGAGTAGGTTGTAAAAAGTTTTAACATTATCATATTAATAATTAAAAATGGGGTTGTAATTAAATATTGAGTATATAGTTATATTCTTCAAATTCGTTTTAATCAATAATATAGTTCAATTTTCAATAATATGAAATAAAATTATAGGATGCTTCTTACCAAAGAAATAGTTCAAACAATTTGCATATCAATAGAGAAACAAAGAAAGCATGAGAATACATACATACATAAATACACACACACATATATATATGTGTGTGTGTTCTTTTGTATGTATATATTTACATGCTTTCTTTGCTTTTTATTGATATTATGTAAATAGTTTAAACAATATATATCCAGTATATATATATATATATAATATATATATATATATCCAGTGTCTCACAAAAGTGATGAGACACTTATGCTTTACAAAAGGAAACTATAATAAAATCAATTAAAAGTACATGGACAAATTTTTTGTGTGGGTGTATTTCATATTTAATGTTAGTAACAATTATTATATAACATACATTTTGTTAAAATATTAAAATAAATAAAAATGCAATTACTTAAAACAGTGCAAAAAAAGCTCATATAAGTGATGGGGCATTCACTTTTCCACCAAATATTTATCCAAAAATTTTACTATAAAATGTTTTAATTTTTTTTTGCTGGATTTCCCTTTACTTTTAAAACATGATTTAATCTTCTTGGGATGGATTTGACTCATTTTTTGTGATTTCTGAAGTGGTTTTACTCCATTCTTCTTGAAGCACCGATTTTAATTGTTGTTTTGAAGAAATGTAGTGTATTTTCAAATTCTTGATTCCAATTCTTGCCAAATATTTTTAGATATAAGTCTAGAGATTGTGGCGGTGTTTTTATTATTTCAGGGCAGTTATACAGCAACCAGAGTCTAACGTTCAAAGCAGTGTGCTTGGGGTCATTATCCTGATAGAATTTAAAATCGTTATAAAGGTTCAATTTTCTGAAGATTTCAAAGTTTGCTTTAGAATGTCAATATACTTGTACTGATCCATTTTACTATCAATAAAAATAAGATTACCAACTCCAGCGGACGACATACACTTCTATAGCATAACTCTTCCTCCACCATGTTTTACTCTTGGCACAAAGTCCTGTTTACCCAATTCTTCCCTCGGTTTTCTCCACACCAAGATTCTACCGTCAGAACCAAATATATTAAATTTACTCTCATCAGCAAACTTTATTCCAGTAATCAGAATTTTTATTTATGTTGGATTTTACGAAAACCAGTCTGAGTTTTCTATTCTTTTCACGTACGAAGAATTTTTTTCCTGGCTACTCTACCGTGATATTTCGGCAGATCGAATTTCTCTTCTAATAATCTCAGGATTAACAATTACTTCATATAATGCTTGTAAATCAGTAGCAATTTAGGAACACTCATTCTTGGATTTTTTTTTATAATTCGAATGATATTTTTCTTTAATCCATTGGATAGTTTTGATGGTCCACCATGTCTTCTTTTATTCTGAATCATATTATTCTTTTTAGATCGTTAAATGATATTGAAAACTGTTGAATGACTCAAGTTAACTGTTTCAGCAGTTTCTCTAACAGATTTTCCACTTTCAATATGCAAATTAATAACTAATTTTCGAATTTTGGGCGAAGTTTCTTTTCGTTTAGCATTCATGGCTACTCACAGCAAAAAACACAAAAATTCCAAAACAGTCTGGAGAGGAATACTGTAGACGATTTTATTAATTATTGCCAATTACTTTTGAGTAAAAATAAAAACTCAAGAAATATTTTTATTGTTTATTTCAGACAATTTTTGTTGCATAGCTAATGGTGTCCCATCACATATGTGAACTATTTTTTGCTCCGTTCTAAGCGATTATATTTTTATTAAATTAATATTTGAATATTTTTACAAAATTTATGTTATATAATAATTGTTTCTAAATTTAAGTACAAAACACACCCACAAAAAATTTGTCCATGTATTTTTAATTAATTGTATTACAGTTTCCTTTTGTGAAGCGCGAGCATCCCATCCCTTTTGTGAGACACTGGATATTGTTTTACGACAGAGTAATGTTTATTACTAGGAAATGCAAAGTTTTTTCTTCTATAAAACCTAACGCAAAATTTCATGGAGTTCTGCTAATTCAGGACACAGTTTCGTGAGAGTTAGATCCGCAAATAAGTAACAGACTTGTTAATGTAATAAACTTACTGCATTGAAAAGCGAAGAAATTGTTTTTGTAGGACTTAAGAGCAGAATATATTTTATGAGATTTTTCAACAACAATTTGTAAAACTAAAGCAGTCTGAAATGCATTTTTATATGAAGTTAAACTTATGATCGATAGAATAAATAACAAAATTATTAAAAAGTTTAATATGTAACAAACTTAAATAAATTTAATGGTCGATTTCAAAAGCAGCCAGTAATGAGTAGGAAGATGGATAACATGTAAATGAACTGTTCAATAGATGATTCTCATTTTAATTGAAATTTAAAAATTAAAATTTTCTGTTGTTTATATATTTAGCAGTTTTCAATATTTAAATCTTAAAAAGAGTTTCTGTTTTACTTAAGATTTAAAAGTCAAATTCAATTACTACTCGTTCCCATTCAAAGATGTTGTTAATACATAATGCTACCCGGACTTCCATTTTTCAGCTCAATAAGGGGCCGCAGTGATGGTACCTAATGGTAGGGATCACTCAGTGGTTGTGTCATAGTGGCCATTAAAAGGAACAAATCTGTGTAATTTAGAAGCAGGGACCAAGTAGATGAACAACGGATTTGGTCGACCACCTCCAGTGGTATCATTTCACATGGAAGAAATTGCGACCATGACATACTTTACTTGCCTCAGCTGCCATTTGTGACACGGTGTATCTAGCCATTGTTGAGGTGAGATTCGAACTAAATAACCTGCGATCATGAGAACGAGTGCTGTCCTAACTTCCTTTAAAACTTTTAAGATACGAAACGATGTTAATGTTATCTTTCGCAAAACACATGACTGGAAAATATTCAGAGACACGTGTTGTACGGCCATTCTATAATCCCGTTTAGTTTCAAAGTAATATTCGAGTCGTTCCTGACATCAACAAAGCTGTTGGAAACAACAGCGTGAATTTGGAGAACTTCTGTGGATTCTATGAAGCCGTTGAAGAAAGCGAAATTAGAACAGCAACCAGTTATTGGTGTAATACAGGAAAGTTTTGAAATTTTATTAATATCTTCGGAATATACACACACAGTTACTCATAACACCAATTACAAATTAATATTATAAAGTTTTGAAATGAAGTAAAACGTATTTCCGGGAAATTTTGATTAATGTTAGATTTTTTGAATGGATAAATAGAATTAAAAATAAGCAAAAATTATGTAACAAATCTACAAATAAATATTTTTTTTCAACAACCAAGGCTTTGATTAATAGATCTGCTTTTATTCTATCAATAAATAATTCTTTACAAAAGAATGAGGTGGGGGAGTACATTATGTACGCTAAGATTTCCGAATATTTTGAAATTATAATGATTAAAATATAAGTAATTGAATATTGTGTATCAATTTTGATGATGAAATTCTTTCATTTGTTTTACTTCATACAAAATCTAAAAAGATAGAAAATCATTACATTCCTTTATTAATTGTATAAGAAAGGCAACTCATTAAATTATATATATATATATATATATATATATATATATATATATATATATATATATATATATATATATATATATATATATATATATATATATGCAATCTAAAATATTGTGTGAAACAGTTTGATATTTGAGCATTTAATACTATAAAAGATAATCTTATGATTAATTTTTAAAATGAATTATTATAAAATAAACCTTGTTATATACGATTGCAGTTCCAAACAACACTTATCATTTGTTAATGAGATAAGTTTGAAGTACCATTATCCACTGTTAAATAATGCACATTAATAGATGTAATATAATTAAAAAATATATTATTATTTGTTTTCTGCTTAAAAGCAAACAAAACATTTTTGAGTGATAAATGTTAAAGAAATTAGTTTTCCATCAAAAGAAGGCAATTAATTTTCAGGAAATTTCAGAGACAGTTTTAGGAGGAATGGTTTCCGAAACATATTGTCAAACATAATACACAGTAAAAAATATAATTATTAATTAATGAATTTAAGCAATTCATTTAGATAGCTTTAAGGAATACATTAACATTAAAACCGAAGACATTTCTCAGTTTTCTAAAATGAAATATTTAATTATTTTGACAAATTTTATTATTTTTGTGAATTAATAAGCAAATAAAAAATTATCAAAACTATATTTTTAAAAAAAAAAATTATCGAACTGAAAGAACCTTACTAAGGGTTTCAGTGAATTTTATTGTTTATGCATTATATTTATTTACAGCAAATATGGATAAAGATTTCCGTTATCAAATAAAAATCAGTTTGAGGTAAGTAAAAGATGGATTTCTTTTAAATCAATAATTTTTATTTGCAATAAATATCTTTGAATTATATGCAGTCATGCATTTTCGATATCTTATACACATAAAAATATTGATATATTATCTCCTTCATCGATGTATTACATACATTATTAACTGGAATATATTTAGCATGTAGTTACTGAGCTTAGTAATCCTTCTATAAATTTGTTACCATTTATGTACAGCTCTTGAATACTGACGTTATTGTTTCTTTTCTTGCAAATTTTTCAGTTTGCTTACTAGTTCATCTCCATACAGGTACAACTGACGCACATAAGCTCAGTTTTTTCACTAAGTTTAAATAGTTATAATTTATAGCATATATATATTTCCCATTTACATAGCGGAAATTTTCGAGCTCACCGTGGTCGATTGGTACGAGAGTGCTCTTCGAAGCATAAAGTTCCGGGTTCCATCCCAGCCCTTAAGCAACTTGCTGAGGTGTTGAGTTTCCGCATGCATGCATTTCTGAGGGAAGGAAGGAGGGGGTGGTCTTCACATGGCAACTTATAAATATGGCCCAAAATGGCTATGCTATGCTGAAAAATCCAAAGCGTTTCACAATGGGCAGTGGACACAATACTCAGTTTAAAAATTTAAATATCTTCAGAGTGTTTTTCAATGAATTTCAAATTTTTGAAGATCATTTTATAATTTTAAGGGAATATGATCGAAAGATTTCTTAAAATCCGAAAGAAGAATTTTAGGACCAAAATTGAAAACACAGGATGGTAAAGTGTTTCAGTTAGTTGTCTGAATCTGGAAGTATTATTCGCTAACCAGGGAATGAAATCGCATCAAAAAATTATGCATATCTTGTATGTGATAAATGTTTAATAATGTTATAAATGTTTGCATAATAAATGTTTAAGACACTGAATTTATCAATTACTATATTTTGCATATCAACAGCTGGAAACTAGAAAGAGTGTCTGAAGTAAACAGATTGTATTCATTACAAAATTAGCACTGAAAGATTTCTATTTGAGGCTGAAATTTATTTATATACCATAATAAATGAGGTATTTAAAGTAAATATGCTTATCGTTATTGATTCAATATAACTAAGCATGCATATTTTTAAGAATAAATTTTAATATATAATTACTAGATGAAAACATCATACATTATCTATTGATTATTTTATTGTTCATTTTAATAATGCATACAAAACATTATGTTTTGTTATGATGAATAAGACTTAATTTGTTATTGCTAAAAATATTATGCACATAAACTTATAATTTAATACTTAATATTATCTTTTACTTTTAGAAATAATAAAATTTTTATTTAAGGCATTGATTTAAATAAATTAATCTTTTAATTTTTATAATATTTTCGATTAAGTCTCTGATTTAAATAAAGTCTTATTCTCATCAGGAGTCAGAGTGCTTCAAACATTTTGTTTTGTGACACATTTCAGTATGAAACTGAGTAAGATATGGTTTTTTCAATCACGGATACTCAATGAGGCTAGGTTTTCTTTTATCACTATAAAATAGGTAGCTTTTAGTGTAAGATTTTAATCTACGATCTTGTTTAACTGCCGAGATAAATCAAATTAATCTTTCAGTGAAACAGTAACTTTTAGTATAAGAGTGATTACGAAATTGTTTCATTGAATTACGAATACATAGATATTTAAAACACATTAGCTTTTTTTATTGTCATACGGTAACTTTTGGTGTAAGACTTATTACGAAACGATCTTGTTCATCTACCGAGATAGAATTATTTAAATCAGATTATCTTTTTCTCAGGGAAACAGTAACTTATAGTGTAAGACTGATTACGAAATAGTTTTGTTCATTTGTGGATCTATGCATATTTAAGTTAGATTAGTTTTTCCTTTCATGGTAACTTTAAGGAAAAAATTAACTAAAGTAAGGCCCTGTTCATCTACATATAGTATGATATTTAAATCATATAAAAAAACTTGCTTTTCTGTGTTAGGAATTGTAGAGATTTTGTATTCAAGATTTTCCCTTATCAAACAACTGAATCACTTCACTCTTCCGAAATGGCAGTCTCTGTGGGACAATGCGACAACAGGCCGAACGACCAAACATCGACTCACTGAAGTCTCCAGCAAGCTGACATATGATAATCCATACCTCAATCAGCTGCTAACGTTTCACGGCCCATTTTCACAGTACTTCCAAAGATTCGGAAAAGCAGCTTCATCCATCTGTATCTGTAGAGCCCAAGGGGATCCTTTCCACTAAGTCCTAGATGCCCAAAGAGTGAGAAATACGCCTAAAAAATAGCTCCCAACACATCAACATGGAGTTCCTGGGATTTTGCAAGAATGATTGTCTCAATAGATTATTCCTTAAAAGGCTGATGATTTATCTCAACAAACGAGGACTGGAAATTTGTAGCGATAAAAGCCAGGCTCCCGAAGAAGACCTAGAATTTTCTACGGACGAGTCAGAATTCTTACAGTTAACTCGTTTCCACAACTAGTAATGGCGTATAAATTTTTTATGAACTCATTGAAATTTATGAACTATTTGTTTCAAATTGTATAAACTTCTCGAACATCATGAGCCCGCTTTTGAACGTTATTCTTGAATCCTATACACTTTTAGAATCTTAGAAACCTTTAAAAATGTTTTAACTTAAAATGCTTTTAAAAGATAAGGTGTTTACTAAATTTAAATAAATTCCTCGCCTGTGTGTATATATAATTATCATTTTTCATATCATGCCCTTTTTTTCCGTTTCATAATTAAGTGTTCATACTATCTATAAAATTGCCTTCCATATATATAATGCATTTAATGTCATAACTACTCAACATATTGTAAACTATCATTTCATTGATTGTAAATTGTTTCTTCATTGTTATATGTGACACCATGTCAAATTTTGTTTTTAACCAGGAGAAAATATTAAATGCCATTGTCTGATATTTAAAAGGGCTTTAAAGTTCCTTAAAATGTATTTTAACTTCTTGCTACCATTTTGTAAGCAAAATTTGACTGTCTTTATAAATACAAGGAATGGTGGCGCTCTAAATGTGTGGAGGGCACCACTCATAGACGGCTCCTGTTAAGGTAGAGTCCGGGGTTTCCCTACACAGTGTTAGGAATTGAAGTGACATATTATTGAATTGAAATCCAGACTGAACCTTCAAAGTTTCACTATTTTACACCTCAATTTTTATTCTTAAAACTTAATAACAAAATTTCCATCAATATAACCAATAAACAAATGTATCTTAATTTTTTTTTAGTTAACAAGTATACTTCGAGTAGTTTAAATAAATGAAATTGAGTTGAATGAAATATTTAAGTAATATCTGGATAATTTTTAATAAGGCTCCTTCTCAAACAATAACAAAAGATATCGACCCATCTAGGCTGCATTTCCTGTATGCATTCAACAGATCGATATCATTTCAGAGTAAAAAATGTAAGTGTTTAAAGAGTAGTTTCTTTTAATAACCACTCAATCAATATTCTAAGAGGGGAAAGAAAATCGGATTTAATAGAATTTTTAAGTGAATTGGTATTCAAATGTATTAAAATGATGATGTTTAGCTTCTTGATAAATCGAGTTTCTAGTAATGATGTTTGTAAAACTTAAATGATATGATTCATCTTTTTTGCTTTCTTAACGAAAAATTTAAATTTTATTTGGTGATTCATCCAAATCATTATGAAAAAAATCATTTACTGTTAGAAATTCATATTTTATTTTTATTTTTTGTCATTATGCAGATAATTTTTTGACTTATACGGTTTCTATGCCGATGTTGTGTGCAAACTGCAATTTTCATCTTTGTGTTATAATGCGGCATTAATCACAAATATCAAAAAGAGATTTTACGGTTGCTTTTAATATTTAAAATTTTCTTCTAATTTTAAATATGTTTTAATGTGATTTAAAATTAATCTTAAGTTTCGTTAAATCAAATCGAGACAAGAACCGTCTGATTTTGTGGATTTCGTTAAGCTATGTTAATATAATTAAAAGACTACAAAATCAATATCTACATATAAAAACTGAAATAAAACTCGATGACAAAATTAACTTAGTACTGCTTCAGACGCAACAGTTAGATGCAATATAATTTTATGTAGTTTTTATTCATGAAATCCTTATTTTTTCACAAAATATGGAAAACATATGACAATTTATTTTTCTGTATTCATGACTGTAAAATAATGTTAAATTCATATATAGCGAATAAAATTTAAATAATATGAGTCAGATAATTATATTATAAACTTATATTATTACTTGATGATTTGTATGGGTAATTTTACTGACGCAAATAGTTCTAGCGTCATTAAAAGTAATGTTATGATTTGTTAGAACACCAATAATTGAAAATATAAAAACACACAATGAGAGAGAAAATGAAGAGTTACAATTTTCTCGTTTTTTTAAATTAAAAATTGAAACATCATCATGAAATATAAACATATAAAAAATTTCGAAAGATAACAGAAACGAATGTTTTGGGCTAATGAATGAAATTTAACTAGAATTATGTAAAATCAATTTAAAATTTCTACATAACAACGAAATTATAAAAAAAACTCTAAACAAACCAAGTCCAGAAAAAGACTTAGTTGAAAATTAGAGGCTTTTATAATATACATCACATAATTTAATCGAATGAAAATATTAAAGGAAGTAGTCTCAACCAGGGAAGAAATGTAATTTAACTCTTGAAGTTGAAGAGAGAAATGTCCATTAATTTAACAAGTAATGGTTTTTCCGAAACATTGAAAGGAGAGAAAAGTAAGATAATCAGTAAAAGACGTTTCTTTCGAAATTTAAGAATTGAAAGCACGGAAAGTTATGGGTGCCATAAAACGATGACTCAATCACCGAAATGGGAGTAATTGCGGAATTATAGAGAAAACTTTAAAAAGAAAAAAATCAAAACCAAACATCAAATAAGTATTTTACTGAAGTGTTAAGATAAAATAATGAGATAAATCCAAAAAGAAACCAAGATAAACCTAAGAAATTTAAGGATCAATGGTGTACCCAGAGTGCAAACTAAATGAAATCACAGAAAAACAACAAAAAGAAGCAGTAACTGTTGAAGCAACTGGAGTTAACTCCTCCACGGGTAAGTAAGAGTAATTTCAATTGAATTATCAAACATCTTGAAAAGAAAAAAATTAAGATGAGAGAAATAAAAAGACTTTTCCTTGAGGACAAAAACACCCCGTCAAGCAATGAAAGTGTAGAAAAATAACAAAAAGATGTGAAAGTTATCGTAAAAACAGATTCTCTGAGTTTCGAAGAGAAAGTTCAATTAAATTACCAAAAATCAAGCAATGATTTTGCTTAAGCAGAGAAATGAAAGCTTTGGTTTGGATTTAAAGTAACAACTTTGGTTTAATATTTACAAAATAACTCCTTCATTTTATATGGATTTTGGAATGAATTTACCTGTTGAAACCAGAAATTTTAAAAATAAAATCACAAATTTTATAATATTTTTTATAAGCTTATTTGGATGACATTCAAAACTGATACTGTAACTCGGATCCTGCAATCCCCTGTTTTCAACAAATTCTCATTAAGCAGATTACTTTGCTTTCTTCTATTTCCCAGGTTCCATACATTTTTTATAAGCACATCGTAATCTTGTATGCTAATGGCAAAAAAAAGGTTGAAAACTTACACATATCAACAAATATTTATAAAAGTTTTTTTCAGAAATTACATAAACTACAAGAATAATGTTTGATACTGGTAACAATAAAAATATTTTTAAAAATAGTTGCAAAGTAATTGTGTGAATATGAGTCATGTCGTAACCTTGCGTGCGGTGATTAATAAAAATATTTAATCATAACTGTAAGGAATTCAAACATAATTTGTTTAATTTAAAAATAATATGATATAAAATTAAATACTAATTCATATATTTTTATAAAACGTATTTATAAAAAAGTTGAGAATTCAAAAGTAATGTGGCGTTCTTACATTTTAAGAATGTCTGAAAAAATATTTAAAAAAAATACAAATTATGTTTTGAATATGTGAAAAATATAATCTCACATTTTGGTTGATGAAAATATTTTTTAAAAAAGTGCAAAAAATTATTTTTAATAAAATTATTCTAAAAGAGTGATGAACGATGCAGTATTAAACGTATTATTGATCTTTCAAGACAAGAAACAAGTAATTATCCAGACACAGATATACGATCGAATCTTACACAGCAAGACATTTTTGTGTCTCTTCTTATGGAAATTAATTACTTAAAATATCATTAGTATAAAAATCACGAAAGAGTATTTTTAAAACAATGCCTTTTGAGTTCAAAGATGCCTCGCAGAACGTTGAGGTAACATAGCTGCCAATATATTGCTAAAGAATCTACTAAATCCACAGTAATTTTTTTATTTTTATTTATTTATTTCATTTTTATTTATTTATTTTATTTTATTTATTTATTTATTAATTTTTTTTTGTAAAATTATTTGAGGCGTACTTTTTATGAGTTATGTTTTATTGTCTCAATTGAGAAATTACTTTTCTTTTATTGATAAAATATACGAATTTTATCATCTATTTTTTAAGTGCATCATTATTACTATATTATGACATATATTAATATAGAGTAATTTTTCTATATTAATATATGTCAGTAGTATAATTAGTTCTAAAACTCATTTCTGTATACATTAGAAGTATGATTAGAATCAACTTTAAAACATTTTAATCATTGATATTTGAACAAAGATTGAGTATTTAAACTTTTCTTTTGCAGTGCAAGAATTATGTTTTGGATATATTTTAAATAACATCATATTATATCATTGGATATCTCTCTCTCTCTCTCTCTCTCTCCAATTATTCTTGCTAAAATATTACTTTCATAAGTTTCAATAACTGATATTATGTGGATTTTTACTACTTCTAATAGATTATAAAATAAGCAGCAATCTCTTTCTTTGGTGACATTAGGTGATTTTTTTTTTGTAGCTTTATGATCATTTCTTTTACAAAAAGATTAGTTCAATTAAATCTCCAATTTAAAATGGATTCCCAAACTCTACAAGCATCTAGAATTAAAGTGGGAATCGAACCCATGAATGACAAACACATTTTTACTAAGGAATTTCTTAATTAGAAATAGCAGGTTTATTTCAATATAGCTGATGTCTGTGTACCACTTGGAAAACTTTATTTAATATTATAAATGGTAGTGGTAACTTGATAATGGTGATTAACTTGAGTTAAACATGTATAAATGGTAACTCCGGAACGATAAACAGTTAATAATTTCGGACTGCATCTCAGGGCATTTGCTTATTTCATTCAGCAGATTCTTAAGTACCAGAGATTTGTAATCACAATTTATCTGAATACATTTCATTTCGGTTACGCAGAAATGTTTACTAATTTTAATTCGTTAATAATATCCCTTACAATAAACTAAGCAATTACAAAATATATAAAATAAAAATTTCAGTGAACCCAAAAATTTGTGTGGGGAATGCAAAGAGGATTAAGATGTTGTATCCTCAGCATTTCCAGTAAAAATGGCCTGGTTGATTAGGGCGTTCATTTTCGGAAGGTAGTGAGTTGGAATCCCAGCACAATCAAAGCTGCATCTTGCTTGCTAATCCAAGAAATGTTCCATATGTTGCGATGGCGAGATGTACTCCTAGTGAAATGATGCAGAGGTCGCACTCTAGTAAAGAGTTGATTGCGTTTTTGTGGAGGTTCGCGGAATTAAATTTAAGTCACATGTTGAAATCGAATTGGCTTTCAAGAACCATAAATGACTTTAAAGCGACAAGTAATTAAAATGTCCTGTAAAATTTTATTTTAAGCACTCATCTTAAAGTAATTGCTTGATAAGCATTGAAACATTTAACTCCAAGGCTTTTTGCTATGTTCATAACAGTAAAAAAAGGCATTTGAAAAATATGTTGAATCTCCCTAGAAGATTTGGTGTAATATTTTCATTCTTCAAATTACAGCAAGCAAGTAAAAATTATTCTTTCTTAAAATAAATTAATATTAAAATATTTTCAAGTTTTCACATGTTTTTCCTCAAATTTTCTCATCACAATTTACATAAAAATTTGCTACTGCAATTGTATAAGAAGCGCTTCCTCTATCTCTAGAGCACTGGATTTGTTTATAAAGTACTTAGAAAGATTTTTATTGCCCGCTTATATTCTAATTTAATTCTTCATAACAAAGGAAATGTTTTGTGTCTAAGTATCGACTTTTTAATGAATCTGCACTTCTAACTTCAGTTGAAGATTTTAAATCTTGACGTAAACATGCACTTTTCAATTGTTAAATTGTAATACAACAAAAAGAATTAGAATAGATCCAAAAAGTTTACGATCCATTCAGGCATAAATTATACAAATTGATAGTATATTAAAAAAACTGCAGGAGATATCGATAAGTCAATATTTTTCACTTGCTGATGTTTTTTGCCAGTAAGTTGTTGCATACAGAGAGACTTCGTTTGAAATACGGTAAAAAGAAATGCCCGCTTTTTATCCCCCATCACTTGAAAATTGTAACAGGAAAATAAATATAAATTTTAAATATTCTTAAAAATTTTACAACCTGTATATTTATAGAAATTTCCTGCATTTTTAGATGCAAAATATAATATTTTTTCAGCATTTAGATTTTTAATGTAGTAAAAAATTGTAAAATAAAAAGTTAGTATGATAATTTAAATTTTAGACATCAATGTTTAAATATTGTTTAAAAATAAAGCAATTAGATTTCAAAATTTTTCCGATTCCACAATTTATTTTTAGTCATCAATTTTAATTTTAGTTTTTTTTCATTTCTAATTTTATTCTAGAATATATCAACACCAAAAATAGAAATGTAATGTTAAAATAAGTACCAATTAAACTGTGTAACTAATTCTAATCAAAAATACGCAAGAAACTATCATTAGTTGCCAAAGTCAAATGCTGCAAAGATGAAAGCGTTAACTGAAATCTGCTAAAGCTCTTTTCGCTATACTTTCCGACTACTTTAAGTATATTAAGATTGGCATATCTCCAGATGATGCTGATGAAGAATCCTGCTGGACCCGCGCACTGAATCCATTCGCTCGAAATGCTACTTAGAATGTTGATGAAAAATGAGGGAATTCAGTGTATCGAAAGGCATTTTTTCTCGCCATGTCCTTTATTTTCACTTGGTCAAAAACAACATTCTAAGCAAAATATTAGGAAAAAGCAGAATTTACAAAATGCAAGTTAAATAATTGCTTGATTTCACCTAAACCAATCATATAATTTTAAATTACAACAGTTTTTAAAATAGAAAATTAAAGCTTTATTTTATAAGGTTAAAATAATGATTTTGCACTGATAAAATAAGAACTTTGAAAGTAAGCAGTGTTATTTCTTTCGTAGAGTTCAAAATATATGACCTCGAAAATTGAGAACAAAATCAATACTTAAAAACATTAAACAGCTAATTTAAATATTCGATGTTATTTCATGAAAAAATCAACAAAAAAATTTTGTAAATGAAATATATAGTATACATATATATCATAGGTAGATAAGATAGATAAACCATTTGCTTTCATGAAACTAAAATTAATATTCTATATTGTTAATAGGCAATAAAATGTGAAAAGTAATTGATTTGGAATAATTATTTAAAGAAAAGAATTCTCTGAAAGTATATTAAAATATTTAAATAGGAAAAAATAAAATAAAGAATTCAACAAGTAATAAATTAAATAAAATAAAGAATTGAATAATTTTGTCATCGATATTTGTGTGTGATCGCGATTTATATAAAATTGTAGACAGTGATTTATTATTTTTGCAAATATTAAAATATTAACATATTTACTTTAAAGACGAAAGTATTTAAAATTTAAAATTATTCAAAAATATATTTAAAATATGTAAGAAATATACTTTTCATTAAATGATGATTTTAAACGAAAGTTCCTATACGAATAATGCTTTCAACAAAAGTATTTTATTACATTTTAATTTATTTATTGTTTACAGGTGAGTGAAAATGTTTGGAAACTTTAGCAACTTTAAAATACATGTTATGGTATCGAGATGCAGCTTCTAAAGTAAAATTAATTTAATCAGCTGCATGAACTGAAACATTTTAGAAACAGGACTGATTATTAAATAAAGGAATCTTATATAGCATAATGTATACGTTTGACGTAAAAATGAGTAGATTTACATACAACTCTGAAAAAGAATGAAAACACCCAAAATGAGACAACTGTAATATGTACATAATCCAGAATAATAGACATTTTCCAAACTGCCATCAGTAATAAATAAATACAAAGTTTTGACCAACTATAAGGTTGTTCTATTTTTATTTCATTAGCCTAGGTGGTAGTCGAATGATTAGTGTCCTTCAATTCGACAGGCCATAGGTTTAATTCTTACCTCCGGAGTCAATCATTGTAGTGATTTGAGTTCCAATTCAATCAATTGAATTAATCCTCGTGTGTAAAAAGTAATCAATAAATAAAGCAAATATGCTTTAATCTCAAAAGTATATCGTAATTTATAATCAACCTCAAGCGACAAAGTAGAAACATCAACATTTCTATCCAAACTTTCACACAGTACTAACGGATGGCAGGTTGCAACATTACAATATGCACTTTATTTGACAGTAGTAGATTGTCGAATAAGGAAAATGAAATACAATTCATTTCTCCATTAATCAATTTTCTACATTCTCCTACCGTTGAGAACAGATATCACCACGAGTAATTTAATTGTGTTTTGCCAGAAAAAGATGTCAAATCTTTTGTATGAAATACTGTTGCATAAATCGATAACAATGTTACTGTAATCATTAAATAGGAATAAAACAACGTACAGCAATAACTCCTGCATTTATTTTAGGTTAAAGACATCATTTACGTATTGGAAGCTTTCTCACATAACGTTCGGCATAAAACAAAACTTAATCGCAAAAACATAACCAGTAATTCCTTTACATAAATTGGTGAAGAACTAAACGAATTAAAAAGCATAATTTTAAAATAAACTCAGTTAAATATCATTGATGCCGTATAAAAATTCTAAAAGCCATTAATGGAAGACCTTTTGATTCGGGAGTATCTCCTTTCAATCTCCACCCCTGTCTGGAATCTGATTTTCTTAAGTGCAAAGTACTTTCACGGGATCTCTCCTTTGCGACTCCAGAGAGCGAAAGGGATTATTATATACTTTACAAAAACATTAATCTGTTACGTTATTCACTGCGTGTTCGGATGAAAGGAATAAAATAATTCATACCATTGCCCAGAAATGGAGGGAAGACATTTCATTTCCGCAAGTACATCCATTAAGATACTCGGTAATTATCTATATTTTCACCTTCCATGTACATGAAAGCGACCAACTATTTGTGAAAAATCTTCCCAGACATTGGAGGATAACTTTACAGTAAGCACACCTTATGGTCCATTTGCTTCGTAATGTCAAATACTCCGAGCGTTGGCGTATACCATTTATTACATGTGCTGACATCTAATATACCATTGAAAATATGTAAATGAATACACGGCATTAGCAACAAAATGAATCATTTTTGAAAGATTATAGAACAAATATTCTATTCAAAAACTATTATTATAAAATAATAATTTTTGTTTGGAGATATTTAATAAGCAATCAACCAAAAAATCTCTTGTTAAAAGCGCTATTCTTGGTAAAGGCACTGCTCGACACTGGAATACAACATCAAGAAAGAGTGCCCAAAAATGATGCAAATTTCAGGGTGGATCCATCTTACAGAATTATGCAGATGGTATGAAATGCGCAGTTCTCCCGCGAAAGTAGGACAAGATATAAGGTGAGGATCTATACGAGTAAGCAACATTCACCTTGTTATTGCTGATTGGAAAATAATTCTTGAAAATTGTTGTCGTAAAGGGCACCTGTAATTGAGAGAATGCCAGGCTATTATCCACGGTTCCAGCAGAATGCCTGAACACATCCACAGTGCACCGGTTGGGGTGAAGATGGTTGGAACAAGAAACTGTGGAACTTTTGTGAGGTGCCAGTGCAGCCAGAGTGATGTTAGTGCGCGTGTATCAACGCATCTGGCGTGAGGTATTGGCGGCACCGCAAATCATGTCTATTGAATCCTGCAGCGTGTTCAAGACACCTTGAATGCTCCCACGTCAAGCAGAATCATTTGCCATTTACTGGTTGCTTAGAGTCCGCCATTGATCCCACAGCATACACGCCAACGTCTAGATTATCACCGGATTAGAGCGACGTTGACAATGGTGTGGCACAGGATTGTCTTCTCAGATGAGTCACTCTTCTATTTCTGCGTCTAAATGTTCCCGCGTACGAGTGTGGCGTCAACGTGAAGACGAGTCCAATCTTGCAGCAGTTGTGGAATGCCCCACGGCTCTATAACTTGGTATCATGGTTGTGGGCGACATTGCGTATGATTCCAGGTCGTTTCTAGTTCATATCCACGACACTATGGTAGTCCAACATTACTTGGATGATGTGTTGATGAAGGTGACACTCCCCTGCCATCAGGGATTGCCCAATGTCATTTATCAGCAAGATAACGCCCGATCGCATATCGTAGTATCAGCTAACATGGCCTGCAAGGTGTACAGCTGTTTTGTTGGCCATTGTGATCGCCAGATGTCTGATCAGTCGAAAAGATTTGGATTGGACACTGCCTCTGTCAGAAGACGCACTTTGGCAAATTCTTAAGGAGTCGTACCTCAGGACGCAATCCTTACTCTCATTGACTGTGTGTCTAGATCCGTGTATCACCATCCAAGGTTGTCCTACTGACCTGACCCTCATTCTGCATATCATTTCGAAATACAGATTAGTTATTGTTCATTGCTGTCTCCCTTCGTTTCGTCAATTTCTGTGTGTGTTGCATTTTCAAGGTTGGACAATGTATTTCAGGATAGTTGCAAATTCGTATGACATAGATGTTGATTTACGAACGTTTATTAACATTGACCAAAGAAAATATTTCATATTTTCGAATGTTTAATACTATAATTTATTTGGGGTTAGACATTTAAAACGATGTTACTCTTCACTTATTGACTTACAGACTCGCTTCAAACCTTTCTTGCTGACAAAAAATGAACTCCCGAAATTAGAATTCATTGGGCTTCATAAAATACCACTCTTTTACTTCGTAATTTAGAAAATTTTAACCTTTTAAAACAGTGACTTTCTTTTACAAACACCCAGGATTTTATTTAAAAAAAAAAAAAAAAAAAAAAAAAAAAAAAAAAAAAAACAGGTAAACAAGACCGAGATATAATATGGTATAACTGTGCCGTACAATATTTTTACAATAAAGTATTGCTATATATCTAGAAAGGGCAGCGCGATACCAGTCTTCTTATTCCTAATGTCCAGCCTTCCTATTATCTACACTTTTTTGTAAGAAAAACTGTGATTAATAGTGATTCAATATTACAACTTCAGCATATCTTTCAACGTTAATGAAGTTATTTCGGGGAGCGCCACTCGTCCTATTTCTCTTTCATGGGTTCGTTCTTACGTGTCTCTGAAGTCGAAGTCATAAAGTAACGAAGGGAACCAACAGCCTCAAATTTAGAGCGCCAGAGGGCGCGCGCGTTAATGGAGTTTTGTCGTGAATTTACAAAATTCTAATTTCCTAAAACGCATGTAATTTTATCTTTTTATTACAGTTGCTATATCCAACTTTTTTCATATCCCTGCGCATTGTATTTCATTTTTTTGTCACCAAAACTGTTTTATAATCTCTGTGCATTAAACATATAGGATAATTCTGTATTTTCAATGGGATTTTATACAGTAAGTTTCTTACAATAAGTTTACAGTAAAGAGTTACTGGAGAAGAGAAGTTTATTTGTGAGGAAATTAAGGTAAATAAAGGAGCTGATATGAATGAAATAGCATTTAAAGAATTAGTAGATCAGGATGAAGAAAATAATAATAAAAGTTTTGAATTTATAATGAAAGTTAATGGATTATTTGATTTAGGAATAAAATTACGTATCCCAAAATTTAGCTAAAAATAAAACGATCCATGTGTCATTTAATATTCCGAGAAATATCAAACAAATAGAATCTGCCCAATTAATCTTGCTTTTATTTCAGAGATTTTCTATGAGCGGAGAATGTCACACATCTTTATGGAGATTACTCCGCAAGAGTAAAGTGTGCGGCAAGTATTGCATTCTCTTAGGAAATACGTTACTAATTTTGCAGCACATCCCACATTTTAGATTAGCAAGAGCTCAAATTTATCGATTTTTAGTTAATATCTATTAAACTTAACATACGAAGTAAGTTTCGAAAATTTTTGAGCATATTATCTTAAATAAATTGTAAATAAACTCTAATCATATGAATATGATAATAATTGGGCAACCTCATAAATAACTGTTAGGAATTAAAAAGTCATCACTTGCATTTGAATCATTCGATTAAATATAATACACTAGTGAACTGTAGCTTCCGCTGTAAAATATGTGCCTACCTTTAGAATTAAAATACGGTTTAAAAAAAACATTTTAGGTTAGATTTTAAATCAACGAATTTTAAGGTTAGATAATAATACTCTACCTTTTAAATCATTATGCATTCGATAAATTGTTATAGAAGTTTTATCACCGAATGAGATGTATGACAAAAATATTTTTAAATGTAATTAATTTTCATAATTTAATATTTAATATCACGTTATATAAATAATAATTCTCAAATAAACCTCAAAAACCCATAAATATTAATAACATATAAACACTTTGGATTGTAAGAAATGGCATAAATTAACACATATATATAAATTTAATACAAAAAGTTTTTTGTGCTAACGAATTACCTTTTTTAATTGGATTTAAACAAACCTGGCAGTCGAAATGTTAGCTCGCAAGTCTTTTGTTCAACTGTCCGTAGATTCGAATGCCTCCTTGTGTTTAGTTGTTTGTATTAACAGTTGAGCGATAAACAAACTCTCAGGATATTAAATACTAAAGATGAATGTAGAATACAAAAAAGAATCCAGATCAATCAGTTGATAAGAATATTTGAGTATTTCCTTCCTTCATCGATGTAACTTACAACTCGCATTGATGTATTTACAGTTTTTATGAAAAGTTATTTGGTTTTAGATGAAATGATTTGCTTTTCCGATTATAAATATAACAATGCACTTTAAAATATTTTTGTATTTTAATAACTGCTTCTAATAGGCTATATAAACTATGTTTTAAATTTTTTGTCATAGAATTCTCCTCTGTAAGCATTCTTATTACTTAAGACTTAAAGAGTAATTTTTTATAATACCAAGTAACTTAGTCGATAGATTTCGCAATCTGAATTCTCATGCATCTTCAATAGACATGGGTAACGATTTCATCAAAAATTTCTCAAAGTCCCATTATTCTTAAGAAAATTCAGAATTTATGAATTGAATTTCCTAGCTAAACTATTTTAAATCCTTACTTACCTATTATATCTTTTAAATTTTTACTTACTTACTTTAATTATCATTTTAAATTGATTTTATAGTAAGACTTTTTTACAATAACAAAGAAAAATTTTCATTAAAATTTTCAAAGGACATTATTTATTCAAACAATTTACTTTGTAAATTATAGTAAACATTCCTCAATGAATCATTATTTTTTTAGCACTTTATATGAAATATTATGTTACTTGCACATACCATGTAATTAGTTGGTGGGTGTTGTGCCCACCTTCAAGTGCCAAACTCACAACCTGGTGTTGCGCCCACCTTCAAGTGCCAAACTCACAACCTGTGCCTAACTGAAGTCCAAGGAATTCAAGTGCCAAAATCATGTTAACGTAGCCTATGTCAAGTTAATTGGTTGCAAGAGTAATGGACTGCAGTAGACGAAATTGCTCCTGGAATGCTCCTTCTTACGAAGCCGATTTAAAATATAATTCAATAATGTTGCAAGATAACATTATTTGGGACTTTTTCAAGCAAAAACAATTGCATAAGTAAGCGTAAAACTTACATGTGTGAATTAGCATTATTCAAGTACATTCGCTACAATTTTTTTAAGCATCTAGGTTGGTTTTGCATTATAAAATCAAAAGCCTTTACTCGTTTATGTCTTTGATTTGAAACTAATGTAAATAATTTTAATTTGATTAAAATTTGATTGCTTACTTTAGTATTTTATTTTATTGAAGTAAGCTAATATGCTTGGAAGTTTTTGTTCAAATATTTATATATTTGACGTTGTCGAATGAATGGCATTTCTATCAAGGAGTAAAAATGTCAACAATTATTTTAAAAAATGTTGTTATTTTACGAAAATTTTAAAAGAATTTTATCAAAGATTATTGACGTTTATGTAAAATTCAAATTGATTATGTAAAAGAACACGCACACACCGCAATCCTCCTATAAATCGGTACATTAATTCCGCGTTATAGAAAAAAGCATTGTACGAGTGCTCTCATAAAACACGCTTTTACGACGTCTTGTGTGTGTGTTATATATAAAATAATTCGCATTGAACTTTCCTCGTTGAAGAGGGTTTCAATCGAATATTAAGGAAAAACTACGTTATGAACGCGAAATGTGTGCGTTTTATTAAAATCAAACTGTTTTAAATAAAAAAAAATTATACAAAGTTCACTTTAAATAAATCAAATAATTCCAAAAACGGTTTCATTAGATGTTTATTCGCTGTAGGAGCGATTTTAAATAACGCTACCCAACATCCTTTTTAGCAGAATGCTCAAAGGTCAATAATATAATTTAATTTTATAAAATCATAATTGAGAGGCACAATGTGTGAACGTACGCAAAATGGATTGTGTACAAATCATCATTCATTTTGCAGGAGATAAATGTAACGTGGGGGGGGGGGGTAATCAATGCGTTGTCTGTGTGGAAAAAGCGTGCTATAGGAGGGACATGAAATCGCGTTATAAGAGTATCGTGTTATATGAAGGATTGCTGTATATATGTGTGTGTAATTAGTGTCACAACAATTTATTTATTGTTCTCATTTCTCTTTAACTGAAAGATTCAATATATTTCTAGGTTCCTCATCACAAGATTCAGCATTGGATTCGAATATGTTTAGGATTCTTTTCCCCTCTGATCGAAGAACTTTTTTCTTCTCGCTAATCTCGTCACAAAGCCTCCTTCAGGTGCCCGCGATCCTTCCGCATATTCAAGAGGAGAGGTGGGCAAAGACCTAATTATTGAAAGGATCATCCCTAGAGAATGCCACACGAGTTATGATTCGAGCAGATAAATATCTAATGATCCTTGGACATTGTTGAGATAATCGGGGGGAGGGGGATTCGCAAACCCTCGACTACAATGCAGCAAGTAGGCGCCCCGGACATCTCTGCAGTGCAGCTGCCAGGACTCGTGCCAGGACCCTCCACCCCTCACCTACCTCAGCCCCCAAACCCCTTCCTTGTTGTACACTTGCCAAATCTATGTACGTTCCGAAACTTCCTCACAGGAATTTTTATTTATTTTCCACTTTTTTCGCACTGCACTTGCGTGGTTTGAGATGTTTCAGTCTCCTCAGCATCCACTGTACTATGTTCTTGCTTTGAGAAGACCTCATCACAAGTATGATTTTCTCCGGGGTTCATGAGGTTTATTAGTTCGGACTGACATGAGTCGTTGCGTTTCGCAAATCCGGGTATTTCAGAGAAAGTGTTTGCATATCGACAGGAATTCTTTTGTCGCGCGATTTTTCGATTTCTGTTATATTTGTTCCTGGTCATGTTGAATATCAAGGAAAGGAATCGGTTCCAGAAACATTTCCGCAGTATTTGATCATGTTATTAAACACTTTACTCCGAGAACAATTATATATTATACATTCTATAAAATAAATTAAATATTTTAATTGGCTATTTAAGTATTTAAAAACATTAATCATTCAGTTAAATAAAAAAAGTCAGGCTTATGAAAATGACCGTTTCGTGTTGTTTCAGTTAAAAAAATAATTTTTACTTCCCGGGAGTGGGTTGCTGACTACTTGACACGATAGATTTATTTAAATATAACTTAATCAAACCGAGGACTAATATAGCTTACCTGGAATGTGACATAATACTTACACTAATGCACAAATATTTACAGAACATTATTACATATACTTATAAGTAAAAGGAAAAACCAATATATATATATATATATATATATATATATATATATATATATATATATATATCACTTTAAATATTTTTTAATCACATTATAATTTAATTTTAAATTTACTGCATGTTTCTTAACTACTTTAACTTAAAAAATTTAACTATTAATTTTTCAAAAAAGTACTCTTAGCAACGATATATCTAACCCAATTTTTAATTTCCTCTTTTGACAGTTTTATCTTTATTCCAGTATTTAAGTAGCTTTGAATTCACTGGAATTGATATTTTGAAAGAATTTCTGTAGTTTTTTCTACTGTGGGTTTGTTTACTTTGCTTTAATGTACGTTTTTACTTTAATTTTTGATATAAATATTTTTATGCTTCTTTTTTTTTTAATACAAGCTCTTGTACGGGGAATTGCTGGAAGATCTTTAGACATTTGTCCTTCATACATGTGAGAAAAGAGTGTTTAATTTTCATTGTTGAGCATCTCTCGCCCGACGAAGATGTGGTCCCTATGCTTACCTCCCACCTTTTGTATAGGATACTGTTTCATTCTTGTCAGGGATTTTCAGATTTTGTCTTACTAGTTTTACCGTTCTTCATGTTGTATCTTATTTATACGGGCCTATCTCTCTTTAGATGTTTTTGCCTGTAATATATTGGTTGGTAATGTATGTTTTAATGTGCTGTATATATTTTACATACTATATTTATTGCTTTAAATTGTATTTACAGTAAAAATTCACAGATAGACAGTTTTAACATAAATAGTGAGCTGTAAATAAAGGTGATAAGTCCTTATATCAGCTTCAAAATTTTAACTGGCCTGTATCCAAATACGTAATGATTGTTTTTCCAGAATAAATTTATTCATTTGTAACAAATATTTATATTAAGTAGTGCAATTTCGGTAAAACCTCTTTCCCCTTTTCGTTCAGCAATTAAAAATTTTAAATTTTCTTATTAAAAGGGAGGGCTCTTTTACTTTTAAAAAGATACTTATACATACTATTTACAAATTAAAATTGCATTTACGCACATTACAACTGAAACTATTTTTGACTAAATAAGTAGAATAATGCCTCACTTTAAAACTAGTAAAAATGCTTCTAAGCCATTTCATTAAATGTTAAGATATCAAAAAAGGATCATTATTTCTTATTGATTTAAAAATCCTTAATATTTTACTTCTGTTCATAGCAGAATTTTGGAATTTGTACGGAACATATTAAAGATTATTAGACACGTGTATTTAATCTCTAGTAATATTCTAATATAATTACGCTTATAAAATGTTTATAATTTTAGGAATTCAGTAACAAGTTCATTTATCATAGTTAATGTTAAGAGAAAAGATACATGAAAACTAAAAACTAAACAATATGCTAAAAATACACATTGATTTTATGCTCCAAAAATTAATTAATTTTGGTCTTTTAAAAATAAAAATTATAAGCAAATTTTAATTTTTGAATCTATAATTTCAGATTTTATTAAAACAAGTTTAATTGAAAAATTATTTTTAAGCAACTAATTAGTTAATTAGTGGAATTCATCAATTATTTTCAGATCATTAATTTTTATTGTTTCTTCGTCAAGCAATAGCAAAGGTATGACTTTTATTAATATTTCCTTGATGTTTAATGTGAAACTTTTTTTAAAATATAGCTTCACAATGATGATTTTCAATAATTTATTCATTAACAAATATTCATATCAGATGATAACTTGTGATTTCTTATCGGTATTAACTAAATCAATCTTTAGCCCTATCATGAAATAAAAGTTTTTAAACCAATGTTGATAAGTTGGATACCTGTTTGATATTTAATGACACATATATTGAAAAAAAATTGACGTGAATCGAAGCCAAATAATATACGAAGTGTATAAAACTCATGAACACACACACACAAACAATATATATATATATATATATATATATATATATATATATATATATATATACATACATACATACATAAAATATGAACTTAGATACATGTTAACACACACACATATATGTATATATATAAATGCATGTATGTATATAAGTAAAAAGAAACATGGAGTATATCCTGAAAACTTATTTGCAGCATATACTAGAGTTTTAAAGTTACTCCAAAAAGTTCAAATTGCTAAAGAAAACATATAAGAATCATTTTTATATTACCATCGATAAAAACGTTCAGGTTAACCAAAATTTTCCTTTAACTCTTGGATGATATTCGCAATATATCGCGACGTTGACACACAAGATTCGGCAAACATCCACCAGCGACCAAACATTGGGGAAGCCAAAATTTAGTGTTTCACTCCCTCCCTCCCCACCCAGCCCTGCTTAAAGGGAAAGAGAATCTCAAACAAAACGCGTCATCCCTAAAGATGGTTAAATGTTTGGGGAAGGAGACACGATACGGAGCGATGCGACACGGAAAGTAAAACACAACTTCTGTTCCTCTTTAAACTCGGCCGAGGTTTTGTTATCGCAGTGATCTTACGTCATGGGCGAAGTGCTCCAATCGGAAGCTCCAGTTCCATCCAGAAAAAGAGGTTTTCTTTTTTATCATTGGTTCTTGATGCCGCATGATGAGGTCAAAACTGCAATACTGTTTCCATCAAAGCAGCCACGCGGTTAGGAAGCGAGATCTTTAGCATCGATTTTCTATTCTGAGAAATTTTACGTTTCCCTTGCTCCAGTTTGTTGGCGCTGGGAGATCTTATCATGTGCGTTACATCTGCAAGGGGGGATTCGATTTATTCTTTAATTCTTAATAGATAGTTACGAATATTTAAACTTTTTATCTTCCTTGGAAGGAGAAATTGATTCTGTGGTGAAATTATAGTTCGTTTACCATTAGAAGATTCTTAACAACAAAAAAAAAATATTTGATTACGTAATAAAATTAATAAATAAAAGAGGAAAATTTTTATAAGCTTAACTTAAGAATCTTATAGCATCAATATTTCCTAAAAGTTTTTTTTTTTCTTTCATGGTTAGGTATTTTCTCAGAAGACAAATTCTTCTCAAACGGTAGGCTATTTCTATGTAACTAAATTTAATTATTATCAAGTCCTTAGGGATATATATTTTAAAATTCTTTGGGGGGATATATTTTTTAACTATACACGCGGAAGCTTGTATTCTGCAAAGCTGCAATCCACATGTTCTTGCGGGGAGCGCTCATTCCGGAACCGAACTTCTAAGCACCATGGGCATTCGGGATGTCAAAAACTATAATAAATTGGTACATGATGGGAAACAAAAGGTATGTGCAATCTATAAAAACATTTTAATTTATTCTTTTACTTTACATTTCAGCTAAGAAAGCAATCCGATCTGATATTTAATGCAACCGAAAGGAATGCAAATCTCATCAATATCAAAGTCGAGTAGATGGTGTGTGAATCTTGTGAAAACACTTGGTTGAAGAAGTATTATAAATTTCAAAATTTCCTAACAACTTTTTCAGTGAACGAAGAATGATAGCCAGAGTATAAGTAAGGTTTTTGTGCTCAATAAAAAGCTACAGTTTTTAGTCCACAGGAAGTGTATTGTTAATTGGAGTCAATTATGTTAAATAATCGATCTTTTCATTTATGTAGAAGCGTGACTTTGAAAAAGAACTATTTCGGCTAGGTAGTTTGGTAATAGTTCATAGTTTTGGTGACATTAATATAAGCTTTTTTTCCAAATTGTATGTTGGTATTGTCCTGTTTCATCAGCTCCACAAAAGAAAAATACGAATGCAGAGTGATATTACATTTCTGCAGAATGTGTTTTAAGATGCACGTGCAATATAAAGGGTGTATTCAGTCATAGTTGCTTTATCTGTATTTATATTAAAGATTTTGAATAATTCAATTTTGTGTCCGAAAGAAGGTTTGACAGCTGCTCATCGCACAAATCTGGTACTCTAGAAACAGCACAGTTAAAATAAAAGTTGTTTCTTCCGAGTAAGCAAATGTTTCCAAAATAGGTTTATAAGCTTAATATTCATAATTTTCTTGAATAATAATTACGCTGATTATCAAGAAGTGATGATAAAAGTGAATAATGTTTTCATATATTAAAAAATCTCATGTTTCTTGATTTTATGCTTTTAGTTTTCTATTTGGCTCTAATATGTTTATGATAAATCCAACCATTTATGAATCAGTGGAAATAAACTTTTTAAGGGAAAACGCGTGGCATATCGTTTCAGGTGGAGCAAAGCACAATTCCACTTAATGCGATCATCTCCTAAGTTTAAAACTGAAACATTTCTTCATCAAGGGTAATTACTCTAAAATAATTAATAAAGCTAAATTAAAGCAAATTAACACTGATTTTGATGTTTCCGATTCATTAAAATATGGCTTATTGGGTGGTCACAAATGACTGCTTATTACTGCTCACAGCAAACTTATTACTGGGTGAATACAGATGATTCAATATATTTTAGAAAAATTTATTTCACAAAGTATTGTATAACATTTTGTACACAAAAATCATATTTTTAAGCTTTTTATGCATTATTCCTAACGTTTTATACATTCTTTTTTGTATTACCTCACAAATATATATTCTGTAGTCAAATTCTCCCATTCACACAAACATTCATGTTTGAATATATTGTTCTTAATGCTCACTAAATGTTTATGCTGCAGTCAAATTTCATCCACGCTCTGTCAATATTCACCAAATCTTTTCAATGTATTCAAGTTCCAACCATGCAAGTATGCCTTTGTCATTGTTCCCTAGACAGACTTACGACACTTAGGTGAAATCAATGATGCATTACATAAACAAGACGGTTCGTAAATATTGTCTCTGATGTATTTCCAAACGAAAAAATGCAAATCATATCATCTTTCACAGAATGCTTTCTGTTGACTGAATATCATTTTCATCCCTCCTGGCGAGTCACAATGGCAAAGACATAAACTAAAAATATACTTTTTCCATTTATTATTAGTACTGACTGATACAGATCTGAAACTTTCAAACCCAATGAATAATTTTTAATCACCCAGTGCTTCAAATCTTTTAAGATGCTATGTTCTTTATACAAGATAATACCAAGTTAGTCGAGTTTACATGAAAATCCCATAACCAAATGATAAAAATAACAGTTAATATACAGGTTTAAATCATTGCTTTGATTTTAAGGGAGAGAAAAAAATTGATTCGAAGAGGGAATGTATGATGTGAATCTAAGGCGCAGAAAATTGAAAACGAAAGAAAAAGGACTGTGATTCAGACAGACGCAGACGCGAATTTAATTATTTTTATTTTTTTGACACGTACGGCTTTAAATGTTGTAACTCGTGCATTTTCGTGCTCAATAGAAAGGAATTTAAAATGTTTAAGCATCGCTTAGCATGATTTGTAATAGCGAAATCGCTGGATGCCTAAGTTGCTGCCTTCTGTTTTAAGCCAACATATCACATGTAACTATTTTAAATATTCTACAATTATTAAGTGTTTTGGGGAGAAAAAAAGTGTTACTATGCTTAGGACGCATACTGAACGTGCCAAAAATAGTATTCGAGAGTCAAATATAAATTTATTGATGCTTTCACTAAATTATGTGGATTGATTTTAATAATGATAACCGAAAGGGGGGGAAGATGAAAGTAAAATAAGTAGGTTTTCTTTATTATCAAATAAGATAACTGAGTAAGAATCATTATAATAGAAAAACGCAATTTATTTTATTTTCCATTATTTTTAAAGGTGAAAAAAATTGCATTTTCTTATAATAACAATAATTTTATTTGGAAACATTAAAAAGAATATTTATTTTATAATTTTTTTATATTTATACATTTATTTATTATCATTGACATATTTTTAGGAGAATGTGTCAATGGTATGATAAGAAAAGAAAATATTTTCTTACAATTATAAACAACAAAATATGTTATTCAAATAAATTTACAGTGTTGAGTTGGACTATTAATGTAAAACGATATTTTTTTTAAAATTAAATCTGGTTTTTGTTCTTTATATTTCATGTTTCATTACTATATAGCAATTAAGTTGAAGCACAATATAACAGGAAACTACTAAACCAGTCGCAAATAAATAATTAATAAAATATATAATATCAATTAATATAGTTATTAATTTATGCCATGATGTATTCTTGTATTATAAGTTATTCAACGTGTGTGATAAGAAATAAAGTTCTCGATTCACTTTTAGAATTTTTCACCGTAATTGTCAAAAATATGCGATATGACATTAATCATCAAATGTAAATTAGACTTTCTTTTCTTTGATATTTCTATAAAAAAATAGCAACTTTAATAAAAAGGTTATAGTTTCATAAAAATAACTCTCTATACAATTCATATGATGCTTTTATGAAATTTTCTCCGATTAATTCTGATTAAATTCTTATCTTTATTTTTAAAGTATTTAATTTTTTCAATTACTTTATAAAGACAACACCTGAAATTTTCATATGTAAGTAGCAAATAAAATATTCTACCACATTAAATCTACCAATGAATTATATAATAATAAAATTTTAAATATATATACATAATTTGTGATTTCATAAAACAGTTCCGAAAATTTGATTATCCCAACTCAATATTAGAATATTTTTTGGTACAAAGGATAATATTAATTTTCAATTCCATAGAATATTTAACGTGTGATAACATCTATTTATTGTATACAACAAGGTTCGAGATTTATTGTATAACAATAGGCTTCAACAACACAGATAAAATCAATATCTTGAATCTGTCTCTAAATAATAAATAGACATTACAACAACGGCAGAGCAGGATAATTCAAAGAAATTGCGACTGCACAAATTTATTCCTATTTTATGATTTTTCCTTATTGCAGTTATTAAATTATTTTATTCGCTTTGATTTATATATTTATTTAATGAGATAATAAAAAACATTCAAAACAATAACCATTGCTTAAAATTTAACAGTTCAGAAGAAAGATTTTTTGCCACAAAATTACCTTTAATAATCTCAGTTTAATCAATAATTCCTAAAGATAAGTGCTGGTTTGCAAAGGGAAGACAGAATCTACAGTCAAATACCAAATAAATATACACAATTTTCGTTTGAAAATATTCGTGAAAACGAAGGAAATTTCATTATGTAAAATGTTGGTTACTTTAAAGTTTTTTCTTTCTTTCTTTTTGTGTCAATTCTTTGTCTTTTTTTGAAAAGTAAACCTTTTTCGTAAGAATTAATCAGAAACCGGAATATTATCCTGGCTTTTATTTGAAAGCTTAATTTCCATAATATAAACTGATAATCTTAAATTGATTACAGCTCTAACTTCGTTAACAGTTGTTATGACTTCAGTATCAGGCAGTGAGTCGCAGCGGCGTGAGCTGAACTTTCTCTTCTATTTCGGTTTGTTTATGAAGGTCTCCTGGCAGAAACCTCCCCATTTACCTTTCATCTGCCTATGACGTCACTCATTTCAGACCCCCACAACCTGGATCCGAAGTTTCAAACAATTATCGTCTCTGGTGCTGTTTCTTTCCCTCATTCTTGAATCTGGTTTATTCCATAATAAAAATGGCACTTACTGTGAAATAATTCCACGACTGACAATAATCAAAGAAATTGGTTTACTGTAATTGTTTTATGAATATTCGTATTTTAATAAAGTACGAAAATTTTTGATCAGAAAACGGAGTTATTTTACGAAAAAATCAGCACATATCTTTTTTTTTTTTTTTCTTTTTTCTTTTTTTTTTAAACAAAGCTTAACTTTTTTGCCTTACATAATTATTTTAAAAATGATTTATTTATGATAAAATGTGGGTTGATTGAATTTAAGAATGATCTTATCTTAAAAATGATTGAAATATTACGAAAATAATCTCTCTTGCCTTAAAAGTTAAGAAACTTAGCAATTTTAAATAATGAGATTTGTGTAAAAATTACATTTTGAGATGCGTATTTCAAGGCCAGGTAATTATGTATGAAAGATTCATTGAATGTTTCAAAATTTTTCAGACAATAGTCCATTGGTTTTCTATGTATTTTCTTTTAAAGGCGTTTCCTCAAATTATCTTATAAAAAATATAATGATATCAGGCAAGCTACATGTATATTAGGACGGAATCTAGCAAAATGTGTTTAAAACATCATACGAAGGTGTAAAAGATTCATTGAAGGAGCCCTCAATGCTAAGAGTGCTGTTTGATACAGTAAGCTATGACGTGTGATGTTGATTTTTAATTCAAGTTACGAGTGCATAATTCTAACAATCATTATAACAAAAGGGGTAAAAAAAATACATTATAAAAGTCCGATGTATTTGTTTTCCTCCAAAAGAACCAATTATCGTTAATGGCCAAAATAAATCAGAAAAATATTGTATCCAAACTGAGTAATATCATTCCATCTATTTAAAAAAAAATGTCAGGAAACCATCGCCTCATAGATTTCTCCGAGATAGCCCAATAGAACAGAAATCCAAAATTCTTCATCCCTCATTGGGAACCTCATTAGGTTGCTGCATGTTTAAGCAAAGCAAGTGCAATTTTATATATACTAACGATAATCATTTTCAATGCACTAAATTCATGTAAAAATACCAGATTCCAATTTTATGCGAATTTTATATTATATGGATCACTACTATGTACTCATTATTTAGTTTTTTAATCAAACATCGAAAAATAAGAAAATTAAATTTAATAGATGGATTATCGTAATCAATTGGTAAGACTCCAATTGTTGGCCTTCAGAAGATTACTGGTTTGATTCCCACAGAAGCTGAACAACAAAAGCGTTTTCCGCTCTTTGTCTCCTCCAACATTTTTGACAGGAAAATTGTGACTGATTTGCCTAAATTTAAAGATGACGTTTATGATGTATGTTTCTTTTAAAATTTCAGTAATTAGTCTTTACATTTTACCATTTCTTATTTATTGACGACATAGTGCATAATGCTTAATAATAATTATAGAAAATACTAGCTTAGAAAATTATTAAAAATCGCTTAAATAATCAAAAACATGTAAAAGGTAAAATAATTAAAAATTTTGCAATTGCTTACGAAACTAAAATAAGTATTACTAATTTTAACAGAAATTCTGTAGGTCAATAAATAAATTCAAAAACAGATTATTAATCCTAGTCTGCAAAGCAATCATTCACTATAAATTACATATTATACTCAAGTAAAGAAATATATTAAGCTATGCATTTTAATATTTCAGACAGACTGTGAGTTGCTCTGAATGCATTGTTAAAGTTGTTATGTCCAATTTAAATTATAGTTCCTTTAGTTTTTAAGACGTAAATGAACAAACATAAAAAAATGAGGCGTTTTATGAGACATGACAGAAGACAGACAGAATTCTTTAAAAAAAAATTAAACCGTGCTTTCCGATTTAAGATAACCATAAAGATGTGTTTTTTATTTTGCTTTTTTTTTCTATAGTTTATTGGAAGCAATAGCGCTAAAGATTTGACAATATGAAAACCAATTATTTAGAACAAAAGATAATTTTCATGATTTTCAAAACTTTTACAAATGGAAAAAATTATAATTAAAAAATAGTTTTTATTTATTGATAAAAATTATGAACGGATTTTTTCACATCGCAGACGACACTCACACATGCGATGTTGAACTTCGCCTTGTTTGCTGCCGCTGGAAGAATGCGATTTGAAGGCAGGCACCAAATTCGTCGACAAAAGTGTATTACGAAGCCGTCTCAATGAATTATGTAACGTAGATGAAAAGTTTTCTAACGTCGCTTAATGAAATGGCGTCATCATGGTCTCAACAACAACAAAAGAAACAAAACCACTTTATGGTTAAAAAATTATTAATTTACATGGTTAATAAATTCCTATTTTATTGTTTTCATGATGCTTTTAATTGAATTTTTTTAATATAGAACTTTTTTTTCGAATGTGTAATTACTGTTTTGTATAGAATGTTTTTTACTATCGAGATAGTGTAGAATGTTTTTTTTTTAGAATGTTCTTCCTGTTTTTTTAATTAGTGCGCGTGTGTAAATTAATATTAAAAATATATTGTATCGTTAAAACTTGTGTATTGTAGAGTTAGAATATTAACCTGAGAACAAAAGAGAAAATAAAAAAAAAATATTTAAATCAAACTTCGTAATGATAAAAAAAATTTAAATGAAAAATAGAGTTCGTGATTTTATTTTAATATTTTTTGATTAATATCAATATGACAAAAATTTATTATTGGTTTTTTATTAATCATTTTATTCATTTATTTATTTTTTGATCATTCCGTTTTAAAAATTTCCTTCTAAAAATGGAAATTCATACAAATCAAAATTTAGATTTCTAAAACCAAATTATTTTTATTTGAAACTATTTTGAGGACCGTGGACTTATTTTTAACTTTTTAACTAACTTGAATGTATAAATAGCACATTCCGTTATAATAATATCCAGGTTCCGTTGTCTACATTTTGTTTGACCTTGCATTGTATAGATGGCGCCATATGTAATTCTACTGGAGGATAAAGAAAGCTAGGTTAAGAAAATAATCATTGTGTAAGCAGTAAGAGAGAGAGAAGAGAACAATACTGAGAACAAAAACTTCACGTTCTCAAGCTTTTAAAATGATGTCATTATTAAAACTTTACAATAAATTTTACAATAAAAATATGTAATATAAAATAGTATAAGATAGAGAAAATTAAAAATTTAAGTAACATCTTAAAAAGAATTCTATCAAAAATTATACGCATTGAATATAAACCTATAACATTTAAGGCGATTCAATTTTAAGTTTTTATTGCGTTTATTTAATTTATTAAAAATTTAGTTTATCTTAAACTAAACAAAAATTAAAAATTCATAAATATTTAAAGATCTTAAGGGTAAATGTATGTAAATAGTCATTTCAATGAAAGAAAAGGAAAAAGAAATCATGCAAACGGGTAAACAAAGCTATTTGGGATGGGAAATCAAGATGTTTGTCTAAACCAAATAGTATTCTTTTCTTCAGAAATTGTATTCATCAAGTGGGCAGAAAAAGAAAAAAAAATTTATTATATTTACAAATACTTAAAAGTAAAAAAAAAAAAAAAAAAAAAAAAAAAAAAAACAGTTATTACATAAATTCATGATTTAGAAGAAATTTGCTAATTATAATTCTAAAACTTAGTAACAGGTAAGTATCACTTTTTTTATTTAAAATAAATAAATGTGCATATTATCTCTTTGTTAATTATTTGATAAAACAAAAATTAAATAAATATACAAATTTATGCATTTTAAAAAAGTATTTAAGATATTGTATGTTATTACATTCTAACTCTACGGTAATAATGCTGTAAACGGTATTTAAGATGGTAAATAATAAAATACAAAATCATAGTTGATACATTTTCACACATATTTTAAAATAAAAATTTTAATTTACTTGAAACGAAAAAATATATGTTTTAAACATGTCTTATGAAAAAATTTAAAATTTAATCAATACTCTTCAATAATAAGAAAAGGCAAAAATATAAAATTAAACAAATTGAATTCTGAAATATTTAAATAATGAAAAAGGTTTGTAAAATGGGAAAAAAGTATTTAAAATAATTAAAATGTATTAATAAAAATTGATTTATTAGTACATTTTTTAAATTAATTAATTAAAAGTTCCGATTGTGCTTTCACTTATTTTCTATACCATTTATAGCAAACGATTAATTTTAAAACAACATGCAAAAATATAAAGAACCTATAAATGCTATAACTGTGAATTTAGACTTCGATAACTACAGATTTCAAACCAGAACAAAGTAAATGAAACAATATTTTGACTTCAAGCTTTAGAATCTAATGAAGATTTAAATAACTTCGTGTTTATGGTGTGTTCCAAATATATCTAGTGAAGAATTTTGGCAGTGGGAAGTATATTCTGAATATAATAATGCTTGCACTATATACAATAATGCACCTGATATGGTAAAAAGTATTTGTGACTAGACTTAGTTTAATTGGCGCTAGGGGCCGCCAAAATTCTTTGCTGGCTGTGCCCTGCCTCCTGACGACAAACTTCTATTTAGCAAATGATTCTGTTCAATTGGCAGCCTAAAATAAACTTTCTGTTCGATTTGGAAGGACCCTCTGTAGTAGAGGTGAAGGGCAATTGCCACTGATTTAGTCAGGTTCTGCTTGTGGCCTATTCCAGTACATTGTTAGGACATGATCTGCAGATAACATGATAAATCATTACTAATAATGGAATATGACAAAGTACGGGAATATGGTAAACGATACAAGTTTATTATTAAGTTTAACAAATATTTTATACGGTTCAGAACTCTAAGTAGTCTATTTTACCGACAAGGTTGTAAAACTATTTTCAGAGTATGTTCGTAAACATGTAGCGGAAGAATGTCTGCATAGACTAAGTCTTAGTAGTCACTTTCTTTTGTTAAAAAGAGTTTTCCAGTCAAAAGAATTAGATTAGATTTATACTGTAACTACTATTATCGTAACATATGAAAATTTTCTCTTCCGCTTTACCTGCAAACATGATCCTTGGCTTAGAATTCATGTTTTACAGAAATTTTAGAGACATTTCTTTCTTTGCCACTAGTGGTAATATAAATTTCAATATGATAAACATAAAAGCATTGTTTTCTATTTTTTGTAAGTTCATGCTGTTTTATATACTTCATGGTAAACAATAAATAACAGCACCCTCAGCTTTGTAATGAGATGATATCTTTACCAAATGAGCCCAAGAAATAGAATTGAGTCCATAAAAGTTTAAAACAAGGTAACTAAAATATCTTTCAATTATACCTTTAAAATAACAAAAATATTCACAAATCACCTAAAATATTCAATAAATGTACCTAAAGGAAAAATATTCCTTAAATATACTCATAAAAAAGAAATAATACATTCTGCAAAGGTACCCCAAAAAAGTGTAGATTAAAATATTTACCAAGTTAATGCGTCTAAAATTGAGAACCAAATTATTCACCAAATGTACTAAAAAAATCATCACTTTAATACAAGTTACTAAATGAATATTTATTTATATTTACACACATTAATCTAAAATTAGTTCAAATTAATTATATTGATTAAATTATTTCATAAATGCTCTAAAACTAAATGAATGCATACAGATTACTTAAGAAATATAGTTTGCTTGCCTGGATCCAGCATATTAGAAAATGAGTGCCAGATTCATAAAATTAGCTCTCTTTTTTCAGGTTTCGACACTAAAAAATTGTCTTTGTTATAAAGGGTGCGCCTATTAAAAATAGAATGAGTAAATAGTTTTCTCATTAGCCAATCACTGCCATTCTTTGGGTGCGCACTCAAAATGCGGGGAACTGACAGAGCCGCTGCTACATTCTGACTTCATTACTGACCCAAAGAAACTTCCTTCAAAAATGTTGGAATAATAAGTACAACGGATGTAATAACATATTTTTTTGATTGAAGTAACAATTACTTTCATGTTACACAAGAATTTATACTCTGTAGGAGAAATTATTTTGAAAACACATATATTGTTTTTAAAATATCCATCATATAAATTAACTCTTAAATAGGTTATTAAATAGTTAATTTAATTATTAAATTATGAAAAATTAATTTAACAAGTTTTCATCGTTGAGTAGAATATATTTCTGAAATTGGATATTATAATCTTGGTTTGAAATGATTGAGCTTTTAATTTATTCCTTTCATCAGAGCGTTATACCCATTCATCTTTTAAAAAATGAAATTAATATTTGCATCGATTGCACACCAATAATTAAATTACTTACATGTTTTACTATGTGTAAACACTGAAAGATATCAACAGAAATTTCAGAAAATCGGAGGGCTCCTACAACTCAACCACTCTTATAAGACTAAAATTTGAAAAATATCATGGTAGAGGAGCCAATCTCATAAAATAGAAATATAATTTATTATTGCTCGTAAATACACCGTCTAAATGTATAATTGTTCTATGCTTCAGAATAAGGAGAACGCATCACTGCAAAATTGACTAAAAGCAGCTGGAAAGAGAGAATGTTCGAGTGCCAATGATCTGGTAGTCCATGGAATACCGATGAAGTAAATTTATACTGTAACTGAGACTGGGGGTCCACTTATTTAAGGAAATGCCTGTGAAATATTCTGTGAAATAAAGGAACTTAATATATATATATATATAATGTGTGTGTGTGCAAAAAATAATATCCTTTAAAACAATTGTGCTGTTGTATTTTTAATAATTTTGCTTAAAAGAGATTAATTTGTATTTTAATAGCATTGAATTATTATTTTCGACATATAAAGTTTTAGAAAGCATAAAAGTATTATCTTAAACATAATATTTTATGGCACGAAGTTGTGCTGTAAGAAAATTTCAAATAAAATGAAGAAGAAGCTGAAAGTATTCCAATTGGAGGAGGTCTTCCATCTCATCTCTGAAATATCTTCGACAGAAGCCACCGAGCTTGTTTTTCACAAATTAGAAGACGTTTTTCAAGTATGAATCTCCATTCATTTTAAGGAAAGTAATATGAAATGTTTCATAGCAAACTGTAATTGGCAATTTTTAAGGCTTCTTTTAAATTTTGAGCCCACAAATATGAGAAAGGTTTCATATGAAGAAGATTTGTTGAATTTTTTCTCACGGCTTCGTAATCAGGGGTGTTCGTGGGACCCCAAAAAATCGCCTGAAACTTTTACGGACTTACTACCGACATTTTGGATTTTCGAGAAAGGGGGGGGGAGAAAAATGAAAAATTACAATTATGAAGTATTGAATGACCTAATTATAACAGTTCAATGAATTACTTTTTTTTCAATATTAATAACCCTAAATTTTCAAACATATAAACTACTAGATTTTATGTAAATATTTTAAATTACCTGAATTAATTCTAATCGAAATAAATAATTCATTATTATTCCTACTTCCTTTTGAACGACGATCCCCGGAATTTCCGGGTATCGAAGTTAAAAATCCCCGGAATTCCAGGGTTTCCCCGAAGCACAAACACCCTTGGTAATTTCATTATTTGTAATAGCAAAAATACGAAATTAATTCGTGAATTAAATCTGTTGGTTTGTTATTTGGAAAAACTCCTCTCTTAGCTCTCCTTTTGCCATCAAAATTTTCGAATTCACTAGATCTAATACAAATGAATTATCAAAATTAATTCTACTACAAATGATAAAAAGAATTTATATCAGAAAGAAAAAAATTCGGCAGTAGCATTGAGCTAAATTATGTTAAATATACATGAATATGAATAAATTTATCATGTTAAATTTTAATTAATTTTGATAAATTGGTAATCCGGGGAAATTATTATAAATTTTTTATGTTTATATGCACACATAAACATGTGAATAAATTTGAAAATTTATTAATAGAAAATTAAAAACTTCTCCCTATATTTTTTTTTACGTATATTCTCATTCAAACATTATTTTGGCTATTAATTTATTTACTAAGCGCAAGCACTCTCTTCTAGGTATGAGATAGAAACATTCTATTGAGGATATTTATTAATTTTGATTTGAAAACTTAAAATATTTTCAATATTCAAGAGACTGTTGTAGCTTAAATAAATAAATTCTGATCTTGCTAAAAAAAATTAAGCTGAAATTCAAATTAGTTTAAAACTTCGGAAGTTCATGTAAAAAAAATGAAATTCTAAATAATTATTGTAACTGCTAAATGTTTGGAATGCAATATTTTTATTTTTTTAATTAAAAATTATTGTATTCTTAATATTTTCAAACTGACATAATTGTTATCAAACCAACAACTAAATATTATTTGAAGTTTTTTATTTATATATTATACATATTTATAATATAATAATTATAATATATATATATATATATATAATATATATAATAATTTAACATACATAATGAAAGCTCAAATTAAAAATGATTGAATTCTCTTGGAAAAATATGAAATGTGTTTACAATTAATTGAATGTTGCAATTTGGTGTTTGAAACTCACATACAGACTCTCTGAAAGGTATTTTAAGAAGCAGCATTTTTCAACTTGCAATTGATTTGATTATGTTCTTGTACGAAATAATTTAATCAGAAAATATTTTTAATTATATATTTAATTTTCTTCTGCTTTGAATAAGTATTTAAAGCAATAAATATTTATACAGATTCTGCAAATCATTTTAATACTTGAATTAAATATTTTGTTAGAACTATTTGGTGTGAACTTCCCACTTGACATAAAATGTTACGTTTCTTCTGTCATTCGTTTTCCATTCTTCTCTCATTTAACATAAAGCAGAGATTTTCTGAAGCGCACATCTCGGACCTCAAAAGCAGTACATGATTCTACAAAATAGGGAATGAATCCTCGAGTACATACTGCTCAGCACCGTCCAATGAAATGAAAAGGGCCCAACATGACATAGATTATGGATTATACTACGTTATCTCCATCACAGCCTACGTTTGCAAATATAATACGAATGCACTTGATTGTTACACGTATTGGAGTCCGCACTGTATTGCGAGTAAAGAAAGTGTGCGGCACAAGTGGTTAAAACTTTAAATGCCAAAAATTTTACATGAAATGATAGGAAAATAAAGTGCTTAACATAAATTAAGGATTAAATTTTAGATTTTTAAAATAATGATGAACAGATGGAAAGATTTGCATGTAAAATTGGAAACAAAATCTTAAATTGAGAAAGAAATAAAAGTTTACAATGTCCAGTGGAATTTTAGCAAACATCGAGACAAATATAAAAAGGTATTAGAAAAAAAAATTAATCAACTATTAGATTTTTTAAGTATTTAACCTGTCATAAATATCTTTCTGAAAAGTAACATTTGAATTTAAGTTTCAGATTAAATCAATGGCTGTCTTAAATAAGTCATAATATTTGGGTGAATGTGATTATATAATTTTATTCCACCCAAAATAAAAAGAGCATACAATTTTCAATAACTTAGCATATGGAAATATTGTTTCATAAAGTTTCAGTCTGGAACAGGGAAAAATTTCTGATCTCTGAGTTAGCTATTAATAAGTAATGTAAATGTGTATATAATATATATATATATATATATATATATATATATATATATATATATATATATATATATATATATATATATATATATATATATATCAGCAAAACTGTATAAATTTATTACTTGAAATTCTCTTTTACACTTATAAGGATTATTTAATTATTTGTAATATATATAATCTTGAGACATCAGCTCAAAATAAATAAACTTACTCGTTCATAAGCGCCTATGTAACACATTTTCCAGTCTCCGTAAGCGTTCAACAGTAACTTTTACGTTGTTCGAAGACGAAGTAAAGAATATCAGTTTTGTTTCACCATGACATACATTTCCACAGATGGAACTGAGGTGTGATGCCTCACGAAAACAAAACTTTTCTCCGCCCCTCATCCTCATCGTTCTTACATCTTCCACAAAACTGCTAAAAAAAAATGCTATGTCGTTTATCGCAGATCTTGGCGATTTAGATCGACTTCATTTACGCCAAATATTATGTCACTGTTGTTAATTAATCCACAGGGGAAAAAGAACATCACGCAAACTTGATGAAAATGTGGATAAGGAGAAAAATAGTAATAAAAAAAAAACTCGCCAATAGTTTGCTCTATTTTTAAGACACTTAGTCTGTGAACAAGAACACTTCAATTGCTGTCCAAAACATAACTTAGTCTACGCCTACGCCGTGGCGCTACTGCCACTTTTACACCAGCGGCCATCTGTTTGCTTTTGTGTGTGATTTATTTTTAGTTGTGCACTTAGTTTTCTTGGCATCCTAACTTGCCAAGACTGGTGAGCGCGCGCGTGAAAGTCAGCGGAAAAGAACGCCATCTCTGTTATCGCGTCTTAACTACTATTCCGAAGAAAAGGAGCTTGCTGAAAGGGAAATTCCTTCCCTTTTTTTCCTTATCAACTGGTGTGTCCCAGAATTGCTATAAATTGATTGTTGCGAAGAGACTCGGAAATGAGAGTGTAGAGGTGATATCGAGTTTTGTTGAATGAGTTTGAATGGCAGAGTGCATGATTTTCGAGTGGAAAGTGTAAGTACCTAATCTAAAGTCTTTGGTTGAGTGATTTTGGAGTAATATCTGGGGAAATGTAGTCTTGAAAGAAGACAATTTCAGCCGCTATTTCTCTCTCTCTCTTTTTAAGTCTTTCATTACGAATTTATTTTAAGAAAAATTGACGAGTTTAATGGATGCAATAGTTTAGCTGATTGTAATACCGTATAAAATTAGCATGTGCAGATCCTATAAAATAATTTTACAAATTATTGAATGTTTACTTGGACAAATAGATTTGTTTTTAAGATAATAACTGTATGGTACATCATCAAACATATTTATAGAGGATAAGAATTGATTTTTTTTAAATAACTAACTGATACGAAATACTTATGAATATGAGTGAAAACACTGAGAGATTCAAACAAATATATAATCTAAATAGCTTTTTATATAAGAATGAGAAAACATTCATGATATTTTTATAAGTAAAAGACTTATTGATTGAAATAAAACAATGATTAAGTTATTTTGTATATTGTGAAAAGAATAAAACAAATGATTTGATATTTGCCAGAAAAGTACAAAAGAAAATTACTTAATAATGAAAAAAGTAAAACCACTCAAACTTCGCTCTAAAATGCGGTGTTCTCTTCCTTCTATTCTATTCTATTCTATTCTATTCTTTCTATTAGCTATATTCAGCATTAGCTATAATTTCTGTACATCATACTGGACTATTTTTTTTTTAAATATTAAATTAAAATTACATATCCCCTAATAAATGTTTTAAATTTTATCTGTGTCTGTAAAATAAATAAGAAGATTGGGTATTCAGTTAACGAACAAAGTCCGCGGCAAGACTCTGGTCACCACCCGCATTGTTCGCTAACTGATCATCGATTTACCACAGTTTTTTTTTTTTCCATGAAATCAATTTATTTATTCTAAAGATCATACAAACAAAATTAATAAAAGGATGTCTTGTATCTTCATAAGCTCATTAAAAAGTAATACATACGTATAGTCTTGCATTTAAATCAGTCTTTTTTTTCGCTTATGGGGCAGTAAAGAACATACTTTAATTATAGTCCAGGATTAATGCCATACATTAATTATAGTCCATGAATCAGTTTGTTGATTAAAATAGGAGTGTATTTTTATTTTGAAAGGAAATACTTTACATAATCAAATATGAGAATGATGTCTAAATCAAAAGGTAAAAAAGTTACAAAAAGTTAAATACGCTAAAAATATTATAATTATTAATATTTTTAGCGTTTTTAACTTTCTAAACGCCAAACGCTAAAAACATTCAAGCTTTTCTTTTTGCAGTTAATGAATAAATGTAAAATTAGTGTGCCTCTGCGCATTATTTATCAATAAGAATAAAATGTTGACTTTCTAAACTTTAGCGTTCAAAAACATAATGTAAAATTTTACTTATTGGAACTCGTGATTTTTTTATGCCAAGATAGATGCTAATATGTGAATAACAAAATGGCAAACAACGTTAGTTAAAGCGCTAAAAATACCAGAAATCCAATATTTATCGCCAAACTTAAACAACGCTGCGACTTGATAGACTTGTAAGTATTGGGGCTGTCCTTTCATAGAATATCCGTGTGAGATCTTATTACGGATTCAGGTATGCTATTTATTTTCTCAAGCAACAATTTGCTTGAGATTCAGCTGAATAAGTGTCTCAATAATAACTGAAATACTCCTGAATATATTCCAATAATTAATGAAAAGTTTTAAATAAACATCCAAAATAAGAATTGATTAAATGCTTCATCTTTAGTTTAATATTTGAATATAAAATTCTATTTCATAGTAAAATTATGTTATATTTTAAACTCTCTGAAAATAATTTCTTTTCAATGTAAAAATCCTAATTTTGACTTAAAATCCAGTTTTTTACAATATCAACCTTTTTTTTCGTATTTTAATAATATTTATGCATTTGTCTTTGTTAACACATCAAAATATATTACTATAACATTTTTTATTAAAAACAGTAAAATGTGTAAAATTAAATATTTTAATTTCGTAAATATATTAGCCTTTTCTGTTTTCTTAAATTAAAATCAAAAAGGCACGTTAAAATTTTCAATATTAAAATTATTAAAAAAACTTTTGAAAGTATTAAATTTATATATAGCTATTGTAAACATTTTTAGGAGATATATTTTACATTAAAATATTTTCCATTTTTATGTTTCAAAAGATTTTGCAATTTTCTTTATATAGAATTTTTTATACGTTTCATACAGAGTTTAAAAATAATGATATTTAAGTAATATTTTATCAGCAAAATAATTAAAAAATATTGAATCAGCAAAAGTATTCAAAAGTTATTATATTTATAAATTTACACTTCAGAACATACAAACATATATTCTAAATTTAAGCATAATTACATGCTTAAATTTAGAATATATGTTTCAAAATTACAATTTTTTTTCGTTAAAATTTAAAATTAAGAAATTTTTGTCAGTTCACATATATCCATGCGTGCAATTTATTTGTCATACATGTTTATAAATATGTTTAACTATTTTTTGCTTTATCCGCCTAAAGTTTAAGTGGTTTCAATTTATTTAAAAAAAATATCGTACCACAAATGTATCTTAAATTATAGTGAAAATACATAAGAGAAGAAAGCACACACTTTGTCTTTTACAACAACTATAGGATTTTTTATGGTTAATATAATGAATATTATTAAAATGATCATTTAATCTTAGATTTATTAACTTAGAATAATAGAAATTTTTTTTTTCAAATTAATAATAATCTAAAAAATTATCTAAGCAAAAAATGATGTATATGCTTACTAAAAATTACTCTTGCATCTCATATTGACTAAAATAAAAAATATTTAAATTTTTATAACGTATATATGCTATGTTAATAAAATTAAAATTTAAATTTCGTATCAAAATGTAGTTTTCACATTTATCGTAATTAAATTTTTAACAATAGATTAGAATATTTATGTTTAAAAAAGTTCAAAATTAATATAAGTTTATTTAATTAATAAAATTATTTTAATCTCTAGCTTTTCCAAGCATAATATGTAAAAATAATTCCATATTTTAAGACAATTTTTTCTCTTTTGTACAAAAATGTGTAAGGTTCGTTGTTTTAAATTTTAGTATAAAGCTAAGGAAATAAAGTACAGTTCACAAATGGATTCCCAGATGGCAGCACTTTAAAGTTCTATAGTTAACATTTTTAATTGATGAAAGTTTCTTTTTAGTATTATGTTAATAATAAACAAAATTTAAAAAAATTCTATTAATTTGTTGCTTACACAATGTTTATAAAATAGTTTCTTATTTAAGGAAATCTTACTTATTCATTAATAAAGTAACAATTATTATTATACACTTAAGGAATATGACGTAATATTGTTTTTTCCTACTTTTGACCGTTCTTTTAACGAAATATCATATACAGAATTTAATGGAAACGCTTGACTATAGAGTATTTTACTCACAAATGAACGAGAAGTACAGATATAGTATCTCTCTTTGGTACCAATAATATCATTTACATTAATTTAAAATAAAAGAAGAGCTTTCTGTTAAAATTAAGCTAGCATTATATCTATAAATCCATACTGTGAACTTTAAAAAAAAATAATTAAAAAGCTTACTACATTTAGATGAAATATTTTTAAAACGTCATAAAAATTAAATTGCTTAAATTTATATTAAAAAAAAAGAATTACAGCAATTAATACAAATTAATGAGAAAATGAATGCATGGAAAAATTATTTTCCAAAAACTATTTCAAGAATTATAACTGAAAATTAATGCTTCTTAATAATTTGAAAAATTTCTTGAGTTTTCAAATTCTTGTAAACGAATCAATAAATGAAACTAGTGAATGCTTTTAAAGTACCGACTGTTTTGATAATTCAATATATTAGTAATGAAATAATATATATTTTAAGGATTTAATTTAAAATCCGAACAGTTGTGATTTAGTTGATTTTTCAAATTTGTTCTCTTAATAAAAAATATATAGCTATATCTGTTGCCAGAAAGTGGTGAAGTTTTTCAGTATAAAACATTCTCAATATGCAATTGCATATGGTGATAGTATTTGCACATTGTTTTATTTTCATACAATAATTCTATATTCATTTAATTGTTAATTATATAAATTGCAAAAATATTATTGTCATAGAGTATGATAATGATTTCTATAATTTATAGAGATTTTTGTGATATTCTAGAGCAAATATGCTTACGGGAAGCAGAAATGCAACATTCATTTCTGGACGTTCAACAGTAATCAATGAAAGTGACATAACTACTACTACTGATTAATGTTAATGCTGCTATTCTGGTCTTTAGTAGGAAGAACGGGTCACACACAAGTTCGTTTGAATTATTTATAATCCTACACCATTTAAAAACGTATTATTACCTTATTTATAGATAATATGTCCCTCCTATTTCTTCGTAGTTAGATTAATATGAATGATTTTTTTTATTATGAACAATTTATAGTATGCTTTAATATTACATGACTTCTTTTAATAAAGTTACGTAGCAATATTAAGTATGCTTGTGAAAGTAACCTTAATGTAGCATAAATGTATTGAGTCTATATTATAATCTATCTATAGTATTAGAAATAAATATGAAATATCTTTAGGGCTGATGTATCAAGAATAATTTTTGCAATCATGAAATTATATAATAAGAGTAAAAAATAATGTACCTGTAGGGAAATTTTATGGTCTTATAACAATGAATTGAAGAAGCATAAAATTTTCAATTCAGATTAAAAAGTCTCAGAAGAGTATTTGAGAAACATTGTCGTCAATTAGCTTCAAATATTTAAACAATATTGTCAGATGTGCCGAATTCACAAAATGTCTTCCTGGACTTTCCAACAATTTTAGGTTTATTTATGGGAAAGTTATAGTAGTTTTACAGATAATGAAATACATTTTTATTTCGGTTCAAAAAGTGTAATTACATTAATTAATCATGATTGTGATATTATTATTAATGAATCAAAATAAGAATTTGATTATAATAAATATTACTTATCAGATTCCAATGAGTAATATTAGATTAAAACGAAAAGAAAGGATAATTGTAGCATGTGATTACAAATATTAATTTAATAATTTGCATTAACTCATGATATTTAATGTGGTTCTTATTCTCTTAAATAACCAGTAATATCTTATAAGATAGATTTTGGAATGTGATAAAATATACATTTTATTTTGGTTCGGAAATGTAATTTTAATTAATTAAGTTATTAACAACAATAACGACATAATTATTATTAAAACAAGAATTTGATTAATAAACAATAATTAGATTTCTATGTGCAATACAAGGGGTAATCAAATGAAAAGATACGAAATGACACGGTAGATACAAATGTAGACTTTATTCAAAATATACACCATAGGCTTGAGCACAACGTTCCCACTGATGAATAAGCCACAGGATTCCTTGTTCCCAGAATTCATGTGGCCGTGATGAAACCCAGTCCTACACAACGTCCTTGAGTATGTCATTCGAGTTGAAGAGCTTCCCTTTCAGGTGCTCCTTCAGTTGACCAAGCACATGGAAATCACAAAGTGACATATCCGGCCTGTAGGTCGGATGGTCCAACATCTCCCAATAAAATTTGCCCTGTTTCATGTGTGTGACTCTGGAGACGTGTGAACGCGCCTTATCATGGAGCAGAACCACATCCATCGTGAGCAGCCCCAGTCTTTTGTCCTTGATTGATCTGCGTAGGCGTCACAGTAGACATCGGAGCTTATGGTTTTTCTGTGCTCGAGGAATTCCACAAGTATCGGAGCTTGAACGTCGAAAAAGACGGTGAGCAACACCTTTCCTGCTGAATTTTCCTTTGAACTTCTTAGGGGGAGGTGACGACGCATATGCTTCTCAACTTCGACGGTCAAAAATAAGATAACACTTCGCTGCTCCTCAATCGTCGAATTTTGCACACATGTCATACGGACTGACACATCATTTGTTAAGTCACTGTTCTCTCCTGCGCACGCAAATGCTCAGATTCCAGTCAGAGATTCCAATCCCATCCCAAGATGTCTCGCTATTTTCTCCCATGGCGAAATATGCAAATATTTAAGTGTTACATTTTTACGTCGTTTCATACCTTTTCATTTGATCACCCCTTATATTGTATTACATCAGATCAGGAATAGTACACCATTAAAAATATGAATTAATAATTTGTATGAACTCATGTCATTCAACAGTTCCAAATATCTTGAATAACATCTTGATACATTTCTTTAATAAAAATGCACAAGTATGAAAGCATAAATACTTGATGATTTTTTTAAGAAAACAGAAGGAACGAGTGCGGCGGAAAACAAAATCGATTGCTCGTCACATAGAAACAGAAATGGAAACAAGGAAAACAGCAATACACACCAGAAAGCCCGAGGGAAAACACCCAGCAGCGTGCAAAATTGTGATCATAAACGTCAAGAAAGTCCATCGAGGGGACAGCTGCTTTCATACAGGAATGAAAAAGAAAGAATGTTGGGGAATACTTTTTTTTTATGGATTATAAGAAAAGATATTTTTTCATTTTGCATTCATTCAACTCCAATAGGGTGAATTTTAATTTTAGTTTTTCTTCAAAAAATTGAAGATACTTGGAAAAAATAAAAATTTTTTAAAGGAAAATTTTTTTCAAAATTATATTTTGATATCCTTAATATTTCGATTATATTAGTTTCGTTTGTAGAGTTTTGTTAAATTTAGATTTTAAATTTTAATATTAATACAAATCAGTGAAAATTTTAACTAACTTAAATTATTTTAAACATGTGAATTGCGCTTTAGTTAACGATCTTTTAATTACGTGAATCTGAAAATACAGCACTTATATATAAAATAGAATCTTAGTAATATTATTGTAAACTGAAATGTTTAAATTTAAAATATGTGAATCGTATTTTGGTAGTTGAATGGTCAGCGTTCGTGTTTTTCAGTTTAGTAGTTCAATTGTCTCTTTTCATTATGATTGTTCGGAATCTATTTTAAAATGTATATTCGCGCGCGAATAGGATTATACTTTATGAACATAAACTAATCAGTAAACCAAATTTTATCAGGATTTCAATAATAATTAAACATTTCAGTTTATTGGTTATGTATGCTGTATTTAATCAAGACTAAACAAACATAATGATCGGTTTTCTGATTGAAAGCACTTATGCTTTTATTTTTCACTATTGATTTATTTAAATATTCTTTATAACATACATTGCCTGGAAAGCACATCAAGGGGAATGAAGCTCATAAATAATTCATTATCAAATTGATCGTGTTATTCAACTCATTCTTAGTCAAAAAGTGACGTCATCGTTCCATTTTCCTTTAACATATGAATGATTTTTTTAATACAGTTATGTATGTGTTTATTCTAAGTTTTACATGGTGCCTTCTTCAAATTATAAGTTTTACAATTTATTTTAGATACGAGTGCTTTATGTCGAATATAGTTTTTCTGAGATATCTGTGGAACTTCATATTTGTTATTTAATTAAAATGTCAGCAAAATTGAAAATTAATGGATATTAAAAAGGAAATCTGCATTTCCACATATATTCAAATAGATTGAATCATAAATAACATTCTGTATTTAGAAAATGGATTCTTAAGCTATTTACAAGAAATTGAAGTTTTTTAAATTTTAAATTCTAAAAGATTTTCCTTAAAAAATTTAGCTGTGTGAAATTTTAAAATTCAAAAGAGAAACAAAATAAGAAGAAAATTTTAAGTTGAAATCTTCAAATTTCTATGATAATTAATATTTAAAAATATTTGGCAGTTTTATCATTTTGTAATTTCTCTAAAATCTAACTTAAATTAATTTTAATATACTTAATCTATAAATTGAGTTATAAGCAAAATATTAATATTATACTCTTATTTTTAAACGAATACAAAAGTCCTTAAATGTATTAAAAGCATTTCATACAAATTGAAATATTCATTTCATGGAACAGTTTAAGTATCTTCAGCAAAATTATTTCGTAGGATTAGCAGCTTTCATATGTTATTTAGAAGCTTTTGTTCCTTTCATGTTTTCATTCTCAAACTTTTTCAAAATGTTTAAACAAAATGCAATTGATTTATCTATAATAAAATAAATTATTCGTATGAAACAATTTCATTTTTTACCGAAATATTTGTGCTTGAAATAAAAATATAATATGTAGCGAATTAATGAAATTAACCCTAATTTTCTTATAATTTTTAATTCGGAAAACAAATGCGCAAACATAATAAAAAATGAATATTTTAACAATATGTAAATACGAAATTAATGATTTTAAATTACTACATTTCCTATAAATGTTTAGAAAAGATCTTTAAAATTCAAACAAATCTGTCCAAATCGCTTTTAATTTTAGAAATAAAACAAAGGTTTCTTCGTAATTTTTATGTAAATGTGTCCTGCGTTAATTAAGTCTTTAAAAGTTTGACTTTCGTCGTAATTAAAATTATATTTTAAAACAAATCAAAGTAAGTCCTGCTTACATTATTTTTCCACGTTGAAGTCGGATGGGTTCTGATAACAAATCTTACTGATTCTAAAAAGAAATCAAATAAAATATTTTCAAAAATTCGTGTAACAAGCCATAATAATATTGAAGAAAAGGTAAATGTAGTGTCGAACACAATTCACGATGTTTTATGTTAAACACACACATATAAGTTTTTGAATACAATATTGATAGAATCTTAAGATTTTTTTAAATATATTTTTAAAGTAACGAGAATCATAAAATATTAGACCACATGTCTCACTAATATATTTATATAATTTCATAAAGATCCATTTTATCAAATGTGGATAAAGGTGAATGAGGGCTTAAATATATGATCGTAAAATGATCATATACTTATTTTGCCGAATTGAAATACACACATTAGGAAGAAAGGTTATCTATTTTTTCCCATGATAAGAATTGAGAGTGTGGTTAGCAATGGATCGTCAACTATATTTATTTAATAAAGTGCTACTAACAACAGGATTTAATAAAACCAATCAAAAATCGCTAACAAGGCAATAAAATATATCAAGTCATTCTTCATGTTGTGTGCTCATTAAACACGAATATTTTGTTTTATGATTCCATCCGCTGTATTCTCCTGACATAACATTGTGTTGATTTTTATGTGTTTGAATAAAGAGGGGGGTGTCTTTAGTCAGCCTTCTGAAACCATGGATGTATTCTTTGAATCGTCTGGAAATTACTGGAAGAGATTTCGACTTTAATTAATTAAAATTTTATTTTAGACAGCCATAATTATTTAGGAGTCTCCGGAACTAAATAGAAGAATGAATTTAGCATATAATATTCAATAAATTATCTCTTGTAATTTTTTTTATTTACTATGCAGTTCATTTTCGGAGAGAATAATTTTCAAGTGTAAATTTTTTTCATTAATTCGCATGGAGAGCAATTTCATACTTTAACACATTCATTTTTATATTTAACATAATCAATTTTTTATTGTTTTTTATGACTTTATCATCAGAAAATGCAAATAGGATCTTGCTTCATTGAAATATTTCTTATATAGTAGTTATTTCATTGTATTTTTCTGAAAATAAAAACGTATTGATTTATAATTAATTGGGAGAGTTAAAGAAATTGTGTAAAACTTTGGTTTTATTTAATTTTGAAAATATTCATTTTATGCTAAATTATTGAATACAACCTTCTTATGCAAATGAATAAAAAATATATAAACTTTGATTAAATAACGCATGCAGCTTTTCACAAGCAATGATTTAATATACATTGAGAAATATTACTGTGTAATAAATGTAAAGTATTATGAAGCAATCTGAGATAAGACAATAATTTATTAGAATTTCCCCAAGAAAGATTTGGCAGCATAGTTAAAAATTCCCAAATACTTCATTGCAAATTATATTTCAAAATTATTTCTCAAAATGGAAATCAAATATGACGTTTGAATAAGATAATTACAAATATTTAATCGAATCAAATGCTAATTTTTAAATTATTTTAAAATCATGTTTGCTTTTTCGCATAATTTTAAGATATATTATTAAATTAAAAAAGGTATTACTTTATTTATATTTAGATGTAATTAGTTGCTTCATTTACTTAGATCTCATTTAATTATTTTTAAATATAAAAGTAATGTTGCTTCATTTACTTAGATCTCATTTAATTATTTTTAAATATAAAAGTAATGTTGCTGTATTTGCTTAGATGTCTTACTAATTAGGAAAAAAGTTGCTTTCTATTTATTTAAACATCTTTCTATAATAAAAATGAAATATTATAAGTGTTCTGAAATATTTTAATGATATTATAAGATTTATTAAACTTAAAGATACTTATTTGAAATATTTGATGAATGAATTGTAAACCAAAATCAGGTAAATATTTTCACTAACGTTAATGGTTTTATATGATAGACAGTACACATATTTATTATATAATTCTTTAGCTCAATTTTTATTTCAGTTTAAATCAACTCTATATTTCAATTTGAGCTTTATGAAAGTTCCGTTTTTAATTACCGTAACTTCTGAATAAAAATGTTATTTTCTCAGAGTCCATGGAATAATTCCTCATTCAAGATAGAATCTTTAGAATTATAATCTCTCTTCGAAAAATGGAATAAAATAGTTCTGAAATTCTATTTTTATTTAAGTTAATTGGGCGCATATTAATTGAATAATATTGAAAATGAATATAAATTAAAAGTACTTTAAATCGTTAAATATTAAAAATCTCATTACAGCGTGCACGCACATACACACAGACACACACACACATATTAATCATTAGGTTTTCCAAAAGGTCAGGTTTTTATTTACCGTAAAATAAGTGAAGTCTTTTATATAATTTGGTTAGAGTTTAAATTTTAATTCCAATTGTTCTAATTGATCTGAACATTATATGCTCTTGTTCTCTACAAGAATGAAATATTTTAAAGTGGTAAAAATTTAAATATATTGCCAATGGAATATTTATAATTTGTTTTCAATTTTAAGGCTGTTTAAGAACACAAGCGTGTTAAAAAATGGCGGCTTATAGAGCTGCTCAGCTTCAAACTCCAGTCTGGCCGAACGATATAATAAAGATAATATAGCTCCCTCTGAATTCTACATTTAGAGAAGGATGAAAAGAGGAATCGGGTTCTGCCTGACAGTGATTGCGCGCGCGGGTTAAAAAGAACACGGGGGAGGTGTGGGAAACGGAGGAAAAGGAATCGTAATGTTTGTCGAAGATTTTGGGATCTAAATTTTTCAGCGTTTCAGGGAAACTTTTGTACATTTATGATATCGTTTCCTATTCTTGCAGATGTTAGCATATAGAAAAATACTATAAAATATTTTTATCTAACCACTTTCCTTTGTTAGAAATTTTGATTTTGTTAAAAACAATGAAAGATTTTGGTACGATAAAATAGTATAAAATTTTGGTACCATTATGCTTTGGCTATTATGGCTATTCAATAACAGGAAAAGTAAAATTTCTTATCAACTAAGTAAATATTTTAAATTAAAACAAAAAAAAATTCCAAAATTTGATTATTTTTATTTCATAAATAAATTTTTTAGGATATAATACATTAATACTTTGAAAAATAAATGTAAAATAACAGGATTTCATTTAACAAATATTTCAATTCTCAGTACAAAAATATTATAAAAATAAACTATTGTAAAAATAAAAATAAAATAGATTTAATTCTACTATTTCCCATAAAAAAATGAGAAAGATGCAGATAAATGGATTTAAATACGTAAAAATATAAAAACTTCTTTATTTTTCAAAATGAATGAAGCATTTACAAATATTTAAAGTTCAAACATATTTGCAAATATGAAATTTAAAATCCTTTCATGGATAAGTAATGTAACCATTGCATATATTAATCACATTTTTAATTCAATATAAAATATTTCATTTTAGTGTTAAAAATATAGAATATGGGATTTATGTACATATAGTTATTTCCTCAAATAACGGTTTAAAAACTATCCCTTGAGACTTAAATTTTATTCCTAATATTGAAAATAAATTTGATATTTTAATGTATTTATTTGAAAACAAAACATAAAAAATTGCACACTTCAACAACACCGATGAAGACTTATATTTTTTCGAAACGTAAAAACTAGTAAACAATATCGTCATATATCACAGAGTAGAAATGTCACATTTAAGCAAATATATTTTAAGCGTTCTTATTCAAATTTCGTTTTACATTGTTTCTCTATTTTTCGCTATTCTTTTATCAATGTTTTGTGATGTAGAAAAAAATGAGGCAAGTTAACAAGAACTAAATGCGTGAACTTATGGTCACCAGACTCCCTCAGAAGGATACATTCTCAGTATTCATCCCTTTTATATTTCAAGTATTCATCGAGGTACATTTTATTTTTCTAGCTCAGTGGCACAAAAACTTAGTGTATTTTAAATGAAGGAAAATTTAGGTACAAGTCACACATGATTAGTGATGTGGAATATTTCAAAATTTCATTGGGGAATGGATCGTGAATACAGAGAATAATAAATGCTTCAAGATGCATTCTTACAAGCATCGAAATTGTAAATTTAGATTATTGAGTAAATATCAGAATAGAATAGAATGTGTGAACACATATTTTACAGTAACATAAGTAATAAGAAATAAATTACAAAAAAAATACGATTTTATTGCTCAATATAATTAAAATAATGTGAAAATAATTTAATCTAAAAATATTTATTCTTCATCCGTTGACTTAATTACTTTTTACTCTTTCTCTAGCTTCATTAATGGCTTATTATAAGCAATCAATGCTTCCGTAAAATATTAAATACATTAAGAATTTTTTATTCATTCAAGTTAAAAAATTAATGAGAGAAATTATGAATTTTATACACAAAAGAGTTAACTAAACTAAGTAACTGCGAAAATTTTTAATTAAAATGCATCGCATATTTCTTTCATTTTCAAAATGAAAAAGTTATATCTTTGATTAAATATTATGTAATAATGCTTTTATTTTTCAGTAGAAAATTAAAATTTATCTCTTAAATTTCACATATTTAGACATACAAATAAGTTATTTTTATAAGAATTTTATAATTATTTTAAATCGAAACGGAAATATGTTTTCAGAATTTATATTCTACTAACACACTTTGATTTCCTTTTATTTATAAATTGAATATTTTTATCATGTCTATCATTCTGCTTAAAGTATCCTTTGATAGAAAATAAATGATTTTACTATAAAAAAAACTATTTTTTTTCTAAAAGTACCAATTTCTTGCAATATTATTTAAAATCTTTTCCGCAAAAATATTGCATCTATAGAAATGATGTACGTATCATCAAAAATTTATTATTATTTTGAACATGCAAATTCAAAACTAATAAGAGAAACTGTATTTAATATAAATATTAAAACTTACTTCTATTAAAGTTTTTCATTTGAAATGTTCTGGTATGTTTGCAAGCGTTCAAATTATCTTTGAAATATCATAAAGATTGAGCCCATATAGTGGTTATACAATACGCCAACGGTAAGGATGGGGTTAATTTATTATGAATATGTTGTTGTTAAAGTATTTTTTAAATTTTTTATCAAGTTTATATGCCAAAAGTGTAACATTACTGGAAATATACTTTTTTAGTATTATGATGGTTCCATATATATTTGTTTACTTAAAATTGTTATATTGGTATCATGGATTCTATTTTGCAACAGATGCCAGAATTTGGCATCGAATATCGTCAAGTCTTCAATAGTTGGGAGTAAAATTCGAAGCATAAAAGCTAAAGAACTTAAAATATCAATAGGATTGAAGTCCAAGTGAAAGTGACTCTACAAAAAGCTGTCCGAATGTGGGTTCCTCGGTAATCTCAGCAAGGAATCTAAAAATTAGATATTTGCATATGACGTCAGCGGATCCCCGCGGGCAGAATTGTCTGCTTAATTTTTAGAGGGAAATTGAAAATAAACATGGGCTACGGTTATCTCTTGTGAAATGTAAGCAGTAATCCTTGATGAATTAGTATTAATCATTTGCCAACTGAAATGAAAATAAAATTAAATTAAAACTGCACATGGAAATAGACTTGTGGTAAAAAACACTTATGATGCTTGCAATTGTAGTAGGTCTCAAAAGGTCTGCTGCAACATATAGAAAACATAAATTATCGCCACGTTTTCAGTTCTCGTTTCCCGAAGTATCTCATTGATTTTGCCCCAATAACAGAAATATATCGATAAATTCCATCACCAAAATGACTGTGGTAGTGGAAAACAATACACTGAAATTACACTTTTATGAAGAAATTTCATGTGCATTGTTAGAATAAAAATGTAATAATGATTATTAAAATTAAAATTTATTTATCTAAAATATACATTCACACAGCAATTTTGATGGAAAAAAAACTATTGGAAATATAGAAATTTTATAAATTGAAATATTTTCAAGCTTCTAAGCACAAAGGGTTATAAGGCGATTGGGAATTTTTCAAAACAAACGAAAGCTGAAAACTTACAGCTGCGATAAACTTCGCTTCGAGACTTCAAAATTGAACAAGCAGCTATTTTTAAATTGAACCTCATCATATCCCCCTCCCCCACATTTTTTAGAAGGTATCTCTGCACTTGTTTTAGATGGGGAAAAATCGTTATTTACTTTTGGGTTCTTATCTCCTGGCAGCTAATCCTAAAACGATCGAAGTTGATTCGAAAAAATATTAACAGAATCGTGGATCTTTGCGTGTCCCGTCAATTCTTCCGTTTTTACGAGGTACTCCGGTTTCCTTCTCGGAGTTGGTTTGTGTTTCTTTTAGCGCCAAGCATATTTCGGAGAAAAAATTGCTTTACTGGCTGCTACGGCGTTAAGATGGTGGATTTATGGCTTTCCTACACTTGAGTAGTCTTAATATGCGACATGGCTTGCCCTTTTTTTATTGGCGTGGTTCCTTTAGAGGATGCTCGTCGTTTTTTAAGTCTCTTGACAGTGCTTCGCTATTCTTTCTGGATTATTATTATTATTATTTTTGTTAGTTTGGATTTGCAGTTTTTTGACATTGAATGACATTGACACGAGCGAGAAAAAGCTGGTTTAAACAATTTAAAATATTCAATCATAATTTTTTTTAAATTTCTCTTTTAAAAGAACAAATTTATTTTCCTATTTTCGTGTCAAAGTAATATGATGGTTAAATGAGTTTAATAGAATTGACAAAGATTAGAATGTGTGTGTGTTAATTTATTATTAAGTACACACTGAATATTTGATATATTAATTACAAAATGTCTTTTTTTTTACATTTTGGAATTTATCAGAGCTTATATTTTTAAATTCTCGATTATTTTACCTTGATTATCCAATCTAATATTTGCATACATATTTTCATATTTAATTGTAATTTTAGTAATAATAACCAAAATGAAATGAATTTCTTCAAACATCGAAAATTAAAATTATATTTTCCCATCTTGCTGGTTTACGACCTGCAAGCAAAAATGGCACTATTTTCTCTCAACATCGAATAAAGATAGGTCTGGTACAGAGAAAATGCACCAGATTACAGAACCATTTAATACGGACGGTTACATGATCTTGAACAAGGTACAGTTTCTGTGAGACATCTGGGTAAAGCCAACAAATGGGATGGCTTTTCAAATCAATTACTTAGCATCTCAGGGGGAAAAATCAGTAAAAGATTTGAAGTATATTTTTAACGCACTTTTACAAAATTGTATTTAAGCGAATGCTGAACTTGGAACAAGAGATAAATTCCAAAGAATTCATTTTGAAATGTTCAAGCTATCATGTGAAGTATATTATTCCCCAGAAATGTCATAAAACCGTATTTATTTATATAGTAGTGCTCTTATATCTAAGGACTCATGTTGGAACTGATATGGTAATAATTTAAACTGCATAATTTGTATTTCACTTGCACAAACTACAAAGACTGATTTTCGGATGAAAAATGAGATGAATTACATAATTTCAAACTTTTTCAATTGCACTGCGTTGCACTTTCCCAAATACTACATCGGCATCAAAAGGGAGCGATTCGTGGGACTGGTCATCTGAAGGTGTGGCATAGTTCGAGCTGTGTTTTTTCTAACCGCCCTTGCATCAATTCGCATAAGAAATTATCTGATGTTTCGTTCATTTGGTAATCTGAACTGTATTCTTCTTCTGCTCTTCTACCAAATGAGATAGCTTGTAAGTTCAAATACCTAGAATTTACCTTAAAATGTTCAATGCGAAGTATGAAGTGTATTATTGCAATGCACTTGCATCAAAAGGAGGGAATCTTAAAATAAGTTATTTGAGAATTTATGTCAAAATCTCATGTTGCAATTTAATGATATTTTTGCGAAGAACTTAAATCAAAAGCGATGACTTGTAAGAGAACTATTATGAGAATTTATTTAAAAATATTTATAGCTTCATTTGAACTTTATTCTCGCAAGTACTCCACGTCAGTGAAATGGGATGCTTTGTAAAACCAAAACATTTCTTTATAAATATTCAAAACGTGGCATGAAATTTATTCTGTCACTGCACTTGCTCCAAGTAAAAATGTTCATGTCAAAATTTGAGATGTGTCCTGATACTACATTTGTAAAAACTGCACAATCATTAAACGGAATTACTTGTATCCATACATTCAAGATATGTTTGTAATTATATTCTTGAATTCTATTTGCACAGTTACAGCACTTGAATTAAATGGAATCGCTCATAAAATAAATTATCCAAGGATTCATATCAAATCGTTGAAAATGTCATGTGAAGTGAACTCTTGCTTTCTTATCATAACAGCCTTTCTTCATCAGTGGCGAGTCGGGTGGGTCTTCCGCAGAGTTAATTTCCAGATCATCTGCTTCTATGAAAGACTCTTCCGGTTTTTGTTTATTTAATTGAGAATCTTCAGAGCTGTTTCGAAACAGCCGACCTTCAGACACCCATCTGTCTCCAGTCGGTTCCGCGCTGAAGATCATTGAAATCCTTAGTTCAGTTGCAAGTCAATCTCCCTTAAACAACCGGGTAGACCTCGCTTTAGATTTTGTAACAAGTGAGTTTTTTACAAGATATAGGCTCAATCGCTAACTTGGAGGAATGGTCTCCTAGGGGCAGGACGCCCAGGTAACATAGTGTACTCATTTTAATCACCTCTTACGGCATGAAAAAACTACATTGGGACTCTTATTTAACACCTCACGGGTGAAAATATTTTATGACTTGTGTCAAATCTATAAATTTGTTGCATATTATATACAGGCCTTAAATTCCTACTGTTTAAAATTTTTTGTGTTTCGATTTATCAGTTCGTTGGCAATGATTGTTTATCCCATGAAAATAGTATGCAAATAGTGACATTAGAGCGAAGAGCAAAAGAAAAAAAGGTCCATGTTGTATATTACAAGCATATATAATAAGCCATGAATGAAATTACATACATTTAGGTGCGAAGAACATGCTGTCATAGAAAACAATAAGTTTAATAATTTTAAATTTGAAAATTTTAATGAGTGTAATTAAAATTTTCCTTCTTTTATATATTCTCAAAATTATTTCAAAATTTTGACGTTCTTGTTCCATCAAAATCATGTTGTGGAATTGTTAATCATTTCAAAGTATTATAATAAGAATCCACTTTTAACATGGAAAAACAACAAAACAAACGCTACTTTTTTTTACATTGGTCTAATGCAACTTGGATGGGAAAGAAAGGAACACAATGCAAGGTCTCCTCCGACGCTTTGCAAATAACTTCCGACACATTGAGGACAGCTTGTCAGGTAAGAAAATTTTATCAGATGAGCAATTTTCAAAACAAATGAATCATCGCTGCTTCCCGACCACCCTCCCATTGCGTGTCAGGAAATTATTTCGGGAAATGCAGATGATTGGTTGGAAGACACAATATATTTTTCACGAAACTCCAAGTGACGTCTGAAGCTTAAGATGAAATGGCGTCCCAGCAATTTGTTTAGTTAATGACTAGCATTAACTTCATCCGAATCTGAGTTCGTTTAACGGAGACATGGCGTGGAAGCTTGGTAATATCTTAATTATTTATTCAGTTATTATAATATTCAACTATATTGATTATTCTTTAATAATATATGCTTTGTACTAATTGTCAGATGTGATAAGATTTTCTCTTGCAAAATATTACTATGCAAGTTTGATTGCTTTAAAATTCTAAATGAATTTAATGTTTCTATAACAAGTGCATAATAATATTTGAACTTAATTGAACACAGTGTTTTAAAAATTCAAATTTAGTACGTGTTTTTAGGAAATATATATATTTTTTAATTTCCGAAGAAAATTCATAATAAAAAATAATTATTTTAAAAACAATGAATGAAATTGATGATATGTGGAAATATTATGAATCACAATAATATTTCTCTTCCGTAGATGTTTTGTAATTATATGTTTCAATTACCTTAAATACCGATTCCTTTTGATGTATTTTCTTATTGCATCGCAACGAATTATTGTGTATATATATCTATATATTGCGTTTGCCTCCCTTTATTTACCTCTTTACTTCTTGTTTCAATACAAATTAATTGAGATTCTTGCTTAGGCTTGTTTATTGCTCTGTGGTAATTTTTTGCACGCGAGTTTTAAAGTAAACGAATTTATAATTTAAAGTAAATACAAACAATTACAATCAATCCCTCTTGAATCGGGAACCGAATTTCTAAATTGCTGAATGAAGGCAGTTTCAATAAGGAGGTAAAAAACATGTTAATTTAAAAAAATAATAAAAGTGGGTTTTTTTAAGCATCTTAAGCATGATGGAATGTAAAGACATTTAAAAAATGACTCATAAATTTACCATAAAGAGTTTTAGAGGTAATATAAATGCGTTTGTTAAGTCTTCTGAATGAATTGTTCTTAGAAGTTTTTCTTACTTTTTTCTTCGCAAAATAAATTAGATATATTCATTACTTCCTTGATTATACCAAGTTATATCTCAGATTCGTGTAAATTGCAATGGATCATCGACGCAAGGCATCGGAATCTTCAGTGCATTTTGTTTTATCCCGTTTACACTCAACCTAAAGCTTAAAAATACATGTTTAATTTCCCCTTCTTTTTTTCAATATCAAGCTATTTTAAGTACTGATTTGGTTTGTTTATACCTTTTGCTGACAACAACTAATGTAGTTGGAAGCAATTATTGAAAGTGGATTCACGGCAACAACAAACATTCCTAATCTGGTTAATGAATGACCAAATATCTGAAATAAAGCAGGAGAATAAAACAGTAATCCCAAAAAGTAAGTGGATTTCTTGGGACATAAGGGTGTGAATACATAAGGAATTTTGTGGTAAAACAAATCATTGAAGAATCTCTAGAGCAGGAAACAATTGATATGAAAGCTTTTTGAAAAAATGTCTCCAAAGCTTCTGTTTGGAGGCTCACTGCTACTGTCCGAATTGCGAGTTATGACACTTGGTTAGCTGAAGGCTACGAAATCAGGTCAGAAGGGTGCGTCTTTCATTTAATCACAGAACCACGAAGATGAAAATACGACTTTGGTATAAGTCTCCTCCGACGGATGGCACCACTATCGGATCCACTCTTTTAATTTTGACTTTGATGTGGAGAGGGAGGAAATTTTCTCCAGACGTGCATGGTAACTGCTTAACGACCAACCACAAGACTTTCGATTAACCAGATTTAACGAGCACGTATATCGCATGTCTTTGGAGGCAATAGGAATCGAAACCAGCCCTCAAATACGTATCAATCGAATGAAAACTTTGCGAAAATTTAATATATTCATAGATAATTAACATGGAATTTCATGGCAGATTTAACACTTAATTCAATGACATGGATAATTATAAATTTCAATATATTCATTGGAAACGTTTCATAGTACGACTTTTTTAGCATGAAAAATCATCTAACTTAACTTCAATATTGTTTGGGAACTTCACATTTATATCTCAATTTATTCTTTATGGTGTGATTTTAAAGTTTTATAGTATCTTCTTCTTCAACATAATTAATATTTTACTGTCATTTAGCAAGCATACGGTTCAATACTTGAAATATGATTATTCAAAAATTAGTATTCACATAAAATTACACTTTCAATAAAATATTTTCTATTCTTCGATTTCTTACATTTGAGGGACAAAGATGTATTTTTATTACACGAATGCAATTTTGATTAAAGTTTTGGAAAATCAGCTGATACAATGAAGTTTCGATAATATATATATATATATATATTCTAATCCTAAAAATTACACTGATTAACATAAAAGACGTAAATTAAAAAAATTAAATAATGAATAATTTTTTTAAAATTTTGCCAAAATTTTTAAAAACGATTTTAATTACCAACAATAAGACATTTGATATTTATACAGAATAATAATATTGAATATTGATATTTATATAGAATAATAATTCGTTTACCAACTTATTTAAAAATTAACTTTTATGACAAAACTCCCTATTTTAGTAGATTTACTCATATAAACATTTTGCAATTATTTTATAATTTAGTAATCCGAACAGAGTCACTTTATTACGATAAAAGATTTCAAGGACTTTACTATAGAATTTTGAAATGAGCAATAAGAATTCGAGCTATTTGTTTTTCTATATGTGGATTACTTATTTATTTATTACTTTTTTCATTTAAACCTGCTGAAGCATCCTTTCTTTCATCCAGATGATTTCTAGCAATTGATGCTTTATTCTATATCATAGTAAGGGGCGCATGAAAATGAGCCAGAGGAATGCCACGCTTTTGAAATGCCACAGGAGCGGCTCTTAACCACAAGACGCACACAAACAGACCGTTACAGAGGTATTCAAATTTTAAAAGCCACCATTCAACAGCCATAACGGAGAATAATCTCACATTTATTGGGTTTCTTCCAGACGACCTTTCCCTCACAACTTTCACTTTCCCACTTCCACCCCCACCGAATCGAACATGTCAAAAAGACTCAAGATGCTGAATTGTCCATAAAAGAGGCCCCCTTTTTTTAACTGAAGAAACTTTTATTGGCAATGGGCAATTATTGGCCTGGTGCCAAAAAGGGCGCATCCCACCCCACCAGAGAGTGTGTGTTAATTTTTCAAAGTAGCAGGGGCGCACCCCCTTTCAACCTCCTTCCACGCTAAGGGGCGTTGTCATTATCGTCCCAACTCTTCTGTGATGGATTAGATTACAGACTGCCTTATCTTCCCTCTACAGAGCTCGTGCCTTGACGTGGGATGGAGCGAAGAAATTGAGGATTCGTTCGATTCTCGGTATCCGAGAATTGAACGAAGAAAGAAGGAATTATCAATCCATTGATAGAACCAGATGTATTTGAATTTGAGATATGGCTCTTCTCTAAGTGACAAGCTTGACTTTATTGAAGATTAATTAAAAGTAAATTTCGGTCAGATTTTAAGTTATGATGACTTGATAAATATTTGATAAAATCATCCCGCGTGACGAAATTCGTAAAAGTTTCATATTTCATACCATCATACCATATTTCATATTTTCAAGCCCAATTTATTTTGCTGCTAACCCCTAATTTTTAAAGTTATGATAAATTTCAGATTATCATAAAGAGATCTTTTAAAAATTTTTTGACAAACTGACTTTAGTGCAAATGATATTGTATTTCTTTAAGTTTTCATTTGTTTGTTGGTTATTCCTGTATAAAATCTGACCTCATAATTCCCTTTTCTAACATATTATTAAATTTTGCTGAAATTTGTTCTATTTCCAAAAGCAACTTATTGATAAAGTCTTAAAAGAATTCGTGATTTTTTTTAAAAGAAATTTCAGCACATTAAAACAATTTTTAACAATCTAAACTACTATTACTTTAATTATATGCATAATCTACTAAGTTGAATTCTTTTATCATACATAAGATAAGCGAAAATAGGTAATACTTTTTCTTTGAATTTCTTTTCTTGTCAACGTGCATAATTTACTATAAGCAATATCATCAGTCATAAAGCAATAGTATAAACTATGTTATATGTATTTTAACAATTAACTTAGACGTATAAGTTGTGTTTATAAAACTTTACATATTCATTAATTCATAATATTTAAAAAGCGTAGGTTTTCATTTGAGATAATCTCTATTTGAAAAATTTGCATTTAAGGATTCTAGCATCCTGAAAAGTATTAAATAACATTTTTGTAACCATATAAATTTCTAATTTGGAAACGTGGACTTATTTACTTTCATATTTATAAATGGATGAAAATAAGTTATAAAAAAAACTGTATCAGATGATGTTTTATTTCCTCTTAATTTATTGAAATATTATATTATTTTTAACACTTCTTAATTAGTTTTTAAAACGATTATTTAATGGTTAAATTCTTACAAAAATAATAAAAAAAATAATATAAGTATGGTATAAAGGTTTTTAGTAATCAGAATTATTTTAAGTCTCATAAGTTTTATTTAATTACTTACTTCAAGGAATACAGAGTTAATTAAAATTTAAGTAAATAAATTAAAGACAGCATTCTTTTCATCCATTTTTAAATTAATTTATAGGCTGTTAATTTTGCCACATGAAAATGGCTAAATTCCATGCACTTCATAAAAATGAACAGTATTAGGAATGTATTTTTACTGATGAATTTAGTTAGAATTTGTCAAGCAGTATTAAATTTTAAGTTTCAGATGTAAACTACAATTAGATTTATACTACAATATGATAATATAAAACATCGTAATTGTAGGAACTACTAAATGATAATGTTAAACATTATCAATACGGATTAAGTCAATTCAGTATTGTTTTTGTTTCTTCCAAAATATTCAATGTCAGTTATATCTTCAGAAATTTTTAATAAATTTTCAAATCTTTTCTGAGAGCTTAAAATTTTTTAAACTAAGGAAATATACTTTATATAATAATGAAAACACACATACAAAGAGTAAATTACACTAATGTAATTATTTATGTAGAATACAGAATTTGTTTATATTTTTGGTATTCTTTAATATTAGCATATTACATGTAGAAGCGTTTAAAGTAGAATAAAATTAATAAAAATGGTTTTACTGAATTCTAAATATTTAATTCTCATTTATAATTAATTCAATTAAAATGCATTTTTAAAATATTTACTTTAATAGCAATAATATTGAAAGTACCAAAATGGGAGGGCCTAAAGAATTTATTCTTGAAAAAATTCATGTTTTAAACTTTCTTCCATACTTTTCCATTGTACTCCTGCTTAGGGTCCCAAATAAACAAATAAGTAGCATGTTTATTACGAAGAAGCAAAAATAATATGATTTAGATGATTTTATCAGCTTAAAAATTTATTTTGAATCTTATATAGATGGCAATTGAATTTTTTGTTAATTTACATTTATTTTCTTTGTCATTAGGGTGGTTTTGCGAATGACTTGGACGGGGACACAATGGAAAAGCATTTTTGTTTTCTTCACTACTCCGACATGAATAGATCATTTCAGACGGTCATCTAATTAGTAAGGCAAGGTAAGTATAATATAGATAACGATGATAAGTAACCAATTTCAGGTTAATAAGAAACTAGTAGGAATAATTTTCAAGCATGCTTAAAAAACTATTGCTCTTTTGGAATGTTACTTACACAAACTTTCTTCCGCTCTAAAAATTATTGTAAAATGTTATCAAGGAAAATAAATTGATCATACATAAAAAAATGAATCGAAAATTATTTTACTAATGTGATCTGACAAATAACAAGATTTTTCAAATTTCTTTCTTTATAAATTTGTATTAGACATAGGGTTATTTTCAAATATTCTAATATTCCCTCAAAACAATAAGTACAAATAAACAATATGAATAATTTCAGAATTGCTATATTCAAGGTATATGCATGCAAATTATATGCCAAGCTAAGTATTATATCTATTTTGAATTTTAATTACAAATATATTCTGAGTCTGAGTACCGAGACCTTTCAAGATACATCCTATCATGCTTTAGGGAAATACTTAACTTTTTATAAAATTTCTTTGAGACAACCGAGAAAAAGTGCTCAATATCCAATGTGTCATTGAATATTGAATTCTAAAATAGAGGAAGACTGAGAATCATTCCTAATCACGGCCAATAGAAGCAACAACAACAGAATTACCTTAAAATATATCACAGAAGTATATGCATTTTCTGTATAAATATTTTTTAAATTTAATTTTGGTCTTAATAAAATTAATTCCAGTTTTATTAAAATTTAAATAAAATTTTTGCCTCTTAACTTTTTTCTTCCAGAAGATAAAAGTTTTCCAGTATATCTCTGTTTAGGGTTCAAAATAAAAGAAATTGTAAAATTTAATTCTTAATAAAAAATTTCGTTCTTAAGTAAATTTCTGAGTTTAATAATAAAATCTCTTTTCAATTAAGTAATTTAATTAAAATCAAAATTTCGTTCTTAAATTTAATAAAGATATACAAACCAGTTTTAAGTTACTAATTTCCATTTATAAATTGCATAAATATAGTATTTTGACACAAATAATTAAACACTTTCAGTGAAAACTTTTTTTCCAATTAATTATGATTTCACATACATAAATTTTTAAACAATTTGATAAGTAATTTTACTAATAAATTAAATTGATTTCTCGTATTTCATTTTTAATTTCTGGAAATCAGTAATCAGCAAACTGTAAAAGATGTAATACAATCAATAAATATTTTCTGTAAATATCAACGCAAATTCTGGAAATTCTGAAGACATCCATGTTTTCGAGCATCTTCCAAACTATCGCCACAACTGGATAACTGTAACAAATTCAGGAAAATGTTCCATTTTTTCCTTAAATTATGGAGAAATTTTGTTGATTTATGGAAGTATAATATAAAAAGTCAAAAATGGAGAAAATATAAATTTCCAACTCATTGTTGAAGCACTGCAGCTGTTTTAAAATGCATAAAATATTTGTTGAGAAATTTCTTTTAAGAAATACACTAGGAAAAATGTCACACAATAATATTTTGAAATTTATAAATATGTTTGTAACCAGTTTTATTACTTGAAAATTTATTATTTTTCTTTTGAGACAAAAACATTTTGGTAATTACAATGATTATACATGCGTGCCACAATTGTAAATAAGGAATAAGCTTTTTGAGGCGCATTTTTACAATAATGCATAGTACGGAATGCAAGTTAAAGTGTAAAAAGGTATGTAAAGAAAATTTATTATGAAATAATAATTAATATTAAAAATAATATCTATACGGACTTTTTTTAACACACACATATATTTTATTATAAGGAAATTAAAGTAATGAATACACAGTACTGAAAATACAATAACATGAACATTATAGGAAATCTGGTCAGCGCTAAGGCAGCTAAAGAAAGATTTGCCAACTGCCTATGCCTCATCATTTGCATTGTATAGTATTTTTCCAATTTTATATATTTCTGGCTTCAATACTCTTAACGCGTTTTATCTTATATATATATATAATCCATTAGTGATTAGTTTAAAACTAAGTAATCTCTCTGTTAAAGCTATTAAAGGGAAATGTCAAGAGAGAAATTTCCATTATTGCTTTCTATATATTGTAGTCCTATGAGTATATTTTCTTTTTTTCATTGAGAATGGAATAACTTTGTTCTAAGTAAACATTTAACAAAAATTCTTTTTGGAAACTCATTTAAGAAACTCTCATATCGTCTCGTTTGAGAATACTGAAGAATCTTGAAATAAAATGACCTAAAATAACCTTTTCTTACAAAAGAGCGATTTCATCAGTTTACAAAATTGGGGAAAGAATTATAGATAGGAAATATTTTCAAGATTGTGTTGCTTAGCTTAAAATATTTTATATATTATTTGAATTATTGACGAAATATGAAAGGAAATGTGGCGTCATCTTCATATCAATAATTTGAAATGAATTTAGAATTTCTTCTCATTTTGAATTTTAAAATGGATTACAGTTCAGAAATTCTAATAAAGGCAAATTATGTATAAGGTTTTTTCAATAACATTTTTTAATTTTACAGAGAATAACAAAAATTTACATGAGTTTCTAATTTATAAAGAAAACAATTTTATTGTATAATATACTTTATAATATAAGGAGAAAAATTCTGAATTTTATAGAATTGATTTCTTAGAACTACTTAATTGAAAATTTAAACAAAAGATAATGTTTAAATGTTGAAAAATCCACTGTCATAAAATAAAACCACATAATGGAGAAGTTTGCCACTGTCAATAAAATTTTCTCATTTTTAGAAACTTTATTTTAAAAGTGATAAGCATAAGTAGGATTTATTGTAGATTGTAAAACGCGATAAAACTTAACATTATAAACGTATCTCATTTGCGGTGTAAAACGTTTGATTAATTAAATGCATTCATTTTCAATTCGTTGGTATTTTTAATAAATCAAAAAAAAAAAAAAAATGATTTGTAATTCCCAGATTCCTAACTTCACGGGAAATGTTTGCCAAATCCACATCATTATGACTACCTTTGAAAATGAGTCGGAAAGATATGCACGGTGGATTCATTATTATAGTAAGGAATTAAATCAGCAAAATATAAAACCATTTGAAGAAGCTTAGGACGTGTTTGAGAGACTTTTCCAGCTCAAAGGATTTGAATTCGAAATTGGTGGATGTGTCCATATTTTCACCAATTCTTCATCGTACACGATTAGGGCAACCTTAAATTGTAAGTAGAGTCTGAAAAACATACAAAAGAGAGATTGATTTATTATTTAATTAAATGAACAAAATATAAAACCATTTGTGGAAACTTAAGATATCAGATATGTGTTCAGGAACTCTCTTCTAGACCAAAAGAATTGAATTCGAAATTGGTTGATGTGTCTATGTATCCTTCGAAGCATTGAGATGCTATCAATTGAGCTAGAGTTAAAGATATAGCACTGCATGTTTTTTTGAATCTCTATTTAGTGCTTTGTTTATTATTTCCTAAACCTGTATATATGCCCTTCATGTCCACGACTCTACAGAAACAGAATAGAGATTTTTTTTTCAAGTACTAATGAAAGAAGCATTTTAGTAATATTATCACTGACGGTGTCTACGAAATTGTATTCTCAGAACGATTAATTTGGCGAGAGATATTCATATAATTGCAGAGTAGTGCTTGCAATGATTTATTAAGCAACGCGTCAGACATGCGCAACATCTTTCGACATCAAAATTTTCAATCAATAATGGTTTGTTGCAGAAAGGTAATACATGATAACGTTTATCATGTAGATATCTATACAATAACATTTATGTACATTCACTTTTTTTACAAATGTATATTTTTAATGATTTTAAAATACGCAAGATAATGCTAAAGATCATGCTTAATTTATTCAACATGTGATTGATGACCGTTCCGTACTTATAAATCTAGTTTGATGTTAGACAGAAATTTTTTTCCTTCGTAGAAACACCAAAAAATTACTGAACTACGCTAAAATACATTGCTGGCCACCGTAAATACAACACCATTAAATAAGCATACAAATAACATAAAATTTACAACATGCATTAGCGGAGATAAGATATGCAAATAATTAGAATTTCAGCGCAGGCGCACATCATACACGCCTGTGGTGCCACTTCAAAGCGCTGTTCAAAGGCTTCCAGATCAACTTTGGCAACGTGTAGAAACTTCTTGGTCTGCTGTAGCACAAGAATACACACAAAGACTATTTGAATCAATATCGTGGCATATAGCAGCACTGATCTCGAACAATGGTGGCTACTGATTTTAGCAGGAACCACACTTCACAGAAGTCTATAAATTTAATCATTTGATACTTGCTCAACATGTTGTCGACAAAATAAATTTTGTTGTGATATCTCTTGTCTTTCTTGCTGTTGCAGTTTGGGTGGCCAGCAGTGTACAAGAGTATGTTTCAATTTAAGAAAGTTGAATAGTTTATTAGAAATAACGAACGTTAGGATTTCATAAATATAAGTAATTAACATTTTTGCTATCTGTCCCTCTGCGTAATATGATTATGACTTTAACTCTCATAATATCAATTGTTTCTTTCCTTCCAAATGTAGCAGCGTATTTTATGTAAATAAAAATGGCAAACTTTGATAAATTATTAAAAATTAAATTGAATGCAATACATAGGAGTCGCTTTACCTTGAAATCCAAACCTATTAAGAGGACTTAAAGCTGATTTTATAAAATTGCAATTACAAGTGCCAATGCATTTTAATTTTTAAAAATAAAATGAAAGCAAATAGAGAAATATAGAAAGGTTAATTTAAAGAATGCTCACCATTTTTAAAAGTTAATTCTCTCATAGCATTTTTAAACAATAATTTATTGTAAGGAATGCTTTATTATAAAAAGAGTACCGTAATTTTTTTTACCTAATTTTTTCTATTTCTTAAACTATCAACTGATTACGTTCGAGTAAGGATAGTATTATGAAATACGGTTTCCGTTCAACAAATTTAATGCTAATGACACACAGTTTTTTGTTCTTTTGACTAAAACATTTATTTATTTATCATACAAATACGTTTTAAAATTCCAGTAAGAATTGCTTTTAATATAAAATTAGTTTAATCATTTCTTTATTACCAAAGATAAATATCGACTTTTAGTAATTAATTTGAAACACACACTTAGGAAAACAAAATAGTGCTTTATTCTTTTAACTATAGATAATGCTTGATATTTCTTACAACCTGTAATATACTGATAATTTATAATTTTTGTATTTTCATACTCTCTCTCTGCACCTTTCCAACTAAGTTACTGGTTGCCATGCTGGTATAAGACACAATTTTGATCTATCACATATCCCCATTCTAAATAATTAGCTAACATTTTACCATGTCTTGTTAGAGCGAACTTCGTGTCTCTACAGTTCATTGTTTAGAAAAATTATCACATTATTAAGTCCTGATATGAGCCATAATTTGTATTCTGTGTAGTAAGTAGTCATTCTGAAATTCTAAAGTGACTGGTTTGGATATGTATCCACTTCAATATTAATGTGTTTGAATTAATGCACATTTCATCCTGTAACTTGTGCCAAGACAATCTTGAACCTATTACACAGATTGAGACACTGCGAAGCATGCGAGAAATGGTTGGGCCAAGTACTGGGAAGTGATCCCTTGAATGTTGAAATAAGTCTGTCCTAGTGCCGTGGACTAAGTTTTGCTGGTGAAGATTCATCTCATGAACAAACCGATGATAGTAGTCTTACAGATTCGTGATTGTGGTTAAATCCGAGGAGTTTGCCAGAGTAGTATGACATTCTGTTTCTCTACATAAATACATTCTGCTTCTCTTTAAATCACGCACGTACACTGCGAGATATATGACAAAGTCCATTGTATTGTCCATACTGAGGAAACAAATTTGCATGTAGAAGTTGTTGTGGTCCGTAAGGGCACATGCCATACTTGCGCTGATTCATTATGCTTTCAACATTAATAAGAGGACACAGATAAAATAATCCTCATTCTTCTGTCTTCCACGACAGATGCTTCTGAAAACATTTGTAAACTGTTTATTTCAAAGGTTCTTCGCTGCACGTGTCACTGTCCATAGGGTGGAGAAAAATGTGATTAATCGAAAAAAACTAGCTGTCACAATTCAGTAGACGTTAAGTTGTGTCAATAGCTTGTGAATTCCAACTTTGTCACTAATGCATTCAGCATTTGTTCATGAATCAGAGCTCTGCTATCCATAAGCAGTAACTTTCATTAAACTGTTGTTGTGAAGACACTGTTGGTAGTCCTTAGTTTATCTGCGTGGCCAGTTGTTCAACAGCTTTACGACAATTCATCCAAACACATCTCCATCATTCGTTTCTTTCCTTTTTAACATGCGGTACACAATATTTGCAACATCAGTGACTGTGGATGGTGCCATTTTGCCAAGTGCCCAATAACCTCACATAAATTGTTTACAAAATTAGCCGTTTTAGAAATGGTTTCTTCCTCGGGATGAAGTCCAACAATCATGATCTTTCAGGCATCAAATATATATTTATCTATTTTGGTGGCTTTACGTAAATGTTTGCAATATTTTTTGATTCCCCCAGGCACCTTTTATGTAAGATCCACTGCAATGAGCTAATACATGGCTCCTGTAAATAGTGATCACATTAACATTAAAGTGCCATATATATATATATATATATATATATATATATATATATATATATATATATATATATATATACGAAACGTCGTAACAGAGTAACCGTTAACATATTTGTCTACACCATGACGGGAGCACATAGCGAGACATCTGAAGGTGCGACTGGTGCATCCGACGTGGATGGGAGCATGCGCAGGAGAGAGCAGTCTCTTATCAAGAGCACCGTCCAATTTACGGGATAGTTCGTGTGAGGAGAGGATGATGTAAATAAATAGAACCATCAACTCTGATGTGTACAGTGCGAAACTCAGACACCTACAAAGACCTATCAAGCACAAAAGAGCGGAACTGCTCACGGAGGCTGTGATTCCACCCCGTGATATCGCGTATTCACAAGTCTCCAGGGTCACAGACGAGGAACTAGTAAAGTTCAAATGGGAGCTGCTAGACCATCTGTCCTACAGTCCAGACATGTCACCGTGTGATTTCCATGTGTTTGATCCCCTGAAAACATCTATAAAGGGAGCAGCTCATTTTGGACAACGAACTCAAGAACGTCTTGAAAGACTGGGTCATGTACTTGCACAGAAATTTTGTGAGCAAAGAATCTTACGGCTCGTTAACTAACGGGATCGTTGTGCTCAGACCATTGGTGCATACTTTGAATAAAGTTATCATGCACACTCCTTGTGTATATGTAATACAATATTAAACTAAGATCATGACATCAGTGATTTTGTTGAAATAGTTCGGGTACATGATAATACAGCATTTTGACACTAGATAAAAGAAATGCTAATATTTTATTAAAACTATTCAATAAAAAAATCGTGATTTAAACAGTTAGAAAAGGGAAAACACAATTTGAAATATCAGTATTTTGATTACAATTTTTAAACCTGTGATAAGGGCAAACTTTATAAGATATTTAAGAAATTATTTTCAAGCTACGTTGTATCTTTAATTTACTGACATGATTTATTAAAATATTTTAGAATTTGCATAAAAATATTTAAAAGCAAAATTTCTCTTTAGTTCAAATAAAGTCTTTTAGACATTTACTAACATCAAATGGCTTATTTCTCAATTTTTAATAAGTTCGTGAAAGATCGTCATTGCGAAATTCTCAAATGTCGTTTTAAAGATAAAATGTAAGATTTGATTTTCTCAAAATTGGCAAATAAACAAAATTAATTTTTAGTTATATTTACCTACCAAATTTGAAAAAATCAATTTGAAAATAGTTGTTTATACACTAATGATTTAATTTCAGCTTCTATTCAGATAAAATCATTAGAATAAAAGCATTTGTGAATTATGCTAACAAGAATTGTCTTATCGTCAGCATTGCTTAAAGCAAAGGTTATAAGAATTTTGAAAACTCAAACTAAGTTTCAAAGCATTGAAATAAAATCGAATTTTTGTCAGCATTCAACTACAAAACTATTGTTATATATTAAATGCTGCACTTATTTAAGAAGCCAAGTTTAATAACAATATTATATGTAAATAAAAATTAATTTATTCCATTAAAAAACTCATTTTGCAATGAACTTCCATTTAAAAGTTTCATTCTTATAATAATAGTTTTAATGTATGGTTCAGGATAATATTAATGCATGTGAATCGATAAAAATTGAAAACCACTTGCATATAAGGTTTTTTTTTTTTTTTTTTTTTAATTATTATGAGCATGAATAACGAAAAATGCTTATGAATGTTTGAACATAATTGAAGGATAAGAAATAATCAAATAAATCTTTTCGATTTTTTATTTAAATTATTAATTAATTTTTTGTATTTTAATTTTTTTTAAAAGAGGATATATAGTATATTTAAATAAATTCGGCAATCAAAATTAAATATTCTTATAAGATAAAAATATACAGTTAAATGATTTTCACTTAATATTTTTATTTCAATTGAATGTTTCCCAGCAAACGGGGGTTAATGTAAAGAGAATCGTTCATCACTTAAATTTTTATCTTCACTTCAAATCTTTAAGGTGATTTGTTTAGCTAATAAAAAATATTCCATATATATGTATATATATATTTCGATTACACAAGCAATTAAGAAGCTGCAAAATACTTATTTATGATATTTTAACACATACTATTAATGAGGAAATGAATTGTTATATTTATACATGTAATAATCTATTTACAAATTAAATATGATATTAATTACAATTACTATCCATTTACAAATAAATCATATTAATGGATTTAAATTTAATGATTAATTATAGTTTTAGCCAGACTGGTATAGCTTATGAGAAGCCATTTTTTTATTATTGTTTAACTTTTTCTATGTTGATAAATCATAAGTTTTTTTCTTGAATGAAAATTCTTTTTTAAAGATAATAATTTAGCTGTTTCCACAATGAAAAATGACAAGAAACAAAAATAAAAAATTTTTAGAATAGCTTTTTTTTTTGTTGCTGAATTGATTTATTTGCCATTATTTTTGTGCTGACATCGCAACTTCTTAAGAAAATTTAAATCCCTTTTAGCGTAATCTTTTATTTTTATTACTTTATGGTGTTGTCTGAAACACAATTTTATGGGTTTCCTTAACATTAAAGAGCACATTTCTAAAAATAACTTTCTCATTTTAACAATGTTTACTTCGTTCTAACTCTGTTGAATTTTCCGACCATGACTCAGACACGTTATCGCTCTTAAGCTAAGCTAAGCCTAAATTTTTGATGAGCTATTGCTTTATTTAAGGACGATATTACTTAATGTGAAAGATAATTAACTTTCGAATCTTCAATCCATTCATCAGTTTCTCCACTAAGAACGCGGAAGATATTTCAAACGGCTCACCCAATTATTGTCACAATTTAAATGATATGATTATTTAAAATATTTAGATATTTCATCAGTGGAATTCATTTGGTTCATTAAATTACATCTGTCTTTTTTATAAATTTATTTTAATTACACAAATTTAAATTTTTTTCAGCCTTTGTTTTGGTTTATTAATTTTAAATTTCAACTTTACCATAAATTAAATTTATAAAAGGAGAAATTGTTACGTCGAAATTTACTTTAATTATTGTATTTTGTAGGTCACTTCGTTCAAAAATTGAAAGCATAATACAAAATTTTATTTAAATATGGAAAATTTAAACATAAAGCTCCTTGCAGAAATTCCATGTAGATGGGAAAACAATATTCACAAAAATGTTCAACAATTAAATGTTGAGGATTTTATCTGGCTTACATTAACGAAACATGGTCTAAAATAAACTAATTTATTAAAAATTATATATATATATATCATTGGGGAAGTGTAAAAATTTAAAAGACGTTGGTGTTTATAATGAGGAAATATTGTTGTAAACTTACACACACACACACACACACACACACACACACACACACACACACACACACACACACACACACACACACACACACACACACACACACACACACACACACACACACACACACACACACACACACACACACACACACACACACACACACACACACACACACACACACACACACACACACACACACACACACACACACATATATATATATACAGTTCTGATTCTATTTTAAAATCAACCAAGCAATTTAAGGTCCTATCAAAAATAGTAATTTTTTGCATTAAAAATAAATCAACTGAGCAATTTTAGATTATTTGGAAATAATATATTTTCTGACATCAAGTGAAATGAACAGAACGAGATTATAAATAAATATCAAAGTAAACACTCACACCTACTTTCAATCAAAGGCCAAACCTTGTTATTCCAAGATCAAATGCATGCTGTTTTAAATTGTTTTAATATGTCGCCTTTCGATATTTTCGTAGGATTTTGTAGCGTACATTATTTCGTGAATCCTATATGAAATAATAAAAGGGGAAATACGTTAAAAAAATTAACTACGAAATTCATTCAAATAATATACAAGTCTCCCTTCACTAATAAAGATTTGATTGGGTTAACTCTTCTATGAATTCAATTTAAAGCATAATTCGCAGGTCACAAATATACTTTGCACACCATTAGATTAAATCAATGTAAATGGTTCACTGAATCAGTGCATGTTCAATGTGTGTGATTTCTGCCTGTTTAATTTAAATATGTTCCACCGCGTGTCCATTATGGGAATCATTCATGTCTAATATCCTTATTATGTTTGATAGTAAAATGGTTCGATATTAAAAAGTTTTTAAGAAGGAATAAGCAATTTAGGTGTTTTATATGATTTCGTAAAATTTAAATCAACTGCGAATCTGTAAAACAAATTGAATAAAAAATGTGAAAAGAGTTAAAGTTATCAATAAAACAAAGCGGTTGATTATAATACTAAAAACAAGTATAAATTAATTTTTAAAAAAAAGTATACATTTCGTTGCCTCTCTGAATTAATCAAATTAGACATTCTTCTTTTTAAATTTCGCTTTCTACACTTTGGATTTTACTACAAATTTTGATGTACCTGTTTCCATTTAAAACAAAAAATATCCATCAATTACATTAAAATTATTAAACATATTTATATAACTTTGTTGTGTGCAGAAAAAGTGAATTTTAATTTACCTACTACACTTAGTTACATACATTTAATTTCTACACTTTGAAATTTTCTATGAATTTTGATGTACTTGTTTCACTTTAAAATAAAAATTCCCGTCTTTTCATACATTTAGAGGGAAGAATTATAAAATATGACTGAACTGTGTAAGATGAGTGAATTTGATTTCACCAATTATGGAGTGCTGACTTCACAAATTAGATTAAATTTTATAGCAATATTTTTTGATATCATTATCAATAAACTCATTTTTAAAAATACTTAAAAGAATGTAGACATTGATACATAATATAAATTTCATTGATTTGGGAATTAAAATAAATGAAAGTAATATAACTCGATAATAATGTTTAATCTTAATTCCTTTATCTTTTCCTTATCAATATTCAAATTCCCTTATCCTATTTTAACATAGATTATCAAATCATAAATTTTTGTTTTGCATTGATAAATCTTTATTTTAAAGCAAAATTCATTAAGCTTTATTGTAGAAAGGAAGGTGGTTCCCTGTGAGGATTATTAACTTTCGCTATCTTTACTCATTAACAGTTTGTAAGATTCTTTCTTCATTTAAACTGCTTGAATTAGGTTTATTTAGTTGGGTGATGTAGGATGTGATTTGTGCAAAATTTGGTGAAAAATAACTTATTTTCTGGTGCTTATGGCACTGGACCTGTAACAAATAATGCGCATGTTTTTTTAAATTTTATTTGCATCATTTATCGCTTGCACCTCAATAATTCCTTAAGTTCTGTTCACAGACAAAAATAAACTCATTCCACCTGTAGCATGGTGAACAGCTTGCATTTGGCTTTGGATCGAGTGGATCCAGCCAACGCCCGATTGCGCGCCTTTACAGGAAGTTTTCGAAGAAGCTTTCCGCCACCACGAAGCCGGATTTTTCCCCGATGACCGCCAAACTGAAATGCAAGGGCTGCTTGAGCAGAGGCTTCTCATTGTGCTTATGCAAAAAAAAAGAAAAAAAAAGTCTTAAATCAATGAAATCAACCATATATATATAAACCACGATTACAATATATTTTAAATGAAATAAATTCTGTAAAGTTCATATCCTTAAAAGCCCTAATTGAGTTATAGTGGACTGATAACTACAAGAAATTAATTTTTTTATTTTAATAGAGACATTATATATAAATGTGATGAAAAATAAATAAATATAATTTAATATCCAAAAATTCTGATAATCACACATGATGATAGCTGAATTTGATGGCACACTATAAAACTGTCTCCCTATAAAAATCAAGTGTTTTGATAACAGGTTAGTATTTAAGTTTACACTGTTGTTTTTAACGAAAATTATAGAGTTATAAAAATTTACTAATGTAGATTTCATTCAACTGTTACAGAGGTTCAATTCAAGTGGGTTACTTTATATTTATTTATAATAACAAGGCAGTGCCAGATAAAATAAATCTACATTTTTTATTAAGAGCATAGTTCTAGAATTGATTATATCAAATAAAATTAACTGAAAATCATCTAATTTACTAAATTCTATGGTATTTAGTATTCCATTACGTTACATTAATTTTAATAATGTCATTTATATTGAATTCTATGATTAAGTATTTTATTATTGTAAAAATATTATAGTATTATGTATTTTAATATTTTCATAAAAATATTAATAATTTAACAGCATTTTCTTGAAATTTAATTATTTATTATTTTGAAAACCAGTTTATTATATTTACGAGTAGGTTTTCAAAAATATTAACTGTTTTATTAAATTTTAATTTTCAATGGGATTGAATGTATTGTTCAAAAAAATATTACTTCTTTATTTGAAATTCATAGTAATTCTCTGAAAGCATTCATTAAAAATTATCGAAACTGCTTAAATTTATTGTAATGGGGTAAAAATTTTACTTAAAAATAAAAACACATTGCGTAAGAAAAGGTAAATAATTAATATTGTACAAAAGCTTTTTAAATTGAGGGCAGGAGCAATGAAAATGTAAATCATCAAATGCATTTAGAGGGGAAAAAAAAAACTTCTCCCATGTTTGAAAATGGAACGAAACGTCTCAATGAGCTGCAAACATGCGATGAAACCATTACGGAGTTTGAAACAACATTTGTGTTTAAAAAGAGGGAATTGTTTCCCTTGGATTTTTGCTCAATCGATGGCAGAGCAACTTAACTGCAACTGCCTCCTTACACGTTCAATGATAGGATTTTAAAAATGCTTACAACATTTGATGCATATATTGTTTAACAATTTATTTTCAGTTAATTTAAATTTGAGAGAGTTCAAAAATTGAAGGAAAATAACTGCATTACATCTTCAAAGATAGTAGTTAAAGGTACATCCTAAAAATTAATTACAATTTAAAGGATTCTAAAAGGAAGGAAAAAAGACTAAAATAAATAAACGTAATGGGCCACTTTACCTCGTGTTCAATAAAATATATTTTTCATAATACACTTATAATATATGCAATATATTTTCATAATACTAATACAATACTTTTAATACGGCATTAGAGCAACATAATATTTAATAATAATTTTATTTTCTTAAATTTGAATTAATATAGTCTAAAATTGAGGAGGCAGGCTGTGTAGAACTTAAAAAATACTATGAAAATAGTATTTATTGTTTTATATGTAGAAATTACCCGTGATGAAAGTACGAGTTTTCTTGTGCATAGTCTCGAGAGTAGTAACTGAAAATAAAAATTATATTATATCCATGACTATCAAGGACGGATATATTCAGTGATAGAATTTTTTAAAAGGAGACAGTCATTTAAATTCACTCATATGAATAAACATTTTATGATGTATCATGGTTGTACTTATCTCAAAAACAAGAAGTTATTTTGGCAAAAATAAAAGTGCATCTTAAATGAAGATAACAACAGCAATGCTGCTGCATTGTCTGTTGTTGCTATCTGTATTTGTGTGATTACCAATATAAGGTTTCTGAAGTCAAAATACACACATGCTTATTGCGACTTTCATTAAGATTGTTGTAAATGCTTCATGACCAAGATCATCAAATATCATTACTCTGATCATGTTTGTTTGAGTAATTTCTGATGGTTTAATTATATTGAGTAGAATGATTGCTTTCTGAGCAAAGTCCTCAAGCATCCTGTGATTATCATTTTGTTCTGAGCTTCCTGTGCAACTTAATATCAAATAAATACATGCATCTACATGAATTCATTATAATAACTTTAATTATTAAGAATATTTTTTGTTCAGAATTCAAACGAAAGACTTTTAAAAGTGACTTAGTGAAGAGTACTTTCTACTCTTTCAGACTTAAAAAATTATTCACCTCTCGGACATATTTTTGTTCTCTCGATGCGTTTTGATTTCGTTGACAAAAATGATCTCTTTGCCACTGCGATGAAACTTTAATATAAAATAACATTTACTTTAAAATTGCGTTATATCAACTGCACAAGTTTGACTTTTTCATTAAGTGTAAGAGGGAATAAACTTGTTGACAATTTAACTCCGATGATTTTAAATTTATATTAAAATTGCATAATTTAAATATAAATTGTCAAGAAATCAAATTATTATCGTTCACAAAGTGAACCAGGAAAAATAGTTGAAGAATCAAAAATTGGGTATTTATAGTTTTGAAAGTTTTGTAACTAAAGACAATATAAAAAAAGTATTTGGAGGCCTTTGCAGAGATCTGAAGCCGTAAACAGAGAGTATTTATAATTAGACTTTAAGATAGTTTTCATTTAAGACATGCTTACACTTACCAGAGTTTTAGTTAAAAATTGACATAAAGTAATAGGATGTGCGATTAACGTTGAAATTTTGTAAAAAGATATGTTTACAAAATTTAAGTTTATGAAATTTAATTAATAATTATTGGAAAACAATATGCAATGTTTGTCAGTAAAATTTTCATTTTTACATTGAAATATGTTTTTATGCATTCCAATAACATTTTCCGAGATCTTGTCACGGTTTCATCATTCGTGACTCATTTCATGGGCCCCTGACGAGAACGACTCGCCTATGGATGTCTAGAGACGAGAGTTATGCATCAATCTAATGAGTAAAAGTCCAAATTCTGACACAGAAGTGCACTCTTTCTGTTCTTCGACGTTTTCTCGTTCAGTGGAGAGAAATTAACCAGCACTTTTCAGTCATTTCAAGTTAAATTTCATTTGCATGTATTCAAGGTAGAGATCGAGAACTGCCCTATGGGAAATAAATCTATTTAGTGACGCTCTTGTTGTCAGAAGACACGAAGCTCAAATCAAGTTCCGTCCTCTTCCATTGTGGCGAACGTTAAATAGGTCGTGGTCGCAATGTCCTACATGGGAAATGATACTTCTGAAGGTCAATCTGTATGCCTTTTAATTGGTCCCTACTTCTAAATTACGAAGATTTTTCAGAAAAATGATGAAAATCTCTCTTATTTTGGTTGCCCTTGTTGAGCTAAAAGCTGGTAATCTTAGTATCCGGGCATTAGAAACAAGCAAAGTCAATTAATTTTAAAATATTGTATTAAAAATTTAAGTTTATTGAGTAAAATTTATACCAACGGACAAGCTGGTATTAGCAAAATTAAACATAAAATGCTAGGACACAAAATTAATTAGATTATTAAATGTAATATAAAAATCTCTTGATAAAATAACTTGTATGCATAAAGTAGTATTTTGAAAAAATATCACAAAATGCTTAGTATATATATGCAAGTGAATTATTTATTATAATCAGAAATATCAATTTACATTTAAAACTAGGATAAATAAAAATAAACTAGCTTAAAAAACTTCGCAAATTAGAATTTTCATAAAAAATATTCTCTTATTAAATATTTTTATAAAAATTTTAGACTTTCAGTTGATAAAATAGAAATTAAAGATTCACAAATAACTAGCAAATGAGTTTGAATCCATAATAATTTAGCTGTTTGTTTGGTGAAAATATAAATACAAATGAATCTTCAAATTAATCAGCGTGCCAGACTACGGATAGGTAGGTCCTGGGTTCGAATCCCGGTTTAGGCATGAATGTACTTTCCCTCTCCCTATCCTGTCTCTGTCTTTTCCTTGTGTGTGTGAATGAAGTATGAATGATGCCTACCCTATAAATGGGTCCCTATGGCATGTATGAGGGTGCGATGGTAGCCCACCCCCTGTGGTGCACCCGGGGCAACGGCTCAGCGGCTAAGAGGTTGCTGTTTGTGGCCGGTTCCTTGGGTATCAGGGAACACTAGATTAATAGAATATGTTGCAGTTGTAACTGTCTACAATCTGCCATTGGAAAAAAAATGAATCTTCATATATCTCCTCTCTTTGCCTTAGTTTGTCTTTGAAGCTTCTGTGGCAACTCAGCCACAGTAAATCCCTACAGGCGAAAGAGAAGTGCCTCTTCCTTATCCGATGGGGAATCTAGCCCAGTTATTATTTGGATGCGGTCGTATGAAGACTGCATTGGCACCATTGTATTATGGTGCGAAACTTATTTTTATGGAATGTAATCATGAAAATTGTTATTTGTTAATTGTTAAAATAAAATATTAAAGGCAACAGGACTTATAAATGAATGCAGATAACACGCAACTATTAAGTATCACCACAGCTTCTACGCTTGATAAGATTGTAGGTTGTTTCTTTTTTTCTTATTGAAAGATCTTAAACCAAATTAGATGGAAATTGTATCTCCAAGCTCTTTTTAGTATCGAATTTAAAAAAAAAAAAAAAAAAAAAATTGAACTTGTTACGCGTTAAAATTAGCTTATTCAGACTAAGAGTTTATGATGAGGATTTAAAAATCTTTCATAAATCTTTGAAATAAAAGTTAAATTTATTAAATAAATAAATAAAAGTTAAATTGCATAAAATTTAATTAGTAAATTTTTTTAAATTAGCTTAAAAATCAACATTTGAAACTACTTAGTATATATTTCACTCGAGAAGTTAGTTACGTTATATATATTAATACATGTTTTTTCATACACTTGAAAGAAAAAAACTGTAAATTTCTTATGAACGAATTTTAAATTCTATCTTTCGAAAAATCAATGAGAAATTGTTTGGAAGAAATGAATTTTAGAAAAAAGAAAAATGTTTATGAAAAGAAAGAAATTTTTTTCAAAACATACTAATGAACTAAAATAATCTAATAATAGCGAAACGATCTCACTTAATAGTAACGTACGAGTATAATTTTATATTAATAAGAAATTTAGAAAGAAAAAATATGAATAAGATAAGTAAAATGAAATTTTCTTTTCTTTTTACCGCAAGTCTAAAGAAAAGAAAATAAACTTTAGATTTAATTCACAACTATGTAAATAAGAAAAATATACTTATTTTTACATAACACCATTTTTAAAAAAAAGTATACAAATTATTTAACAATGCATCTTTTATACTGTTGCTTGCAACAATGATGTTAAATTGGTTGAATTATTATAAGTATACTCATAGAAAATAAAAAAGCTTTATGTGACTCAATGAGATCAGACTCAATGACTTTAAGAAACATATATTATTATTGCTTAGAAAAAAAAACTTAATGAAGCTTAATGTAAGAATACTAATTTATAAATATTAAATAGTACGTCTGATTTAGTTTGCTTAATTAATTAAAAAATCAAAAAATTAATTTTTATAGACTTGCGGTTAATGTTTTATAAATACAAAATATGTTTAAAAACACACAACTATTATTTTTTTTATGATTTTATTCACTTTGATCAATTTTAATAAATGATTTTCATATATTTTTAACGCAGAAAAATGAATTGGAAAATATATTAAGATACTCCTTCAAAAAACTCAAAATCTTAATTCGTTCGAAGATCAGTGAATGCTAACAAACTAAAATGTACCTTCATTCTGTATCTACACTACTGGCCATTAAAATTGCTACACCAGGAAGATATGCAGATAACAAAATGATATTTATTGGACAAATGTATTATACTAGAAAAAACAAATGATTAAATTTTCAAAAAATTTGGCTGGATATATATATATATATATATATATATATATATATATATATATATATATATATATATATATATATATATATATATATATATATATATATATATATAGATCCTGAGAAATCAGTACCCAGAACAACCACCTCTGGCAGTAATAACAGCAGTTATACGCCAGGGCATTGAGTTAAACAAAGATTGGATTGCATGTGCAGGTACAGATGCCATTGCAGCTTCAACACGATGCCACAGTTCATTAACCGTAGTGACTGGCGTTTGGTGACGAGCCAGTCGCTCGGCAACCATTGACCAGATGTTTTCTATTGGTGAAAGATCTGGAGAACGTGCTGGCCAGGTCAACAGCCGAACATGTTCCATAACAAGAAAGGTCCGTACAATACCTGCAACATGCGGTCGGGCATTATCCTGCTGAAACGTAGGGTTTCGCAGGGCTCGAATAAAGGGTAGAGCCATGGGTCGTAACACACCAGAAATGTAACGTGCACTCTTCAAAGCACCGTCAATGCGAACAAGAGGTGACCGAGACGTGTATCCAATGGCAACCCATACCATCACGCCAGGTGATGGGCCAGTATGACGATGATGAATGCACGCTGCCAGTGTGCGTTTACCTTGATGCCGCCAAACACAGATGCGACCATCGTGATGTTGTACACAGAACCTGGATTCATCTGAAAAGATGACGTCTCGCCATTCGTGCGCCCAGGTTCATCGTTGATCACACCATTGAAGGCGCTCTTTTCTATGACGCAGCATCAAGGGAAGCCGCAGCCATGGCCTCCGAGCTGAGAGTCCATGCTGCTGCAAACGTCGTCGAACTGTTCGTGCAGACACTTGTCTTCCAAACGACCCCGTTTCTTGACTCACGGCTCGTGACGTAGTTTCACGATCAATTACGGCCATGCGGATAATATGCGTGTATTCTCGGCTGTTAGTGATAGGTTGCCGTTGAGATCCCGCATGGCGTTCTGTATTACCGCCCTGAACCCGGCGATTTCATATTCTGCTAACTGTCATTGGATCTCGACCGACGCGAGCAGCAATACTGCGATAAGATAAACATCAATCCCGGTACGCTACAATTCGACCTTTGTCAAAGTCAGAAACGAGCTGGTACGCATTTCTCCTTCTTTTACGAGGCATCACAACAACTTTTCACCAGGCAACAACGTTCAAATGCAATTTGTGTATGAGGAACCGGCTGAACAATTTCCTCATTTAAACACAATGTAGGCGTCGTTATTAGCGCCTGCTTTGTCTGAATGCGCTGAAAAGCTAATCATTTGTGTATCACAGAACCTTCTTTCTTTCGTATAAATTTCAAATCTGTAGCATGTCGCCTTCTTGGTGTAGCAATTTTAATGGCCAGTATTGTACTTTTTATTTTATAGAAACAGTAAAGAAATGAATTTTCTACAAGCAATTTGCATTCAAAATTTGTAGCCTAAATGTTGATAATAAATCTGATTTTACAGAATTTATAGATATTAATAATTTTTGTGCAAGAAACCATAGTTTTAAATTAATTTGAACATGTGATGCTTAAAACTGTATTTGACGTTTTATGGCTTGTAAATAGTTTGCTTTTTAAAATCAAAAATTTTAAATAAAGTTAAAGTTACAGAATAAAATTAAAATTTTATATATATATATATATATATATATATATAAACACCAGGTAATCCAAAAGTCAGAGTGAGCTTTATAAGTTAATAATTCGAATCGAATTACAAAGATATGGTTTGCACCAAACGGATAGGAAAAACCATGCTTATTATGTGTGTGTGTGGCAACGAATTAAAATAGTTTTATTGGTGATCAAAAGTTGGTGATGTCAAATTTCTGAAGTAGGATTATGCAAATCAACATACGATATAAAAAAAAGGAGCAACTGCTGCAGGTAATGGTAGTCGAAGCTTACATGCATCGAAATGCTGTCCATAGTTGAGAAAGCCCTCGTAGTTAAACTGGATTATAAGAATTCGGAAAATATCACAATCCATGTCTATGTGTTCTGCACATGGGGATTGAAGTGCTCGAGATGGTTTGAGACAGACAGGAGTGTCGTTCGAAGATGTCTAGAAAACACTGCGAAGAGCTCTGAAATTTCATCCCTTCAAGTTGCTATATAACCAATAACTGAAACCTCCTAACCTCGAATATCGCCGTGATTTTGTGAATTTTGGTACTCACTGAGATGGACGAGAAACACGACTGAATTCACACACTGTGCTTTGGACAGATGAAGCTCATTTCACACACTCTCTGGAGCTGTTCACACCCACCATTGTTGAGTGTCGACACAGAAAATCCGCATGCATTTGTTGAGGTACCCTTACAACAATTTAAAGTGATAATCTGGTGTGGATTCATTATTGATTTCATGATTGATCCATTCTTTTACGAGGAGGTCACGCATATCTGTTTCAAAACACTTATTGTCACTGGTTAGTGAAATGCAACACTGTTACAGAACACTATATTTCCTCAACTGCAAGTGTGACAAGCATTTTAAACTGTCATTTTTGGGCAAGATGGCGCACCACCTCATATTGCTTGGTCTGTGCAACGCCTGCTTCGCTCAATGTTTGGGGAGGATCGCATTATCAGTTGCAACTTTAATCACACATGTTCTCCACGATCTCCCGTTCTGATCCCCTGTGACTTTGGTTCTGGGGATTCTTGAAGTTAAAAGCGTACAGGGAACAAGTGGCATCACAAGCAGTACTGAAAGAAGCCACCTGCCAAAATGTGCTCGTCATAACGCAAGAAATACAACTAAATGATGTGAATGGTGTGGTGACTAATCTAACAGTTGTACTTCTAAATAATGGACAGCTTATTGAACATTTACTGACTTTTAAGTTGTCAGCATTTTTTCATTTATATAAAGTACCTTATAATAATATAAAACACTAAAGCGCCAACTGTTGGTCGCTAACATAGCTATTTTTATTTGATAGCACAAGTAACCCGGGTTTTTTTCACCACCCATTTGGTGCAAACCGTATTTTAATAACTTGATTCGTTTTCGAATTATTCACTTTTAAAGAACGTCCTGACTTATCGATGAACCAGTATACGCACTACTTAAATATATAGTTCACCTGTTTAATACCAAACCTATTGCTGAATAGTAAAGTTGAGTCTTTTAATTCGATCTGTAGATTCGATTTCCCTCAGAATTGGGAATATTTATAATGTTTTGGAGTCCACTTAAAATGTAATATTAGTATTTGCCTTGAACAAATTTGGTCACAGACTGATAGCTGAACTAAACAGAATATAATTTGCAAAATAATATCTTCTGAAAGTGGACAACAAAATAAAATGATTAATCTGTTGAAAAACTATGCATAAATAATTTTGAATAAATCATAAAAATGCTTTTAGTTTGAAATAAGTAAGAAAAAATATTCGAATTAATCAAACGGAAATATTCCCATGTTAAAGATCAAGAGAGGATGTAAAATGACATAAAATTCAAACCTCATAACCCAATTTCTGACATTTCTTATTTTATGAGAGTCATAAATTTCAAACTTAGCTTTTCCATTCGAAAGTCAGTCGGTACATTACTAAGGAATGATTTGTCTTCACATTTAAAACACCGTCCTTTCAAATAGTCATATAATTGAAATAACATATAATTACAATGAATCTAGTACGAATTTTGTGTTGCTCTTTATTAAAATAATAAAATTATTTAAAAAATTGGTGTAAACAAATTAGTTTATGTAATTTAAATATACATACGCCAATCCTATAAGATTATTTAAAAATTAATGGCAATTTTTGAATTGTAGAATGGAATTCCAATTCATTTTGATGAAAGTTTCTCTTTTTGTGCTGCTTATCCTTCTGGATCAGATGAAGTCAAATAAGTTCTTTATGGGATTGTTGGTTTCCAGGAAAATGAATTGTAATCATATTCTCCAAAGAGAGGCCCAAGCAATGAAAAATGTGCTCGACAGAAATTCGATGGTCATGACATTCGGTTCAGATTTAAAGAATCTTCCTGCTTCCATTCAAAGAACTTATCTTAAAAAATCTGTTGATAGTTTTGGATACGAAATCTCCATAATATCATGATCCTCATAGCTACCTCTACAGAAGTGACACAAATCATTGATGGGAACACTTATATACATTATAACTTCGTCTGCAGTTTACTTTGTCAGCTTTTTGGTGGTGGTGGGGGGTTGGAATCAATCGAAGAGTCGATCGTTCCTCAAATAATGAAGATAATTTCTAATTGTCTAGGAAGACACTGTTGAATCGCTTGAGATTGATATGGAGAGCTGAAACACACTCGCAAATGTGACCCATCATGAGCTGCTATGGGTCAGATTGTCATTAATATTAATATCATTTAGACATTAATATTGTCATTGATATTAATTATCATTTAGACAACCATCTATATAGTTAATATTTTAAGAATGTTAAAATCTCAGAGCCTTTTTCCATATAAGGATTAAAACACTAGAGCCTACAGTTTAAAGTTGATTTCAAGAAATGTCTACATCCAAGATGGAAATTAAACTCATGTGTTTAAACTTAAAAAATAGAGAAGTAACTTCTCAGTGACAAGCTTGTGTGTGGCAGTATTTATAGAAGTAAAAAGAGCAATGGTTCTCAATTTACGAATTATATTTATTTCCATTTTAGATGGATGATAATAATTGGGATGCCACATCTTCTAATTTACACCAGAAATTCACAAGACTGAATCCGAGTTTTATATTGTCTAGATTGAAACGAAAATGGTCGCATAGCATTTTGGATCCGGTTCATCCTTCCGTATATTTGCTTCGTACGGAATAATATGATTGCGATGTGAATTATTTACATATCAAGACCAGAAATAATTTTGTTATAGATTTTTCTTGAATTTTCATTTTAAATGTTAAGTAATTTATATGGTAAAGTAATGTTGCATAAAATAAACATTTTCTGAAATGAAATTTTAATATTTTGTCATAAAATTCAAAATATGTTCTGCAAATAAGGTAAAGTGTTATCTGATGATATATTTTTAATGTGTACAATACATCAATTAAATTCACCTGTTCCAAAGTACATTTCAATATCTAATTAGCACAGGGATTTAAATAGATTCTAATTTATTTCCATGATTACATCTAATTTATTTCCATGATTGGGTGAAACAAATTGCGTCCTTTCATCATAACAAGATTTACAGTCAACACATTCGAACGCTGATTTTTAAAAGTAGAAAATAACGCCTTCACAAGGCGATATTTTTCCATTCCAAGGAGATGTTTTTCCCTTCCATTAATAAAAATAGAGAGAAGAAAATTATGTTTAAGATATTTTCATGTTATTTCAGAAGTCCTTCAAAAAAATCATTCGCAAAATAAAAATATTTTGATTGTGCAATGAATCTTCGTGATATCAAAAATCGAAACAATAAGAGTCATGATGGTGGAACATTTTCTTATTTTCATCTTTCGTTGAAAAACTATAGTTTTTATTCAAGATTTGTTCTTATACATCATCATTTTGTAACTGACGAAACTTAAGACATAGTAGATAGTTGAAAATTTCGCAGCTGGAAAATATAATGATATGTAGTTATATCTATTTTTGATACAAACAAAGTTTCTTTTTAAAAATATAGATTGGGTATTAAAAACGAGAAAATATTCCATAAAGATCAAGACAAGGCCATCCATTTGCAACCATTAAGAGGAATTACAGTTATTTATTTTTAACTAGTCATTGAAGTAGAAATAACAAATGCACTAAAAAGAAAAGGATATTGTTTGGTGAAGAGACTGAAAAATTAATTTCACATGATGTCAAATGAATTCCGTAAAGTAATTTCAATGAGCACAGACGGTGGTTATACACCAACCCCCCTCGTAATACGGTACTCTTAAGCGCGATTTCATGTCCCTCCTACATCACGCGTCTTCCCTTTCACATAGCGTTGAATCCTCAAGTTCTATTTCTGTACTCCAAAATTTAAAATGATCTGTACAAATGCACATAATCAGTTTCGCGCACATTGTGTCAATTATGATCTTTTAAAATTAAATTAAATTATATTACTGCGTTTTGAACATTCTGCAAAAAAAGATGTCGGTGGAATGTTATTTCAGATAAGTCTTACATGGAATATACACGTAAAAATATTACTTTTGGAATTATTTGATTTATTGGGAACGAACTATTTCCTAGTTACATTTGTATAAGTTTTTTTCCCCACTTAAAATGCTCTCAATTTGATTTTAATAAAACACCCGCGTTCCGTTCTTAACATAATTTTCCTTTATTATTCGATTTAAATCTCCTTTAACGAGAAAATAAACGGGAATCCTTTGTACATTGTGCGTTACACGAGGTCGCACGAGGGCTTTTTAATGCTCTGACAACGCGTTTGCCTGTAACCCGCAACACTAATGTACAGTGTTACAAGGATATTACTCCAATAAGGCCAGAACATGTGATGTCATGTATTCATCTGACAAGCATGGGCTAAAGAAGGTTTCTAAGCATTTTCTGTTGGTGTTAACAGGCCATTCAGTATTTAATATCAAGTTTCATGTCCCATCCTCATAAAACGAGAAAAATGTGGCATAGATTTCTCAAATATCTAATGAATGGGAAGAAGACTTACACGTAAAGTTCCGTATCCTGAAGAGAACAAGAGTGTCCACTCAGATAGTAATTATGCTATTTTACGAAGAAATTCTTTACCTCGAGGAGTGCAGAAGGTTGTAAAAATCGGTGAAGAGGGATTATATAGTAGTTTTAGATAAATGACAGAGTTAAAATCAATGTGGCAACACAGCATTCCACCGCCATCCCAGGACTTTGCCAAGTGTTCCTCTCCAGGGATTCAGAAACCCATAGCTTATACCACATGCGCCCAGGCCTTTGCAAGAGAATTAATCCACGATATTCATAAATGTACTTCACACCGGGGGTAATACAATATTCTTAGTGAAATTTCGTGTTGGCTGAATCAGCAACTGCTGTGAGAAAGCAAAAGTGTGAAGTTATGCACTTATGCTGATGTCACCCTTGGCTTGCATCCTTTTTCTGTGACTTGTTAACATTCGAGTGTCGTTATAATGTTTTCTAATTAATGTTTAAATAAATATTTTAAAGGCAAATTCCCTTTCTGCCTTTAAAATAAATTAATCAATATTGAAATATATGAATTAAGAGGCTGTATTGAAGTAATTATTAGCTGGAAGCAAATACAACCACAACAACAACATCAACACAAAGTTGAAAACCCCGAAACAACTTGTCAAATAATTGCAAAATTTACAAAAGAAGCAATTAAATATTAAGTGAAAATGTTACAAAGAGAGATATATAGCAGTCGATTAAATACTCTCAACGACTTGTTGCTATCTTTGAAACAGCTGTATGTGCTCAGGCAAGCAGAACTGCATAACAGTTCGGTACAAATTATGTATTTGTTATAAACTAAGAGGAAATTCGAGATTTGATAACTAGAGACATGCTTTGCAATTTAAATAATCTTAGAAGTCATTGAATTAGTTTTTGATTCAAAGAATATCTGACAACACTGAAGACATTTTTTTTCAACGATGTGTCGAATTTTAAAGTAAAAAACAAAATTTGACATGTTGCATATTAATTTTTCGAAACGAGAATAAGTTTTATAATCTGTTGTCCTAATATCAATACCTTTGTAAAGTAAGGGGAATTATGCCAGACATTCAACCTTTGACAATTATTTTACTGTCCTATAATCCTATAAGACATACTTTGATGGGTTTGGCAGATTCATTTTAGGAGACGCTCAGTTGCCACTTTTTGCACACGAGAATACAATGATAGAGTGCTTAGACTTTCAAAGTACCATGTTTGAGTCTGAATCTTGCTTTTTTAAAAGAAAGATAAAGCTCGACCACAGAGAGACCTCATTTGATATTTGTGGGAAAATCAAAAGTAAACAGGTCTTGTGATATAGCTTTCCAGTTCACAGAACTTAACTATGTTGAGCATGTGAGTGATTTTCAAAGGCTGTCCTGATGAGCACTTTTAGTATACGTATGATTGCTTGCTGTGCTTTTAAAAGGTAGATCGAATTATATCAGTATCAATCTTAGGAAACCTATTTTTTGAAATGCTGCTTTCGTTTATGTGTTATCTAAACATTATTTTACATTAACTGATTTCATTTATACATTAACTGATTTCATTTATACATTTCATTTATTCATTTATACATAAATGAAAGTAGATTTCATTTATGCATTATAAATGATAGGAAATTCTTTCATTTTTATACTAAACGCGATATTTTTACTGCTAAACGAGATGCCTTCATTTAGATATTATAAATAAAGGCATCATATTTATGCGTTTATTTATATCAACATAAACTTAATTAATATTCAAAATTTTTTTATATAATTTCCTGTATCTCCACTTGAAATCTTTGCAAACATAACTTTCTTCCATTGAAACACAATTTACATTAAATAAAATTATTTTTCCTTTTTAAAGCATTAATAGAAAAAATACAATAAAAGATACTATAATGGAAATGAATAATATTATTGAAGCAAATCTGAATTCGAATCACATTGCAACATTAGTTATAAAAAATTATGTTTTAAAGAGGCGAATCAGCAATGAGTATACTCAACTCACCTACTTTCTTGCTGAGGACTTGTAAAAAAGTGTTTTGAAGTCCTCTTTTTGTTTCGGTATTTCGTTAGTTTACGGTTTCCTGGATCTGGTTTAGCCAATTGGCTAACCAGATAGGATAAGAAACAACAACTACTCCAGCATTTGATAAAGAGATATTTTCCAATAAGAAGATGTGACAGACTAAAGAGAGGAAGAACAATTAGGAAAAGGGAGATATAAAATCTCCATCAGAATTTACTTAATTGCCAATGTTCATTTCATAATTTTAATATAATGCTAATTTTTTTTCTGCAAGAAAATTCTTCAAAATATAACCATTAGATTCATGAAATGTTTGACATTTAAGTTTACAGCGATTTCAATTGGACAAGTGTGGAATATTTCAATCTTTATATTAGGGTTTACAAAACACCTCAAAGTATAATTGGCTTTGTTACTAATTCCCATTAAAAAAGACACATCAGGGCTCTTGTTCTTTATAAGAAGTCGCAGATTTTAAGAGTTTATAAGCTTTTTTTTTTTTTACATATTTCGATTGTTTTTTTCAATGAAATTGCATTTGCACTATAAAACTACAATAGATTCTTAAGTTATTCCAATTTTTTTACCTGTATTATTTAATTTTTATTATTTTTTAAATTAATTTTTATATTTATAACCTTTTCTATTTTATAGTATTTAATAATTGTCGCATACGTTTTCTACTCATTTTGATTTACTTTTCAAAATACTTTTATCCATGTTCATGAAGTCCTGATTTCTATGGAACATTTAGTTTTAATGGCTAATGAGTTTCTGCAAGTAAGCGAGGTCATCACTCACGAAAAAATCTTTCTCTCTCAAGAATAAAAATAGCATTTTTTCCAACTGCGAATCCTTCTGGACAGAATAATAAAACGGCCCTCTACTGAGAGCACTTCAGAAAAGTCATTGAAATTCAGCCAAGGACTGCAACTCAGTGATTTTATATTCAAAACAGATTTCTATTGTTTTTTTCTGTACTTTGAAATTTGATGTCAACACTGGAGAGAACTCTGTTAGTTGTATCATTGCAGAAAGGAAATATATAATCTGGAATAAATGAATGCTTTAAAAAAAAGAACTATATTTTTCACTTTGAGCTAATTGAAGGAACCTTGTCTGGAACAGAAGGCAATTGATTATGTTTAAAATGAACATTTTTATTGATTTAACTTATTATATAGTGTTTTCCTGTATAGTTGGTTATAAGGCCATCACAATTAAAAATCAAATAATGAAATAGTAGATATGTAAAAAATCTGATATTATTATATACTTATTTGTATTAGAAAATTTTTAATAATTTAAAATATATATGGAAAATCTAAATTTTCATACCTTAAATGTATGAATTTTTATTTTTAATAAATAAAATTTCAAATAAATCAGAAAATCCATGTAGTTATTAGAAAAAGTCCAAAAATCAACATAAATATTTTTTTTTAGTTTCCGAGGAAAACATTTTGCTATATTTTTTTTCCATCAAAAAAGGCAACTAACTTTTTCTTCCATGAATTTATCAATGTATGCAAAAGAGAATATTATTTGCTTCGAAGTGACTGAAAATGTTGCTGTTTGTTGTAAATAATATAATACAAGTAATCGCAAAGAAACTCAAAGTCAGTCTCTTTTTGTCTGTAATGCTGTAGTTTTCTAAGACGTCCGCAAATTTAACACCAATCGTCTGCTGCGTTGCCTGATTGGTGGTTGTGTTCAAGCCATCCAAAATCTATAAATACACTATGTTCTGTTCTCTTAGTTTAGTATATGTAACAAAACTATTTTTTTCTTTGTAACTTGCTTCCTTAAATATTCTTTTTTGGATTCATGGGCTCATGTTCGTTTAACGAATTTCAACACTGTTTTCATTGATTTTTAAGAAAACAATGGCAATTCCTAACCCTCGCCGAAACACTCGGATAACGTGTCAACGATGTTGATATTCACTAATAGAAAAATAAACTTTCAAAAATTCGTATCAAGCCCGGAAATAATAAAATTGTTTTAATGAAATCGAAACTATCAAAAAACGTAAAGGCTGCTACATAAAGAGACATATATCGTTATATCGCCATAAGATGCAGGTCTACTCATTTAAGGGCTTAGTATATATATTAAAAAGATGTTCAAGTAGCAATAGTACAGAGCAAAAATTATAAAAATATATATATGGCCATTGAAAATTTTCTCATATGTCAAAAATATGAATAATATTTCAAAACAAATGAGTTAAACCAAAATCAGATAATTTTTAAAGTTTTACGAAGGAATGCATGTGATATTAAAAATAAATGTTTGCTGAAATAATGAATAAATATGTAATAGAATGTAAATATATATGAGTTGAGGATATTTTTCACAAGCGTTAAATATTACTAAACTGTAGGCTAACAAATTATTATCTCTTATAATGAAACTCTGAGCGTAACTAACTAAGATGATCCCATTGTGAGCTGGCACCCCATCCGATGAAATTGTCCCTGGCTTGTAAGGATGACTAGTCTCAAATGAAAGTATTTTATAAAGTTTGATATCAATTCTACCCAATATCTTAATGAAATCAACTATTCAAAGTATAGAAGTGCCACCCTTCAAAGCCTATGTAGTCGATATGCCAACCATGGAATTTTCAACACCTTTATAAAAAAAATTAAAATCTTGTGTGATCGAAATTATTTTTACAAAAAAGTGTTTTCTCTGTAATATATAAATCAAAATTAATAAATGGTATTCATGATAGAAGAAATTTTTTACGTATATTATGCCTCCTTTTCGATAGAACATATAAAATTTTAAGGAAAATCAAAAACCCAATTTTTATTTTATATTTTTATTTAAAGAACATTTCAAAATTTTCTCTCAATACCTGAAATACATTTTTTTATATTTTCTGATAGATCTATATAGATTACACATTTTATATAATTTACTAAACTAAAGATAATTAAATGTTTAAACTTTGTTTGTAATGAACTACTTGTTCTCAAATTTGAATTATGTGGCAGTTGCGAAAAAGGTACAAAATATTTTCTAATCCCTAATATTACATAAGAAAATAATGTGAGCAAATCATCAAAGATTAATCGTTCACTTTTGCTTCCGATCATTTTTGTTTGTATTTTTCAATACAAACTGAATTCTATTGAAGTGTGTATAAATATAAATGACAGAAAAAAATTATAACACTTATGTTTCTATCAAAATCTTATGTATATATCCTGATTGTGTCACAGTAAATACTGCATTTTTTGTTATAATTAAACCCTGTAAATCATTGAAATTAAGAGCTAATTTAAGGAATTAATTAAAAGAAAATATAAACATGAAAAATTAGAGATTTTTTATCAGATATTTAAATATGCGATATAGAGTAAAATTAACTTTTCATGTAAATTTTCCCATAAATTATTTTATAAATTTTATATATATATATATATATATATATATATATATATATATATATATATATATATATATATATATATATATATATATATATATATATTATAATAAAAAACTAAAACTAGTTTTGAGCGGTATGGTTCAAAGCTAAAGAAAATTCTGTGTCACCAAAGGAACTGAGATAATTTTCCAGATATATATAACTATTTAATAAAATTAATATTTTTATTTAGGACTGTACACATAAAAGTTTATTTTCTTTGTGGATAATATTTAAATGGAATAGTGTATTTTATTCATATTTAACTTTGTTTCAATAGAAATGTTAAAACATTCTGTTAAGCACTTGAAAAATTTAAGAAATAATTCTGTGTAGTTTTCTTTTAGAACTTTTAAATGCAATTTTTTTAATTATTTCATTATTTATTCAATAAAAATTACTGGATACAAATTAAGTGCTTAAAATTCATATCTTACTAGCAGTTTATTTGTTAGGATTCTGCTCATCAATTCATAGCTTCGATTCTCACTTCACGTTTGCAGTGAAATCATTTTGAGCTTTAAGGCCCGTTGCAAAATTTGAAAAGTAGATATATAAAAAGTCTATCTCCAGGTATTGTAGTTTCTAAAATGTGAAAGTAGAAATTGCTGACCCTAAAGTGGTTGTTCCAGTTGAGATCATGGCTATTGCAATTCTCATTGGTTTAAAATATCTGTGACGCCAGATAGCGTGAAACCCACATCACATGTAATTAATTACGACATCGTATTGAGTCTGCGTCGTAAATCTGACTTGCTGATGAATTTACTACCTGCCTTCAAATGATATTTTTCAAGTGGCAGACGAAGTTCATCTTCTAACGTCTGAGAATAGTGTCGAAGTTCATTTTTTCTACAAAACGATATCTTATATAAGGAGCAGAACATTGGTTTGAAAAGCCGTTTTCCATTGGTTCAAGCCATTAACACGTTGAAAACAGAATAGAAGAAAGAGCAAAATGAAAAAGACAAGACAAACATTAATTTTATGATGAGTTTAAATCGTCCAGGACGATTTAAATTTATAAAAAAACTCATAGTCAAAATCAGTAATATAATTTTAAATTGATAGTCATAAATCATTAATATAATTTTAAATTGATAGCCATAAATCATTAATATAAATTTATACTGATAATAACAATGTTTGTAAATAATCCCTTTTAAAATTTTAAAACTAATGCCCAGCTTACAACAACAGAAAATTTTTATATTCAATTTTCATTACTTTACTTCACATTTATTAAATTTTCACTAAGCCACATTTATTAAATTTTCACTAAGCCACATTTATTAAATTTTCACTAAGCCACATTTATCAATCTTGTTTTTTATTTTATTAGTTGATTTTACATAATATGTAAAAACAAGTATATAAAACAACAGCAACTAATGTGACATATTATTGAAAAGTGGCTGTATTTTATCATCAAACCCCTAAACGAGGCATTGGCATTGAATTATGAAGACATCAATACTAAAAGAGTATATATTTTGAAGTTCTGTAAATGATATAAATGCCGCTCTCTGGGGAAAACTCATTCTTTCGAGCTCAGATCAAGTACTTAGCGTTTGCAAAATTATTTACATACAAAAATACAATTTAAAAAAAAATAATTCAGAGCCTTAGGAATTCAAAAACATCTAACCTTATTCCGAAAATCCAATTATATATACTTTTTGACTTTTTACTTCCCATCGAGGTAAAAGCTTGCCAGTTTAGCTTCTTCCCTTTCGAAAGAATAACGAACCCTCCAGTTTAAGAATGGCATTTTTTAACGGAAATCCATACTTCAGATTCCCTCTTCTTCTTGCGATTATACACCCTAATGGGTTTTCCAGCCACTTGAAGGGAACGTGTTTTTATTTAAATCACTTGAAGGGGCGTTGGCTTTTTGCGAAAATGAAGTTAAAGAATTCCAGCATTTATATTTTATTTTTTTTAAATTCTAAAGAAAGTCCTCTTTTCCTTCGATCGATAATTTGAATTCAAAAGAAGTTTCATGCAAAGAAATATGAGATTTAGAGTATGTCTATTTTAAAAGAATCGGGACAGACATGCAAGTTATCTGAGATCATTGGCTTTCAG